>CM061141.1:48609660-49349186 GCA_030789695.1 Scilla litardierei
GTACACACTAATTTCAAAAATTTAGCACGTATTTCAAAACATAAACTAGTTTCAGGAATGCCAAATTTATCTTTTAATCATACACAGTTTTATGACGCTTGTCAATAAGGAAAAAGCATAAATCATTCTTTAAATTAAAAGATGTTATTTCAACGAATCGACCACTTGAACTCCTACATTTAGATTTATTTGGTCCTTCTAGAATAACTTCTTTAAATGTAAGTAGATATGCATTTGTTATTGTAGATGATTATTCTAGATATACATGTGTTTTATTATTGAAACATAAAAATGAAGCATATGAAGAGTTATTAATATTTTGTAAAAAAAGAGAAATTAAAATCTACAACCATTATCACCATTCGTAGTGATCATGGAGGAGAATTTGAAGATGAATTATTTACCAAATTTTGTAATGATAATGGCATAACTCATAATTTCTCTTTTCCTAGAGCTACTCCACAAAATAGTGTAGTATAGAACATAACAAGAATGTTTTAGAACTATGTTATGTGACAGTAATCTATGAAAATATTTTTGGACAGAAGCTGTTGCTACTGCATTATATTATAAACAAAGTTCTAGTTGGGCCAATACTAAATAAAACTTGTTTTGAATTAATTGTTGATCATATTCCACGTGTATCATATTTTCATGTCTTTTGTTGTAAGGGTTTTATTCTTAACATTAGTGATGCACTAGATAAATTTGACTCTAAATCTGATGAAGGAATATTTGTAGGATACTCTACACGTAGCAAAGCCTATAGAGTTTATAATAAGAGAACATTTTGTATTGAAGAATCACTGCATGTAACATTTGATGAAAATTACACATCTTGTACACAAATAGAAGATGATGAATCTATATCCTTATCTAATTCACTTGAGAACATTAAATTAGATGATAATAATATGGTTCAACCAATCCCTCTATTGAATCAATCTCAGAAAATGTAGAACTTCCTAAGGCATATGTAGAAGTTTCCAATCATCCGCATGAATTAGTTATTGGAGATATTTCAGATGGTGTGAGAATTAGATCACAAATAGAACAAATGACACATTGTGCCTTTATATCATTCATTGAACCTAAGAATGTTAATAAAGCTTGTAAAGATAGTGCATGGATAATAGAAATGCATGAAGAACATAATCAATTCAAAAGAAATGATGTATGAGAATTATTTCCAAGACAATCAAATCATCCAGTTATAGGAACAAAATGTGTATTTAAGAATAAACTAGATGAGTCTGGACAAGTAATTAGGAATAAGGCTAGACTAGTTGCACAAGGTTATAATCAAGAAGAAGGAATTGATTATAATGAAACATATGCACATGTTGCATATTTAGAATCTACTAGAATGTTATTATCATATGCATGCTATAAGAATTTTAATTTAGATCAGATGGATGTTAAAAGTGCACTTTTGAATGGATTTATTAAGGAAGAAGTCTACGTAGAACAACCACCTGTATTTCAACATGAAACTTTAGAAAATCATGTTTTCAAGTTAAAAGAAAGCTTTCTATGGTCTGAAAACAGGCTCCACGTGCTTGGTATGAAAGACTTAAGAGTTTTCTATTAAAGGCTGGATATTCCATTGGTAAGGTAGACTCCACTTTATTTACTAAGCACATAGAATCTGATGTTATAATCATACAAATAATGTTGATGATATAATTTTTGGATTTACTAATGATTCTTTATGTCAGGAATTTTCTAAGGCTATGCAGAATGAGTTTGAGATGGGCCACAATGGTGAACTTACTTATTTCCTTGGACTACAAATTAAACAAATGAAGGAAGTGATCTTTATTCATCAAAGTAAGTACATAAAAGAACTCATCAAACATTTTGATTTAGAGAATTCTGCAGAGAAACGCATTCCAATAAGTACATCATCATCCCTTGACAAAGATATAAATGGTAAAAGTGTTGATCAATGCTTATATCGAGGTAAGATTGGATCCCAACTTTATCTTACAGCTAGTAGACCTAATATTATGTTTTTCGTATGCTTGTGTGCTAGATATCAGGCAGATCCTAAGGTAACACATTTAATAGCCATAAAAAGAATAATTAGATATGTTAAACATACATCTGATTTTGGTTTATTTTATCCCAAAACAAGAAACTATGATTTAATATCATATAGTGATGCAGATTTTGCTGGTTGCAAATTTGATCGTAAAAGTACAAGTGGCACTTGTCACTTTCTAGGTCAAGCCTTAGTTTCTTGGTTCAGCAAAAACCAAAATTCTGTTTCATTATCAACAACTGAGGCAAACTATATTTTCGTAGGACTAGCATGTGCACAAATCCTATGGATGAAACTAACTATTTCAATTATGACATTAAGTGTAATACATGTCCAATAATATGTGATAATACTAATGTAGTTAATTTATTTAAAAATCCAGTTCATCATGCACGCACTAAACACATTGATATACATCATCGCTTTCTAGATGATCATGTTCAGAAAGGAGATATTATACTAAAATATATAGCAACTGAAAATTAGATCGGTGATATATTAACTAAGCCTTAAAAGAAGAAACATTTTTAAGACTTAAAAGAGAATTAGGAATAATTAGTGAATTTGAATTTGAATATGGTATTCAGAAAAATATCTAAAATTACATGATTGTTATTATATAATTTTTATGAATTTTTATGAATAATTTTATATTTTAATAGTCAATCAACAATATCTTCTAGTCGAAAAATACGCTGGCCCAGATTTGTATATGTTTGTTAAAAGTTTTATTGTCTAAAATATTTTTTAACACATATTATATATATATATACTATGTACATTTGATTTTCTGCAAATTCTTAGCCAACTAGCACTTCTCATTAGTCGACTAACTATTATAAAGTCAAAATTTCCTATTTCAACCCAGCTTTTTGATTATTACAAAGGAGGAGAAAAATAGTCGAAATCAAACAATTACAAATGAGGAGAAGATAGTTAAGTTAATCAAATACGTTAGATACGAAAGAAATTTTTAAAGGAAATCATTTTAAATAAAATGATATTTTTTAAGACAATCACTTTAATATGAATTCATTTATCATGTCATGCATATAAAGCATATATTTATGGGGGACTTTAATTTTTTACTCTCATATTTTGTTTGTAATCATCAAAAGGGGGGAGAATGTTGGAAACTAAAGATTTGATTTTCTTCTCATAAATTTTTGATGATACAAACATATATATTTTTATTTTTTGTGTAAACTAACTCTATCTATGCAGATAATAAAGCTTAAACACATTCAGATAAAACAATCATCAAGACGAAATTTATTGTAAGAAGCTTTAAAAGCAAGACGAAGCTCAAAGTTGAATATTTGTATCTTGCAAAAAGTGCTGTAATCTTTATTTTTCTTCTTGCATATACTTAACATGTGAAAGAGTTGATGATGATCTACATTAGACACTTAGGATTTCCTCAAACGACCAAGGGATAGACTTTTTTAGTCGACTAACACTTTCTCCTAGTTGACTAATTTATTTCCCTCAATTTTCAAAAAATTACGATTATTGGTCAAACTTATTCTTTAGTTGACACAATCATTTTTCCATAAACATTCATATTTTTAGTCCTAGTCAACTAACAGTTTTTCTAGTCGACTAAGAGGTAGTTATTCAAATAGTTATATTTCTGCCCTTTTGTTAGTTATATTTCTAGTCGACTAACAAACTACCTAGTCGACCAGAGTCAGTTACAACTTCCTCACACGGCTATAAATGTGATTGTTTTTCAGTTGTAGTCGACTAATCTATCTAGTCGACTAATTTCAGTTACAACGGTCAAATCCCAGTGCATTTTTTAGGCCTAGTCGACTAATGGCCTTCCTAGTCGACTAATTTTTGAACAAACAGTTCGTTTTAGGCAGTTGTTGGACAGTTATTTGGGATCCATTTTGCCTATAAATAGACCCCAAAACCACTGTCAATTTACACATTTTCATTCTCCCTTTCTCATACTAAAACTTCTCTTTTTCACTCTAAAAGAGAGAGTGAATTTTAGATTTCATTGAGAAAACTTTGCAGAAATTTTGCCTCAATAGAAAGTCCATTTCCAAGAGTGTTTCTACCAAATTTCTCATCAAGAAACCTTGGAGATTCCATCACCTTGTGACTCAACTTTCACATCATCAAGGTTATAGGTGATATTGTTTCTTACTTTTTCTTTACAGGCTGAATCTCTTGTTGAAGAGATTGTACAAGTTTACAACACGAGAGTGTTGACATCTTTCTATGTTTTTTGCTTGCATGGAGCAAGTGGTTATATTGGATTGAAAATCTCTATATGGAGTAGAGGACTGGACGTAGGATCACAAGGATTCGAACCAGGATAAATCTTAGTGTTTACGTTTGTCTTTTTTCTGGATAGTGATTATTTACTTCCACACTTCAATTGCAATTTTTAGTAACTTTTAATTTTGCAATTTCATTGTTATATGCACTATTCTCCCCTCCTTCTAATGTATTTGGTGTGCCAGGAGATCCAACAGCTCAACTATGTGATTTTAAGCCGATTCCTTAGATAATATCTAAGGAGTCACCTTAAAACACTTTCGCGCGTGCGCGTCCACACACACATGAATAATTTGAAACATATGACATATGTGGCTAAGACGCAAACGCGCCTGAAAACGTCCATCCTCCCATATTATTCAGATGATTGGAACATTTTATTTTGATTTTTGTATTCTAAACCCGCAAAACATCAAATATTAGGTAAACCCAAAGCGTGTTCATCTACTTCTCACAAATTTAACTGCTTCACATAAATAGAATCTTTTGTGATGGGTGGATGAACATGCAAAACCCCGTGGGTTTACTTGATTTTTAGTGTCATGGGGTTTTAGATTATGAAGAACAAAATGAAATATTCTAATCTTCCAAAGGGGGGGAATGTGGAGTTTTAGAGGGTGACATATGTGGCTTAACCACATATGTCATTTGTTTCCCAATATATATACTAGAAATAACCCGTGCATATAGTGCATGGTAAACAAAGAAAAAACCCACACTGGATGCGGTGCATGCGTGCAACCGACAAAAGAGTGAGAAGGGTAGGTGTGTGGGTGGGTGTGTGGTATCATCGGGAGGAGGCAGGACACGCACACAACCAAAATAGAGAGAGGTGTATAAATGTAGCATCTCATGAGCACAAAATAGGGCTAAATGGGGGGTTAAATATGTAATATTGAACCCGAATCAGGTGTGTGTGTACCATTGGGAGTAAACGGGGTTAAATTGTAAAAATATTTTGGGGGCCAAAGTTCAAAAACCTAACCCAAACCAAAGGGGTAAACGGGTAAACGGGTGAAAAGAAGGCGTTAAAGTACAGAAAATGCCGGGGGTCAAAGTAAGAAAAGACCAATGGCAAACACGTAAATAAGTGGAAAAGGGAGGGGCATTTGGCTTTTATGAAAAAAGCAAGGGTAAGCTTGCAATTAATAGGAAGGAGGTGGCCATTGTTTGTGTTCTCCACCACCTCACCTCAAACACAAAACCTTTTATCAAATCCCCACCAAGTGGGGGCCACCTTCCTCATGTGGCACAGCCAAGGCGAATCCTTTGTTCTAGTGGGATAAAGGTGGGGCCCACATTTTGTCATAGTGGGTTTGTCTCCATCCCTTAATTGTGTGTGTGCGTGTGTGTGTGGACTAGGATCCATTCAGATGGATCAAACATGCAAATCCAACCAAGTCAAATTTAAAATTGGACAACCAAAATGAAACATATGTTTCATTGGATATCATCTAACATTTCTAAATTATATACAAACAAAATTTCAGCTAATTTGGAATGTCTTTTTTCCATGCATTAAGTGATTGCAAAATTAGTTGATTTTATGATTATTCAAAAATATTAATTTTCCAATCACTTAATACATCGGCAAAACATGTCCAAATAAGCTGAAATTTTGTTTGTTGGTAGTTTAGACATGGTAGATCACATCCAATTGAACATATTTTCTTAGGTCGTCCAATTTTTAGTTTAATTTGGATGGATTTGCATGTTTGATCCATCCGAATGGATACTAGTCAACCTCATATATATATATGTATGTATGTATGTATGTATGTATAGTACTTGCCACCTCTTTGTGTCTTGGTATATGGTGCATTGCCTCATATGCCATATGATACATATTACTCATATATATATATATATATATATATATATATATATATATATATATATATATATATATATATATATATATATATGGGATTAATGTAGATCCGTTGGCACCTGATCCAATAGACCAGGTGCAAGACACAAAAAGGTGGGACCCAACGAGTACAAGCCTATGTGGGGGGCTTGTACTTCCCACCTTTTTTGTGTCTAAGCACCTGATCCATTGGATGAGGTGGCAGCTTTTCTACATTAAATCCTATATATATGAGTCTTCATTGACAAATATATATTGCCACTTCAAGGCAAGCAACAAGCAGCAGATACAAACATGGGAGAGACTGGGAAGCAATCACCAAGCGCAAGTACATCTATGTGGAGAGCCCTAACTCCGAGTCAAAGGCCAAGAACAAGGCATCAAGTCAACCATTAGTTACCAAATATGGTGGACTCCTTAGGGTCATTCTCATCAAGCATCGAAGGGGAAATGGCAGCAGTAATATCCAAAGAGATCTTAGCCAGTAGGTTCGTTTTGGGAAGCACATGGGAAAGGAATATGCGCTTGTTCCTTTCCTTCCAACTCTGCCAAAAAACTACATATAGAAAAAGCTTACTAAGTCGGCCTACAGCTTGTGTATTCTCTTTTGCTCCAAACATGTGCCTAAGAAAGTGGGCGTCCACATGGAGGGATCTGGAGTAGGAGGGAATACCCAGCTTGAGCTTTCAAGCTGACCACACAAAGCATCTGTATTCGCATCAAAATAAGAGGTGATGGGCAGACTCCTGATGAGAGTTGCATAGTACACAGGTGGAGGGGACCTGGATGCCCCTCTGAGCCAGCTGATGTGTGATAGGCAGTTTACCGGTGAGTGCACAAAGGAGGGTGAGTGCATGCTTAAGGATATGCCCAGGGAACCAGACCAAGGAGTGAATATACATTCTTATATGAATATACTCACTTACTTTTCAAAAAAGTAATGTATACATTCTATACATTATTGATCTTCAAGAGCGATGTCACACATCGTTGCAAAGAGGGTTGAATGGTGGCCGTGTAGGAAAAAACGACACTCCATTTCGAGTTCGTTTGACCCCCTCAAACGAGGCTCCAAAATCAGCCCAAAACTTACTTTATGCATCGACCCAGCCGCCGCTTATAAAACTCCTTAGGGTTTACTCAGCTCAGCATGTGGGCAGGTCTGGGCACCTGCGGGTGCGGGCCCCGACCCGCAATGCCTCTAATGGGCTAAATTGGCTATTTTGGCTCTATTCTGTGCGTTTGGTTTTTGACATGGTTTGAACCTGCGTTTAGACTGGAACGATTCCGTCATCTAAGTAACCATTTCCACACGTTTATTATATTAAATATGCACGCAAACTTTTTACGACATATTTAATTCCCTTTGCATCATATGCAAAATTCCCACATCTAATGTTAAAAACCATTTGCATCAAATACAAATGAACTGAGGGAATACATCCCTCAACAAAATGACCACTGCGTAGTCGCATAAACATGTGTGCGGGTAGGGTTTGGCAGGATGGTATAAGGAGTGTGTGCTGGTCCATATATTCATAGGTAATGGCCTCTCAGGTTGGGTCTAATCATGTGCATGTTTGCGAGGACTGAGAGGTCAAGTGAAGTAGGACCAGTGACAGAGGCCAAAACGTCAGGGATCTGGAGGGAGATAGTATGGTGGCGATCGATCAGTGGGATAAAGCATCCATAATAAATCTTTCTAGTGGTGGATGTGGCAATGTGCATGAGTCTATGGGATAGCCATGAGCTAGCAGGAAAATAGTCTATAAGGGGCAGTGCCGCCGCTAGCTCGTATAACCCAGGGCTATGTCATGACCTATAATAAAAGGAGCTCATGCCACGATATTGTGCACGTCTCTTCCCTGAAAAATAATGTGTTTGCTAAGATGCGGTGGGTGAAGCATAAAGATGGGTGTATGATCGAAGAGGCCGTCATCGTGATGCGAGGGAAGGCTCTCATCCTAGTGACCTGATCCTAGAATTGGGATGCATTGAAGGAATCAGGAAGGGGGCTAGAAGGGCCTATAGAATCATCTATAGTGGCGGCAGGCCAATGAAAGAGGGTGTTCAGGGCATCGAAAGAAATGGTATAATCGGTGTTCATGACCCTAAACCCTAAGCCTGAGTCAATGTCTCTAAGAGAACTGAGAAACACAAGGGTGAGTCCCCTATAGGTACGGGTTTCGCAGGCTTGGAATTCGCTCCACCCTAGGATAGAAAATAATCTCTAGACTCCTTCGACAACCCATAGTGTTTTGAGAGCACGCATGCTCGCAAATTTTGTGTGGAGAATGAGCCGCCAAGATAAGGTTAAGAAATGATCTCATGGGGCCTCGGTTGTGAATATAATCCTTATAGTATCAAACTGGGGTAAGTGTACATCTGGTGGTTATTGTTGCATAGAAGTGGAGGGTGTGTCTGATATTCGTCGACATGTGGCCCCAACTGTGAATGTGGGGGTGGTGGCTATGGGTGCTTCGTTCGTGGAGGCATGGGGGGGTGTGCACGTGAAGCATGGCAACCCAGCATATGCAACTAGCAATTTTTAGGCCAAAATGTTGAGCAAGCAGCTAGATTTTGTGGAGTCTTGAAAGAAATTGAGAACTCAAGTTGAAGGAACGAGTGTACCCAAGATTTGCTTCGATCGTTGTCGAGATGTACTGCACTAGACTATGGTGTACTTCCTGATCTGCTGAGTTAACCGTAGTTCTGCCCTAGTTGCCAAATTTTGTTGAGAACCCCGAAACTGGCGATTTAGGGTTTGTGAGGGGGGTGCTTTGGCGATGGAGGAAGAGATTTTAGTGGTAGAGAAGAAAGTAGGGGGAGTCGACATGAATTAAGGTGGATTCAGGGCTGATGATAACCAGATGAGAAGATGTTTTCGGGGAAGGAGGAAGGTGAAATCAAAAAATTCGGGGGGAAATGAAGTGTACTCGGCCATTTTGGGTTGTTCGGTGTGTGTGTGTGTGTGTGTGTGTGTGTGTGTGTGTGTGTGTGTGTGTGTGTGTGTGTGTAAGGCGGTGACACGACCATTTGACACGGATGTATCGCCCTCAATGGCTGAAGTTCTGTGGCTTGGCAAAGTTGGTGCCACACAGTCGTGTGAAATTCCAAACGGCCGCGTGGAAATGAGTCCAACGGCTGTTTCAGGGTTATTTTGATGCGGTCATTTGGGGCTCATACAATCGTTTGAATATTCGGCCTGAAATTCCAAGGAGTTGGCCCCCTCGACACGGTCGTGTCGATAGGCTTACACGACCATTTGTCCTTAGCTTCTGAGCTCAAGCAATCCCCCAAGATCGCAAACGACCATGTGGCTAATCCACACGGTCGTGTGGATCTCATGCTCAACGGCCTCTTCAGTCAGCTTGTTTGCATCTCCTTGCTCTTCTACCACACGGTCATATTGTTTACCCCACATGGTCGTGTGAGTTCTCCTGCAACACAAAAACCACACAAAAATCCGATCAGAATCATTGCTTTTTCAGCTTAGGTTTTGGGGTTTTATTACTTGGGATTCGCCGAGCAAAGGGTGAGTGACTTATTCAAGGAAAGATTTATTGATCCTAATTGAGTCCAAAACTAATATGCTTCCCTCGCTAATGAGAGTATGCGAGTTTATTAATAAAAGAACTACCCTAGAAAGCAAAGTAAAATATTTACTTTATTGTATAGAGTACAACTGTTCCAAATGGTGGATCCAGAATGTGTAGTGAAGCGGGTAGCTGCTCCATCT
Organism: Scilla litardierei; assembly: GCA_030789695.1. Lineage (NCBI taxonomy): Eukaryota > Viridiplantae > Streptophyta > Magnoliopsida > Asparagales > Asparagaceae > Scilla > Scilla litardierei. The sequence continues at coordinate 48,619,606 of CM061141.1, forward strand.
ACTCTTTCCATGGCTCGGCTAATAGCTTGATGCCATGAACTACATCGAGCCCTAGCAATGCTTCTCCAAGCACCTCCCGAGGGTGTTTCCTGCAGAAAGCGAGAGGCATCAGCTCGATGAGGAAAATCTTTCCCCAAAACAAATGTATCCCAGATAGAATCATCAAAATGTAATGGGAAACATGGAGTGGGGCGATGAAAACTCCATGAGAATACTGCGTTATTCTTTGATGATGATGACATCAACTTCTCGTCATTTCCTTGAATATGGTCGTCAGGTGCTAACATGACCCATCATACCTCCGTGGGATATGAACCTGCGACCTGCGAGAAGTATGTCATGTCAATAAAATCTGAATCTAAGGGAATATGAAATAAAGTATGAGATTTATATATGGAGTCTAGAATATCTCCCTAAGTGGGAGCGTTGAGCTTAGTGGATGCAGTGCCTCTGGTGAAATGGGGAGTGGCTGCAGAGGAAGTGGTGAAGGCAAGGATGTGCCAGGCTTGCTGAAATGAGTCATAGAGTCTGTGACCTCACATACATCCTTTTCATCGATGTGTATGTGCTCTGTGGCTCCCTCGGTGCTCTCATTTGGCATGAAATAGGAGATGGGATCAAGTGGGGAGAATAGCTTGGGCTCTTTGGATTTGGAAATCTCTGTAGTGCCCTCGTGTGGTTCCTCCTTACAAACAACCTCCTGGAGAAGGATTGTTTCCACCCATCGTCCTACGCCTAGCTCATCATCCCTCTCATCATCTGGAGTGGCATAGTGTGGGATGTGGCTATCGGTGGCACATGTCTCATAGGTGGTACCTACAGGGGAGAGAGAACTCATATCAAAAAATTTAGATTGTAGTTCAGATGAGTTACCTTCCGTAGTGCAGGCTGTCGATGATGTGTGAGACACAATTGCAGCTTCCATGCACTTGCAAGCTGCTTCAAATGGCATGTCAAAGAATTGGCCTCCATTCATTCTCATCATGAACTCTAGTAGGTGTACCTACAGTCCTCAAGAAGCAAAGGAGCCAAAATGTATCAACCCCATGCTGCATCAACCCATCCACCAATCTTTTAAATCTCTCCCAAGCTTTCCAAAGAGTCTCTCCATCAAGCTGGGTAAAGCTAGCAATCTGTTCCCTCGGTGTTTGGTGTCACCTCACCTAATCCCCAAAGATATAAGTGGTTCCTCATCCATCGGACCGAGGAAGACTAGAGGGAGTAGGGAATGTAGTAAGTGGGTCTTCCATGGGTCTGACTCTCATCGATGTATCCTTGGTGATCTGATCCTAAGCATGATGACTTGATTGCCCATGTGAATTAGGAATTTGGTTTAAGTTTTGGGTAATCTCACTTAGGTGGGCATCGATTGGGGTGGAGAGGGAAGGTGAAGTCAATTGGACTTGGTTTGAAAAGTAATTTTCTAAGAGAAGTTCAAGGTTAGACTTCGGTGGTGGTGGATGCATATAGGATTCGAGGTATGGATAGGAAGGCTTATGGGGTAGGTTGTAGGGATATGGGCGTTGGTTGTAAGGATGGCTACTATATGTGCATTGTGTGCCCTTATGTCCTTGCATCCCACACATCTCGCATAACACCGCAACCAGTAGGAAATTACTGTTAACTCCTATCTGAGCACCATACAACGTTGAGGCATCAAAATCTCCAATGTATGGTCCATCTAGCATCCACATAATTTCCAATTGCACCTGCAAACAAAAGATAAGACTAAGAGAAGCGCATCAGTAGTACAAGAGAATAGCACAAATGATAATCAGGTGGGGGGAATTTTATTTATTTATTTATAATTTTTTATAAGCACGTAGTCTAACGAACCTGAGACTAAATTAATATCAATCAAGCGCAACTTCTTCGGTAACAGTGCCAAAAACTTGGTAGAGCTTTAATATTTATAACTGGCTGTCGTTATAGCGCTAACGAGTCGTCCATAGGGAGGTTGGGTCATTGAGTACTAGATAATCCTAGGTTTTGGTTAGCTACGTATATTGGATATGCAGAATAGGGAGAATGCAATAGAATGAAAAGGCTCTAGGGTTAGGTTTCACTCAAATGTGGATTGGGCACGGGAATGAACTTTTTACGTGGCTATCGAATCATCCTAGGGTAAGGTTCTCTGACATAGAGGAAATCACCTACCCCCACTTTTGTGATGCCATGATAAGGTCTTCTGTCATGTTATCTCATGCCCCTCCACTTCCATGATGCTATGATATGCCTATCCCTCGTGTGACTAAACATACTCTCGTAGAGCGTAGCCACACGACAGATGCATTAAGTAGACAATATTTCCCAACTATTGTTCAGCCATTCTCAGGGTCAAAAACTCGGTCAATGCTAGAAGGCTCTCATTATGCCCCAACTCCTGTTGGTGACATAATTAGCATGAATCGCACATAGGGATTGAAACCCTAGAACAACCCAAACTCCCGCTAACGATCAGTCCCAGAAAATCAATGTGTGGATAATAAGCATCATAAACATAACCCTATTTGATTCTTCAATAGCCAAGCCAAAGAGATCAAACCATGCTCAACCCCACAAATAGAGATCCACCATGCACTAGATCAAAATCTACTCACAAGGCATATAGAAACACAGATAATAACAAATAATCAATGAGAAACAGATAGAACAAGTATAACACACAAATAAAGAAAGGAATACTTAGCTTCAATCGTTGCAATACAAAGTATCCAAGATTACATATGCATCCACGAAGGAATACCAAGCAAAAACTTAAGCTAACATACTCCTACTCCTAAAACTAAGAAACGATATGAAAAGAGAAAGAAAAACGTAGGTAGAAGTCGATCCCCTTCAAAAGATGGCTCTCCAATCTATTTATAACTCGCCAAAACCCTAGCTGGTAAGCAACAGACCTGACCTGACACGACCGTATGGAGGGCCAGATGATCATGTGGTAAAAATCCTTAGCTTACGGCCTTAAGAATTCCTTCAGCTGATGTGAATCAACGCGGTCGTGTTGATGGCCATACGACCGCATCACTGCTATGTGTAAAATGTAGTGGCTCTGCCATTGCGTCTTCTTGGGACGACACAACCGTGTGGATGGCTATACGGTCATGTCATCCTGGCTTCATTTCTTTGGCAGGATGACCCACACGACTGGTTGACACGGTCCTGTTTTGGTCTTTGTTGGCTCCTTGGCTGTGTCATTTCACACGACCGTATGTGTCATTACATACTACCGTGTGAGGGCAGCGGACACTTCACTCCTTTAACGATTCAAACCCTATCGCATCACCAATCGCTCCCAAAGCTTGTCCCCTCTCATCAATAAACCTAGAATGAATTCTTCCTGGGTCGATGCCCGAGCGGTTAATGGGGACGGACTGTAAATTTGTTGGCGACATGTCTACGCTGATTCAAATCCAGCTCGGCCCAAAAATTCGTTGCTCCATTAGTCTGATATAACCAATTTATCCTACAGAAAAGAAACAAAAATGCCTGATCCGTAGAAATTTTGAAATAAAGAAAAAAGGTCTTTTTTATCATCTCATTGAAAAAGATTGATTATTTATTTTATTGTTAAAAAATAAATAATCACTAGTTACTAAATAATCTGCGTCACTCTCACTAAAGTCTGTGTTTATGTGGATATGATATCAAGTATTTTTGGCTGGTAATTATTCCAAAAATACTATCTTTTATCTATAGTGTTTTTACCCTGGTGGGTCTCTATCTCATTTCAAAAAAGTCTGGGACCTTGGATTATTAATTGGTGGAATACTAGGCAATCCGAAACCTTTTTGAATGATATTCAAGAGAAAAATGTTCTAGAAAAATTCCTAGAATTAGAAGAACTGTTCTTGTTGGACGAAATGATAAAGGAATATCCGGAAACACACATACAAAAGCTTCGTATAGGAATACACAAGGAAACGGTACAATTGGTCAAAACACACAATGAATATAATCTCCATATCATTTTGCACTTATCGACAAATATAATCTGTTTCGCTATTCTAAGTGGTTATTTTATTCTGGGTAATGAACAGCTTGTCATTTTTGACCTGAAAGAGACATAGGAAGCCCAAGAGTAAAAAGAAACTAAAAAGCGAAGAAAACGACATGGAAAATGTGGTGGAGTGGTGTGAAATGTGAGGAAAAGATATATGAAAAACATATAAAATAAACACTCATCAATACTCTATAACTTCGTAAAAATGACCAAATTGCCTTTCATATCCGAAATGCCTTTTATCACCAAAATGACTAAAATGACCAAAATCCCCTTGGCTTTCCATTGTCTTGTTTTGACCTGAAATCACTTAGCAAACACATCAAACTAGTTCATGAAGATTTTTTATCATCAAACAAGAAATTCTAGACTTGTGTTTCCAATACAAGGGCAATGGCCCTCACGGGCCGACCTAGCTATACGATCGAGGATGACACATCGCTACCCTCACAGGCTGTTTAGCTATACACTTGGGGGGGCAATGTCCTCATGGGTAGACATATCTGTACGATTGAGAACGACCATCACTACCCTCGTGTGCTGCTCGGTTATACAATCGGGGGGCAATGCCCTCATGGGCTGACCTAGCTATACGATCGATGACAACCCATCTCTACCCATGCATGCTACTCGGCTATACAATCGGGGGTCGCGAGCCGACCTAGATATATGACCGGGGACAACCCACCGCTACCATCGCAGGCCCCTTGGCTATACGATTGGAGGGCCATCCCTTCGTAGGCCGATCTAGCTATATGATCGGGGATGACCCATCGTTACCCTCACGGGCTGCTTAGTTATACGATCAGGGACAATGCCCTCCTATGCCGACCTAGTTATACGATCAGGGATGACCCATCGCTACCCTTACATGCTACTTGGCTATACGGTCAGTGGAAATGCCCTCGCGGGCTGACCTAGTTATACGATCAGGGACGACCCATCGCTACCCTTGTTGGTTACTCGGCTATACGATCAGGAGCAATGCCCTCGTGCGCCGACCTAGCTATATGATCGGGGCCATGCCCTCATGGGTCATTTCGATCTTTGCAGGCTGGTCGGTTATACGATCGAGGGAGCGTCCCTTTGCAGGCCAACCTACCTATATGATTGGAAGCCAGCCGTCCGTGGGCCGAGATGACTTTACAATTAGGGGATAAATTCTCTACGACACTGGGTATAACACTTTCTGACTAAAATGGAAGTACGATATTCAATAACTCACACTTTGCATCCTATCAATGCCCAAGTCCAAACCATTGAGGGGGCAAGCAGGCATTACTATTCCCTATAATCATGATAATCCCTCATTTACAAGGTACTCTGTGACAAGTTGAATATTCATTTCTTATATTAAACTCTATTATATTACAGAATTCAAAAAGACGGGGCCCTCATATACAAAAATGAGCGGTGAGCTCATAAGGCGACAGAGTCATAAGGTCGATCCTCGAGGGATATCGTTGCAGCTTCCTCGGTGGGGGCATTTTGGCTTTGGGCTCTTCGTTGGACATTAATGTCAGCTGATCAATGTAAACCCCCGAAGCAGGGAACTTATGCTCAATCTCTTGCCGACACCACAAAAATCCAGGCTTGAATAATTCAAAGATGAGGCCAAGGCTTTCTTTGTACTTCTCCACCACCTCTTCTGCAATCTTTGAAGCGTCAAGCACCTTTGACATAGCCAGTTGAGCTCGAAGACCGGTTTCCTCCTCCTTCCATTTCCTTTCTCCCTTGAGAAGCTGTTCCTTGGCTCACCTCTTGAGGGAAGCCTCCCCAGATAGTTGTTCCTTGGCTTGCCTCATGAGGGCAGCCTCCTTAGTCAGTTGTTCCTTGGCCCTCTTTCTGAGGGCTGCCTCATCCTCAGTAATCATCATCGCCGCTGCCAGCCCCCTCTCCACTCAAGATGTCAACTTGGCCTCATGAAGAGATGCTTTCTGCAGTTTACCTTCGCCTTATTAATGACTTCAGCTATCCATTTCCACTTCTAAGCTAAATTGGCCTCATAGTTGGCCTCTGCTGTTGAGCAATGTCACAGCTCAGTGGCCACCGAGGCCATCTATATATTATAAAATAAAGGGGAGATTAGATCTAGCACATAACATCATTAAGAAAGAAAGGCAGACACCCACCTGGTGACTTTGACAGACCATAAGCTGGTCAACGTCTCGAAGTCGACTTTTTGCAAAATAGCCCAATCTCGAGGAAGAATGGAATTCTCAATAAGCCAAAAGGCAACTCTGCAATTTAATAAAGCCAACTATCCCTTTTCCACAAGAATAATGAACTTGTGGAGTCTATCCTTAGGACATTCCAGAGAGGGCTGACGTGACCTGTCCGCCAACAAAATCGACCTGAATTCAGGAGGAATCCCATCGACCAATGGCTCTGAAGGGAGGAAACCACCACATGGCCAAGTATCCTCATAGCTGCTCGATTCAGGAAGTGGCGTCGACCCGCTTGAAAGTGCTAAATGGGAAGGAGCCAGAGCTTGCTCAGGGACCATAATTCGGGACTCAGCTATATCCGGGAGGGTCGATCTCATGATGTAGATCTCACCACACCTCTTCTTTTCTTTGGCTCTTTTAGCTTCAGCCAGGGTGCAAATATTTTTCCTTTTAAAGGCTTGAGTCTTCCCAGGAATGTCTTGGGCCACTTAGGACAAACTCCCGATGGCCTTAACCGAGTTTCGCTCTAAATGGGCCACCGGTCAAGGTGACGAGCTTCCTTCAACCATTTGAAGAGAAGCACGAAAGACGTCTTGTAGCTTAGGATCATCCTGATACTCATATCTGACCACTTCTATAAGATAAAAGGAGAGTTAGGAAAATGCAAATACGTGCACGTGGCCAAAGAGACTACTGTACATTCCACTGAAACAGTCTTCAGTAATATTTCGGCAGACATCAACTTTGTCACTGACATGAGGCTATCCCCTTGGGCTAGTAAGAGGTTGGCAGCCGAGAGTTCACCTTCAGAGAGGGGCACCTCTGAATTAGCAACAAGGCCAGGATTTTCTCAATGAGTGAGAAAGGCCGCCACGCCGGGAAAAGTCACAAAACCGAAGTGTTCTTTCCATCCACAGTTAGAACTGGGAAGATCTTTTATTAGGTTTCTCGTCCTTTTGGTAGTCAAGTAATATTACATGCCGGCCATGGTGATTTTCACTTGAAAGAAGTATTTGAATAATGCCAAGGTCGGCTTTACTTTTCTCAGCTAGCAAAGCACGACGAAGCCAACCATTTGACCCACTGTGGCGTCAATTGGCAAAGGAAACGCACTAGGGAGTTCAAAACTTGGGGAACGAAAGGATGCATGTGGAAGTGAAGCCCTTGACAGAAAGCCTTCGTGTACACCCTGACTTCACACTCAACCGAAAAACAAATTCTCTCGTTGGCCAGGGGTATCCGAACTTGATATGGAAGTCGAACATATTCTTCCTGAAGTTTCGGAAGCACGTCTGCGAACACTTTAGAGAAATAATTTGCTACCACATCAGGTATAGGAGGTTTCTTTCTATCATTTTGTGAGGTTGGGGCCTCAGGGTTAACAGGGACAAGAGCCAAAGCCTTCCTTTTGTCTACAACTTGCTACATGAAACGAGCGGCTATCAGTATCTCATAACCCAGAAGATCCTCTAGGCCAGAGATCTAGGAAGCAAAAATCCCATCTCCTTCCATTTCGTTCCATTGCTTTGCAGTCTTATACGATGATGGGGAAGCCATGGATGGTATTCTCAAATTACAAGGGTAAGGGGAGCAAACAAGAAGATGAAGAGTTTATTTCTGATGGCACTGGCATGCATGTATTTTACACATTTATTCTCACACATTCATATCATGTTTCACCCTCCAAAACCCAATTTTGTATGCTTTTCGATGAATATTTGGAACTGTTTCACTTTCAGAGCGTTTTTGTTGCTTTCAGGGAATTTGGATCGAATTGGAGCGATACAGTGTAATCTGGAGATGAAGCCATGATTGATGATGTAAGAGCAGCAAGAATACCCTTGGATATGATTTGGAAGCACCAAAATACAAGGAAGAAAGATCTATGAAAGTTGGATCAAATAAGAAGAAGAAACAACACAAACGCATGAAACGTCAAAGATTCACGCACCACCTCCACCTTCTTTTGATTTTGCTATCATTCCAGAGGCCATCTCGACTTGTGGATATTTTTTTTACTCATAGTAGACTTCATGATGGTTCCAAAGCTGCTAAGAATGCGCAAAACGGAGGTTGGATGAATTTCTAGAATTTCTGCAAGATTGGGTAGCAGTGCTGGAATTTCTCACTCGACCGAGTGGAGAGATCCACTCGACCGAGTGAGGCTGACACTAACCCAGCTCAAGGAGCTAAGCATATCAAATTCACTCAACCGAGTGAGAATCTCACTCGACCGACTGAACCTACCACTCGACCGAGTGAAGAGAAGAAACAATGTGCTGAATTTTGGAGTTTCTGCATGAATTTCCACTCGATCGAGTGGAATCTCACTCGACCAAGTGAGCCGGCAGCCAGAATTCTGAAAGTTTGTTACAACTAGGGGTTTGGATATTTTGGTCAGCTTTTTCTTAGGTCACCTTTGTAGCCGACATTGAGGAGGAGTTCCTATTATTTTCTTGAAGACCTTTTAGAGGTTAGGCCATGTCCTAGACCCCCTCTTGGTTCTAAAAGCTTGTATTTGGATTGAATCTCTTGATGAAAGCTAAGTATCTTTGTAATTATTATTTGAATTTTTGATTTGATATCTTTTTATATGCAAGCAATGTTTCTTATTGATTTCTATATCGTTATTGCTATGCTCGGTTGATTCTTGCTCTAGGGTAAAGGGATGAACCCTATGGATCTAGAGTCTGATATATGAAATCTATTGAAACCCTTATTGCTAAACTTGTTTTAGGGTTAGATTATGGTCGATCGACTACAAATATCTAGGGATTTCTACTTCGATCTTGAGAGCTTGAGAGTGGATCTTGATCTATAGGAAGCCCTAGATATTTGATTTAGATCTATAATTTGGATATACTAGATTTGATGCACGAGAGTAACCAAAGCTAGCATCTTTATTATATTTCTATGAGTATATTCGTCTGTACGACGTTAAGATGAATACAAACCACCATAATCTAGATTCGAACTTACATCGCATGACAGTGGACTTGAGCGAGAATCGAATTATATTGTCGACCTTAATGCTAATAATTCAACTAGACTTGCATGAGAGCGAGGCTCTAGCTTAAGTTATTTAAGACTTGTGTAGCACGAGAGCGTGCACCAGTTCACAACACAGTTGCAACAAGTTCACCTTAAACCAAGCGTTAGTAATTAGGAGTTCATATTCACATTGATACTCGAAAATCTTTAGTGGGGATTCCCTAGTTCTAGGCATTTTTTATTAATTGAATTACAACCAACATCCATCACCATTGTCATGACATCATACCATAACCATCTCCACCAATAAACCTTCGTAGTCGAACCAACTTAAGACCGATTGGAGCCAACGCCACCTCCCTGTGATTCGATACCCGCTCACCACTTAACTGTGTGCTTGCAGTAAAACTACATTATTTTCTGGTTACATCCAGACACGATCATGTTTTTGGCGTCGTTACCAGGGAGGTGTTTCCCATTGGGTGCAAGTTTGTCACAATTAGGTTGATTAGACTACGAAAAAGGGAAGAAAAGAAAAAAACATTTGAAAAATAAAAAAACCAACAAAAGAAATTTTCACACGTCACCATTATTATCAGTTCCATATTCTTTTGTGCCACTGATATTTTTCTTCAGGTATTTATATTTGTTGATCAGGTGTTATGTGTGATATTACATGGACCTCAGATTTTGATCAGAGTGCTTAGATGGAAGGATACATTCCTAATGGGATTCTTACATGACAAGTTGAAATGCACGTCGAGATTAAGAAGAGCACCTTCAATTGGAATGGGCAAAAAGGAACCTTGAAATGAGTGCTCTCATGCTTAAGGTTGAAGGGATTTCGAAAGATGTCAGTTCAGCTTCATCATCGTATGGGTAAGAAGCATCGCCAGTCATATTACCAGAGCCAGCACGGACTATTGATAAAGGGGAATGGCAGTACCACCAGATATCAGAGGAGCAGATCAGGTACTTCAAGCAACCCGAAGGTGACACTTTCTGGCAAGCTTGGGTGGTTCAACAAGTTACTGGACGGACTGTCGCAACATGGATTCCGTAATTTCACTCTCCTTAATTACTTTTAGAAAGGACTGGATGATGATGCACAAAAGGAGCATATGAGGATAGATGGAGGCGTATTAAGTGTGATGCCTCCTTATGTAGCTTGGGAATATTTAGTAGCATCCACCACTCCTGATGAAACAACAACACCTGGAATTATTGCAGCTATTTCTGATGAGATAACTTTGACGAGACACTCAGGAGGTATCAATGTTGAGCCAGAATGTGTCGTCGTTGATCCCCCATCCTACGATACAGATATTGCATATGAAGAGTAGACGGACAAAGAGGCAGTGGAGGAAGCAGATATTGATTCATATGCGCTACCAGAGGAGGACACATTTCAGAGCTTATTGGAGGGCATCTAGGAGTCAGTGACGTTCACCAGTTCAGATTGCATTGCAACAGGTGATGTATTTGAGCTAAGATTTGTATATTTTGTTATGAACCATGTTTAGGCTGCATGAACAATTAAGGAGGACGTCCATGTCATTCTTGAGGGGGATAGACTATATTTTCGGATTGCTTGCGAGCTTTCTCCTCTATATGATACATCTCCACAAGTTGACACATATAAGCATCCGGCATCACCATTCAAGAGAGAGCCTACGCTGATAGTTGATAAGAAGGCAAAAGCAAGCACCTTGTACTGCGAGACTTAAAAGAAGAAGAAGAAGGGAAAAGAGAAAGATGATATTCACATTACCTTCAATATCCGAGGAGCCAGAGTTAGAGGCCGCAGAAATGCATTACGAGGAGCACCTGGAGCACCCTGTCGTGGTGAGTATTTGTGTTTCATACCAATCTTATTTTGATGATGATCACAACATTATGTTGTTGCTAATGAATCTCATGTTTTAGTCTCTCAGTTTATTTCAAGGATATCTTTCTTGGAGACTAATCACTTGGTGCAAGGATGGACATCAAGTGAAGAAGGGCCATAGTTTGGACTCAAGGAGTGCCAAAGCTTGGAGATGGTGGAGAGCACTCAAGGCATCAAGATTGAAGACTTAGACTCTTTGAGAAGCATTGCAATCCATGTAATTTACTTTATTGCTTTCTCTCTCTTTTGAGTCTAGGGTTAATGTAATGCCTTGTTAGATGGTTTACTCATTCATGCATATGCATGTAACCATCTTAGTGAACCTTAGGATTATCATAGAATCCAACCCAATAGGTTCACTCTGTCCAAAGACTCATTTGGAGTCTCTGGCTTTCCGCCAGTCGCCTGCTTAAGGAAACACAGTCGACTGGGTGATTTCCAGTCGCCTGTAGATCCTTCTATAGTCGCCTGACATGCATAGCTCAAGTCAACATTTCAATTGACTCAAACTTGAGCTTTACGCACAGTCGTCTGTCAATCAGTTTACAGTCGCCTGTATTTTCACAGTCGCCTGGAGATTGGTCATCAGTCGCCTGTATAGCGTGAGTGCAATCACTGCATCTCTCTGTCTTCTCTCCATATTTTACAGTAGTCGACTGATGTATAATGTACAGTCACCTGACTATTTGACAGACGACTGTAGTATTAACGTCAGTCGCCTGTGCGAAGAATTGGAGAAAGAGTGCAGCTCTCTGTTTCGATCCATCCCCTGCAGCAGTCGTCTGCTGAAGGATTCACAGGCGCCTGTCCTGTTTGTCAGTCGACTGTATTGTCTTCTTCAGTCGACTGTCCTGGCTCAGATTATAGCCGTTGATCAGTCGACTGTCTTTTGATCATCAGCCGACTGTTCCTGTCGTTTTCACCCAGTTTCTAGCCATTGCAGATTTGTTCATTTGGCTGTTTCTTTGGGTTTTTAGGCTTAATATAGGGTTCCTATATATATGAGTGTGCTGCCATCACTTGAGATTTCTTGACAACACTTGATAACTCTTGACTCTATAGAAAATCTCAAGAGATCAATAAGCAACTCTCAAGCTCCCTCATCTCCCTCTATTGAGCACTCATCTTTCTTCATGCATTGAAGTCCAGCTCAAGAGAAATCATCCAAGTGCTTTCAAGCATATTCCAACACTTGGAGATCCTCTTCCATGCCTTGCATTTATTCATGTGTAAGCATCTCAAGGCATAGGTAAGAGTATTTACTTTACTTGGTGTAATTTGTCTTCCTATTTCTCTTTGTGGGATTAGGATACTCTCTTTGTGGGAGTTTCTCTCTTTGTGGGATGTTGTCTCTTTGTGGGACTAGGGAATTCTCTTTGTGGGAATTAACTCTCTTTGTGGGAGTTCTTGTGTCCTAGTGTAGGGCTAACCCTAATTCTCTGAGTGGGAGTTAGTGATTCTCTGTGTGGGAGTCTTGATCCTCGTGTAGGATTGGTTGGGTCCTTGTGTAGGGCATAAATCCTCTTTGTGGGGTATCTCCTTGTGAGATTTGTATTCACTTCTCTGTGTGGGATTATAGTGAATTTTGGTGTGGCTGGATGTACCCAAGTTTGGGGAACCAGGGTAAAACTTTGTGTTTGCGTTTGGATTGATTGTGCCTTTTAATTCATCTTGCATTTATAATTCCGCATTTGCAAGTTAAATTTTAATTGGACAATTTTATTGCCATTACACTATTCACCCCCCTCTAGTGTGTGTTGTTAGTATTGCAATGGTTAGACGATCCCTACAATTGGTATCAGAGCAAGGTTAAAGCATACTGCAACCATGGCATTCAACGCCTCATCCGCGTCTCATGAAGAAGGTCACTCAACCGTTCGACCCCCGCTTTTCAACGGAACCAACTACCCAAGTTGAAAGATCAGAATGATGATCTACATGGAGGGTCAAGACATATGGGACATCACGGAGGTGCCATTTGAGAAGTCCACTACTCCTGCGGCTTCAAGGACAAAGGCGGAGAAGGACTCAATCAAGTTCAATGTGAGAGCTATGAATGCATTACATTGCGCTCTCTCAGCTAATGAGTTCAACAGCATCTCCATGTGCAAAACGGCAAATGATATTTGGCACACCTTGGAGATTTGTCATGAAGGGACAACGAAGGTAAAGAAATCTAAACAAACTGTGTTTAGATCTAAATATGAAATGTTTAAGATGCAGGAAGGTGAAAGCATTTCAAAGATGTTCACAAGGTTCACCGATATCGTGAACGCTTTGGAGGGACTCGGGAAGACGATTTTCCAAGAGGATCGTGTAGAGAAGATCCTTGACTCTCTCACACCTCGTTGGGAGTCAAAGGCCAACGGAATTTTGGAGTCGTATGACACGTCCAAATATACCGTTGAGGAGTGCATTGGAAATCTCATGGCATATGAAGTAAAGCTTCAACACAAGAAGGAGATTCAACCAACAAAGCCCGAGAAGCTATAGAAGCAAAAGGGGGTTGCATTCCATGCCAAGGAGGAGCCAATCAATTGGAGGAGGAAATTCCATCGAGAAGCTCCTAGTGAAGAAGATGAGCAAGAAGATGCAAGTGGAGAAGAAATTGAGGAGCTTGCCGAGCAATTCAAAGCATTCCTAAAATGCAAGCAAGGTAAGTCTTTGTCAAAGTTTGCCTCCATTTCTAACAAGGTTCCTACTTGTTACACTTGCAGTGGAAAAGGTCACTTGTCCACCGAATGCCCTTCCAAACCCAACAAAGAAACCTACAAGGGTAAAGGAAAGAAGCATTGGAAAGGAAGGTCCAAGTCCAAAAATCACAAGAAGGGACTTGTCGGGACCTTTGATGATTCGAGTGAGGACACTTCGAGTAACGAAGAAGAGGATACAAAGGAGGATGCTCACGCATACTTTGTAGCCATTGATGGTCCTACACCAATCCCCTCCGGATTAAATGAAGAAGAGTTGGATGCTTGGCTTGACGCATACAATTCCTATGAGGATACGTGCCTCATGGCTATGGAGGAGAAGTCGTCATCAAGCTCTTGCAAGGATGATGATGACGTTGTTGAGATCGAGGAGGAAAAGATCTCATACGAGGAGCTCAAGATCAATTTTGACTTGGTCTCCGAAAAGGCTAGTAAGTGCATCAACTCTTACAATAGATTAAAAGCAAAATATAAGATTGCTAAGAGTAGATTGCATGAACTAGATATTGCAAGTGTAATTCATGATGAAAGTCTTGTGTATGACACTTGTGAGAGAGATACACTTCTCTCTCAAGTTAAGGAATTAAGCCTTACAAATGAAAAACTTGTTGCTTAAAACCTTAGCTTAAATGCTCACATTCAACAACTTACGTTGAAATGTGAAGAGGAATCCCGAAAGCTCATAAGCTTTGTGTATTCTAGGGATTCACTCCACGATTTGTTGGAAAAACAACATCCGATAAATCATAGAGGAGGTTTGGGTTATATTCAAAATGTGGTTCCCAAACCCACCTCTAATTCCTCTTATGGGGCAAATACAAGAAATATTGCTAAAGCACCTAAGAAGAATCACCATGCTTTCTTGTACAACAAGAACACCAACAAAAAGCATGTAGATCACGAGGTAATAAGGAAGAATGAAAAATCTTCATTTTTTTGCTAAGAAGCAAAATCCTCATTCTTTGCATGCCAAGAAATTCGTTTCTACACTTAAGCATGCCACATCCTTTCCTCTTACAAAGGCAAAATCCTTGCCTAGGAAATCCTTGAGATTATGGATTCCCACTATAGTTAGTGTGCAAGAGAGAGATAGTTACATCAACTCTCTAGTTAGGGATGTGATCACCTCGTGTGATTACGTTAGGAAATCAAACTCCTCTTGGGTTTGGTTACCTAATGTTTAGGTTTCCCACACACATATGCATATTGCATGGGTATTGTGCTTAAATGTTTATTTTTACCATACCCATTGTTTGTGTGTGTGTTTCATGATTTTGAAAATATTTTCAAACTTATTTTTCATGAAAATGGGAACCTTGGGGTTTATTGACATGCATGTTTTTTTGATCCATGTGTATGTCAATGGGGGAGTTAATATATTATGTGTTTAAATTAATTTAAGACATATTTTAACTCTCATTTCGGAGGTTATTTGAGATCATTATTTACATTTGGTTATTTTGGGTCTCAAACCAAACCTCTTGTTTATTGCCAACATGTTTCATGTTTCTTTGTTTCTGGCAATATCCTTGTGTATCATTGAAGCTTGATTTTTCCATATCTATTGCTTTGATACACTTTAGGCCCATGTCTCCATTAATTATGGTATTAGATCCTAGAAGTCAAAAGTTGACTATTTCTATGATCTAGGTGGAGCATGGGATAGTGAATTGATACCCACTAAATATTTAAATTTGGTATCATACATATCTTTCGTTCTTGCATATTGTCACATCTTGGTTAAGATGACATAGGGGGATATATTTGTTGTCCACCTTTTTGACGATGTCAAGGGGGAGAGATATATGCATTATGTAATCATATCTATAGGGGGAGAGATATATACATATGCATATGGAGAGAGATATCTCTATAGGGAGAGATATATGGGATTAGATAAACCATTCTTGTTTGCATGCTTTTATTCTTTGCAATTGGTTTATGTAATCCATGCCTATTTTATGCCACCATGTTTTTATTGGTATTATGAGTATTTAACATTGTGTAGCTCATTATGTAATTGGTGCATATAAGTAGGGGGAGATCATTAGCATTGTGCTTTATTTCTTTATGATTTACATAATGTGTGTCATCATCAAAAAGGGAGAGATTGTTGAGTATTGGTGTTTCATACCAATCTTATTTTGATGATGATCATAACATTATGTTGTTGCTAATGTATCTCATGTTTTAGTCTCTCAGTTTATTTCAAGGATATCTTTCTTGGAGACTAATCACTTGGTGCAAGGATGGACATCAAGTGAAGAAGGGCCATAGTTTGGACTCAAGGAGTGCCAAAGCTTGGAGATGGTGGAGAGAACTCAAGGCATCAAGATGGAAGACTTAGACTCTTTGAGAAGCATTGTAATCCATGTAATTTACTTTATTGCTTTCTCTCTCTTTTGAGTCTAGGGTTAATGTAATGCCTTGTTAGATGGTTTACTCATTCATGCATATGCATTTAACCATCTTAGTGAACCTTAGGATTATCATAGAATCCAACCCAATAGGTTCACTCTGTCCGAAGACTCATTTGGAGTCTCTGGATTTTCGTCAGTCGCCTGCTTAAGGAAACACAGTCGACTGTGTGATTTCCAATCGCCTGTAGATCCTTCTACAGTCGCCTGACATGCACAGCTCAAGTCAACATTTCAATTGACTCAAACTTGAGCTTTACGCACAATCGTCTGTCAATCTGTTTACAGTCGCCTGTATTTTCACAGTCGCCTGGAGATTGGTCATCAGTCGCCTGTATAGCGTAAGTGCAATCACTGCATCTCTCTGTCTTCTCTCCATATTTTACAGTAGTCGACTGATGTATAATGTACAGTCGCCTGACTATTTGACAGACGACTGTAGTATTAACATCAGTCGCCTGTGCGAAGAATTGGAGAAAGAGTGCAGCTCTCTGTTTCGATCCATCCCCTGTAGCAGTCGTCTGCTGAAGGATTCACAGGCGCCTATCCTGTTTGTCAGTCGACTGTATTGTCTTCTTCAGTCGACTGTCCTGGCTCAGATTATAGCCGTTGGATATTTTCTAGCCGTTGATCAGTCGACTGTCTTTTGATCATCAGTCGACTGTTCCTGTCGTTTTCACCCAGTTTCTAGCCGTTACAGATTTGTTCATTTGGCTGTTTCTTTTGGGTTTTGGGCTTGATATAGGATTCCTAAATATATGAGTGTGCTGCCATCACTTGAGATTTCTTGACAACACTTGATAACTCTTGACTCTATAGAAAATCTCAAGAGATCAATAAGCAACTCTCAAGCTCCCTCATTTCCCTCTATTGAGCACTCATCTTTCTTCATGCATTGAAGTCCAGCTCAAGGGAAATCATCCAACTGCTTTCAAGCATATTCCAGCACTTGGAGATCCTCTTCTATGCCTTGCATTCATTCATGTGTAAGCATCTCAAGGCAAAGGTAAAAGTATTTACTTTACTTGGTGTAATTTGTCTTCCTATTTCTCTTTGTGGGATTGGGATACTCTCTTTGTGGGAGGTTCTCTCTTTATGGGAGGTTGTCTCTTTGTGGGACTAGAGAATTCTCTTTGTGGGAATTAACTCTCTTTGTGGGAGTTCTTGTGTCCTAGTGTAGGGCTAACCCTAATTCTCTGAGTGGGAGTTAGTGATTCTCTGTGTGGGAGTCTTGATCCTCGTGTAGGATTGGTTTGGTTCTTGTGTACGGCATAAATCCTCTTTGTGGGGTATCTCCTTGTGAGATTTGTATTCACTTCTCTATGTGGAATTATAGTGAATTTTGGTGTGGCTGGATGTACCCAAGTTTGGGGAACCAGGGTAAAACTTGGTGTTTGCGTTTGGATTGATTGTGCCTTTTAATTCCTCTTGCATTTATAATTCCGCATTTGCAAGTTAAATTTTAATTGGACAATTTTATTGCCATTACACTATTCACCCCCCTCTAGTGTGTGTTGTTAGTATTGCAAGGGTTAGACGATCCCTACATGTCGAGCCAGAGCATATTGATGAGGAGGCCTCACTTGCGGAGCCAGAGCATACCATTGATGAGGCATCAATTTTAGAGGAGGATATCTTCATCCAGATAGATCCAGAGTCTTACTCACCCATAGTTGAGCTTCTGCAGCCACCTCTACCTTCCCCTGAGGCTGAGCATCCACATGAGGAGCATTCACCAAAGCTTGTTGCTCCCATTCAGGGAGATTCATTTATCCACTAGTTTCTTTTATCTGAATCTATTCCTATTTATGATGATTTTGATGATTCGGATACTGATGACACACCATATTTTTTGCAGGACACTTCCACATATGTGAAAGAAGTACATTGGGATGTGTACCCTAATGAGCAGGATGTGCTATGGGATGCGTCCGATGAGGAGAGTGAGTAGCTGCCTACCACAGACGCTATTGCATATGATCAGGAGGAACACAGGAATGAGTTTGATAATGAGGAGGAGTTGGATGATGAGGAGGTCCACACCTATGATCCAAAGGTACCTGAGCAGCTGAGAGAGGACACCAGGGAGATAGCTGTCACTACACAAGAGGATATTTAATTATTTCCAGGAAAATATCGTCCACCACTATTTATTTTATATATTTCTATAGACGATCCTCTTTGGAATACTTTTATTATGAGGGTAAAATTTTTGCAGCGAACTAATGCATCCTATTCTCAGCAATGTACTGGTGGAGTCCTTGTAGGAATGCTGGGAGCCGCATTGCTGGAATCTGATGGAGTCCATGGAGACACGCATCTGGCGGAGCCACAGAAAGTGAAGTTGGAGCAGTTGTCTGCACCGACAAAGGTACTGGATCTGCTTTTTGCTACAGGTGGTACCAATCCAGTAATGTAGTAGTGGCGTAAATTTTTTTGCTTTCAGTAATCTCGAATCCTCTCGACTGCGAAAGGACCATATAGGTTTAATGCTTCCTTAGTTATTTAGAATAAGTTACCCCTATGATGGCAACAATAACATTTTATGCACCCCATACCCTATGCTTTATTGATTGTCTTCTTCAATTATATTGATGTCTCACCATTTTGCTCACCCACCATCGAGCATTTCTTTCAAGTGAAATCTTACTTTCTAATTCATCTGACTTGATCATGCTTTTCAAAGCCGTGACTTTTTGATTGAGTCATTTGAATAAGATTGTTTGGTTAAGCTTGGGGGAAGGCACTCTTATGCATCATTGCATGTGTATGTAGTTGCATTAGGATTTCATGTCATTCATGTCATCATTTTTCATTCACCGCCTCATATTTATCGTTGTTCCTCATAATTATCTTTTATGATCACATTGAGGACAATGTGTAGTTTAAGCTTGGGAGAGTGTATTTCCATGCCATTTAATTACATTAGTTGCATTTTTTACTTTATTTTTAGAATTTTTCAAAATTTTCAAAAAATTTCGATTTTTTGATTGTATTTTCCTTTTATGTGCGTGTTCATGCATCATATTGTGTGCTTGTTTTTCTTTTCTTTCTTTTCTTTTCTCTTTTTAGACTTGAAATGATTTTCTCATGATTGCACTTTGTAGCTATGCACACTTTGTTGAGATTTTCTTTACACACGCACGTAGCATTTTTCTTGAGTCTTATATGCTTCAATTTTATATTTATATAATGGATTTTATCTTGAACTCTTAGTTGATTGATATAAAGTTATTTCCTTGAGTAGATTACCTTTTCAATATGGTTTTCCATAGCTGAGTACATTTTTCCACAATATATACTCGAAACAGTCAAAAAGATTTGCATGAATTAATTAGGAAAATGAATGAATTATTTGCATGATTTGTATGCTAACTAAGTATGTTTCATGAATGAGTGTGATTCAAGAGAAATAGGATAACCCATGAAGTATGAGTACTGATGAGTAGAAACTCTGATACTGAGTCCATGTCTAGTTTCTTTGCTTTTCCCCCTTTTTTGTATATAGCCAAATAAATGGTCAAAGACCATCTTTGCCTTCCATCGCATTCACGTGAGTTTGCAAAAATCCTAAAAATAAAATCACAAAAATACAAAAATCAAACAAAACTCTAAATAAAATGTCATTGGGATTTCTTGTAACCCGATGCCTTAAGATCGCCTGATCTGGGATGCATAGACCGCTTCTTACACTCCATTGCGTTTACGCAAGTTTGCAAGACAAAAACTTTAAAAAAATAGCCAAAAGTATAAAAACACAAAAATTCCATATCCTTATCTCCATTTCTATTTAGAATAAAGACATGGGCAGAGTTGAAGTTTTTCTAGGATTCGCGAAAAAGTCTAGTGTGGTGATCTCCTAACTTCAATCGAATTCATTATCTCATTTCATGAACAACAAATTTATATCTTGCATGCTTGGTATTTGATCATGATTCATTTGCGTTGGATAGAGAATTCGTTGTGGAGTTTGAATTTAAATTCTATGGATTGAGTATATTGTCTGTAGGCTATGATAGGGTTTCACCTCTAATTTCATGTTAATGTTGAGTTCTTTATACTTCATTGAAAATCCATGATATATGCATGATACTGTACTAGGATGCTATGTGTAGATGTGCATTCTCATTTATTGCCCAGTTGGTGTTGTGTTTGCTACATGAGATGAGGAAACATTCTTGTCACTCCTACCATTGCTTTCTTTTATTATTATTATTTTTATTCTTCGGTTTGCTCCTTGCTAGTCTTCCTCAAGGACGAGTAAGATGTAAGCTTGGGGGATTTTGATATGCATGTATTTTACACATTTATTCTCATATATTCATATCATGTTTCACCCTCCAAATCCCAATTTTGTACCCTTTTCGATGAATATTTGGAACTATTTCACTTTCAGAGCGTTTATGTTGATTTTCAGGGAATTTGGAGCGAATTGGAGCGATACAGTGCAATCTGGAGATGAATTCATGATTGATGATGCAATAGCAGCAATAATACCTTTGGATATGAGTTGGAAGCACCAAAAGACAAGGAAGAAAGATCTATGAAAGTTGGAGCAAAGAAGAAGAAGAAACAAAGCTAAAGCACATGGAACGCCATACCTCTTCCTTGTTTTAATTTCTGCTATCATTCCAGAGGCCATCTCGACCTATGGATATTTTCCCTTGTAGTAGACTTCATGACAGTTCCAATGCCACCAAGAATGCGTAAAACGGTGGTTGGATGAATTTTCTAGAATTTCTGCAAGATTGGGTAGCAGTGCTGGAATTTCTCACTCGACCGAGTGGAGAGATCCACTCGACCGAGTGAGGCTGACAGTAACCCAGCTCAAGGAGCCAAGCATATCAAATTCACTCGACCGAGTGAGGCTGACACTAACCCAGCTCAAGGAGCCAAGCATGTCAAATTCACTCGACCGAGTGAGAATCTCACTCGATCGAGTGAACCTACCACTCGACCGAGTGAAGAGAAGAAACGGTGTGCTGAATTTTGGAGTTTCTGCAGGAATTCCCACTTGACCAAGTGGAATCTCACTCGACCAAGTGAGTCGGCGGCCAGAATTCTGAAAGTTTGTTACAACTAGGGTTTTTGGTATTTTGGTCAGCTTTTTCTTAGGTTTTTAGGGTAGCTATAAATACAACTTTGTAGCCGACATTGAGGAGGAGTTCCTATTATTTTCTTGGAGACCTTTTTAGAGGTTAGGCCATGCCCTCGGCCCTCTTGGTTCTAAAAGCTTGTATTTGGATTGAATCTCTTCATGAAAGCTAAGTATCTTTGTAATTGTTATTTGAATCTTTGATTTGATATCTTTTTATATGCAAGCAATGTTTCTTATTGATTTCTATATCATTATTGATATGCTCAGTTGATTCTTGCTCTAGGGCAAAGGGATGAACCTACGGATCTAGGGGTTGATATGTGAAATCTATTAAAACCCTTATTGCTATACCTGTTTTAGGGTTAGATTATGATCAATTGACTACAAATAGCTAGGGATTTCCACTTAGATCTTGAGAGCTCGAGAGAGTATCTTGATTTATAGGAAGCCCCCGATATTTTATTTAAATCTATAATTTGGATATCCTAGATTTGGTCTATATTAGAAGCTATCTCTCCCTGATCAAGCTCAACCATCTATTGGGCGGCACACGTCAAGAATCTAAGGGCATCCATACCACGAGCCTCGTACAATTGCAACGACCAAATCAAAGGAATGAGAATTTTGGCGGTCAAAATCAAAACTCCCGCTTCGACTGTCGTGTCCATTTAATGAGATATCACATCATCCGACCTCAACCGTCGCCTCATCTGAGCTCGAGTGATGGGGCCATTGTTACTACATTGGGCCGGCCCACAAAGTGGCGAAAGATATTTTGTCTGAATAAAGAAGCCTGCAGGGAGCGCAATGCCTTGACCCAAAAGCCCAAAAAGTCCCCGTGGGAGGCCAGCCGCTTACCCGGTCAAAGCGACAGCTCATCTGCCTGTTGAACACCCGAATATCAAGAGAGCAGTTAGTAATGGGACTGTTAATGAAGGCAACTAAAATGGTCAGCCATTATGCTCTTTTTAGGGAGCACCATGCAACCATAAGGGCAAGGCCATTACCCACTAATGGAAGTGAAGAGAAATCCTTACTTATAAATATCGACCACGACAATGAGTGGGGGGATCAATCTCCAGAGTTACAAAACACTAAGGTACTCTTACAACTCAGACTACTACTTCCACTTTATATTTCTACCTCCATAGCTCTGCATGACAGTGATCAGATGACCTCCCTATAGGTCGGACTTAGCTTTCCCGAGCTCCCTTTGAGTCACTTGCTGACTTAAGTATCGGAGGGGATTTGGGTAGGAACCCAGAACCGACCCCCTGACGACTTTTCCGTGTCACAGACAGACCAAGATAGCCCAAAGTTAGGTCGGGCTTCACTCGATAGCTCGGACTTGCGCTCCCAGACCCGGGTTCAACCTTCCTCGGGTCCCGCTCCTCTGCCGACGAACCGCCACGTCACCAGAGACGACCTCGTCAGCACCACATCACTGTGTGACGGATTTACATGAAAACAAGTGGGAACCATTAGTTCTTATCCACAAGCCACAAGCCAACAACCTCAATTTAAACCATAAAAATCCCAAAGAAATCCCTTGAAATCGATCTCTAATATACCAAATACCAAAAAGAAGCAAATAATAAAGCAAATCCAATATGACAAGTTCTTGTCAAGAGAATATATAATACTTTTATCTCTTATCATAGCGCAATATCCACCCTTTGTGTTCAAATCCTAACTCCATAATCCAAATTTCTATAATAGTTGAAACCCCCCAGGGCATTGAACTAAAGTCAAAAAAACCCCTTTTTATTATTTCTGATCCATCAATTTTCACTCGTAAAGTTTTAAGGACCCTACTCACTGCACCGTATAGAGTGCAGTGCAGACTGCTGTTTATTTATTTCTTTGGAAAAAACATCAAATCGAAGTTAGTGATGCGGCCTCTAAATTGATGTTTTCGTCCCAAAAAAGCAAAGATAAGACCCTGCACCGCACACCATGCGATAGATTTAGCAATTCTCAAGTTTTAATATGAGTGGTTTTGAGCATCGGTTAAATGATGGAGTTAGCATGAACATAAAAAGACGGTCTTGCACTCAATTTAAAATGTCTCAAAGAGGTCCACTTCAAGCTTAAAAAAAAATCAGTAAGCATTCTTGCAGAATGGCCATTAGAAAACCAAATGTTATCATGCAACAACACCACATGATCAACTAATTAATGGCAAAGATGAACGTGGCAAGTTATGGATAAAAAACATTAAGTAGCCAATCCATGCGGTCGGCATTAAAAAAGGAAAAATATTAAATTTGATAATGCATCAGCATGTTCGACAGAAAAATTTGAGAATAAATCTGAGCACAAACACTGTCAACTTATTTTCCCCCCTCCCAAACGAAAATGACCGAGTTTGCCTTCAGACACTGCCGTACACCCAACCCTGACTCGCTGGCAACCAATAAACTCTTGCTTTAAAGATGTCAAGTTGGAGCCCTAGGACATGTGAAAAACGCCGGCGATAAATTTGTCGCGTAGCCGCGGTGACCGACAATGTGAAGCACGAGGGACGGCCAGCTGTCTTTGTTTGTGTGGCGATTAGTTGGGCACCGGATTCTCTTCTTGATCTCTGTTTTGGCTCCGCAAGTGGCATTTTTTTTTCCGCCGAGAGATCACTTGTTGAATTTTAATTGTTGATACTCTCTTCCTGGTTTGTGGTGTGCAAGGCTCAACTGAAAACCTCAGCATCAGGGCATCTTCAAAATCTATGGAATATATCTTTGCTGCAATGTAAAATATAAAGAGCGATTAAACTAAAATTGCAGCAACAAAAAACACCAAGGAATTTGTCCTGATTTAGACCAACGTCAGTCCCCAAGCCTTCTCACTAGATATTATCGATTATCTCTGCTTGCAAACCGTAATAAATCAAGATGACGACTACATCTCAAAAATGAGGTGCAGGTAATGATTGCATCTATAAATAGTAAAAAAGAATATTATACCTTGTCTATTCGTAACCTCTCTCTAACTTATTTTACATTTATTAGAAGACTATACTTAACTGCAACTCATTTTTGTCTAAATCAATACCATACAATGTTGACAACCTTGATGTCAATTTGTACAACCAAACTCTCAATAAGCTTGCAGAAAATTAAAATATAAAATTAGTATAACAATGAGTGATGTGCAAATAAATCGAATGGTAGGCTAGAGAAAGAGTTCACATTCAATGTATATGAACCTGAAGAACAAAAAATACTAAGAAGAAATTTTTAAGTTTGTTTCTTGTTGAATCCTTGGGTCGGCACTCGAGAAGGGGAAAATATTGTCACCAAGAAGCCTACAGAAATAACATATATGCCCACTAGGCCCATGAAGCCCACAAGGAGGGCTAACCATTAACCTCGTCAAAGCCCGCACATCATTTGCACGTTGAGCTTCCGTAACTTGAGGAGGCGGTTGATAATAGGCTCATAAATGACAATAGTAGTGGACAACGGTTATTCCTACTTGTGAGAAATGATCGTGTCACCATAATTGGTGACCGTTATTCGCCAACGTCACTAAAGAGATGCTTCTATCTATAAATAAAGAGGATGCAAACAGAAGAAGGGACATGTTCCAGAGGTACGGAATACTAGGTACTCTGACAAACTCTTCTTCTTCCACTCTTAAATTTCTTTCTCCAAACGCTTGTGGTGACTAATCAGGACGATCTCAATTGGGTCGATCTTGATAGCCACAAGCCCTTTCTTAAGTCATCACTAACTTAAGCACCGGACGGGATTTGGATCGGAACCCAAATCCGATCTCCCTAATGACTATTTCTGGTGCATGTCGTTCAAGGCACGACCTAGTAGAAAGGTCGAACGGTCGTCGTATTCAACTGTAAGACTGATCGAGCTCCAGCCTAGCGCACTCAACTCAGTCTTCTCTGACCCTGGTTCTACTAACCAAGGGGCCCACATCAACAGCTGACTACGCTCCACCTCACCAAAGGAGTCCACGTCAGCCCCAATCACTATTGACCGGAACCCTATTGTCAACAGTTGGCGCCGTCTGTGGAAAATCAGTCTACACCCAAGGCAACCGTTAAGCCATGTCGACTGGACCCTACAACACTGGACCAATCCTTGGTCTGAACGTGAACGCTAAAAAAGAAGAAGCCAAAGATTCTGGATCATCTTCAAAGGTGCCAAGCGTACACTTGGTTACTCAAGAACAATTTGACAAGTTCGCTAAGTTGGTCAATGACAGCCTCGCAGTATTGGCCGCTGCTGTTTAGCGAAACATTAAACATTCACAACATGAGACCGAGGAGCAGCCGCCTCCCAATCCAACACAAACACCAGTAGGAGGGCGAGCTACTCCCAGAAACCAGAGGGCTGGTGAGCAAGGGCCTGAGCGACAGGTCAACCTGCATCTTAAAACCACTCCTACATCTCAACAGAAAGGAGAGCTGGGTAACCACAACCGCTCATCCGGACGTCCTACAGGTCCAGGGCCCTCCAACAACTGGCAGATCACTCGCAACGTCATAGATAAAGTGAGAGATCACCTCACCCAAGACCACAGCTTCAGTCCTACCAGGCCCACGACGGGCCAGAAAAGAAAGGAGCGGGAAAAGGAAGCCACATCCAGTCTTCCAGCGTCGCTCCTAAACGTCGTGAAGAAGAGCAAGTTCAGCTTGTTCTCCCTCCTAGTAGGCATACTTCGTTGAAGGAGAACATCACATCCGCCCTGCGGCTCTCTAAGTTCGAAATTCTACATTTGTAGCTGCATGATGGCACGGGTGACCCATGGGAGCACATCTACATATACCAAAGTGTGATGGAGATACAGGGAGCTGACTATCCGAGTTCAAAATTCTACCTTTGCAGCTGTATGATGGCATGGGTGACCCATGGGAGTACATCCGCAGATACCAAAGTGTGATGGAGCTACACGGAGCTGACGAGTCATACCTCTGCTGAGATTTCCATACCACGTTGACAAAGGCAGCGGACGAGTAGTATGATAGATTGCCCGATGATAGCATCGAATCATTTGACGACTTGTCTCAAATTTTTTGCATGCAATTCATACCAGGTTGACGCCCAAAGTGAAAATCATCTCAACTCTTTAACTTGGAGCAATGGGAGAAAGAGTCGCTTCAGGATTAAGCGCTTCAATGAAGAAAGGCTGCAAATTGAAGACACCCCAGACGCTACCATCATCAGAGCACTCATCCAAGGAGTTCGCAGCAAAGATCTGTTGAAATATCTGCATTAGTTTCTGCCAAGCAATCTTGAACAGTTGTTTAATGCGATGGATTGGTTCATAACCTCGGAAGAGGCACCCGTTGCTAAAAAGAAGGTCACCCCTAAGCACCAGGAAGAAACAAGACGAGAAGCACGACCCCGGGAATGCCCCGTCAGGAACCCGAGATCGGCGACGAAGGGATAAGAGTCCCAGAAGCAAGGAATGCTCGACTAGCGAGGCTAATTTCAGGTCGAACGCCCCCAAGGCAGAGGTCAGGGCTGTTAGGAGTTTTACACTTATAAATTGCAAGAATATAGCTGTCGCCGTAGCGCTAACGGATCGTCCGCAGGGAGGTTAGGTAATTGAGTACTAGCTCAATCCTAGGCAGTGGTTAGCTACGTGAGGATATATGGAGTATGTATAGAATAGGGAGAAACAAATAGAATAAAGGGAACTCCAGAGCTAGGTGTCACCCAATTGTGGGTTGGACACGAATTGACTTGGATTGATCGGTTGTTGAACTCATGGGATAGAGAGAGGTCTTCTAATCTAAGGGTATTCTCTTACCCTCCACTCTCGTGGCGCATGATAAAATTTCCCCTTATATTAACCCTATCCCCCACTCTCATGGTGCATGATAGAACTACCTAATTCGTATTGATACCGACGCTAATCGTGTATAGCTACGCGTTAGATGTATTACGTCCGATGAATGTCCCCAATCTTCCACCATGCCACTCTCGTGGATTAGGATTCGGATCTATGTTAGGATGGCTCTAATCGGTGCTTGACTCTCGTTAGCTGCATAGTTAGCATCGATCAATGTATTCGAAAACTCAAGATTATTCCCGACGCTAATCGTGAATTAATCTACTTACCCACGAAGGGGGAATTCGAATTACATTGATAATAATCATCCTAGCATATCTCTAATCACCATTCATACAACAACCAATCAATTCTCATCAATACAAGCAATAATTCCACAAATAGGGTTCCGCCATTTCTTTAGATCAAGAATCTACTCACTACACATATAGAAGCACAGAGAATAATAAAGATTCAATGAAGAGATAGCAAAAAATATAAAAATTATCAAAACAAAGAAGGAAAAACTTATTTTTATGGTTACAATACAAAGATATGAAGATTATAAACTTGCACCGATCAAAAAATGCCTCCAAAAACCTAATCTAACCTACCCCTGCTCCTAAAACTATGAAAAAGTATATAAAAGAGGAAGAAAACGCCTCCAAGGGTTGGTCCTCCTTCAAAAAGGCACACAAAACCCTCTTATATCCCACTAGAAACCCTAACAGGTTGAGATGTGGCCGCGTGGAGCAATCTACGCGGCCGTGTCAGAATTTCAGCCTCACAGCCTAGTCTTATAGAAAATGTATAAAATCACTCTGTTCTAAAAAAATACAAATAAATATACGTTGGAATCGAGACGAGACGCTCTTCGAAGGAAAAATAAAGAGAAGTGAATATAAATGTGAGTTTTGAGCAGATCTTCTATCTTTGCAAGGCTTGTGCGCTTTCTTGTGATATCTCCTCCACGCAGTCATGTGGGGTAGCCACGCGACCACGTGGCTCCTCTTATTTTTGACTTGGACTGAGCACCTCTACACAGTCGCATCGATGAAGCGACGAGACTGTTTAATCAAAGGAAAAATGGGGGCCAAAATTCCAGAGAATTGTCCATTCTACACGGCCGCGTCGTCTCATAGAAACGGTCGCGTCGTTCTGGGTTTCCAAGCTTCAAAATATCATTCTTTAGGCCGTTCGACGTGGTTGTTTGTGATACCTTCACATGGCCGCGTCACACTAAAATTGCTGCTCCTTGGCCCCTTCTTTGCTCTCTTCCACGATGTTGCATGGAACTCTTTTCTTTTGGATTCTTCTTCTTTTGATCCCGTTTCTTCGCCAAGTTTCTTTTATTTGATTATTTAGCTCCATTTAGCTCTTCTAAGCTTGGTTTTGACCTGAAATGCACAAGAACACCCAAAGAATGAAAAGGAAGAAAAATGAGGTAAAGTAGTGTATAAAATGTGGGTTTGTGTGATATAATGCATGGATAAACCCCACGAAATATGTGTAAAATAACCCCTCATCAATGGCATATGCTCAATAAGAGAGACTTATCAGTAAGCATGTTCCCAAACAAAAGAACATGTATGAAAAAAGGGATGACTTGAAATTCTGCATGTACCACAATGATAATGGTCACGACACAGATGATTGTTGGACCTTAAAGAACGAGATTTAAAACCTGGTCAAGCGTGGTCATTCGAAGAAGTTTGGCGATGACCCTCAAACAAAAGAAGGAGCCTCAAAGCAAAAGAACAAAGGGCCAATGATCGGATCACCGGTCACCAAGGTCGTTGATTAAAGCTTCTAGAGGAAGAGGAAGAGAAAGAGAAGATCAGATAATGCTAGGCATGATCAATTCCTTGAGAAATAATAATGCATGTACGATTTTTCTTTTATCAATTGTTTAAACTTTTCGAATGAATAAAGTTTGTTTTTCCTCAAAAAGACACTCACTTTCATTCGGCATGCATACCTATTGTGCCTTGAGAGGATTATCCATCTATGCTCGAATTCGACTTCGAAACCATTTTGGATCTGCGTGGATCCTTAGAAAAGTGTGAACGGCCAAGGTTCTCTCCATCCATGCTGATTTGATTAGAAGTGATGTGAATGACACCCTTAGTCATCGGCCATAAGATGAAGGAGCCATGCCCTTCGTAACCGAATGACCATCGTCATCGGACGTAAGTCGAGGAGCCACCCCCTCAGTACCAAACGACACATGTCATCGGTCGTAAGACAAAGGGGCCATGCTTCTTGCAACCGAACGACCATTGTCATTGGACGCAAGTAGAAGGGCCACCCCCTCCATATCGAATGATCATCATTGTCAGACGTAAGTCCAGGGGCCACCCCCTCGCTACCGAACGACCCATGTCGTCGGTCGTAATACAAAGGGGCCATGCCCCTCGCAATTGAACCAATATCGTCGTCAGACGTAAGTCAAGGGGACACCCCTTGCTATCGAACAAACCATGTCGTTGGCCGTAAGATGAATTGGACATACCCCTCGCAACTGAACGACCCATGTCATCGGTCATAAGAGGAAGGGTCCATGCCCCTCGCAACCGAACAACACCCTTTGTCATCATCCGCAAGATGAAGGGGCCATGCTCCTCGCAATCAAACGACCATCGTCGTCAGACGTAAGTCGAGGGGCCATCCCCTTGCAACCAAACGACACCCTTAGTCGTCGGCAGTAAGACGACGGGGCCATGTCCTTCGCAACCAAACGACCCATGTCGTCAGCCGTAAGATGAAGGGGCCATGCCCCTTGCAACTGAATATCCATTGTCGTCGAACGTAAGTCAAGGAGCCACTCCCTCGTAACCGAACGACACCCTTTGTCATCAGCCATAAGATGAAGGGGCCATGCCCCTCGCAATCGAACGACCATCATCATCGGACGTAAGTCGAGGGGCCAACTCCTCTCTACCGAACGACCCATATTGTTGGCCGTAAGACGAAGGGGCCGTGCCCCTCGCAACTGAACGACCATTCGTTGGTCGTAAGACGAAGGGGCCATGCCTCTCACAACCAAACGACCATCGTCGTCAGACGTAAGTCGAGGGGCGATCCCCTCACAACCGAATGACACCCTTTATCGTTGGGCGTAAGACGAAGGTGTCATGTCCCTTGCAACCGAACGACCATCGTCGTCAGATGTAAGTCGAGGGGCCACCTATGGGTGGCAAACGGGTCGGGTGAGGTTGGGTTCAGGTTAGGTCAGATTTGACCCGACCCGGATAGGGGTAAACCCTAACCCGACCCGGATTGAAGTCGGGTCGGGTTCGGGTGACCAGGAAAATACCCAAGTCGGTTTCGGGTTCACCCATCGCGTTAAGATTTTAATTACATGTAACTACTCCTTTTTTGATGTCTGACTATTTATTAAGAGCCATCGTCAATTTATTAAGTGTTGCATAATTGCCAGCAGCTCATCGCTTAAACCTCACTGATGACAGCGGGTACATATAATTAAATTTACCATTTTATTAACGAAAGTAATAAAAGTAACTAAAAAGTTGTATGTAAAGGGAATTGAATTAAGATCTCTTAAAGAAGAGGATAACAATTCAAACCGTATAAGCACAATTCCCCTTACAATTGTGTGTTGAAGTTATTATTTAAATAAATAAATAAATATATATATATATATAAAGTAACCGGGTCGAATTCGGGTCATCCGAATTGACACGTCAAGCACATACCCGGCCCGGATTTTATCCGGGTCGAGTCGGGTCAACCGGATCCTACTTGACCCGGATTGGCCCCTACCCATACCCGGTTAAGGAGACCGGTTCGTGTCTGGTCTAGTCAGGTCTGGCTCATTTTTCCACCCCTAGGGACACCCCCTCGCTACCGAACGATCCTTGTCATCGCCGTAAGATGAAGGGGTCATGTCCCTTACAACCGAACGACCATCGCTGTCGGACATAAGTTGAGGGGCCATCCCCTTGCTACTGAACGACCCATGTTGTTGATCGTAAGATGAAGGGGCCATGCTTCTTGCAACTGAATGACCCTCGTATTCGGACGTAGTCGAGGGGCCACCCCCTCGCTACCGAATTACTTATCCTTAGAAGGAAATCAGAGGACTATTCACCCTGAGAAGAAAAGTCATTCAACAGCCAATTCATCGCTCTAGTATGCACAAGGATCTGACCTGTTGAAAGGGGCCAACCCTCGACACAAGGCTCGAACGATAAAGTAATGCATAGACACAAAAGGTGCAAGTTACAACTCTTCATCAAAAAGGCGCAAGTTATAGGGGCAAATGATCACAAAACTTTTTTAACCTTGGTTTTTTACAAACAAAAAATGGCATATGGATACAAGCAAGGGATTAAGATGTCGCAACATCTTGGGGAGGATGATCGGGAAGCAGATTCTCTCCTACTGTGGCAACATCCCCCTGATCCCATAAGGGTGCAACTTCGAAAGCCTCATATGTTGGGCTCTCTGGTTCGTCATCATCAAATAGCACGGGTATCTGATCAATGTCTGCAGCTAAAGTAGGAAACGTTTGCTTTACCTTATGCCGACATCGTTCAAATCCAATCCAGTAAAGCTCATCCAGATCGTAGAGACCATCCTTATATTCTTGAATAGCTTTCTCAGCAACCTCCTTCGGGTCGAATCCCTGAAGAATAACAGGTAACTGAGCCCGACTCTCGGTTCCCTCTGTTTTCCTTTTTTCATTCTTCGAGCA
Source organism: Scilla litardierei (assembly GCA_030789695.1). Lineage (NCBI taxonomy): Eukaryota > Viridiplantae > Streptophyta > Magnoliopsida > Asparagales > Asparagaceae > Scilla > Scilla litardierei. Next base: position 48,651,389 of record CM061141.1, read on the forward strand.
GCTATGCTTCAACTTGCTCCCTCCGAGTAACTTCTTTATTCAACCGGTTTTCGGCTTCCACCTTAAGAGTGATCTCTCTTCTACGAGCCTCGTCTAGCTCTTGCTCAGCCGTTCTTAGTTGTGACTTGAGGATGGCCTTACAAAGTTTCCATCGCTGTAACTTCGCTTTTGCCTATTTGAGGGCCTTTTTGGCCGACTCTATCCACCTAGTTTGATGAGCCAGTTTGGCTTCAAAGTTGACTATCACTGGCAAGCGTCAACACAACTTAGCATTGGTTAAAGCGGCCAGTAGAAATATTTTAATTTTAATACTAAACATTAGGAAAGAGTGATATTTCTACCTAAAAACTTGTTGAGTCGTGAAGCTGGCCAATCTCTCGTAGTCAACTCTTTCCAAAACGGCTCTATTTGGAGGAAGAGTCAAATTCTCAATAAGTCGAGAAGCAGCCCTGCAGCCCAAGAGTGCCTACTCGTTTTTCCTCATGAGAAAATGTCACGCCCCGCTTCCCAAAAACGTGGAGGCGAAGCGTGAGAAGGTCCGCTCAGACTTGAAGCTACAAAGCTGCAAGTCCGATAAGCGTCAATCAATTTAAACTGCAGGTCCTTGCAACGCGAAACGAAACAAAGATAATAATAACGAAAAGAGACAAAAGTACATCTCAGAATATCCATAATAATAAATCTCAACATCGCAGAAAAGCCACCAGACTACAAATAAAAGAGTCTAAAGGAGGCCCAACATGGCCAACAAAAGTACAAAGTACGAAAACAAAGAAAAGGTGCAAGCACCGACATCTAACAGCAACCTAAAGCAAAAGCAAGTAAAATCAGTCTCTAAGACTGGTCTCCGGTGTCCTCGAACTCCTCAACGAACGTAGGCTCTTGCTCAGCGTCAGCAAACACCTCGTCCTCAGCAACTATCTCTGGCTCAGGGTCTAACATGTGGCACCCAAAGAGAAAGGGGCACATGTCAGCAAGTCTGGAAGACTTGTGCAAGGAAACTAGAAGTGGGAAAAGGAAAGCAACCTAGCAGTTCTAGCATGAATGCGATGACATGGCAGTTTAAAGTATGAGTGCAACAGGTAAAGTAAAGTAAGGTACGAGCATGGCATGGCATTCACAAGACAAGTACAAGACAAGTAAGGAAAGCACCTCGTGCACAGAGATTCCGCCTTTTGGCTAGAGTGGCTGCGCGGGCCAACTCCTAAGCTCAAGCGAACGTTTATCCCTACCCCTCCACGTGTATCGAGCCAGGGCATTACCCCCGAACTTGGAATGCTCGCTTCTGGACCACGAGCCAGGAAGTGTGTAAACAAGTATGGCGTAGGGGTGCACCTAGCCGGACAAGTAGTACAAGGACAAGTATTGTAGCGTGTGCTACGATGCAACAATCAATGCATGGATGACATGGCATGGCAAGTAGTAAAGCGTACAAGTAAGAAAAGTAAACGTGACAGTTTAGCATGCATGAATGACAATTTTAATGGTTGGATCTAGCTTCGTTGTCAAGCTAGATCATTTAGGTGACGGATCTAGTTTCGTTGTCAAACTAGATCAAGTAGGCGTCTAGCCAGCTATCATTTCACTGACTAGTCTCTTTTACGCTAAAAGCAAGTAAGTGGCCTAAAACATGGCCCTACACAAAAGTTGGCAAGTTTCACTTGCCTGCAACTATCACGTCAAGAAAACATCGTCCAACGAGTCCAAAGTCACGATTCCTACGTGCACAAGTCCACCGGCCTAAAGTCCATATTATTAATCTTGATTAGTGAATTTAAAACATTTAAAATACTTTGAAAATACCGATTTTAGTCTTGATTAGCATGTATTGGGTTGGGGGTCCTAGGGGTGCAAAACGTTACCTCAACACGACGCGAAAGCTACACCGGCGTCGGGTAGCGACACCGGGGGTTGGAATAATAGAACGCGCTCCAAGTCCTGATTCCAATATAGTTTCCTCGCTGGAAAGTTCAGAGCATCAACCCGGGCGACGATTCCAGATTCCAAAGCTCGCACGTGCGACGACGGGCTACGACGTGCGACGACGTCGTACGCGGCAAGTCGTCGAAGAGAACACACCTAGGTGGGGCCCACAGCAGTCCTAGGGGCCTTTGGGGGACCCACAATAACTCTGGAGAACTTGGGGGGCCCACGGAGGCAAGTGGTGCGACGGATGCGGGGTTGCGACGAGTGGCTCTCGGTCGTACCCCTCCAATGCGGGAGATTCTCTCGGTCGCTGCGGGGAAACGGAGCTGTGCAGCAGCGGGGGTCGGTCACAGCAGCGGGTGCGGGCGCTTCCTTCGGTCAGACCGATAGGGATCCTCGGTCGTTCGCTTGGGATGCGGGGCTGGCAGCGTTGCAGCGTGCAGTGCTTGTGGCGCTCGGTCACAGCGGGCGTTTCCTTCGGTCGGGCACGGAGCGGAGCGGGGGAACGAAGCGGAGCGCTGTGCGGGGGTCGGTGCGGAGCGGGGCCTCGGTCAGACCGAGAGCTCCTCTCGGCCAAGCGGGGGAACGGGGCGGCGGTCGATGCTGTGTGCGGAGCGGCGATGGATGCGGGCGAGGCGGCCGGTCAGAGCGGGTGGATGCGGGGGTTTTCTTCGGTCGGACGGGGTGCTGAACGTCGCAACGTTGCGACGATTCGTCGCAACGTCCAATTTCGAGTTTGGAAGAGGCTAGGGCTAATTTCTTTGGAAAATAGGTCTTGCTAGGGGTTGCTTATATAGTATAGGTGGGTTGACTTGGTCTAGGGCTAATTCTAATAGGATTAGAAGTTCAAAAAGATTTAAAATTTGAAATTCAATTACTCCATCTCATCCAAGGGTTTGACCTGGTCCAAATGAGCTGGAAATTGGCTCAAAAATTCTTTAAAACGTTTAAAACTTAAATAAATTTTATTTGGCCGAAAATAATTTATAAATTAATTATTAAAAATAATATAAAACTTGTAAAAATTATAAAAGTGGTCAAATAAACTCCAAAAATTATAAAATAAATATCGTGGTGATCATGGTGACGAATGTGAGCTAACTAAGAAGACGGATCTCAAATTCGACGTCGGACGACGAAACTAAAAATAGAAACGTCTCCCGTCAAAGTGAAAATCGCCACGTCTCATCGAATAAGTTTAAATTGTGGGAAAACGACTCGAGAAACGTCGTTCCAATTTAGTGCCACTATTTAATACTCTCAGAGACGTTCACAACGGTATATCACACGAAAGTGTTCACAAACCAACAAGGTCTAAAACAAACACGTGCACGGACAAAAGCACGTGCACGAACAGCGTACCACGAAAAGTGGTCGTTACATCCTCCCCACCTTAGAATAAAGTCCGTCCTCGGACTTTCTAATATAACTAGTCACTCTAGTAACTACCCCAATCAAGTCATATTATAGTTCAACCAGGTATAGTCATTACAGGTGCTCATGTACGCACTAGGTAGTTAAACATAAACACTACCAACACGTATATATATACATTCACGTACGTCATATATTTATACTTATTATAGTCAGTCAATTTCATACATGTATTTCAATCATATTTATATAAACATACATCCATTATATAACTACTACTTACCTAACACAACCAATATTTCAGATACTCACATAAGGTTAGTTTCACACTTAGCCAATACAATCATGCTCTACCTATATGTAGCTACCTATGCACAAACATCAAGGGTATACTACCCTCTGATAATCCCTAGTATTCATCCAGAACTAAACACATCAACACATGTAATCACACCATACCATAATTAATCAAGTTTCACTACATATATATATATATATATATATATATATATATATATATATATATATATATATTCACCACTACTATAGTTTCACAATATATAGTCATTCAAATACATACAAATAGTTCACCATATATTCACATCACGTACGGTCCTATAACTATATTTACGTCACGCCACATATATCTTAGTCATCAATACTTATAACTAAGCACATACTTACCCGTGCATGGTGCACACCCATACACGCTAACATTTCATTTACATACACCAATCGTACCATTATATAACTAGCACACAAACACACCTAGTTTTAGCTAGTACACATACGTTCACACGAGCAAGTCCTTAGTAGTTAGCTATACCACAAGACCAACACCTATAACTATATATTGGCGTAGCGACCCACAATCATGTGCGTAGCACAACCAGGCACAAACACTCCTATCACTATACATACATCAAACATTGATATATTCAAACTACAACTTACATTCAATGTACTTAGAGTATACCCACTCAAGCTTGAGTGAGACTCAGTACACACATCAGAACATTCCATATACGTAACACGGCATTCATACATATACCAATACCACTCCAATATTTATACGTCTACCAATACAACCATATACATACCATAAGTCATTCACTTAATATTTAATCAAGTAATACTCACATAGTTAAATCAATTTATATACCATAATAATAGTAATACAGACATCAGCACATATATACTTATAATACCCTCCCTAGTACAAACATTTACCGTATAGCCACACATAAGTAATGTATATATATTCACACCATAGCCTACTACCTATAGCTAGTATACCAACACCTATACATACATAGTTAGGATGTGCAATGGTCGCGTATACCTCGCGGTATACACTCATTCAACATCCCGAAAGCAAGCAATATCAATCAAAATTATAATCCTACTATCATATGTATAACACATATATAAAACATAACTACTTACATATAAGCACATATATATCTACCTACGAGCACATACTCACACGTACTAGTATATGGGTCACTCAATAGGCCTACTTACTTAACTATACATACACTTATTATTATCACACCTAGCACACACATAACTTTACCAATCATTTTATTTCAACCATTATAAGTATCTCTTACTACATACACAACTTAGATATTCCAACGCTAATTCAGATATACACAAGCATCCCTAGTATAGTATATCTAACCACTCACAAGTCTATACATTCTAGCACACAAACAACTTCATAATATCACGAATAACTCCAAGTACATATATATATCACACAGTAGGCAAGCATCAATATACTATGGGGGTACACTCATTCAAGCTCACGTACACAAGTTAGGTACGTGCACAATGACACCTCACAAGGGTCCAAGGGTCTACTAACAACTAGGGGTTGACACAGACATTGACGGACCCCAAAGCCTAAGCAATAAGAGGGGTCGAGAGCGTGGCGAGGGAAGGGTCGATAAGCACGAGGTCAGATAGGACGAATACAAGGAGACGGCTTGGTTAGACGAACATTGGCTCAATGGTGATGTTTAGGTTGAGGGAAAAAAGGAGGTGTAGTGATGCTTGAATAGGGTACAGAAAAGCAACTAGGATAAATAGCATAAGCTAAAATACGCAAAATCGAAAACGGTTGTACTTTAAAATCCTCGTCTGAGAAGAAATGTTTGGGGATCGATAAAACGAGTTGTTCAAAATAAATCTGAGTCGAATATTCAAAATAATAGAAAATGGCCTATTGGTTTTAAATTTTTTTTTTTAAAAGAAGTAAAATCATTTACATGAATATCAAGGACATGGTTTAGAAAATTTATACGTCAGTAATTTAATATAATGTTGCCAAAAGTTTTTGAAAGTCGGAGAATGGAATCAAGCAACAGAAAAATTTAAAATCAGGTTAAATGCTTTCAAAACTTTGGGCTATGGAAAATTGTAGATAATCAATTTGAAACTACTTTTAGAAAACCAAGGTTTGCCAAAAAAATGAAACAGATTTGCACAAGGTTCTTAATATACGAGCACAACAAGTCTGGCACGGTTACAAAAATAATTGAAATTCGATTTTGTTTAGAAATTTTTTTCTAAAAGCGTGTATGGTGAGCGGGAAGAAAATAATAGTAACTTAGCATAAGAATTATCAAGATCGAATAGCAAATCTTTAAAATCAAATCAGGGAGGGTCTAAAGCAGGAAGCGGCTATGAAAATAGTAATTTTGCAAAAATCTGAAGTAGCGAAAACGACGAGCAAGTCCAACTTGCTGAAAGCTGAGATTCCATATGTCTTGAAAGTATATTAAGGAAAACACGACGTTTCATTCGAATAACACAAATAAGAGGGAAAATTATAAATCGAATTGGGCATGGCAAAAGTAAAACTAATATATGAAAGAACGACACATTTACATAAGTATGAAAAGTATAGGCTGGGAAAATACCATAAGCTAGTATTCAAAAATTCCGACAAGCGTTTTAAAAATTTAAATCAATGAAGGAGGATGAAATATAGGTATATTAAAATTTTGAACAAAATTAAACTGAGTGGAAGAGAAGATTGAAAAATACTTCCAGAAGGTTCAAGTTTTGCAATGGCGATGTTTGAAAATTGACGACGATCGTCACGGGGCGATCTCGTGAATCGAGGCAAGGAAATTGGTCGAAGGTCAAAACATTCATACGTCTAGGATATGAATCAGAAGAGGTTACGGGGAAACTCCTACGGTCGACCAACTAAAGATTAGGAACTAGGCGCTAAGACTTCTAAAGGTTAGACGGTAAAGAAATGCGTTCAACTTGGTCCGAAATCGATGACCCAAAAAGCGAACGACAAAAGGAAATTCTAGAAGTCTAATATGGTCAGGGTTAGGCAATAACCACTAAGGTAACTCCTACGACGATTAAATCAATTGCTAGGAGGGAGTCTAACTACCAATCAGGGGCCTCTAAATAGCAAGCACGGACGTCTAACTAAGTCTTCTTATCACCTAGTGTCTTAAGAAAACAACTAGACTCAGGGCTTATGACTCAGATGTTGCAATTTATTTAATGGACATTCCGTTATTATCGTTGTTCCGTTAATTCGCAATTGCAAGATTGGACCTGCATGGGCCACCAACAAAACCTGTCACGCCCCGCTTCCCAAAAACGTGGAGGCGAAGCGTGAGAAGGTCCGCTCAGACTTGAAGCTACAAAGCTGCAAGTCCGATAAGCGTCAATCAATTTAAACTGCAGGTCCTTGCAACGCGAAACGAAACAAAGATAATAATAACGAAAAGAGACAAAAGTACATCTCAGAATATCCATAATAATAAATCTTAACATCGCAGAAAAGCCACCAGGCTACAAATAAAAGAGTCTAAAGGAGGCCCAGCATGGCCAACAAAAGTACAAAGTACGAAAACAAAGAAAAGGTGCAAGCACCGACATCTAACAGCAACCTAAAGCAAAAGCAAGTAAAATCAGTCTCTAAGACTGGTCTCCGGTGTCCTCGAACTCCTCAACGAACGTAGGCTCTTGCTCAGCGTCAGCAAACACCTCGTCCTCAGCAACTATCTCTGGCTCAGGGTCTAACATGTGGCACCCAAAGAGAAAGGGGCACATGTCAGCAAGTCTGGAAGACTTGTGCAAGGAAACTAGAAGTGGGAAAAGGAAAGCAACCTAGCAGTTCTAGCATGAATGCGATGACATGGCAGTTTAAAGTATGAGTGCAACAGGTAAAGTAAAGTAAGGTACGAGCATGGCATGGCATTCACAAGACAAGTACAAGACAAGTAAGGAAAGCACCTCGTGCACAGAGATTCCGCCTTTTGGCTAGAGTGGCTGCGCGGGCCAACTCCTAAGCTCAAGCGAACGTTTATCCCTACCCCTCCACGTGTATCGAGCCAGGGCATTACCCCCGAACTTGGAATGCTCGCTTCTGGACCACGAGCCAGGAAGTGTGTAAACAAGTATGGCGTAGGGGTGCACCTAGCCGGACAAGTAGTACAAGGACAAGTATTGTAGCGTGTGCTACGATGCAACAATCAATGCATGGATGACATGGCATGGCAAGTAGTAAAGCGTACAAGTAAGAAAAGTAAACGTGACAGTTTAGCATGCATGAATGACAATTTTAATGGTTGGATCTAGCTTCGTTGTCAAGCTAGATCATTTAGGTGACGGATCTAGTTTCGTTGTCAAACTAGATCAAGTAGGCGTCTAGCCAGCTATCATTTCACTGACTAGTCTCTTTTACGCTAAAAGCAAGTAAGTGGCCTAAAGCATGGCCCTACACAAAAGTTGGCAAGTTTCACTTGCCTGCAACTATCACGTCAAGAAAACATCGTCCAACGAGTCCAAAGTCACGATTCCTACGTGCACAAGTCCACCGGCCTAAAGTCCATATTATTAATCTTGATTAGTGAATTTAAAACATTTAAAATAATTTGAAAATACCGATTTTAGTCTTGATTAGCATGTATTGGGTTGGGGGTCCTAGGGGTGCAAAACGTTACCTCAACACGACGCGAAAGCTACACCGGCGTCGGGTAGCGACACCGTGGGTTGGAATAATAGAACGTGCTCCAAGTCCTGATTCCAATATAGTTTCCTCGCTGGAAAGTTCAGAGCATCAACCCGGGCGACGATTCCAGATTCCAAAGCTCGCACGTGCGACGACGTGCTACGACGTGCGACGACGTCGTACGCGGCAAGTCGTCGAAGAGAACACACCTAGGTGGGGCCCACAGCAGTCCTAGGGGCCTTTGGGGGACCCACAATAACTCTGGAGAACTTGGGGGGCCCACGGAGGCAAGTGGTGCGACGGATGCGGGGTTGCGACGAGTGGCTCTCGGTCGTACCCCTCCATTGCGGGAGATTCTCTCGGTCGCTGCGGGGAAACGGAGCTGTGCAGCAACGGGGGTCGGTCACAGCAGCGGGTGCGGGCGCTTCCTTCGGTCAGACCGATAGGGATCCTCGGTCGTTCGCTTGGGATGCGGGGCTGGCAGCGTTGCAGCGTGCAGCGCTTGGGGCGCTCGGTCACAGCGGGCGTTTCCTTCGGTCGGGCACGGAGCGGAGCGGGGGAACGAAGCGGAGCGCTGTGCGGAGGTCGGTGCGGAGCGGGGCCTCGGTCAGACCGAGAGCTCCTCTCGGCCAAGCGGGGGAATGGGGCGGCGGTCGATGCTGTGTGCGGAGCGGCGATGGATGCGGGGGTTTTCTTCGGTCGGACGGGGTGCTGAACGTCGCAACGTTGCGACGATTCGTCGCAACGTCCAATTTCGAGTTTGGAAGAGGCTAGGGCTAATTTCTTTGGAAAATAGGTCTTGCTAGGGGTTGCTTATATAGTATAGGTGGGTTGACTTGGTCTAGGGCTAATTCTAATAGGATTAGAAGTTCAAAAAGATTTAAAATTTGAAATTCAATTACTCCATCTCATCCAAGGGTTTGACCTGGTCCAAATGAGCTGGAAATTGGCTCAAAAATTCTTTAAAACGTTTAAAACTTAAATAAATTTTATTTGGCCGAAAATAATTTATAAATTAATTATTAAAAATAATATAAAACTTGTAAAAATTATAAAAGTGGTCAAATAAACTCCAAAAATTATAAAATAAATATCGTGGTGATCATGGTGACGAATGTGAGCTAACTAAGAAGACGGATCTCAAATTCGACGTCGGACGACGAAACTAAAAATAGAAACGTCTCCCGTCAAAGTGAAAATCGCCACGTCTCATCGAATAAGTTTAAATTGTGGGAAAACGACTCGAGAAACGTCGTTCCAATTTAGTGCCACTATTTAATACTCTCAGAGACGTTCACAACGGCATATCACACGAAAGTGTTCACAAACCAACAAGGTCTAAAACAAACACGTGCACGGACAAAAGCACGTGCACGAACAACGTACCACGAAAAGTGGTCGTTACAGAAAAGCATGTCAATGAAGATCCCATGTAGGACATTCGACCGGAGAAGAAGGCGATCTATCCTCCAGAAAAATCGACCTGAACTCTGGAGGGATATCTTCTGACAAGGGCTCCTAAGGAAACAAACCACCTAATGGCCATGAATCTTCACAGAGAATCGGTTCTCGAGATGAGGGTGAGCCCCCCTGAAGGTCCCTTTGAGGATTAGACTCCAGTTTGCATGGGATTTCGGTCGAAACAGAAATGATGTTTGCCTCAGATGAGTCCGAGTTTGCAACTGTCAACACTCTCTTCCGTTTCTTCTTCTTGGATTCAATCTTCTCAGCATTGACGGAAGGCTGTTTTCTCCTCCGCTTTAATGATGGACTCAAGGGAGGAATCTCTCGACCACCAAGGCAAGATCATCAGCAACCTCATGAGGAATATCCTTCAAAGGAGCCATTTGAGGAGAAAGGGGATTCCTTTCTATCTCTCTAAGAGAGGCTTCGAGTGCCTCACTAACCTCTGGTTTGACATGATATTCTTGCCCAATCATCCCTGTAAAAGAAAAAGGGATCTCAAAGAAAAGAAATTTAAGCCAAAGAGCAGGTGAAGTGTTCGACCTTTTGACCAAATGGTTTTAAGCAACAATTCGTCTGATAAAAGCTTCTTAGTCGATCTTTGTTCCTCTGAAAATTTTAACAAAATGCCAGCGGCCTTCTTCTCCTCTTCAGAATGAGATTTTTCATCATTCAAGGCAAGTTCCAGATTCACCCACTGAGTAATAAAACTCGATTCGCTGGGGAATATCATGAATACAAATTGTTATTTCCACGTTCGAAGAGGGAAGATCACTGAACAATTTCCTTTCTCATCGAGCGATGATCATGAACCAGCCAAGAGAAAGGGAAGACGACACCTTGAAGATGAAGTTGAATAATCCCATGGACGGGACAACACCATTAGCATGCAGAATAGATAAAGCTGGCAATAATGCCCACGGAGTTTGGCACTAGCCGACAGAGAGGAATCCCTAATGTGCTCAACACAAAGAGCATAAAGGGTTGCATAGGGAATCGGAGCCCATGATGAAATGATTTGACATACACCACAACTTCACGATCGCCAGGGAAGCAAATCCTTTCCTCTTGCTGTGGCAATCGAACCTGATAATCGCCTCTTGTATACTTCATTTGAAAATCAAGGATTTGGTTAGCCGTTACTCGGGAAACTTGATTGGAGACGGCATCAAGAATAATGACTTTTTCCTTGCCTTTTTGAGAAGTAAAGATCGAGCTCCCAGTAGAAACGTAATGCATGGAACAAGAAGTCATGGCTAAAAGGTCAGAGGGTGAAATTCGATTCAGGAAAGCTTGAGATGATGAAGTTTTCATCTCCCCAAATTCTCTTATCAAGGTAAAGAAACATCTAAATGATGATCTAGGCTAAAACTCGCCATCAAGGGACACGTGTCGATGATCCAAACATGTATGTATCTCAGATTCGGAACCGACGTAGCATCCAATCAGAAGAGTGTGGGTTTTTAGTGCTTAAACTCAAATGTTCCTGCCTCGACTGTCGCACCCCATACATGAGATATCACGTCACTTGACCCGAACAAACAAATTGTCTGAGCCCAAGTGACAGGGGCCATTGTTGAATCCTTGGGTCGGCACTCAAGGAGGGGAAAATATTGTCACCAAGAAGCCTACAGAAATAACATCTAGGCCCATGAAGTCCGCAAGAAGGGCTAACCATTAACCTGATTAAAACCTGCACATCGTTTGCCCATTGAGTTTCTGTAGCTTAAGGAGGCGTTGATAATGGACTCAAAAATAGCAGGAGTAGTGGACAACGGTTATGCCTACTTATGAAGAATGATCGTGCCACCATAATTGGTGACCACTATTCACCAACGTCATTGAAGAGATGCTTCTATCTATAAATAAAGAAGAGACAAATAGAAGAAGGGACAAGCTCCAGAAGTACGGAATACTAGGTACTCCGACAAACTCATCTTCTTCCACTCTTAAATTTCTTCCTCCAAATGCTTATAGTGACTGAATCAGGACGATCTCCCTTGGGTCGATCTTGACAACCCCAAGCCCTTTCTTAAGCGATCACTAACTTAAGAATCGAAGGGGATTTGGGCCAAAACACATATCTGACCCCCCTAACGACTATTAGTGGTACAGGTCGTTCAAGGCACGACCCAGTAGAAAGGTCAAATGGTTGTCGTTTTTGACCATAAGACTGATCGAGCTCCAGCCCAGCACACTCAACTCAGCCTTCTCCGACCCTAGTTATACCAACCAAGGGTCCCACATCAACAGCTGACTAAGCTCCACCTAACCAAAGGAGTCAACGTCAGCCCCAATTATTGTTGACCAGAACCTTGTTATCAACATTTCTTAGTAGAGTAAAATTTATGGAAAGAATTCAACATCACTCTTAAATGGGGATCAAAACTTATTTCTAGAGTGAGGATTCAATGTTTAAATTATTCAAAATTATAACTATAGTAATTACTATTACGGATATATGGTAGACATTTAACAAAAAGAAACTGATCTAATTAATCAACTAGTGATTCCATTAGTCAACCGTTAGTGAAACTAAATAAAAGCATCAACTTGCATTAGTTGACTAGCAGATGGGTTAATCGACTAATAGAAGACGGTGCTAAAAATATAGCCTTGGTTAGTCTGTTAAGTATTGGTGTTTTAGACCAATATTGTTTTGATGATGATTACACCATTATCGTGTTGCTAATGACGATCAATGTTTTAGTCTCATTTAACAATTGAAGATAGCATTTTGGAGACTAAAAGCTTGGTGCAAGGATGGACACCAAAAAGAGTATTGCCAAATATTGGAGCTTGATTAAAGGAAGCTCATCAAGTGGTGTCAAAGCTTGGAAGATGATGGTGAGATCAAGGCTATTCAAGCTTGAAGGCTTAGACTCAAGGAGAAGCAATTGTAATCCATGTAATATTATATTACTTGATTTTCTCTTTTTGAGTCTAGGACTTTGTAATGCCTTGATAGATGGTCATACTCATTCATGCATATGCATTAACCATCTTAATGAACCTTATGATCTTCATAGAATTCAATCCAATAGGTTCACCCTTGCCATGAACTCAATTGGAGTTTCTGGCTTTCCAACATGCACATACTGAAGGCAGGACAGGCGACTAGTGATCACCAGGCACCTGGCTAGCCTTCTACAGGTGGCTGTGATGCACTGGCTCAAGTCAAATTTTATTGACTCTGTCTTGAGCTTTTGCTGCAGGCGACTAAAGTACACAAGCCAGTCGCCTACCAACCATCAGGCACCTGGAAATTTTTCATCAGTCGCATATGTGCCAAAGTGCATAACGTGTTAATTCTGTGCTTCACTTCATCTTATGGGTCAGTTGACTAATGAGAGCTTACAGTCGCATGTCAATCCTCTGGCGCCTAGACTTTGTTCATCAGTCGCCTGAATGCACAAGTACGTAAGTTGACATTTCTCAGCTCCTTTCCATTACATGTGACATTTCCCTGACGAAGTCTTTATATGTGCCTGCACAGTTGTACAAGCGTCTGTGCAGTCTTCTACAGTCGCATGTCCTGGCTCAGATTATAGCCGTTGGGATAATCTAGACGTTGATTAATCGTCTGTTGTTTGTTCTACAGTGGCTGTCCTCGACGATTTTAGCGAAAAACTAGCAGTTGCAGAATTGTTTCTCTTGGTGCTTGGGTTTTTGAGGTTTTCTTGGCTTCCTATATATAGGAGATGGCTTAGTTCTATTAGAACTCTTGACACATATTGAATATCATTGAGAATCAATAAGCCACTCATATTTCTCATTTCCCTCTTATGAGCACATTCATCTTCATGCATTGAAGCTAGCTCAAGGGAAATCCTCTAAGTGCAATCAAGCTCATCTCAACACTTGGAGATCCTCTTCCATGCCTTGCATTCATTATTGAGTAAGTTCATCTCATCAATGCATATGTAAGAGTCTATCTGTTTCATATTTTACTTGAAACCCTAACTCTTTTTGAGGAAGTTAGTTACTCTCTTTGTGGGAGTTTAACCCTTGTGTAGGATTGGTTGAGTCTTTGTGTATGATAACCCTAATTCTCTGTGTAGGAGTTAGTTACTCTCTGTGTGGGAGTTTAACCCTTGTGTAGGGTTGGTTAAGTCCTTATGAAGGACAAATCCCTTGTGTAGTGTATCCCTTGTGTAGGGATTGTATTCACTACCTTGTGTAGGATCATAGTAAATATTGGTGTGGCTGGATGTATCCAAGTTGGGGAACCAGTGTAAACTCTCTTGTGTTTGTGTTTGCTTGAATGTGTGAATTAAATTTCTCTTGCACTTATAATTCCATATTTGCAAGCTTAATTTTTAATTGCACAATTATTGCCATTACTCTATTGACCCCCCAAAGAGTATTTGTTGTTAGTATTGCAAGGTCAACGGTCCTTACATAGTCAACTACAATAAAGTTTAGTCGACCAATAGAAGCAATGTCAAAAAAAGAGCCAGTCTATATTAGTCACTTGGAAACCTGATTAGTCGATTAATAGTTCAGAGTTGAAAAAATAACTGGCCAATATTAGTCAACTAATAGGTCGGTTAGTCAACTAATAGTTCAAACATATGAAAGCTACGCAAGCTATAAGTATGTATTAGTCAATTATCAAAGCTGATTAGTTGACTAATCAGGTGTTATTTTGAATAGTCAAGTATCAAATCTGTGTAAGTCAACTAGGGTTTGTTGTTAGTCAACTAGTGAAATTAAAAATCAATTATTAAGACTTGAAATCATGAAATGTTGGTTCTATAAAGACACAAGGTGCATAGTACTTAGATCTGATATCAAATGTTAGGTCCAGGGATCGGGATGGAATATTTAGTTACTAAACAATTACGATTAGTGATAAGATAACAACAACCAAATTATAGTATCACACAATAGAAAAGTTATATTAAAAGACTGCAACTATATAAGGACTAAAGACAAACAAAATTAAAAAATGATCAATCACAAATACTGAGGATTTTATCCTGGTCCGGTCTTCGTGATTATTCTAGTTCCTAAGCCTTTTGCTTGAGATATTTCACTTTAACCCTCTAGTAAGGAAATATTGCTATGGATTCTATTCAAATTTAAAAAGGCAGAAGCATGAAAAAATCAAAATTTTCCTAAACTTGGCAAAGAGGCCAAGATCAACTGTGGAAATCATGAATTTAAATGTTAGTAAGAAGAACTTACCTTTGTGCAGATATTCTTTGGTGATATTTGTAGATCCAAATTCTTTTGATGAAGACCTTATATCCTTTCACCAACTACGTGTGATAAAATATTTACCTTGATGATGTAGCCCTTCGTAGTTCATGAACCCTACAAGGTCTTGGACCCGCTCCCATGCATTACTAGCACTTGGGAGAAAGAGAAGAAAACCCTTTTAATTCGTTAGAGAAAATTATTTCTTTTGTTGAAGCTTCAAAATTGAATTTTTCCTCTTTGAGATCTTAGGATGCTATGAGCTTAGATCTCTAAAATTATTTGGAGCCTGGATGCTTTGGATATGAGAGGAGTACCCCTTTATATAATTCTTAGGATCCTTGAAATACCAATACGTTTAGGAATTCAAATTAGAGTACAACCTTATCGCTAAAACACGTAGGATTAAAAGAAAAGCTTCACGAACTCTTTTAATCCCTTTTCCAGTTTTAAATTTAGAGTCAAACTCTATCTGATAACCAAATGGTATTAAATGACAAACTTCTTGAAATATTAGAACTCTTGGTATATCTAATTTGAGTCAAACTCAATCTTTTAGATTGGTTATTAACCCAACAATTGGGTCAACCCCAAACCCAAAACCAGTCCAATTCTAAACCCATGCATGGGGCTAACGCAGGTTGTGATCACCACCAGTGGTTGGTGGTTGTGGCCAGCCAACTCATTAGCCACAGCCAGTTACAGGCTGCCAGCCAATGGTTATTTAGCCAACTTACTAGCAATGACATTTCATCACATGTAACAATTAAGGCATGGTATTTTTGGAGTTTCTACATTATTTTTGCTTAAACATTTGTAACTCTTTTTCAAACATTTTCCACTCATGTTTGCAACCTTTTATGACGTGCTTATCTCTCTTAAAAAGGTTGATCACAACTTTGATCGGTCATGTATATCTCATATATGTCAAGTTCTTTCCTTTAATTTTTATGATGACCATCATCGAAGTGAGACTTTAAAAGCTTGATTCCTACTTCGACAGTGACTCGATCATACTCTACGATCATGTCACAAGTATGCCAATGATGCTAGCTGCATGTGAAGACCACTCTTTTCATAATCGTCATTATCTAGTTTGTGTGAGACTAGATTCTCCTCCAAACCAAAGGCCTATCAATCACAGCTGCCATGCAGTGCGGTCTTTTCGTCATAACTATGTCATTGAAGTTCTAGGTTATGGCAATATGTCAAACCCAATTAACATTTTAATGTCATGAGTCATTTATACAATGACATAATCTTAAGATAGATCAAACTTATGACTCTTATAAGATGGATCCATATCGACTCCCTGTGACACTAACTTCCCATTCCAGAGGAGATGAATCATGTCTTAACCATCATCTCCCTTCACATGCTTTGAACTATGACCAGTGAGTAACTAGCAACGATCGCATTTGTCATTGTTGGTAACAGCTAAAGCATAGCCCTCACATACCAAGGTTCTTTAGAGCATCTCATGTCATGGACTAAGCTACACCGACTGCTACCTGAGAGCTTCTATTAATAATCATAGTAATTTTACCATACAGAAACTTTTCAAGAGTCATTCTGTGAACATGTTCTCCAACTAGCGAATATGCCATGTCTCACGATATCTCCACATCAACTGGCTATGAGACCAGACACTACCATCATATGGTAAGATCAATGTGTACTGGTTTATCTATAATATCAATGTCCTATCTTGATATTCCTACGACTAGGAACATTTTGGATTTATACTTAAGCGGATCCATTAGACCTCATTATCATGATGTCATAATGATCCTAATGTCCTCATGCAATTTAACGATTTTATCCATGTAATTATATAATTATATAGCCATGAGCATATGTATACTCAAAGGCATCAAGAATTTGCGTAGATAAAGATTATCAAATTGCTTACATCGAGATGTATCAATTACAATGATTAACATAAGGGCATACATATCCCAACACCTCTTGCAATCTCGCAAAAGAAAGTCATGCAATTGATAAATACCCTTGTCAATTACACGCCCTAATATTAACAACCTAAGTTTGAAACCACTTTTAGACCATATTGCAAACATCCCTCAACATCTGAGAGAAAAACCTTTTGGTAGAAGAAAACAAATACACATATAGGCTTGAAATCACATGCTTGTGGATCTAAAGATGGCTAAAGAGTGGTTTTCTATTATACAGGATGAAAGGTTTGAAAAATAGAAATATGGATAAAATTGGGTTTTTCTTTTAGCTTAATAGAAACGAGAAATCAAAGTTTATATGATTCCCAAGTTATGTATTTTCTTCTTGTGTCTTCTAAGGGTTTAATCCCTATTTATAAAGGAGAAAGTCCATCTAAAAAGATTATTAAAATATCCTATCTAACTAATATAAAACTGCTTTATTCAGAAAGTCAACACAGCCAACGGATCTAGTGTTGGTCAACTATAAGATATATCCGTGACTAATGGTTCAAAAAAAATAGAACAATCATTCTATATTAGTCTCCTAATAAATGTATTAGTCAACTAATAGTCATATTAACCGACAAATCAATGTTTAGATGAAACAATAATCTTTTTATATTTATCCCCTAACTACCCTGTTAATCAACTAATAGAAGAAATATTTGGCTCATGATATTAAGATACGTCAGTCAACTACTATACAGTATTAGTCGCCTAATTAACACATGAAAACACTAATTAGACATAAAATCAATGGGTTTTGATATGGTTTGAATTCATGGGTAGTCTAAGTCTTAAACCTAATGTTTGAAGTGTGTTATAGAGTGTATTTTCAAGGCTTTAACATTCTTACTACGACAAGTAAATAAAATATATATCAATAGACAATAATATATTGATCTTAAGCTTGATTAATGTCGATATCATCCAAGTCCATTTTATAGGTGTTGTCATCCAACTCTTGAGCCTTGACACCGTGTTCAATGCTTCTTAATAGTTACATAAAATATTCGTGCAAGCATAATATTTGATCATCATCAAAACATATATTGGAACAATCCAATATCCAATATTCTCTTCCTTTTTGATGATGACACACACACACATAAGCCATGATCTAGTAGGAAAATTTCGCAGCTAATCATGGTGTAAAAAAGATTTCAAATTTTATTTGAACTTTTTTGATGTTTAATCCATACAATTATTTACCCCATGAAAAATAATGTGTGAACCTAAGTGAATTTGAGCATTGATCCATTTGTTTTAAAGCTAACACTTTCATAATAATAAAACTTTTTGTAATGTCTTGATCGAGGGTCAAATCCTATTAATTTTAGGGGGTATATAAATACATGAAGCGAAGAAGGAAATTTTTTTTGAAAAAATTAAAAAAAAAAACAGAAACATTTTCACTCGAAAAAATCCGTGCAAAAAGTTTTCACATGAATATTTGTCTATAAATGTATATTCATCTTTATGAATATCTTATCTAGAGAGATGATAAGATTGTAATCTATTCAAAAGATTGCATCATATCCATGTATGAACTCTCGCATCCCCTATAAATAAAGGCCTGGCGTCTTTCCCCAGAAGAGATGTTCACAACATGTTAATAGCACGCTTTTCCTGAGAATGGAGGCCCGGACACTGCGAAAACTAAGGAATAAGGCGGTAGATCTCGCGCGCAGACGTCGACTACCCCCACGTTCGTCTTCCTCTTCGATCTTTGAGATATATCGAAAATGATTTTTTATCATGATCATGATGCCTATAATATAGATCACCCAAAATCGAAATCGAAACCCATCAAAAATAGATTTTTTTTCAAAAGGGAAAGGACGACAGCTTCTAGTCGCCGAACTTTAGGGGAGTGGCCACCGCCACCCCTCTCCTCCATTGCCTCACCACTCCCCTAGCCACAGTGACATGCTGCCGCATACAGCGGCGGCAAAACCATTATCTAGGGTGTTCACACACAAAACAATTTTTGGGGAAGAGTGGCGACCTCTGGCCACCACCACTAGGGCATTGGTAACTAGCTATCAACCAACCCCAAGGGGAGAGGACAAAAAGCCTCCCTCCCCCCGACGATGGTTGCAGCCTCCCATGGCCGCCGAAAACCAAAACTAAAAAAGAAAGGCGATCGATCGGTGGCCACCTTGCCGACGGACCACCGCGGGGACAACTGCCACCAAGCTGCCACACCCCCTGCCTACTACCTCTCACCTCCCAACCAACTGTGGCAACCCCAACCCCTGTCGGTGTAAAACCCTAAGGGTTTGCGCTGTCAAAACCCCCCCCAAAAAAATTCTGGGTCGAAGCCCACAGACCGATCGTGGGCTTCGGCCAAAAACATTTTTGAGGCTGCCGGCCTGAAGCCGACAAGGCACAAATCACAAAAAAAGAGGGGGATGGGGGTGGAGGGCAATTGTAACGGCCACTTTTTGTTCGTGTGTTTTTAGTATGTATGCGGTTAGTATGAGTGTTTTTCTGCGTTAGATTTTTGTTATCTTTTTCTTAGCTCGACCGCGTGACCGGACCTCGTATTTACCTTCCTCGCGACGTCACGATCGCCTCGATATTTTCTTTTTAATTTTTGGATGCCAGGGGACGAATCTGTGATAACCTCGTTATTATTACTATTGTATTCATATTTAAAATATTCTTATACTTTTGAAATTCGTAACCTGATGGAATGATTCAGATACTTTTAAATATATGGTTCCTTAAATCCTAACTACTTGCCCCGTATCCCACCTCTCACGATTTCCCCCCAACATCCTACGTTTCTCATACTTTCTCCCATGCCATCTCTCTCTCTCTCTCTCTCTCTCTCTCTCTCTCTCTCTCTCTCTCTCTCTCTCTCTCTCTCTAACTTTCGATACAAACCTAACAGCATGGCATCCTTTCCTTCTTCCCTTAAAAAGCCCGAGCCCAGTTTCTCCCCCCACCCAACGCAAAAGCCTCACAGCCTCGACCCCCGACTCCGGTACTTCAACCCCCGATAGCCTCACGGACCGCTGTACAGACCCATTTGACCTCCCATCACTCCGAATTCGCCCGACACCGTGCCCAGGCCTACACCTCCGTCCTCCCGCTCCCCGCAACCTTCATTCTGCAACTAAGCCGAACACTCTTGCCATCACCCTTGTCTTTCCCCACCGACGATCCCATCTCTCCCCCCGACTCGGCCTTCCACCGTCCCCAGCCAGCAACCCTACACAAACCCATCTTCCCCTGTTTGCAGAGCAGATGAACCCATCTCCAAGCCAAACACCAACCCAACTCTACTCCTTCACGATCCTCCACGCTCCGGGCATCTCTCCCCTGCCTCACCGTACACCCTCCATTCCAGCGAACCCTTCCCCGGCCTCCGAGCAACCCATGCCATACACAGGCGCCCTTCATCTCCCCTTCGAACTGACGCACCCCGAACCCATCGACAGCCCCGTCGTTCACCCCCGACACCTCCTCGCCGCCTGGGTTCCCGTCGTCGCAACACCCAGATCGCTCACCCTCCCATCCAGTAGCACGACCCCACGACCCCGTGATCACCGCTTCAGCCGATGCCCTTGCCGTCCTGTCGATCATCCCTTTTGAGCTCCCTGTAAATGAAAGGAAGAGGAAAGGGGAAGTGACAGGAGATAAGATGTGAGGTATTAAGTTAGCTTTGTTAATATTAGTTTTATTAATATTATGTGCTGATGTTAAACATTAATAAATCAGTTAAATTGTGTATAAGACAGTAGGCCAATTTTATAATTATGTCATGCTAGCTGTGAATAATTAGTTGTTATAAGTTGATTCTGATATCAGTACTTAATATATATAAGTTAGTGATGCAGCTTATTAACTAAGATGATAGTGTTATAATTATGTTTAGTTGTATATGTACTATTGGTATGATGTTAGTATGACAGTATGCTATAACCATAGTTTATATTATAAGGCATGTTGGTACTAATAACTATGGGAATACCTTAATTTATTAACTAGAAGTTTTATAGACATACATCAGTGACAGTGTATAAATGTTGATAGTATATAAGTTTTAATATCATTTTTAGTATAACGCTTTTAGCTTATATCACATATCTGATGACGCAGATAATTTACGTACGCCTCATTGCTACCTCTGGACACCCAAAATCACGTCGAAATAGGCAAGTGTGCGAATTCTATACAAATTATTAGAGTATTAATGTTTAACTGTATTTTTCTATGTGTGCGTGTGTGTGTGGACATTAATGGAACATCAATTATCTCTCTCTCTCTCTCTCTCTCTCTCTCTCTGTGGACATTAATGGAACATCTTGTCAATCTTGAATGCGTGAACACGTGCATTGATTTGGCTACTCCCGTCGGTCAAACATAACTAGTCTGGCTCGTGTTCCAGTAGGGTCATGTATGACTAGTCTGGCTCGTGTTCCAGTATATGGTGGTTTCTTGATACACAAGCTAGCAGCGAATAACGCACTCTCCTAGCAGAGAGAGTGATCCTTTGTCCAGATAAGCCAGCTGCGAATTAGGCACCCTCCTAGCAGAGAGAGTGATCTTTTGTCCAGATAAGCTAGCAGCAAATAAGGCACTCTCCAAAATAGAGAGAGTGATCCTTTGTCCAGACTTGTCTTGTGCACTTGGGTTGGGGGTAGGGTTGAGCGTGCACACGGTTTAGAGGGTCTGATCCCCCTTTATCCGTAAGGCGTGAACCCTTCGTGACACACACTTGTCTTGTCTTGTCTTGTAGCCGGTAGCACACGCTACGACCATTGCCATGCCTCGTTTTCTTTCTTGTACTGTTTTAACTTCCTACCATGACCATATAAAATTGACATGCTCATTACTTCACATTTAAAATGTTTAGAACTGCCATACTAGAAGTACCTTACTTTACCATGCTTTGAATTGCCATGTTTAATGCTGCTGACACCTTGTATAAAAACATTAATGCTTCATAAATTACTATTATTCGTTCACTTTGCCTTGGGCCTTCTTACTTTTACTTGCAGGCCCTAGCTGACATACATTCGTGTTTTTGGAATGTATGTCAGGTCGCGAGACAGGTTGCCAAGAGGTTTTGTTTGAGTCGCCTGACCTAGTAAGCTAGGAGTTGCTACAGACGCTGAGTCTCTCCCTGCGGAAGATTCGAGCCCCTTTTTTGTTGCTGTTTTAGTTTTTGCGTTGTACCTTGTTGTAGTTTCCTTTGGCCTGCTGAGGCCCTGTTTTTTTATTTCATGTACGAACTCTGGATGTTGTTTTAAACTAATGAAATGTTTTTATTGTTCTAATTGCATGTAAGAACCTGCTACGTGTTACTATCACAGACGCTTAGTGGGCTCGAGCTTCACAGCTCCAGCCTATGCAGACCTTCATCTCGTCCTCGCACCCATATAATGGGAAGCGGGACATGATAGGTTTAGTGGTGGCCCATGCAGGTCATGCATTTGCAAACTTCAGAACAATAGAAATGCTATTATTAGCCAAAACGTCTAGAATTAGTTCGTACGCAAAATTACTCGAGTATCTTGTCTCAGCATAATAGGAAACTCATTAGACCAGGATTATAGGAAGAGTTAGTTAGATACCCATGCTTGTTAGTTAGATATCCTTGCTAAGTTTTAGTATTAACATCTTAGGAACTACCTTGGTAGTTCTCACCCAGCTCTGACCCTATTGGATTTTAGAGTTTCCTTTAGCCGTTTGCTTGGACCTATCGAATCTCGGGCCAAGCTGAACGTAGTGATCGTCGCAACCGTGCAAGTCGAACCAGAGAAGCCTGCGGTAGTGAGAGATTTTGAAGACGTCTTCTCTGAAGACATTTCTGGATTGCCGCCCGAGCGAGTGTTGGAGTTCGGCATTGATCTGACGCCGGGAGCTTAACCGATTTCGAAAGCGCCTTACCGTATGGATCCTACGGAACCTGATGAGCGACGTAAGCAATTGGAAGACCTGTTACAGAAAGGATTCATCCATCCCAGCATCTTCCTGGGGTGCACCTGTTCTGTTGGTCAAGGAGAAGGACGGATCGAGAAGATTGTGTGTGGATTATCGGGAACCGGACAAGTCGCTGCGAGGAATAAGTAACCGTTACATCTTTGATCAACTCGATGGATCACGAGTTTTCTCGAAGTTGGATCTTAGGCGTGGACACCATCAAGTGAAGGTCGAGAATGAAGATATCTATGGACCACTTTTCGGACCAAGTATGGACAGTGTGAGTTCGGTGGCATGCCGTTCGGTGTGACCAACGGCCCTGCAGTATCCATGAATCGCATGAGTATCATATTCTGCGAGTTTCTGGAAAGATTCGTAATGATATTTATAAATGATATGTTAGGTTTATGCGAAGAGTGAGGAGGAGCATGCATCTCATCGTAACAACAAGCCGCTGACTGCTGAACTTTCTGAATCTACTCAGCGTGGACCACCCCCAACTCCACGACAAGAAGTTTCGAGTAAATGAGGCAGAACCAGTCAAGGTGTCAGACATTCATCTTGACGGCTACGGAAGTTGAGACTGATGAACAAGGAAGTTCAAGTAATGCTTGGCCTTTCTCTTACAGTACCAATGGTATAAGTATAGTAGATCCTTTGTATATTAATTGTGATGATCGTAGTATGTATGTGTGTGTGTAGTATGGACCCATGTGTGTGGATCTCGGTGTCCCACTCAAGTGTGAGTGTGCTTACTCTTAGTATAATAATAGATTATAGTTACCTATTGTGTTGAATATACATTTGCAGTGATATACCTGATATATATATACACACACAGTCATGAGAAGGTAGTTAATGTTATGTTTATACATATGTGTAAATAGCTATATCACTATAGAGATATATGTGTGTACTAGAATTGGTGTTTGACTACCTACTAGGGGTGTATGTATTTTGAATGTACTTGGCAGTGTTTGTAATTGTATGTAAATGAGGTTATGTACATGTTGAGTGTAATATATATATGATAATAGGCGTGCTTATAAATGGGTGTACTTATCTGTTGTATGATCTAAATATTAGTGTGTATGAGTGTATGCTCATGCATAGATAGGTGTGTGCTTAGTTATAAGTATATATACATATAGTATGAATATGTGTGCTTTAAGTATAATAGTATGATTATAATATTGTATTACTTGCCCCTACGAAATGATTGTATGTGAGTGTGTTCGATGTATACCAGGAGGTATACATGATTGTATACCTGTAACTATGTATGGATATATATATGTAGTAGTATACTAGCTTTATGTAAGTTACTATAGTCGTAAATATTCGTGTGAACAACATACAGTATGTTTGACTACGTTTTGTATAGATATTAATAGGTGTGTGATAGTGTAAGTATGGATGCATGTGTAAGTGAATACATATGGATGTACATTACTTCTAGTGTATGAACGTTTGGGGTATAATGACCTTAGTCTGCCACCCCTAAGTTGACCCTATTCAAGGAAGTCTGGGGACGGACTTGATTGTAAGGCGAGTGGATTGTAGTGGCCTAGTGCCATATAAGTATGATATGTTATTTTATATGGTACATGGTGGATTGTTAGTATCGAGTCGAGTGGTTATATGACATGTAGTGCTATATGATTGGAGATTATGATTGTATACATATGGTGGTGCGTGGTGTATTAATAATACTGTGGGTGTGCACAGTGATGGCACACTTGCAGTTAGTTAGTGGACGTGTTGTATATGAAAGTGTTTGCCTTAATTATGAATGTATTGTATGATGGCTTTGTATTAATTGGGTTGTGTTATAGCTATGGTATATAAATAATTATGTTGATTGTATGTATGAGTGTTATTATTACTACTAGCATGGTAGTTAGTTAGTATAACTAGTGATACTACTATTGTTATTATTATCAGTCGTAGTAATATTGATTGAGCGTTTACGCATGATCGTGTAGTCGTTATTTATAAATAGGGTGTGTGCATATAGTAGAGAGAGTGGTGTGCGTGTATCGATGAGAGGATATAAATGAACGCCATCATTATCTATTCCCCGCATCCTAATTGATAGAAATTCCGAGGATGGAATTTTTCTTAAGGTGTGTAGGATGTAACAGTCACTTTTCGGTCGTGCGTTTTTAGTATGTATGCGATTAGTGTGTGTGTTTTTCTACGTTAGATTTTTTTATCTTTTCCTTAGCTCGACCGCATGACCGGACCTCGTATTTGCCTTCCTCGTGATGTCACGATCGCCCCGATATTTTCTTTTTAATTTTTGGATGCCAGGGGACGAATCTGTGATAATCTCGTTATTATTATTATAATATTCATATTTAAAATATTCTTATACTTTTGAAATTCGTAACCTGATGGAATGATTCAAATACTTTTAATTATATATAGTTCCTTAAATCCTAACTACTTGCCCCATATCCCACCTCTCACGATTTCCCCCCAACATCCCACGTTTCCCATAACTTTCTCCCACGACATCTCTCTCTCTCTCTCTCTCTCTCTCTCTCTCTCTCTCTCTCTCTCTCTCTCTCTCTCTGACTTTCGATACAACCCTATCAGCTAGGCATCCTTTCCTTCTTCCCTCAAAAAGCCCCAGCCTGGTTTCTCCCCCACCCAACGCAAAAGCCTCACAGCATTGACCCCCGAATCCGGTACTTCAACCCCCGGCAGACTCACGGACCGCCGTACAGACACATCCGACCTCCCATCACTCAGAATTCGCCTGATACCGTGCCCAGGCCTACACCTCTGTCCTCCTGCTCCCTGCAACCTTCATTCTGCAACTAAGCCGAACACTCTCGCCATCACTCTCGTCTTTGCCCATCGGTAATCCTATCTCTCCCTCCGACTCGGCCTTCCACCGTCCCCAGCCAGCAACCCTGCACAAACCCATCTTCCCTTGTTTGCAGAGCAGATGAACCCATCTCCAAGCTAAACACCAACCCAACTCTGCTCCTTCACAATCATCCACGCTCCGGGCATCTCTCCACTTCCTCACCGTACCCCCTCCATTCCGACAAACCCTTCCCCGGCCTTCGAGCAACCCACGCCACACCCAAGCACCCTTCATCTCCCCTTCGAACTGATGCACCCGAACCCATCGACAGCCCCGTCGTTCACCCACGAACTCATCGCCACCTGGGTTCCCGCCGCTGCAACACCCAGATCGCTCACCTTCCCGTCGTGCAGCACGACCCCACGACCCCGTGATCTCCGACTTCAGCCGATGCCCTTGCCGTCCTGTCGGTCAGCCCGTTTGAGCTCCATGCAAACGAAAGGAAGAGGACAGGGGAAGTGACATGAGATAAGATGTGAGGTATTAAGTTAGCTTTGTTAATGTTAGTTTTATTAATATTATTTGCTGATGTTAAACAGTAATAAATCGGTTAGATTGTGTATAAGACAGTATGCCAATTTTATAATTATATCATGCTAGCTGTGAATAATTAGTTGTAATAAGGTGATTCTGATATCAGTACTTAATATATATAAGTTAGTGATGCAGCTTATTAACTAAGATGATAGTGTTATAATTATGTTTAGTTGTATATGTACTATTAGTAGGATGTTAGTATGACAGTATGCTATAACCATATTTTATATTATAAGGCATGTTGGTACTAATAACTATGGGAATACCTTAATTTATTAACTAGAAGTTTTATAGACATACATCAGTGGCAGTGTATAAATGTTGATAGTAGATAAGTTTAATTTCATTTTTTAGTTTAACGCTTTTATTATCACATATCTGATGTCGTAGATAATTTACGTATGCCTTATTGCTACCTATGGACACCCAAAATCGTGTCAAAATAGGCAAGTGTGCGAATTCTATACAAATTATTAGAGTATTAATGTTTAACTGTATTTTTCTGTTCGTGCGTGTGTGTGGACATTAATGGAACATCAATTATCTGTGTGTGCATGTGTGTGGACATTAATGGAACATCTTGTCAATCTTGAATGCGTGAACACGTGCATTGATTTGGCTACTCCCGTCGATCATATATGACTAGTCTAGCTCGTGTTCCAGTAGGGTCATGTATGACTAGTCTGGCTCGTGTTCCAGTATATGGCGGTTTCTTGATACACAAGCTAGCAGCGAATAAGGCATTCTCCTAGCAGAGAGAGTGATCCTTTGTCTAGATAAGCCAGCAGTGCATAAGGCACCCTCCTAGCAGAGAGGGTGATCCTTTGTCCAGATAAGCTAGCAGCGAATAAGGCACTCTCCAAGATAGAGAGAGTAATCCTTTGTACAGACTTGTCTTGTGCACTTGGGTTCAGGGTAGGGTTGAGCGTGCGCACAGTTTAGAGGGTCTGATCCCCCTCTATTTGTACGGTGTCATGCCCTATTTAGCACTATATGTGTATTCTACTAAACACACGTGGTATTTCTACCTATGATACATACATAGGCATGAAATAAACGTGGATATCGATGTATGTGACGTAATGCAAGGGGGATTGGGCCATAATTCATGGCTAAGAGACGAGAAAGCGAGATTGAGTGCGAGATAAGTGTGAAAGACGTCGTGGGTGCAAAACAACAGGAATATGTTGGACGTGTGTGCGTGGTCATGTATGCATATGTAGGCATGCATGGGTGTGTGTAGGGAAGCCATGCAAGTGTGAAAGGGGTTAGGGGTCAATGGCAACCCCCGTAAATTTTTAGAAAGGTGAGGGGCAAAATGGTTATTTGGACCAAAAGTGCTGTGTGTACATACCAAAGTGGTGTGTGCATAAAGTAATGGCAAACGTGTAATTATCTAAAAGTTGAGTGGTATTTTAGTCATTTTAAGTTAACCATGGCTTAAGGGAGAAGCTAAGGGGTTGTGTAGAAATTTCTTAAGAAGACATTTTCTTTTCTTTTCTTGAACTTTCTCCTCCCTTCTCCCTTTCTCTTTCTCTCTCCAACCTAAGTAGGCCAACCACTTCCCCTCCTCTTTCCTCCTCCTTTCTCAAAGAAAAACCCTAATTTCCATTTCCAATTAGAAGGTATCCAAGCTAGCTTCAAGAGAGAAGGTGGAGAAGAAAGAAGAGAAGGAAAAGAGGAAAAATCAAATTTTGAGGTAGAGATCTTCTTGGATTTGGAATTCCATTAAATTGGTTCTTACTATCATGTTTTTGTAGCATGTTTTTACCCAATATGTGATAAGGATAGTTAAATTTTACATGCTATGGTTCAATTTCACAATTTCCTTGTGAAATTCTTAGCAAATCATCTCCTTTGAAATTCAGAAATTCTGAAGTTTATTGTTTCTTTGATTCTGTTTACTGTAGCTCGAATTTGGTTTCGAAAAAAATATATCATTGTAGATCTTGAAGTTCTACCCCAAAATCATTAAATTTTGATATATGTTCAATTCAGAAATTAGGAGCAAAAATTACATCTTTATAACATGTCTGTTTGATTTTCAGTTTTGACACAGTTTAGTAAAATTGCCCTCAGTACCTGCACATACAATGGAATTTTATGTTCTTGGTCTCATTGGAAATTTAACAAGTTTTTCTAAAACTTAATCACAGTGTATAGTTTTCGAAATTCTGGCTAAAACATGCCCAAAAACAACAATCTTTACAGACTCTGAAATCTGTCTGAAAAACAGATTTGACAGACTTCACCAAATAATTCACTATAAATCACCTACTTAATATTTTTGCCTGAAATTATCTCTATGAATCCAGTACTAGTATACCTACAACTTTCACTTAGGACATTTTGGCAAATTCTCAATGCAAACTGATGTTATATGGCCATGTATTGTCACTTTCTGCAAATTCCAGCAAGCTGAAACATTAGAGTGGTGATAATAATTGTGTACTGTTGCCAATTATACTCCTATTGTCCATGATTGTTGTTATTACATAAAAGGAAGTTTGATTGGTGTGATATGCTATTAAATTGCTAATGTGATTGAGATGTGAAACATGATGCATACCATGTGTTTGTGAAAATGCTTAAGTGAAGGCAAATGCCAGAAATGTGAGAAATACTCAATCATATGGTTATGATATGAAATTTGATATAAACGTGTAATGTTGGGAGCATGTCATGCATGATACCATATGTGATGTGATGATGGGTTGATATGACTACGATGGAGGGCATGACACATCGGTGCATGACCCATGTTGGTATGAGTGTGGAATGTGATGACATGCAACATGAACCCTTCATTACTAAAATGATAAAATGAAACTCTTGAATGTCTCAGTCCTCTCTAATGAGGGTGAGTTAGCAAAACCCAGGTTTAGATAGGATTTGAGTAAATTGTGGGTAAGAGGCCTGGACTGAGAAGTTGGGGAAAATGATTATGTGATATGTGATATTTATACCCACTTGCCTTTACCGGAAGTGGAGGGGGCATACGGAGGTTGTGTTATTGTGGGAGGCCTCACTCCTACCAGGGACGGGGGAGCTGAGAGGCCCGGCTACAGTGCACGTGTCCACTGCGTCGTGTGCTATATTCACCCCAAATTTGGGTGAAGTCCAGGTCCTAGTATCACACAGTTTACCCAAGTTTCCAATTAATTCAATTATAAAATGAAAACTTGCTTGTTACTTCTTCTGCTGGCAGCACTTCCCTTTTCCCTTACTTGCTTCACTGGTGACACTGTGTTATACTTCTGACACTTGTGATTCCCTTTTTAGATTGTGGTTGTATGAATACTTGTATCATTATTCGTGCTAACACTTTTCTTGCAGCAGCTCGACATTGGACCGCATGTATGATTTCCTTACTTAGCTATTTACTTTTTATTATATTACTTAGTTTACATGCCGTATTCCTCTTGCCTTGCCTTATGGATTAATAACCTTAGAACGGTGTTTCAAATCCAAGTTGGTTCCTACAGGGACACGCATTGACGTGCTCCTCACTATTTTTCAGGTAGCAGGGGCGGCATGATTGGTGGTGACTTGGAGTTGGATTTCAGGGGTAGCCTTTGGTGTGAGCTGCAGTTGTATTGTGACTGTGTTGTCGTGGGAGATGGAGAGTGGTGGTGTTTATGTAGTGACGCACCTGGATTATGTATATAAATGGAAGTTCTTATATATAAATGACATGTTGTTGTTGTTCTATGTTTTTATGAGGTTATTTTGATATTGTTGTGGAGCTTCCCTTGTATTATCCCATCATTTGTGTAGTGGCCTGTGTATTCTATTTCTCCTTACACTCTTTTTTTTCCTTCTCATCACCATCATCCTTCAGGATACTTGGAAAATTTAAAAATTTAAATGTCAAGTATTCAGGGGATTGGGGCGTGACATACGGTGTGAACCCTTCGTGACAAACACTTGTCTTGTCTTGTCTTGTCTTGTCTTGTCTTGTAGCCAGTAGCACACGCTACGGCCATTGCCATGCCTCGTTTACTTTCTTGTACTGTTTTTACCTTCCTACCATGTCCAAATAAATTTGCCATGCTCATTACTTCACATTTAAAATGTTTAGAACTGCCATACTAGAAGTACCTTACTTTACCATGCTTTGAATTCCCATGTTTAATGCTGCTGACACCTTACATAAAAACATTAATGCGTCATAAATTACGATTATTCGTTCACTTTGCCTTGGGCCTTCTTACTTTTACTTGCATGCCCTAGCAGACATACATTCGTGTATTTGGAATGTATGTCAGTTCGCGAGACAGGTTGTTAGGAGGTTTTGTTTAAGTCGCCTGACCTAGTGAGCTAGGAGTTGCTGCAGACGCTGAGTCGCTCCCTGCGGAAGACTCGAGCCCCTTTTCTGTTGATGTTTTAGTTTTTGCGTTGTACCTTGTTGTAGTTTCCTTTGGCCATGCTGATGCCCTGTTGTTTTATTTCATGTACGAACTCTGGATGTGGTTTTAAACTAATGATATGTTTGTATTGTTCTGATTGCATGTAAGAATCTGCTACGCGTTGCTATCACAGACGCTTAGTGGGCTCGAGCTTCACAGCTCCAGCCCATGTGGACCTTCGTCTCGTCCTCACACCCGTATAATGGGAAGCGGGGCATGATAGCAATAAAGGGAAATAAAAGAAAAATATGGGAAAGGAAATAAGGATTTTTTTTCTTATGCCACAAATCACAAAAAAAGAGGGGGATGGGGGGTTCCGGGGAATAAAGGGGAAATAAAAGAAAAATAGGGGGTAGGAAATAAGGAAATTTGTTTCTTATATATAAATAATATAGGGGTATAGCTTAGTTTTAAAAAAAAATCTAAACTATACCACATTAATTTGGTCCCTACCACGGGGGGCTTCTCCCCCTCACACACACACACACCAAACAAGGTTAGTGGTGGGCTACGAGTTCGGGACTCTCAGCCCGAAGCCTCCGCTTCCATCACAGAACTCTAAAAAATCTATTTTAGGTTGTATTTGCACGAACTTTTCGGGGGTGTGTCACATAATACAATAAGTATTATTAGCGGGAATACAACTCTGATTATAATATAAGCGCATGATTGTTAATTATGCTGCATATATATACATATGCTTTATATCATGTACCATCTGGCATGTATTCTGGGATAATTTTCTGCTTATTTTCGTAAGCATTCGCTTAATAATTATGTGGATCTTGTGACTGCTCTACAGTTAATTACCTAACCTAACAATGTATGGCGTTGCCCTGTGGTCCAATTAATTATTAAGCATTAAAAATGGAAGTTAAATCTATGTATACCGTGAATCTACGATGTCTTTGATATATGATTAAATGTAATGAACATATTTCTGAGCACAATTTTGCATGAATGGCTAAATTGTGGTTTTGGATCGACCTTTTTAAGTCCCACATTTATTTTTTTGCACTTTTCTTTTCTTTTTGAGAGAAATTGTTGTGAGGAATATTATGTAATGTCCAAGACTGATGGATATTTCCATGGAGACAAAAACCACCCTTGACGAAGAAGAATTCTTATGGGACCCACAAGGTTCTCAAAGTTGTATTCTTTCTTTTCGTTTATGTAAATGGGACTGAATAATTTGGACTTTGACATTTTTTGTGGTGACTGACCGATCCACGCAATTAGCCTATTCATTTTATAATTGCCTTTGCATGATATAATTTACAGTTTTTATATTAATTCGGGCAATTGTGCTTATAAATAATTATGCATAATGGCCCATGGCGAAATTATTGTTTTCAAATCTTTGAATAATTATTATTGGCAATTGGATCCAAAGTTTTACTGAAATGCCAATATCCTTCTTTACTTATAAACAAATAAATGAATGCAAAGGGATAAATACAAAAGTCATTAATGATATCTCATAGACACTAATCTTAAAAAAGGAGCACCCCCGCGGTAAATAGATCCTACAAGATCTATGTTCTAATTACAGACCAATATGGACACCAAAAAGATGTCATATCACTGCTAAGTGATCTCACCTCACGGGACTGATTCTTATATTTAGCCCTAAGCAATAATTCTGTCATGAAAAATAATAAAAAATTTGCATGAAGTCGTGACTTAATAAAATAAGTGAAAAACATATAAAAGAATGAGTATCGCACCCTTCCATTTGCCCCCTGTGTCATGTTTCTTCTTCCAAAATTAAAAAAAATGGAAGAAAAGAAACAGGGGGAGCTCACACCCTAGTAATTGTCTCCTTAGTGAGACTAATGATTTCTTCTTCCAGAAAAATTTATCAAAATTGGAAGAAATAAACAGGGGGAGCTCGCATCCTTGTATCTACCTCCTAAATGAGGCTTATGCTTCCCCTCTCCAAGAAATTCATAAAAATGGAAACATGGGAAGCATAGAAATTACAAGGAATAACAACAAAAAGGGAAAGGGAAAATAAAGTATAGCTCGACAAGAAATAGCAATGTCTAAACCAAGTCCAGTAAGATTTGGCAAGACCTATATAGGTCATTAATGTATAAAATGCCAAAACAATGGCAAGATTTATATAAAGCCAGTCTAAAGACAAAAGCTGGAATAAATCTAGCTATTGTATACTTAGCTATTCTTCGAGCACATAAAAATTTCAAAAACAGCTTGATTAGATGCCAAAATATAATTGTCAAGAGTATTGCAATTAAATACGTAATGAAATAAATTGTATGCAATGGTTTTCCTTACATGCCATATTTTGTTATAAAATGGTTTGTTTTGCATTGAAGTATTTTTTTGCAATGAATATACTTTCTACAAGGTTGCTTTATTGAACATGTCAAAAAATAATTTTTGTGGATAATTAAACCATCCACGTGATCACTCGTGATGCATACTACAAAAGTATCACAATCTAATGAAAGTCCTGACGTACTATCTTAGGACGTCTACATTGAGGATCAAACAAAGCATGTATGTAAACTTCTAAACAAAATATGAGGATGCCCAGTACTCTCAAAAATATGGTAAAAAAGAAAAGTCTCAAGGATATTCGTCGATACGAAATCCATAGTGAAACTAACGAAATAAATAAATACCGAATATTCGTATATAACGGATCAAGATAATAAATGGCCTGAAGACCATACTTGAGCATTTGAATGTACCTTATATAGGTCCATACAAATAGGAAATTCGAAGAATGGAGCACAATCAACGGAGCGCACAAAATGTGCCCGAACTCGTATAAGTTTATACTTTAATACGATTGGTTTAGACACCCAAGATCGGTGATGATGCACTCCATCATAACCCAATCCCATGAATATAATTTGAAGAACACGAAGATTCTTTAGAAGGGTGAATCTACATATTTCACTCATGGAGTAAAAACCAATTATGAAAATATCTTAATTAAAAAATAAAACAATAAATCTTTTTCCTTGAGAGTACTTGAGTGATATTTGTGGATTTATCCTCTCCCTGTAAAGGGTTGATAAAGTACCTTTCAGTACTTATCAATGATAAAGTACCTTTCAGTACTTATCAATGTATCATCTAAATGGTCATAAGATTATCCAATCGTAGTCCAGCTTTTCTAAAACTATTAGGAGAAATTATCAAAATTGGGGGTATAATGGATAAAAATGGGAAACAAATCAAATAATTTGCAACTGGAATAAAAGTTAAACACCTTGAAGTATCTGTTCACACCCAAAATGGGTTAGAAAAGTCGATTATTAAAAACGACTCCAATGGATTACACATCCATTGATTCCAGTTGTTGGTGATGACATGGAGACATTCAATCTTACATGCTGCTTCATAAATAAGGCTCAGACCCTATGTGAATCAGAGTAATTCTCTGATGCAACTAGCATACGGAACACCACCAAATATCTCTCATTTGAGGATTTTAGGTGTGCAGTATACATCCCCAAATCACCATAGAGAATAAAATGAGGACCTCAACACCGTCGTGGAATCCAAAAGGGTTTGATACACCTTAGATACCTTGCACCCAAATTAGGGAGGCGTTAAAAGCACGTCTTATGGACTGTGCATAAATGTGTACACATTCCCAATGCTAGGCTCAACTCTTTTGATGCATGAAGCCCTACTGATCATTCAAAATAAATAAACAAAAATCTATGATCCGAAAAATTAAGAAATGTGAAAATGAAATCCTGAAGATCTATCACATTCAAGAAAATTGTTCAATAGTTATCGGACATAGTTACTGACACTAAGAGATTTTGTCAGATCACACATCCATGCTGCTAATACTCCAGCTAGGATTGACATCCCCGAGAATGGATGCAATCCACAAGCAGCAGAAGTGTCTATTCCTTAAAAAGGTAGACCACCAGGCTCCAAGGATAAAATTTCCAGAAAGAAGAAAACACCTGGAGGCCTTGAGACAATACTACCACAGGACAATGAGCTCATGCACATATCCTCACCCCTTCCAAAATCCCCTGAAGAGGAAAATCTGGAAGAAACTAAAATGAAATTAAATGTGCTAATCAATCTTATGTTTTAGTCTCAGTTTATCTTAATGATTATATGTTGATGAGACAAAGCATAATACTTGGAGGATATTACAAGGGATATCTTAAAGACCTCCAAGAGTGATGATGTGCTCAAGCTTGGATGAAGTCATGAAGATCATCTAATGAAGCCAAAGCTTGGAGCATGATGATGGATGGACATCTAGAGGAGCATTGCAAAAGCTTGGAGCTTGATGAAGGGAAGCTCATCAAGGAGTGCCAAAGCTTGGAGATGATGGGGAGCATCAAGGTATTGTGAGCATAAAGACTTAGACCCTAGGAGATGCAATATTTAATCCATGTAATTTCTATTACTTACATTTCTCTTTTTGAGTCTAGGATTATTGTAATGCCTTGATAGATGGTTTTACTCTCATGCATATGCATTTCACCATATTAGTGAGCCTTAGGATTATCATAGAATTCAACCCAATAGGTTCATCTAGCTCAAAGACTCGATTGGAGTCTCTGGCTCTCCAACAGTCGCCTGATGAAGGTTTTACAGTCGACTGGGTGATTCCTGTCGGCTGTCGAGCCTTCAACAGTCGATTGTGGTGTATAGCTCAAGTCAACATTTTTATTGACTCCTCTTGAGCTTTTCGCATCAGTCGATTGATGTTCAATTTAGAGTCGCATGTGTTTCTACAGTTGCCTGTGAATTGGTCGACAGTCGACTGTGCGTTTATTGCATTTTCTGTGCGTCATCCCAATTTGCAAGACAGTCGCCTGATGAAGTTTTTACAGTCGCATGTATATTTACAGTCGCATGTGAAATGGCCATCAGTCGTCTAAAAGGCATAAGTGCGAAAAATGCATCTTGCTCTGTTTTATTTCCATCACTGCAGCAATCGCCTGATGAAGGATATACAGTCGACTGTCTGTTATACAGTCGCCTGTGTAGTCTTCTACAGTCGACTGTCCTGGCTCAGATTATAACCGTTGGGATTTTTCTAGCCATTGAGCAGTCGACCGTCATTTGTTCATCAGTCGACTGTCTGTGCCGTAAACTGCCAAAAGCTAGCCGTTGCAGATTTCTTCCCTTTGGGTTTTTGGCTGGTTTTATGGGATTTTCTTGGCTTCCTATGTAGAGGAATATGTCCTCGGATCATTTGTATTTGATGCAAATGATAATTTAAGCCTAGATAGGGACTAATTTGCATATGATGCAAAAGAGATTAAATGTGTCTTAAATTGTTTAAGACTATATTTAATTAAATAAACGCGTTGAAAAGGTTACCTAGATGACGGGATCGTCCTGTTCTAAACGCAGGTTCAAACCGCGTCAAAAACGGAGTCCAAATGCACAAGTTATAGCCAAAACAAGTCAGCCCAAACTGTTGGGCTGAAACCAGCAAAAATGGAGGCCCACCAAGCCCGAATTTTCTGGTTAGGGTTTTTTGAAACCTAGGATTTTCTTGACGGCTACGTTTCTAAGAGAAGCATGACTTTTGGCTAACTTTGGACAATTGTTTGAAGGGTCAAACGGACTCGGATTGACGAGCCGTTTTTCCTACGCGTTCACCGTTGAACCCTCTTCGATTTGGTAGGTTGTACCAACATTGAAGCTCAACGGTGAGGGAGTTAAAATTCGAGGAAGTTTGCCCTTTGTGAAAGGCAAACTAACTTGATTTAATTAATCCCAAATTAATAGTCCCACCTCGGTTGTGGAGAAAAGGGGAGAGTCAGCCGCCTCTATAAATAGAGGCACTCCCCCTTCCTCATAACTCCTCCCAAGCTCTAGATCTGAGCGGCTCTCGTAAATGTTGGAGCACGCTCGGATCTAAGCTTAAATTAATATTTCTCCTCTCCATATAAATTTCTGCCTTACTCCTGAGGGCTCTAGCAAAGCCGCAAAGGAGTTCGGATTCAGATCCGAAATCTAGGCGGAGGTTTCACTCGCGTGAAACTTTCTTCGGCGCGTGGTTGGGTCGGCGACACGGGATTGATCGCCTCGGGATGCGGAGCGGTTCGGAGTGCAGTTCAAGGAGCGGCTCGACGTGGGACAGGAGCGGCTCGGAAGACGGTGCTGAACATCTCGCCTGCCCCAGGGTTGAGATTCCGGGTATGTGTTTATTAGCATTAGTTTAATTAAATCGCAGTAGGCTAGATCCTTCTTGGGATGGTCAAACCCATCCCAAGTCGGCATAGATCTTGGATTTGGTTCTTGGACCTTAGGGTAAATGTTAATTAGATTAACATGTTAATTTTTTACGCTGCTTTTCTGTCTATGTTCCGTCCGACTTAGGACGGGCATAGAGCTTTTTGTGCCCTAAGGGTCCCAGAAAACCCTACAGTGGTATCAGAGCCAGGTCTGTGTTACGATCTAGCCTGCGATTTCTTTAAACGCATGAAATACTTTTAAAAATGTTTTTTAAAGTTATGAGATAAATTTTAAAAATGTTTTTGATGTTTAAAAATTTATGTGATAAATTTTTGAATATGGAAATTTTTAAATGATGTTTTAAAATTTATGTGATAATTTTTAAAACTAATTTTTAAATCTTTTAAAACTTATGTGATAAGTTTAAAGTGCCTAAAAATTTTATATGATAAATTTTTAAGCATGAAATTTTTAAATGATGTTTTAAAATTTATGTGATAATTTTTAAAACTAATTTTTAAATCTTTTAAAACTTATGTGATAAGTTTAAAGTGCCTAAAAATTTTATATGATAAATTTTTAAGCATGAAAGTTTTTTAAAATGATGTTTTAATTTTATGAGATATTTTAAAACTGATTTTAAAGGTTAAAATTTTTATACGATAAATTTTTTTAAGTAGCATGCAAATTTGTGATTTTAAAAACAAGTTTTTATGAGATAAAAATAAAATATTTTAAAATCATATTTTAAATTTAAATGTTAAATTTATATTTGCATGCTAAAATTGTTTATGTGATAGACATTGGTCTATTTAATTGTTAAATAGTTGTGCACTATCTTTATGCGATAAATTAGTGTAACTTTATTTTAATGGCTAGTTCTTCTTGTCCCTTATTTGATAACACAAGACAACCCTTTAGGTTAGCCATTAAAAATGATTAAAATTTATTACTTGAATTTTAATGACATGCTATGTTTTAATAAAACATTAATAACACTCCAAGACCTAATTTCTGATTAGGGTAGTCCTTTTAATGAATCTTAATTCTAATTGTTATAATTAATTCTCATTAAAGGACTTCGCTTTTAGCGTTGTTAATAAAGTTTATTAAAATCCTAATAACGATTAGGATAGCACGTGAACCTTATAGTTGATAAGGACTTAATAAAAGTTATTAAACAAATCCTAAAATTTTGAATTTAAGGATGCAACTAGTTGATAGGATTAATTAGTTGTTAATAAAAGTTGTTTAGCCTATGGCACACATACAAAAATGACAAGCTTCATTCAATGGACCATGATCCAGTCAATGTGCTTGGCTAAGAGTTCTGGATCAACCCTTACTAGTCCAAGGGGCAGTGATCCTGGCTTAGTCAATTCCCTGGCTGTGTTCCGCTGGACCGCAATGTCGCGAATCATGATTGTATGACACCCTGGACTATATCTAGTCAATGCGTTATAAATCTTATTAAAGATTAATCTGTATCCCTCCTTGATTTTGGAGCTTGGTAACTCAAAGAAGACAATTATAGTTGTTGAGTCTCCTCAAGCTATGACATGTTTATCTTTAAGGAACAAACTCCAACATACATGTGATGTAGTCTAGACTTGACCCAAATCGATACGTCGGGTCTCCTCGAGCATCGATCTAAGTCAAATCTGGACACGAAATCAAGGGTCTGACTAGACCAGTCATTATGATTTGTTGAGTCTCCTCAAGATCATAAGTGACTGTGGGTAAAAAACGATAGGGAGTCACATGTGATGTGATTGACTAAGAGTTAGTCTACCAATCATGGAACCAATCAACTTGTTGAGTCTCCTCAATGTTGTAAGGTTCAGGATGATTGGATCCCTCTTTCACTAAATTTTAAATATTTTAATTCGATTAAATCGTTCGTTATTAAGCTTTGAAACGATCGTAAAAATAGTGGGAGGATATAGATAGATGAATGCCAATCTACCTATATTTAATTTTGAACATATGCTAAATCTAAGGCAAGACTATGTTTACCGAAGGAATCTAATTATAATATTTTAATGGAATTAGTTAACTGGTCGAATAGTTTGATTAAATGAATATCAAGTTAAATTCTAATTGATAGAATTAAACTATATTCTCGTTGACATTAAAATGACCTTCTAAAGAACAGGCTTAAGAAATATGATTTCATTAAGTTCTGGGTCCAACAAATAAATTCACGCTACATGTCACTCGTCTCTATATGAGGCAGCTTGAGCATATAGGATATTCGAAATATGTTTCTCCCTACAACTTGTCGAGCTACCCTCAAGGTTGTATGGACAAACAATTCTGATCCGCAAAGTTCGAGAATTCGATCAAACCATTTGAGTCGAATACGAGTGCATGAGCGGTGCAAGACTATGTATCCCAACCGGATCTTGAGACAAGCAACTTCTTGAGCTACACTCAAGATTGCAACTCTCAGGCGTTTGGATACATGAGATGCTTGCATAGCTATTTATGTATGTTGGGCTATTTATATCTAAATGTGATTTAGGAAAGGAAGAAGGCACTCCGAAAAGTCAGTCGAGTTAGTTAGTTTAATTTATCATTAGTAAAGGCATAAGGAGGAAGGAACGGAAATGTGACATATTTTGATGTCACGATTTCATAATTATTGTTATACAAAAGGTTAACACATTTTGACGAATGTCGTCACATTGCTTCTGAAGCAATGAGTGACATGTATAACGATAATATATATATATATATATTAAATGTTAATATATAAATACACAAGATAGTAGCAAAC
The DNA here is from genome assembly GCA_030789695.1 of Scilla litardierei. Taxonomy (NCBI): domain Eukaryota; kingdom Viridiplantae; phylum Streptophyta; class Magnoliopsida; order Asparagales; family Asparagaceae; genus Scilla; species Scilla litardierei. The sequence goes on from CM061141.1 coordinate 48,691,044, forward strand.
TTATATGGCTAAATAGACTAGGCCGTATCGAGAGACTAAGCTTCACAAGTCACATAAAGAGTGGTCTGACCTCTCGTATTATGAAGTCTGCGGACACTTGTGAGTCTTATCCTCTTAGATATAATGGCCGAAACCCATCTGTGAGACAGTGGGAGAATGAGTTGTCGAACTCAGTCTGATACATACTGATGTACCCGAGTCTATATTAACCAAAATAAGTTATTCGTATATTTTATTAAGACACGTGTTCTTGATGAAACACAAGTCTAATAAAATAAAGAACGACATGACTAAAGTACTTAGACTGATTCGATTAGATCGAATGGTCAAATACTTAGCTACATTAAATCTTGCGAAATTAAAAGAAAATGTGATTTTCTCTTAGGTCAAGTCTGTTAACACATCGGTGTGTTAAAAGGTATGAATCACACTGAGTTAGACTTGGTGCGATCCATAGCCAGTGACTCTGAGCTAAGTCCTCCCTCTGGGTTAAGTCCCAGATAGTAATGCCTAGGTTTTGATAATGTTCTGTGTGGACATTATCAATAAGATATTCATTAAATCAATCATTAGGAAGTTGTATAATTACTCAAATTTCGTGAGACGAAGAGTCGAGTTAAACATCATAACTGATGATGACTTAGTCAACTTCCGGGATGAAATTCGGAGTAGTAACTCCGATTTAAAACTTGATGCAATCAGAAAAGGTCCGGTGCATAAATAAATTTTGGAATTTAGTTTACGTGCACAAGGAAAATGTTTCCTCATTTTCTGCAGGAAAATCTTTAAGTTGAAAGGTTGGTGCAGAAAGGAAAATAGTGAAGTGCAATCATGTTTGGTCGAGAACGGTTTTCATCCTAATTCCTATAAAATGGATTAGAATGGAACTGTTTTTCGCCAGTGGATGTGCACAGATCTTCTCGGACCAAGCTCGATGTAAAACGCTCAAAGTTGACCATGAAAATTGGAACATTCACTTATAAGTTCGTTTTTCTAAATATGATTTAGACGGACCAACTTATATGAATTAACCAGAAAGTTTTCAAGGTCAGTGGGAGCGTATAAATTACATGCGAGGCATCAAAGGGATGGAACATATATTTTGACAAAGTGATCAAAAGAGCTTGATACTTTATCTGAAATAAATATGAGCCATTTGAAATGACCAATAACTAATTTAAATGATTATCGTAAGGTACGATGAACTGGATAATATCCAAGTAAATAAAAATATTATGGATTCCGAACGACCAAGTGAATTATTTGAATGAGATTCAAATGGTTGGTCTAACATGAACATAGAAACCCCTTAAGTCTATAGTGTAGACGGTTTTAGCAGATCCACTCACAAAGGCTCTATCACATGAAGTCGGAAAAACTTATGTGTAAAAACGGTATAAGATACCGAGATAAATGGGCCGGAGTGCAAGTGGGAGATGTTGAGAGATGATACCCTCGAGGCTATCTATCTTCATGTGTGAATAGCACAAACATCTTGTTCGAAATAACAGTAAGCTGTTTGGTAATAATTTATCTAAAGTTATGTTATAATGTAGTTAACTTTAGATATTAACTTAGGTAAAGTCCTGAGACTTTATGCAAGGTCAAACATGTATCGAGATGAGTATCTCGATCATGGAGAAATGTTTGACCGTCTGTAGCATAAGTCTAAAAGGGTTCATGGTCATAGATGTTTCGAGACAAGGATATCGAAACATCGGATAGACCATTGTGTCTTAGTCTTCACCGTTTAGCGGTGGCGATGATCTCATGATCGCTTGACTTGGCGAAGTCGTAGATGAGACACAGGTGCTCATTAGAGAATGAGTTCACTGAACGATCCACAAGAGTTATCATATGGTTATATTGACCAATCTGTCAATGATGACTCTGAGTGATGATAGGCTAGTTGGTCTTTTGACTTGAGGTCATTTTGACGAACCTGTGCGTGAACGGTGCCACTTAGATCAAATGACCTAGCTTCGAGGCAAAGCCTGTCGAAAGGTCTTTGATTGGGTGACACTTAAAGCGTATGAGGAGAGTAATGACCAAGAGAGGATTCGTCTCTCCCGGTCAATGGGAGTTAGTGTCGTAGGGTTAGTTCGGTCTTTAGTAAAAACTCTGGCCAGAGTATGTTGGACGAAGTCCAACATTTTTGACTAAAGATCGATAGAAACTAACCGGAGTCAAGTTATTGGGGTTGACAGTTTGACCGTACCCTAGACTTGATCTACACGACATATTTTAGACGAAAAGACTATAACTGCGGAATTCATCATGGAAACAGTCAGGGTGGTCCCGACAATACTCATGTCAATGAGTCAACCACAGAATGATGATTCCTGAAGCAGGGACGGCAACCACTGCTCGTGGTCACTGCCGTATAGGGCTTCGAGCCCAACCTGTTGTAAGGGTCAGGCTGTAGGGTCTCACACAGAGTGCGATCTTCGTCTAGTAATAGGTAGAAATTAATTAGGGAGAATAATTTGCATTTGATGCAAGGGATAAAATATTGCAAAAGATGTTTGCAATAATCTCCTGCATTCAGGATAAATGATCCTGAGTGCAAGTGGGAGATGTAGAGGAATATTCCCTCGGATCATTTGTATTTGATGCAAATGATAATTTAAGCCTAGATAGGGACTAATTTGCATATGATGCAAAAGAGATTAAATGTGTCTTAAATTGTTTAAGACTATATTTAATTAAATAAACGCGTTGAAAAGGTTACCTAGATGACGGGATCGTCCCGCTCTAAACGCAGGTTCAAACCGCGTCAAAAACGGAGTCCAAATGCACAAGTTATAGCCAAAACAAGTCAGCCCAAACTGTTGGGCTGAAACCAGCAAAAATGGAGGCCCACCAAGCCCGAATTTTCTGGTTAGGGTTTTTTGAAACCTAGGATTTTCTTGACTGCTACGTTTCTAAGAGAAGTATGACTTTTGGCTAACTTTGGACAATTGTTTGAAGGATCAAACGGACTCGGATTGACGAGTCGTTTTTTCCTACGCGTTCACCGTTGAACCCTCTTCGATTTGGTAGGTTGTACCAACATTGAAGCTCAACGGTGAGGGAGTTAAAATTCGAGGAAGTTTGCCCTTTGTGAAAGGCAAACTAACTTGATTTAATTAATCCCAAATTAATAGTCCCACCTCGGTTGTGGAGAAAAGGGGAGAGTCAGCCGCCTCTATAAATAGAGGCCCTCCCCCTTCCTCATAACTCCTCCCAAGCTCTAGATCTGAGCGGCTCTCGTAAATGTTGGAGCACGCTCGGATCTAAGCTTAAATTAATATTTCTCCTCTCCCTATAAATTTCTGCCTTGCTCCTGAGGGCTCTAACAAAGCCGCAAAGGAGTTAGGATTCAGATCCGAAATCTAGGCGGAGGTTTCACTCGCGTGAAACTTTCTTCGGCGCGTGGTTGGGTCGGCGACACGGGATTGATCGCCTCGGGATGCGGAGCGGTTCGGAGTGCAGTTCAAGGAGCGGCTCGACGTGGGACTGGAGCGGCTCAGAAGACGGTGCGGAACATCTCGCCTGCCCCAGGGTTGAGATTCCGGGTATGTGTTTATTAGCATTAGTTTAATTAAATCGCAGTAGGCTAGATCCTTCTTGGGATGGTCAAACCCATCCCAAGTCGGCATAGATCTTGGATTTGGGTCTTGGACCTTATGGTAAATGTTAATTAGATTAACATGTTAATTTTTACGCTGCTTTTCTGTCTATGTTCCGTCCGACTTAGGACGGGCATAGAGCTTTTTGTGCCCTAAGGGTCCCAGAAAACCCTACATCCTATATATAGGAGATGGCTTAGTTTATTTAGAATTCTTGAAAGGGTTAGGAAATCATAGAAGGTCATTTAATCTCTTCTCTAAGCCACTCCTCCCCCATTCCCTAATTAGAGCTTCATACTTATGCTATAGCATCTAAGCTCTAGGAAAATTCTCCAATGGATTTCAATCTCATTCCTCTTCTTGGAGAACATCTTTCTTCTCTTCATTTCATGCACTCAAGTGAGAAGTGTTAGGATTCATTCATAGAAGAGCGAAAGATCATCAAGTGCAATCAAAGCTAATCTCAAGCATTTGGTCATTCACTTGCATGCCTTCTTCATCGTATTGGTAAGATCATATCAAGGCATACGTAAGTGTTGTTTCGTTTTGTTTTATGTTTGAAAACCTAATTCTCTTTGTGAAAATTAGTTACTCTCTTTGTGGGAGTTACTCTCTTTGTGAGAGTTTAGTTCTTTCTGTGTGAAAGAACAAATCCACTGTGTGAGGTCTCTCTGTGTGAGAGTAAGGATATCTCTTTGTACGAATCCTAAATCCTCTGTGTGAGGTATCTCTGTGTGAGATTGTATTCACTTCTCTGTGTGGGAATTATAGTGAATACGGGTGTAGCTGGACATACCCAAGTTTTGGGGAACCAGGGTAAAATCCTTGTGTTTGCGTTTGTTGTTGTTGAGCATGCTCTTTAATTTCCGCTGCTTATTGTGCTTTAATTTCAGTAACTTTTATTTAAGCACTTTACTTTCTATTACACTATTCACCTCCCTCTAGTGTGTGTAGCCCCGCAGGGTCCCTTACATTGTCGACAACGTATCATATTACCACTTACATCGCAAAAGTGATGATAATTATAAAAATAATGTTCCACACTCCGTTGCTAAAATGCAAATGTAGAGATTGGCCAATTATGGAACGAGACAATAAAATCTGAGCTGGACTCGCTTATGAAACGTGAAGTGTTCGGACCTGAAGTTCAGAGACCAGAAGGTGTCAAACCTATGAGCTAAATAAGTATTGCATACATTAAAATATAGGTAAAAATCGTATGATATATAAGGTACAGCCTATAGCTCAAGGATTTTTTGCTGAAACTGGGGAATAAATAAATTAACATAAGCTAGACTCACTTATAGAAATGATGCATCATATTCCCTAGTTATTAATTGTGAATACCTTACGATTTGGCATAGGAAATTTTGGATATGCTGCTATTGGATGTTGTGATAGCATACCTCTATGGATATCTTGATAAAAATAAATTCCACATTTCATTAAATGCTTGAATAGACTTCGGGACATCTATTCTATTGAAGAAATAATAAAATATTAAACAACAAAGTGAATCCCTTGATAAAGAAAGGATTCCTACTAAGGGTTGTTTTTGCATCTTTATAACGAGCAAAGAACATGATTTGAGATTATAGTTGTAAACAACTTAAATCTCATCGGATCTCCTGAAAAGAAGATCGAAATGTCTGTTCAAGTCTGACTATCATATATGATATGAAAAACCTAGGCAAAATAAAGATACATCATGGCTCATAGATTTATTACTAAAAAGATAAAATCTTGTTACATTAAACTTTATACTCCCAGAGTGTGTTGAAGAGATTACAAAAATGACCATTGTTATCTAATAAGTACACATATGATAGTACGTTCACTGGATGTACAAAAAGACATCTTCCATCAGATGGAAGAGGGAGAGGATATTCTAGGTCCTGAAGTCCCTTTTCTAAGTGCAATCAGATCACTCTAGCTAACTACACATGTCCCGATATAGCAGTTGCAGTACATTCACTAGCCAGATACAGTGTGGCGCTTAAAAAACGCCACTAGACTGGAGTTAAGCATTTTCTGCACTACCTCCGAGGGTCAATGGATATGGGCTTATATTATTAAAAGAATTATCCTACATGCTTATGCAGATGCAGGTTACAAGTTCGACCCCATAATGAGAAGTCACAAATTGGGTACCTACAGTGGGACGGTCATCTACTGCATATCTGCAAAGCAAACTATGAAGGCAACATCATACTATCATTCCGGAATCCTCACCATTACAGAAACAAACCAAGAGTGTGTTTGGTTGCGTCTAGTGGTACATCACATTCTAGTGACGACTAGATAAAAGGCTGGTGATTTGGAGCTGACCACATAATAGGAAGACCAAGCCACATGATTACCTCAACTTTGAGAAGACCACATCAGAGGCGACAAAACAAAGCACACATCTCCAGAGTTTTGGCTTCAGTGGCTGCTTAATGTTGGTGATTTTTGTAATCTTTATGTATTTTTGGAATGTTGTAAATAGGAGTGGTGAAAAACGCCTAAAAGATTTGAAAGCCTAAAGGCTTATACAGATCAGGGGGAGTTAAAGGAGATATGTACTCTTTTTCCTTAGCTATGGTTTTTCCCACATGGTTTTCCATAGCTAAAGGTTTTAATGAGGCAAATCATATTTACTCAGGATCCTGAAGTATCTACCCATTGTGATATTCTTATGATGCTCAGAATCCCGAAGTATTCATGAGTAGAGTTCACACTTATGGTAGGATAAGGGGGAATGTAATGAATATCTTATCTTATGAGATGATATGTAATCTATTCAAAAGATTGTATCATATCCATATATGAACTCTCACATCCCCTATAAATAAATGCATGGGGTCTTTTCCAGAACAGACGTTCACAACATTCATCATCGCTTAAGTTATATTTTCATTAATTAATTTCTCGTTAATTAAATGAACATCATCTAGTTGTGAAAATTAAGATAAGAAAATTATATGTTCATTTATCAATGAGTCCTATTCAATTTGTAATGATGTATATGCATTGTTAAGTTTCTTATGCATACCATATAAATCATTAAAAGTGGTTAGAAGTTCATCCAGTTACATGATACCTCATCTTTAAGTGTCATGAAGCACATGTGTATAGTCTCTTGTTGGTCTTCCTTTTCATAAGATGATGAGTCTAAGTCATTCCATGTGGCAGCCAACACCTTCTTCAACATTTGAGGCTTGTTGTATGCGCTTTTAGATTTCAATCTCGGGAAATTTTTCTTGAAATGCGCTGATTTATTACAATGAAAGCACGAATGCAAGTTATTAATAAATTTAACATTAGACGCATACTTGCCTTTAAGAAATTTTCTAAATTTCTTTGTGAGTATATCAATTTCTTCTTCTTCTTCTTCTTTAATGTTTGCAGAAGCATGAAATGCAAGGAATTTCTTCTTTAGGAACCGATATCACCGAGGCCAATGCCTTCCTTCTTGGTAGCAGCAGAATGCTGCCCATGAATGTGACCTCTTTCTTTGCCTTTTTCTATTCCCCTCTCTCCATCTGACGGGGTCGTGAACTATTGGGCTCAAATAGAAGAACCTTCTTGTCTTCCCTTTATTTATAAACACGCATTCATGATTTCCGATGCATTACCTTGATTACACACCAATATGCCCATTCGATCGATTGGACTACAATACATGCACATTAGTTTCTAATGGAAGACTTTTTCAGCTCCCCAAGGAACATCATCACTTCACCCCCGGGCTTCCTTACACAAAGTCCAAGAATGAGGAGCAATTATTACACATCAATTTATGGAGTACCAAAAAACAGGTTTTGGCCCCATAATGAACATCGTCCTACATCCATAATAGAATCAGGGCTCAAGAATCTTGTGTAGAAACTAAAGATCTAGATTAATCATTAAGCAAGACCATGCAAATAATAATCTAGATGTATAACATGCGGAATCTTAAATCATTGACCTACTCGGATTTAGCGGAAGCGTACCTGAGTCCATCGCTATAATAATCTGAAAGATCCTAACGATACCGCAACAGACGATCTTCCAGAATAGCACGAATCAACCGTTTGGAGAATCCCTTTAGCTTTCTCCCGGTTTCTCTCCTAGCGACGGGACGTAGAAAAGACGGCTCAACTTTGTTCGTGTATTCCGGGGACCATGACCGCTAATATTTATAGGCTAGCCTCCATAGCCCTAGGGTTTCCAACTCGGCCCATCAACAAGTTGAAACCCAATAGTCTCTACACATAAAGGCCCCACAACCTGCTTAACTCATTTAGCCCATTTAATTAATTAAAACCAGATCACTAATATATTGGGCTTAATATGACAGCGTAGCACTTATATAATTATTCACCGCATATTAGCCCAATGTTGGATTAAGATCCAACTTAGTTGGATAAGTTCCAACAATCGCCCACTTGGGCTATATGCTTAAACTTTATAATTATATTTCATAGTACATACAACCAAATAAGATCTTAACCTGCTGTCATTTCTTTAATGAGTCAAAAACAATCCGGTCCATCAATTATATTAGCAAGGGATCAAAGAGATCTTCGTTGCAGTAATTGCAGCTCGACCCATCAGTGGTCACCGTGCTAATACAAAAGAATGACATGGATTATGAAGTGGATGTGTAGCGTGGAAATTACATGTAATGTGATCTAACATGTCTATTTCCAACTGATCCTCCTTAACCTTAGTGAGATCATAAACAAACCAAAATCGGAGTGAAGCCGAACTGAAACCAAAAACTTTATTTTTGATCAGAAAACAACCTCAAGCTTAAGCTGGAGACTTAATTTTGTCTATCATATGAGCACCCAAAAGAAAAAACTCCCACAAAACTGAATGTTCTTAATGAAATGACATCCATATGAGTAGCTAGCTCATAAAACCTTTTGGATGACATTTCCTTACTATAACGGATCCGTAATTACATGGTTTGTTCCGATGTGCTCATTAGACAATTATACACTCCTATTAATCAACAATCTAGGAACTTGATCTCTGAATATCTAAACTTTGTCGAGTTCATGTTGTTGCTGGAATATAAAACTGCAGACTTCATTGTCACTAAATAAACTGTGTGGTGTTTCAACACCATCCCTAATTTGCAGCATGGTGACAAAATATGCAGATATATTTCATGATTTGGATGTCACATAATATGATATGAAATCTAAAGCCATGTCAGAAGAGACTATATAAAAGGGACCATTTAGATCTCTTCTAGTAGATGGCGCCTAACATAGATTTTCATATATTCTTTGCATCCAATAAATGATCAGAGTCAGTATACCAAAATGATCTCAAACCTTTTTGACTACTGATCCTTGAACATGTAACCCTTTTGTTCTCCATAAATATTGGAAGACACATTTGGCTGCTATCAAATGGTCAACTCCTGAACTTAACAATCTGCCCAACACATGTGTAATATATGCAATAACCAAATGCATATAAAGCTGACTCCCTATTGGTGAGATATAGAAAATCTTCTGAAGATTATTCTCAGGGTAATTAATGAGACTAAACTTGTCTCCCACAGAACGTAGCATTCATTACCACATAGATATTATATAAATTACATGCTCCCACAAAACTTAGATAACATCATTAAATATCATCTCAAAACCAAACGAGGTGATCACTTAATGAAATTTAATATATCAGTAACGATATTGAAATGCTCTACTAATGCCATCATAAACCTTATAGAGTCTTTCATGAAAAGCCCAATAGAAAGTCTCTTTACACATTAATGCATTCTTTTCCGTATAAAGTCTTTGAGTGATACGTTTTAAATCTTTTCTTAATACCCTTTTGAATTCCCTTTTGATTATAAAAGACTATTTACAATCAATAGGTTTCAAACCTTATGGCATTGAGAAAAAGATTTTTTTATGTATCATTTAAAGACTTTCTTAATTAATGCATTAATCCATTTAGAGATGTAAAACCTTTTATGACTTGATGTAAGTCAAACTTCCATCATCCTAATGTCAACGGTAAACTTGTCATCTCTTTAATGGATTTTCCTGAATGGCAATTAGTTACTTGAGGTACTAGAGTTTGTCCTTATGAACAATTTCCCGAATGGGAGGAGTTGCAACATTATCTTGAATTTATTGTGTCTTGAACAATGTCAGGAATACCATCCTGAGCAATGCCAACCACACCTGTAGGGATATAATCCTCTTCAAGAATGATGTTACTAACTAAATTTCCCCCCTCAAACTCAGCATCCTCAAATAGGTGTGCATTTTCTAATTCGTAAACTAACTTAACAGTGAGATTATGTAAAATTATCCGAAATAATATCAACTTTTAAACTATTCAACAAAACTAGAAAATCAACAGCATTATGTCCTATTACTTTATTAGGCTTGTAAAGCCTTACTTTAGTTGGACATATCCAAACATGCAATTGATTCATTTGTTGAAACTTTATTAAGGATATAAGCTGCAATCAAAATATAACTGAATTCTAAACTGTTAATTCTTTCATTACAACACATGTACTTAAACTGCAGGAATTTTAGAAATAAAGCAACATTGCCAAATAAATGAAGATTATAATGATCTTTTAAAGAACTAGAGTAAACTGATTTTGAATTAAGAGACAACCAAATTTTCCATTCAAAATTGAACATTTATAACCAAATTTGTTCAAAATAGAAATGGAAATCCAAATTCCGTTAAAAACGGTACATAATTGTCTCATAAAATTCAAATACAATCTAGCATTTAAAAGAAATAATCTAAATTTAATGTGCCTCTACTTGAACCATCTTGCCATTGCCCATATCGATGTATCTTTCACCATCATTTGGCTCTTGGCATCTTAGGCAATCCCTTTTTAGCACGCCAAGCGTGATAATTTGAGCAATTTTTCTTTACATGCCCTTCAGCTCCACAGAAGAAACAATCATGACCTTCTGAACTTTTCAGTTCCCTTTGTTGTTTCTTTTGAGAAGCTGTATCTGCAGCTTCAGTATCCTTCTTCCTCTTGTTGAAGGTGGATGTCAGGAGAGGGCTTTCTGTCATTTCTTGCTCAAGCCTTTCATCTTCCTTTACACAGTTTGAGATGAGCTCATCCAGAGACCAAGTCTCATCCTTCAGATTGTAGCTCATCTTAAACTGGTCAAACTGGGATGGAAGAGATATCATAACAAAATGCACTAGTAGAGCCTCAGAGAGGTCTAGCTCAAGTGCTTTCAACCTTGAAGCAATATCAGACATCTTCATTATATGCTCCCTGATGTTTCCTTTTCCTTCATATTTCATTGAAGATAGGTTTGTCAAGAGTGTATTAATTTCACCCTTTTCATTCTTGACAAACTTCCTTTCAAGCTCTATAAGGAACCATTTAGCTGTGGAAATTTTCTCTGAAAGAGAACCCCTGAGATATTCTGGAATGGCATTCTTTATAAGCATTAGGCTCATGCGATTTGATCTCTTCCACTCCTCCATCTCCCTCTGTTCAACAGAGGTACTCTCATCAGTGAGTGGTGGAGGACAATGAGTCCTTAATGCCAGATCAAGATCCATGACTCCGAGGATTATCAAAAGATTCTCCTTCCATGCCTTGAAGTTAGTGCCATTAAGGACTGGAATGGATTTGAGGTTGGCAGAAAAATTTTCAGGAATAATAGCTGAAAAGAGAATAAGAAAACAATTTTAACATGTTCATATGAGTATTAAACAAAACAACACCAAATTCAAATTAATGCTATTTTCCCATCTCAAGACATCCCCCACTAGTCCAATATTTATCTTTGGATAATCTATTGACTAGTCACTGACATCTTGTTGTAGCAATCAGACAATGACAATAATAACATGCCAAAAATAAAACTTCCTTTGGGCCGAATTAAATTTGCATGCATTGAACTCACTAATCATCACCTTGTCTATTGCCACAGGTGCGCATGAAATGGTATAGAACGGTAATCTTCCTTTGGGCCGATTTAGCATTCTTACGCAAATCACGGGCACATTAATGATTCCTTTTACATTTATGAAATGAAATAATGCAAATCAACAGAGCCCACTTTGGCGAGATGATGATTGCACGAAGTCATTTCAAAAATATATACCTTTGCAAAATTTGAATTTATGTCGCAATTTAATACATAAACTTATACTTTAAGTGGAGATATTCAAGCCCACTTTTATTCAAAGTCAAATTTAAGGCAACCAAAATTTTCATACAAAAGTATGTATTTAACTTGTTATATTTCGAAAATGAAATTAATCTTCACAAGAAAACCCACTTTGGTGAGTTGATGATCCAATCAATCCATATTCGAAATATATATGATGAATTGTGCCAAAAATAAATGAATTCGAAACTAAACTGAATTTAACACAAAATGATTACATCAAGTGGAGATATAAATAAGAACCATTTATTCCACCTTTCTAATCATTTATTTTGAGTTAAATAAAATCCATAGATTCAACACAAATTTTCTTCTTAAAATGGGGTATATTAGGTGTACTAAGGTGTATATGAACATACATATAAAGTTATATATATAAATACACACCCTACCCCATTTCATATATAACTTTAAAATGTGTCAAATTTCCTTAAGGCCATTTGCTTGATGGTTAGTGCACGAAAATCCTTTAAGGCCTTTTAAACTTATTCTTAAGGAGAAATATATGTTAAAACCTTTTATTTGCTCCCGAAGAAAACACCTGAATTTTGTGTTTTAATTTAAATCTAAATTTAGGCAAACTGAATTTTCATACCAACGTATGAAGTCAACTTGTTATATACCGAAGTATATATATGTGGTTTTAAGCCTTAAACTTAGAATTTAAATTTATTTTGCACAATTAACACAAAATTTATCTTTGAGGAGAAATATACATTTAAGCTTCTTATTTCCTCCTTCAACCCAAATTAAATTCAATATTGGTCAACCAATCATACAAAAGTATGTATTTAACCGTTTATGTTACGAAATAATAATAATTTAACAGTAAAGTTCACTTTGGTGGGATCCCGTAATAATTAAAATTATTTTGAAACATATAATCTAATGCGCCCAAAAATTGAATTTAAATGAAACTGAACTTAAATGTATATATACAGGAAAGCCTTTTATTTACTCCTTCGATCCGTTTAAAATTCATCCAGGCAACTGATCATACTAAGTATGTATTTTAATCCGTTTACATTCCGAAATAATAACAATTTTAATAGTGGTACCCACTTTGGTGGAATTTCACAAAAAATTGGAATTATTTCAGAAAATGTATATATTGCTGAATTTTGCCTAAAGAATTAAAATTGGAATGAACTTAAATTTAACACACAAAATTGGGCCTAAAAGAAATATATATACACAACCATTTATTTCCTCATTTTAACGAATTTAAATTTAAAATTTTAGGCACTAAATTTACATACAAAGTATGTCCGTAACTTTTTATATATCGAAATAAGAGTAATCGCCACGATAAAGCCCACTTTGGTGGGGATTTGATTTAATTACCATCATTTCGAAATATATATATAATATAGCATGCCTAAAAAAATAAATTTGAAATTAAAAAAACTGAAGTTTAACACAAAATTATACTTAATGGAAATATATAAGTTTCCCTTTTATTTCCTCCTTAGCTTTGTGTTAAAACATCCCAAGATTGGCCCAAATTTGTGTCCAAATAGACTAAAAGAAGCCTATAACATCCAAATAACCCAAACAGCCCAAAACAGGCCCAGTGTAAATAGCCCAGCACAGAAAAAAAAATTTTTTTTTAAAAAAATATGGTTACAGAAAAATCGTGTGGGCCGGCCCATGGGAGGACCGGCCCACAAAACTTTAACAGGGCTTAGGGTTTCTGATTGGGGGCAGTGGCCGCCGCCGCCGCCCCCATTAATGCTGTCGGGCGCCTGATGGGGGCGGCGAACCGCCGCCCCCTTTCGCCGTCGGGGCCTGATGGGGGCGGCGAACCGCCGCCCCCTTTCGCCGTTTATTGCACAGCAGGCCCCCCGAAGGGGGCCTCTGTTTCGATCGGGAGGGGGGTAGGGCACCCCCCTCCGTTGCCGGAATATGACCGATGGGGGCGGCAAGCCGCCCCCTCCGCACTTAAATCCGACGGGGGGCGGCGAGCCGCCCCCTCTGAACCCTAACGGGGGCGGCCAGCCGCCCCCTCTGTTCTTTACCGCCGGTAGGGGGCGGCTGGAAGCCGACCCCCTTCCCCCCCCCTTTTTTGATTTCCCTGTCTGGGTCTGTGTCGACGCCGACATGGCCGGCGCGGATCTGCCGCCGGGGGCGGCGGAGCCGCCCCTCTTCTGTTGTGTCGGGCGGCGGCCGGCGGGCCGCCCCCGATCTAGGGTTTGTCAAAAACAAATTTTTTTTTGTTGGAAAAATTAATCAAAAACCAAATTTTTATAGATCTGAAACTTAAAACTGATAAAAAACTAATTTTTATCAGATCCGAAACTTAAGACAGATTAAAAATCTGATTTTTATCAGATCTACAATGAGCAGGCAAAAAATTTAAGATCCACAGCATGTGGGCTCTGATACCACTTGTAGAAACTAAAGATCTAGATTAATCATTAAGCAAGACCATGCAAATAATAATCTAGATGTATAACATGCGGAATCTTAAATCATTGACCTACTCGGATTTAGCAGAAGCGTACCTGAGTCCATCGCTATAATAATCTGAAAGATCCTGACGATACCGCAACGGACGATCTTCCAGAATAGCACGAATCAACCGTTTGGAGAATCCCTTTAGCTTTCTCCTGGTTTCTTTCCTAGCGACGGGACGTAGAAAAGACGGCTCAACTTTGTTCGTGTATTCCGGGGACCATGACCGCTAATATTTATAGGCTAGCCTCCATAGCCCTAGGGTTTCCAACTCGGCCCATCAACGAGTTGAAACACAATAGTCTCTACACATAAAGGCCCCACAACCTGCTTAACTCATTTAGCCCATTTAATTAATTAAAACCAGATCACTAATATATTGGGCTTAATATGACAGTGTAGCACTTATATAATTATTCACCGCGTATTAGCACAATGTTGGATTAAGATCCGACTTAGTTGGATAAGTTCCAACATCTTGGGCTTAGTTGTCAAAGCCAGACACATTTCAACCTATAACCAAATAAAGTCCAACAAAGGAGACATGCCTAAGAGTCCTAAATCAACTAGAATTCAACGGCAAGCAAATGTCTTTTAAGAGGATGTTACCACCATTTGTCTATCTACCTTGACCAATCTTGGACTCCAAATTAGAGTCACAAAACTAAACTCCAATGTGTATTTAAACAACATATTGCAAAGATACACCCTTCTATGCCATAGAAACCCTTTTCTTGGTCTAACTATTCTCCGAAAAACGTGGTCTAACTCGTGCATCAAAGTTGTTAACGAAAATCCCTCGCGAACAAGTGTTCATCTGCGTAGATTACCAATGGTTAGTACTATGGAAAAAACTTCCTTCCTCGCATATCACAACATAAATATGCATACATTAAGTGGTTTGAGGTCACATATTACATTTACATTTACTGTTTACTGTTTGCAATCAAATCCCAAAATCCATGCTGCAACAGCAAGTAATACATAAGAAAAAGAGCATGTTAATCAAGTCTCGAATGCTTGCTCACACAAGTTGTTAGGGTTGAATTTCTGCTGATATTTGTTGGCATTAGTGGCAATACATCTAGAGAGTTCAGTTTGAGGAATCAGAATTGTTTTTGAGCAGTTTGAGCAGTAATGTTCAACATCCGGGATCTGGAATTCTGGTTCGTTTGCAGAAAGTGCTGCTTTGGTCTGCAGATCTGTCTTGCGGATTCAGATCTGATTTGCTGCCTAGAATGTCGGGGATTCCTGAATTGATTGTGGAATATCTGTAGGAGAGATATTTGGAAAGCCCTTCCTAAATCAGTTGCTAATTTGAAGGGATGTTGGGTTGAAATAGAAAGTGAATATCTCGCAGATTTGTTGGTTGGGAAGATTGATTGCTGCAGATCCTTTTATAGTATATCTCCAACCTATTCTGGTATAGGTAGCTGTGATTGAGGAATCGCTCAAGATATATTTGATAGCTATTATTCTCTCGTTATTATTGTTGCTTCGGTTGGAGAGAATCTTGTCCGCAAATCAGTTTAATGCTAGATGATTTTGCGGAACCAATTGCCTGAATTGATTTGGATTTTTGCGGGCTGCCGTATCTGCACAGATTGTTTAATGTTTCCTTCCCTATCTACTCCGCAATTAAGGGGGAGCGAAGGATATATGGGTTGTGCGGTTTTTCGGCTAGGGGACGGCTTTTGCGAAAGTTGATCAAAGAACTCCGGGAGGGAGGCCGACGGTGTAGGAGTCAAGGGAGTTGATTCTAGTCGGTGGTGCAAAGGGACTTGCGGTTTTTTACATCCGGGGACGGAGGCCGACGGCTACGCACGTAGGGATCAAGGGAGTTGATCTAGTCGGTTGTGCCAGGGGGGCTTGCGGGCAAGGGTAGCTTGCCGAGAATACTCCATGGGTTGGTAGAGACCACCCATCACGGTTTGTATTGAGGGGGAGATTGTTCCTCCTAATAGAATCGCGATAATTAGTGATTGTACTCATTGACTATTTTAGTGGAGTATTCTGATTTTCTGGGCGTGGCCCCGCAGATGTAGGTGTGCGCACCAAACTGCGTTACCAAATCTTATGTGTCTTTGATTGAATTGTGTTGCTCCTTGATTTGTGTTTTATTACTGCGTACTGAATCTCACATGTAATCACCCTTCACACTTTTGAAAAGCAAGCAAAGATGAGATGCAATGCAATTGCAGAATCCCTATCCTGAGATACTGTGATTGCAACCAATGACTCACGGCATCATCCAGAATTGGTTAGGATAAGATCGAATGCATCCACATCCACATCCGTTGACCTAACTTAATTAAACCTTATCGTGTGCCCACTTACCAAGTAAAGAAAATGAAAGCAAGAGTCGCTGAGCTCTCCGAAGCCTCACAAAACTATAGTGCAAGGCTGATCAAGAGTGCCCCCTGCATGAGTAGTTAAATAGATTTAAACCATGAATATTACCAAACCGAGCCATGTTCCATGCTACAATTTGTACAATATTTGGTTGTTCAATTAGCACAAAGAAAAACTTTAGGTTGTGACGTGCAATATGCTCACGATATCCACAAGCCAAACCAGTGATGTGAGAAACATATGCAATAGATGGCAATACAAATACATAGCAATCTGTTTTGAGGGAATCAAAACCTGCATTCAGACATACACCCACTGGCAATTACAAGGCAATGTCACGTCTTCTCCAAATTCCATATACAGAACAAATGTGGTAAGAAAAAAATTAAAAAAACAAAAACATATGTTACTGATGTTTGCAACTTCGAACAATTTAAGAAACACAACTTGCAAGTCGCAAAGCCTGGTCGCTGAGGGAGATTCAAAATAGCAATGCTTGAACATGATCAAACAAACCCCTCAACAATCAACGATACTTCTATCTTCCTACAAACTCCACTGTTTGCACAGGACATCCATAGATCTTCCCTGTTCGTAGCTTAGTATAATGTACATACACAAATTACATGTGGGAAAAAGAAAATATAATTAAAATTATTGAGAATACAAGGCAATCACCATTATGATTATTATTTTCTTCACAATGATATAACAGAAACACTTTTGAGTCTTGAATGTTGAAATAAAACATCTTAGTTTACAATGAATCTATGATATATAAATAATACTTTATACGATGGTCTTCAGATGTACTAGTGCCGCCTGGTATTTCAGCGAGTTGTAAGCAGACATGTAATGCCATAGAACTCCAAAGTAATGTACAATAATGTAAGCTGTTAATGGAAGAAAAAGGAAATGTAGAAAGAAACAAAGCAAATGTTTGTAAGTTGCTCAAAAAAACAAACACACAACAAAAAGGTCACAAGGATGCATGCTGATTCTGACTCCATAATTAAAAGAAGTTTATAAAATTATGGGGTCAGAATCAGCATGCATCCTTATGCTGATTCTGACCCCATAATTAAAAGAAGTTACTGCCACAAACTATTCAACTTACAGTATTAGGGTAGAATCAGCTATAATTTATAATTCTACACTTCTCGTTCCATGGATCCTTGGACAATGGATGTAAGTGATGGATGCATACGGGCTCTTTTTAAAGAGCGAGCTTCACTTTTCCCTGGCAGATATTCCTCGCCCAATGGCCACCTTGGCCTCAAGTCATACTGTACCAGGGTGGACAAAAAAAACCTTAGGATTGAGCAGATACTATGGGAATATTATTGCAAAATAAGCTGCATTTTCATGTTGCTGAGTTACTCCTACCTCAAACATGCTGGTAATCTTAAAAGAAACATATATCAAGACAATAAGAACAAATAAAAGATTGATTAGCACAACATAAATATATGTGGAGTTGAGCCAATGCTCAACAAGGATTCAACAAAATTTTCTAAACCTGATCTGAGAAAGGTGTGCCCACAAGCATAAGAACTAGGTACAAAATAAGGTCTGAGTAAATAGGTCGTCGGATCTGAGCGGAAGATCCGGCGATTTGAAGCTCCGGCGATTTGGATAGGATCTTCGGCGATTTGAAGAGAGAGATAGGGAGATATCTCAGGCGGTTGATCGGAGGTTGATCGGTCTCCGGCGTGAGTTCTCACTTCCGGAGATCAGGCGCTCGGTCTTGAAGATCCGGCGGATCTCGATCATGTCTGATCTCGTGCGGATCTCGATCCGCTACAGGCGCTCGAAGATCCGGCGTCGTCAGGCTCCGGTTGTTCGTAGGCCTGAGCGCTCGAAGATCCGGCGTCGTCAGGCTCCGGTTGTTCGTAGGCCTGAGCGCTCGAAGATCCGGCGTTGACGCCCACCGCTGCTTCAGGTGGTCGCGGGGCTATCCTCCGGCAGCTCGTTTCTTCCGCTCAGATCGTCTCTGATCGGGGGCACAGATCTTCAGATCGCAGTCTGGGTGATCTGATCGTGTCTGATCAGGGACATCTGTTCCATGAGCAGATCATGGGTAGCAGATCCAATCCCGCTTGTATCAACGCGGGAAACCCTTTTCATCGATGTTCTTCATTCTGTCTTCAAAGGATGTCTACGTCTGTTGTAGCAAAGTCAACACCCAATTACGCTGAAGAATATCCTCCCCAACAACGGAATACTAATAACATTCGGACGGAAAAAGCTGCCGGCCAACCACCTGCTCCTTTGAGAGTGGCGAAGTCTGGTCGAGAAGCTTGGAGTTCCCTTTTTCCTGTAGGGCGCGCTGTTGAAGATATTAGCAAATGCTCTTACTATCCTCTTCAGGAGGTTCCTTCAGGCAAGACTGTCCCTTGGATTCCACAGGAAGCAATCGTTACTAATGTTGCAAAATGGGGACGGACACTAGTTGGTTATGTTGTGGGTGACAAGCCTTTTTATTCTCACATTCGTGCATGTGTCCATCGTTTGTGGCGGCCAAAGGGTACTTTACAGGTCCACTCTAGAGAAAATAGCTTTTTCTTCTTCGTGTTTGAGCTGGAGGAAGATTGCAGCAGGGTACTCCAAGGAGGGCCTTGGATGTTTGATAAAAGGGTGATAGTGCTGCGACGCTGGACTCCAGACCTCACTATGGACAGAGATCTTCTATCATCAATTCCAGTATGGGTAAAATTTCCTGACTTACCACTGAAATTTTGGTCTACAGAATGCATAAGTATAATTGCTAGCTCTATAGGTAAGCCCTTATTTCTTGATAAGGCTACTGCTTTAGGAGAAAGGTACTCATATGCAATATGATTTGTTGAAATTGATGCAAAGACCAAATTGCAAAAAACAATTGAGATTGCGGTGGAGGATGAGGAGAATGTGATCATTAAAGTGGAATATGAAAACTTGCCTCCAAGCTATCCAACGTGTGAGTGCTTTGGGCATTCAACCTCCCAATGTCCGTTTAAGAAGGTTTGGGTGGAGAAAGGTAAAGGTAAGGCTACTATGTCTGCGGTTGGAAGTGTGTTGATTAATGAAGGGAATGTTACGAGTAGAGGTTTTTCAGTTACTATAGAGCCTGGAGGTCCTTCTAATGCTAATGAAAATGTAGAGGCTACTAATAGTGATGCAGCGGATGTACATGTCATTCCAAATTCTACGGAAGCTGGGGGCCCTTCTGGTAATGACCGTATTGATGACCCTGACAATGTTGGGGATGAAAATGCCGATGAGGATGAATATGAGGAAGAATGGGTAGAAGAATTTGATGGAGATGCAACAACGATAAACTAAGAGTGGGAGGATGAAATACGCCGCTTAGTTCCAAACTTAAAGACACTCAAAAAGACTTATTTGGATCCACCTCGACGGAAAAGCTCAAGGGAAACTCGGAATCCTAAATATCGCTAGGATTCATTGCTCTATCAGAGTTGTAGGTTTATGTATGGCTTTGTTTCTCTTGCCTTTTATGTTTGGTTCTATTTTGTAGACCAATATTGTAATTTGTTGAGTTATATGAATAAAGTTGCTTACCCTTCAAAAAAAAGGTCCGAGTAAATTCAACATAGAACTCTCTCCTTTGCCTCTAAGGACATGCTCATCAAATCTGAAATAACATTGGTATTTCCAGATACATAAGACAATAATTTCATCACTACGCAACAACACATCATAGCACATTAGCTAATAAAGTTGTAACAAATTGCCGAATTTGGTGGTTTTTGGACGGTGCAGCAGAAGATCATATATGATTGACTGCTTGCTGATCTTGAAAAGAATCTATCGAGCATTTAATTTGCAAGAAAAGTTTCTTACAATATACCAATTAGAACCAGAACCTACATTACAATTTGCTTTTGATGTTTTTAAGTGGAAAAGTTGAACAATTACGATAATATCCTGCTAATCTTAAAAGAAAATATTATTACAGCTTGGTCCTATACTGAAGTTCCACTCCACTGACCAACTTGTGGGGTGTGCATTTAAGGATGACATTTTGACTCTGTAAATGCACACCCTTCAAGTTAGTGGTGCATATGTCCTGTGTGTTTCAAGTTACTTGAGTTTACCTGCAAGGTTATTCTGGACTTCACTCGAACCAAATTATTGGTCCAAGTGTAAGCTGACATGTTCATTCCTTGTGCATATACCCAGTCAAATCAGTGGTGTCTTGCTGGCAAAAAAGCTATTAAAATCTCAACTGAATCCCCCAACCAATGGGTGAGCTTAACCCAAAAAAGATATCTAAGACGGCCTTTTCATGGCAGGCACGACTATAACCTATCAGGAGCATGCTACATGAACTTGAAAGGATTAAGAACCGGTTGATACGACAAGCGGGTAGTGGATGAAATTGCAGTATCTGTTTTGAACCGTGGTTACTAAGCATCCCTCTTACTGTTGATTGTGAGCATCTATAGATGAAAGCTTGGACGAATTCCTGTTGCCCATAGCAGAAAAGAACCCAGAAAAACACTGGTTCTTCCGAAAAATTAATGGAGGAATGTCAAAATTTACAGAAACTAACACCAGAAACTAACACTGGTTCTTTAATTTTCTTCCCTTTTACCCTAGCTCAGCCTGCGGCCCACTTAGCATATTAATGCGGACCCGAGCCGCACCCACCACAGGAGGCCGGCGGCTATCTAGGGGGACCCACCCACCTTTAGTCACTTACGTGCGCCGTAGGAGGCGCGGTAGCACGTAGGTGGGTTAGTTAGGGGTATTCTAGTCATTTTAGACTAGATTAGTAATTCCCCACTTTTCTATAAATTAGGGCTAGCCGTCTTTATTTTATTTTTATGCTTATTGTGTGAGAAACATTGTAAGTGTCTTTGTGAGGGATTTAGACTTTGATCCGTTCATCAAAGTTAGGAGAGCGAGTTCCTCTCGAAAGGGCTCAAGTTATCTTGCTATTAGTAGTTGTTTCTTCTCAAAAACCCAATAAAAATCCAATCTTTTCCAATTTTTATCCCTTTGTTCGCTGATTTTCCATTGATACGATCCAAATCGTATCAAATTGGTATCAGAGCACTAGATCCAAATGGCGGCAAGTACTCGATCGAAGGCGGATGCGGTTGAAGAAAAGATTCAAGGGCTACGGGAGGATCTCAATCGGGAGATCGAAGAGAGGTTCGAGGGATTGAAGAAAACGATGGGAGATTCACTCAAAGATTACGCCCATTCACAAGAAGATATCCAAATCGAACTTCGTGGGATGAGGACGGACGCCGCGCAACAAGGCCGAGATCTCCGAGAATTGAAAGAGATGATTCAAGCCCTCACGGTGGCGAAAGGGGGAGATCGAGGCAAGGGGGTCCAAGAAGGGGGGGGTTCTACCCTAGAATCAGCCCCCAGCGGATTTCCAACGCAAGACGACCACCCGAGGGAGCAAGGAGGACCGGTAGGGCCAACCCTAGGGTCGCGCGAGTCCGTATGGGTGCCGGCAGACCCGCGCGGGTCGGGAAACACCTCGACAGGGCCGCCTGGGCCTGTCAAGGCTTCGGCGGCCCCGCCCGGCCCTCCCCAGGCCTGGGCGAGGCCGCTAGGCCCCCTGCGGCCACTGGCGGGCCCCTCCGGGGGCAGGGATGGCTGGGCGAACCCCGGAGGGGGTCTCGACATCGCGGCAGGCCCCTACGGGGGCGGGGAGACATCGGCACCCCCAACCGGGGGTGCGGACAGGCCGCCGGGGCTGTTTCGAGCAGCGGCAGACCCCGGGGTCTTCGCAGAGGCGGCGGCACCCCCTTTCGGGGGTGCGGGAGGCTCGGCGACCCCAGGCGGGGGTCCGGCTTGGTCGACAGGCCCACCTGGGGGGCCGACGAGTAGGGCCGGCCCATTCGGGGGCCCGATGACGACGTTCCAGCCCTTTGGGGGTGTGACGGGGATCGTTCCCCACTCCGGGGGAACTCCGGGGATGGCGGGAGGCGGATGGGCCTCGGGAGCAGCTATTGGGGCCCCGGCGGGCCAATTTTGGAGAGCAGAGACCCTTGCGCCTGGGCCGAGGCCCAATTTGGCACGACCACCAGAGTTTCCGGGACACTACTACCAGCCCGAGGCGTGGGAGAGACCTGCTTGGCCAGAGGAGCTGTACGGAGCTGACGGGGGAGGCCCGAGGGAGGCTCGGGGTGGCGAGGTGGTCCGGGGAGGTGACCGGGGCGGAGATAGGGGGCAGCTAGGCGACATCAACGCAGATCGGAGGTTGATGAAGCTGAAGATGCCGACCTTTGACGGCACCGACCCTGATGGGTGGATATACCGAGCAGAGAGGTATTTCCAGGTGATGGGTCTGACGGAGCAGGAGGTCCTGAAGGCCATCGGGATCTACTTTGAGGGGAAGGCTCTGGCCTGGTACCGGTGGAAGATAGCACGGTCCCCCTTTCGGACCTGGGAGGAGTTGTCAGCGATGATCGTGGATCGATTCCAGGATACTCCAGGGGGAGATTTCTACGAGCAGTTATCTGCTCTGAGGCAGGAGGGAACGGTCAGGGATTATGTAGAGAAGTTCGAGATGCTGAATAGTAGGGTGAAGGGGGTGACCGACGAGGTGATGATCGGGAATTTCATGAGGGGGCTGAAGCCCTCCATACGAGCAGAGCTGAGGATGCAGAGCCCGGGGACACTGGAGGATGTCCTTCGCCTGGCCCACAAGGCGGAAGAGAAGCATGCGGAAGAGAGGAGCACTCGGGGAACTTGGGGAGGCCAGAGCCAACGTAGTCAGACGGCACCGGTCCCACCTCCGGGGGTCACGGTAGCACCAGGGGACGCGGAAATGAAGAAAGAGGAAACCCGACCAGTGATCCCTGGTAGGCGGATGACTGAGGCTGATATGAGGGCAAGGCGTGCCGCAGGCCTCTGTTTCAGATGCGATGAGAAGTTCGGTCCCGGTCATCGGTGTGCGAGCAGGCTGATGCAGATCGTGATAATGCCGGACGATGGGGAGTATGCAGAGGAGAGAGAGCCAGTGATGACGGAAGAGAGCGAGGCTGAGCACGCACATCTGGATGTGGCGGAGGTGTCCCTGAACTCCTTGGTAGGGGTCACCACGAACCATACCATGAAGTTGTCAGGGCGATTGGACGACGCGCCGGTGACGATACTCATAGACAGTGGGGCTACCCACAACTTCATCTCTCGACATTTGGTGGATCGTCATAGGCTGCAGGTGAGCACCTTGGAGACGTTTACGGTCCTCTCCGGGACAGGAAGGAGGGAGGAGACCAGTGGGATGTGCAAGGGGCTGAGTCTGACCCTACAAGGAGTGCAGATCGTGGAAGACTTCCTGCCCCTAGAGTTGGACAATATCGATGTGATTTTGGGCGTGCAGTGGCTGAGGGGGTTGGGCGAGGTGAAGATGAATTGGAAGCAGCTTAGGATGGAATTCCAGGAGGGGGGTCGCACGGTGGTTCTGACAGGTGACCCTAGCCTCTGTTTTCCCTCGGGGGCCTTCAAAGCCAGATCTCCACCTTGAGGACAAGGTGGCTCTTTTAGGGGGCGGTATTGATGCGGACCCGAGCCGCACCCACCACAGGAGGCCGGCGGCTATCTAGGGGGACCCACCCACCTTTAGTCACTTACGTGCGCCGTAGGAGGCGCGGTAGCACGTAGGTGGGTTAGTTAGGGGTATTCTAGTCATTTTAGACTAGATTAGTAATTCCCCACTTTTCTATAAATTAGGGCTAGCCGTCTTTATTTTATTTTTATGCTTATTGTGTGAGAAACATTGTAAGTGTCTTTGTGAGGGATTTAGACTTTGATCCGTTCATCAAAGTTAGGAGAGCGAGTTCCTCTCGAAAGGGCTCAAGTTATCTTGCTATTAGTAGTTGTTTCTTCTCAAAAACCCAATAAAAATCCAATCTTTTCCAATTTTTATCCCTTTGTTCGCTGATTTTCCATTGATACGATCCAAATCGTATCACATATCCCCTCCCTTTATTTTGTTTTCTCCAAGCCCATTATTTCATTTCCTCTTTCTTTTATTCTCTTCTTCTACTTGTTCTTTTCTTGGCCCAAAGGCCAGCCCACAACCCCCACTTACCCATTTCCTAAACAAAGCTCACGTTTCTTATCCTCCTGTCAGAATGCAAGCTGCCGCTCCTTTTTCCCCTTTCAACAAAAGAACCCCCTAGCCCCCCTTTGAAATGAAATGCCGACGCTCTTCTTCCATCGGTTACGCGGAGAATCCGTCACGACATCGCCCACGATTTTGCCCAATGGACTCCCCTAACTCTATATCTTCTATCCTCCCTCTTCTCAGGTTTTTATGCGAAAATATTACATTTTTCCTCAAAAATTTCTGAGTTTTTCGATCTCAATTTCTTGGATTTTGGTGTTAATTTCTCGTGGAGGTGATCGAATTTACTTGGGGGGCTCTCGGATTTCTTGGATTTCTTTGGCAACGTCGGTGAACGGTAAATTCAAATCTTTCCTAAGCTTCAATTTAATTTTTGGTTTAATTTTTCTTAATTCCTGAGATAAATTAATGGTTTTCTTGTATGAAATTGGGAATTTTCAAGTTGGAGATGATGATTCGTATGAAAATTTTGAGGACTTTTTTTCCTCTCAGAATTATTATTGGCACTCTAAGCTTGCGGCAAACCTCGTCATTGCTCGAAGCTTACTTGTTTTTGTTCGGATTGTTTGGGGTTGAGTCTGTTGGCCGCCAGAGGGTGGGGTTTTTGTTGTGTGTTTTCCATCTTGTGTTGCTCTAGGTCTTCGATGGTGGTAGTTACTTACTGTTGATTTCGGTTGTTGGGTTGTGATCCTCTTTGTTGGGTGCTTGGGGCTGTTGGTTGTTGTCGGTTTCTTTTAGTTGGGTTGATGCCCACTCTGTTGGGTGCTTGGGGCTCTGGTTGCTATTGATTTCTTTTGGTTGGGTTGTCATCCTCTCTGTTGGGCGCTTGGGGTTGTTAGTTGATGTTGACTTCTTTTGGTTGCTGCCTTGACGTGAACTTCGTGGCTTTTGCCTGATACTGTCTTCTGGGCTTTATTCTCTGACTGTTCTGCAATTCATGGGCTTTAGCCTTTTGAAGCTATACACTGACATTTAGGCCTGCCTGCAAAATTACAGTTGGATTATTTTCTATATAATAGAACTGAAGCAACCCCTTCTAGGCTAGTAAACGGTAAAAATTAGGTTGTAATGCCAAATTATAAATTATGAATCTGATCCTAAGGTCACTTCTCTTTCATTGAATTGATTTAATTTTCAGTTTTAATTGAATTATGTAGTGTAATTCGGTAATTGAAGTTACTTTGCTGAAGACCAGAATCTGATTACCACATGTATTATGTATTATTAGAACTATTAGGTGTAACCACTAAATTGTGTAGCATAATTCTTTGAAAAAATTATTATATTAAAGTAAAGGAAATTGCTAAAACGACAAATGCAATGATGAAACTGTTATGTGCATCGACTAAATTACATAGTAGGGGTTATGCAAAATGATGGTATTGATACGA
This sequence comes from Scilla litardierei, assembly GCA_030789695.1. Taxonomy (NCBI): domain Eukaryota; kingdom Viridiplantae; phylum Streptophyta; class Magnoliopsida; order Asparagales; family Asparagaceae; genus Scilla; species Scilla litardierei. The sequence continues at coordinate 48,717,115 of CM061141.1, forward strand.
ATGTGACTGGACACTGATACTTTAACAACGTTACTAAAAACACTAATCTACTGCATAGCACCCCAAAACTACGTAATTTAGGATGAGTAACAAATAAACACTTGAGAACTAGAAAATTGTTACAGATCTGACATGACACTTAGCATAATTCTAAATGTTGAACTATACACATGACTCACGGGAGGATTGGGAAACTCATAACTGAGAGGGAACGTGAGCAACTAGAGCCATACCTCTGACTGAACTTGATGTATCACACTACTGCACTTGGCCGGCCTGATTAGTATTTCTATACTACCAGTTCTGTTATGTCAGATGGATCTAAGGCCCGAGTAGCACCCCAGTGGTATAAGATGGTCTTCGGTTTGCACATCGTTCTCTTCATTATAAGTCACAACACAGAATTATTAACCAAACTTTTAATTAATATTTTAAGTTAGTCCATTTGATAGGAAATCATAACGGTTATTTTTTAGTTGTCACGTTGTTTGGGTCCAGTAGATTTATTTACCTGCTTTTGCATACAGTCTGTTACTTTGCTGTTAGTATTAGTATTTGCATGCATGGTATTATTATAACCTTTTTGGTACATAACTGAACTTCTTAGTTTAGATTTAGTCTACTTTATTAAATAGTGATTCGATTCTTATTGTTTCCACTAGGTGACAAACAAGTATACACAAAGGCACCGAAGTACGAGTAGTTTGAGTTTCCAGTGCAGGACGCCGAGTTTCGAGTTCAAATTGAGTGAGAATAGTACTGTGTACTTTTCCATTCAGTTCTTTTTATTTCTTTTTAGCCGAGGTAGAGTGTGTGTGATTGTACTTTTCTTTTCATGCATGAGTAAAGTATTCCTCGACTTGAAGGAAAAATTGAATAAAACAAGCATTCACTTTCGGTACTTTTCATGCTATGTTCTATATTGTTTTCACGGGTACCTACAGGACCTGTGTTACTTGATTTTGTAACGACACCCAAAGGGCGGGACGTTACATTTGGCCTAGATGAGCCATTGTTATCCCATGAGTGGAAAGTGCCAGAGAATGGTAAAAAGTAAAAGCAATTCAGATCAATCGAAAATTTATCACTGATGCTGCTTATAGCAATATACCAAGGATATTCCTAGATCAAACCTCTTCTCTAGATTTAATGAAACCATACCTGAAGATCAAATCTCTTCCAAACACCATATCCATACAATGTATCACAGAAGCAAATGGAACAAGTCAAACAGAAGGATTTTATTTATTCTGTGGACATGTCAGAAAATTAGTCGTGTTTCTGTTAGGATTGGGGTGTGGCAGCCAACCAATGACATATCTGTAATTTCTGGGCACCAGTGACAAATCTGTAATTTTAATGGTACAGTGTCACATACGTAATTTTAGGAAATCTGAGTATTAATGCATGAGAGGATGTGTTCATTAGAAGATACGCTGAATATTAAGAAAAGAATTAAGAATAAAAAGATTAGGAATATGAACTTAGATCTAGTGGAAGAGTGCTACCATCTTCTCGAATTGGTGGCTTGATAGAGTGGTCCTCCTCTCGAAAGGGACCAACTATTGTTGTATCTCTTTTTATTATCAATAAAAAGATCACATTTCCCCCCAAATCCCCTCGTTTAGCCCTAAAGATCTCACAGTTATCCTTAAAATCTCATCTTTTTCTCAAGATCCATCAAAAATCCTATTTTTTACCCTTAAAAAATCCTATCCAAGTCCTACCAAAGTAGTATCAGAGCGTAGATCCTGATGACGACAAAATAGAAGCCTTGGAAGAGAAATTTTAAAATGATATAGGAGAGTTCAAGAGAACGATAGAGGAACGTTATTGTTTGATGAACAACAAACGAAGGAGATGCTTTCATCGATGGAGCTATTAATGAAACAGATCAAGATAAGATGAATAGCCCTCCGCCTGAGAAAGAGCCGATGAAGCCATGTCTGGATGAAGATGATGTCAACTGCACAGATCCATAAAAAAGTCGCCGCTTTAGAGGGTAAGGAAAAAATCATTTCTTTTGATGAGATCCATCCGAAGAGTAGGTCCGGCATCAGATTTGATCGACGACGATGATTGCAACGTAGATCTAAGGAAAAAGATGGCATCTTTGAATATGAAAAGATGAAAAGTCATCAACTTTGAAGAGGATCTGCATCCAGACGGCAAAATCTACGCACAGAAGATGAAAAGTCCATAAAAGTCCATGTGTGTGCAGCTCAAAGAAGAGAAGGCACGAGGCGAGCAGTGGCGGACTGCCAGGCTAGTGGCCTCCTGGCAGATCGCCCAGGCCACAGCCTGCCTGGGGCAGGTCGCCCAGGCCACGCCTGGCATGAGGTGGTCCACCGAAGCCTGGGCGGTCCCTTGGCCCCTGGACGAATCCTCTAGGGCTCGACGACAGCTCCCAAGGGCCTCCACGGCCCCTGGTTCTCAGACGGAAGGCCCCAGGGATCGACGACAACCTCCAATGAGCGACGACAGATGGGGAGGTTTTACGATCACCATGGCATCTATCCAGGCTTCGGTGATGACGACGAAGACTTTAAGTGGCCCGACGATAGAAGAGGAGACCTGCATGACTTCAAATAGTCTGTAGGTGGTCTACAAAGAGGTGACTGCCCATTGGACAACAAAGAGAGACCCGAGGGAGGCCGACAACAAACCACATGAGGTGGTTGCCCTTTAAGGGCACCGATGATGACAAGGGTTTCGAGTTATCGACGAGGATGGAGGAAATCCGGATTGGTTTGAGAATGATGGGAGGGGTGACGGGAGGCGGAAGGAGCCCGTTGGGATATCTTTGTGTATAGAAGAACGCTTGCCAGCAGTTTCACTACGGACAACCTAGAGTGAGAGTATGTTAGGGGGTCTTCAACACTGAGAGTCAGGTCTGAAAGTTGAAGATGCTATTTTTAAGGCGATGATCTGTATACTTGGGTTACCGTAAGAAGAGATATTTCACGATGCACCACTTGATGGAGGAAGAGAAACTGATGGTTGTTGGAATATGTTTGGAGGAAGATGCGGTGTCCTGGTACCAGTGGATGGAGCAGAGGCAACATGTGCGTCACATGGAAGAGTTCAAGAACTGCCTGCTCGATCGATTTCACGACACTCGAGAAGTTTATATAAACAGCGCCTTGCGCTCAAGCAAGTGGCCTCCGTCAGAGAATACAGGAAGAAGTTCGAGATACTATCGGTCCGAGTGGGGGTATATCTGAGTTCATCAAGTGACTGAAGGCGAGCATCAAATTTAAGCTATGTATACTGGGACGAGTGGGCTTGGTAAGGCGGTGGAACTGGTTTAAATGGTGGAGAATAGGATCACTGCAGAGCGGGCTACAAAGTGAGCAATGAGTGGGGTCATATCCCGCACTCAAGCCACGACATATGCCCAGAAGCCACAGCCAGTGACGTTTAGACGAACCAGGAGAAGAACATTAAGCATTAATCCAATAGCAGGCTCAAGCATCTCGCACAGACGAAGATCCAGGAATAGCGCGCTAAAGGTTTATGTTTTCGATGTGATGAGATATTCAGAACGGGACATCATTGCCAGGATTGTGCTCTCCATGTATTGATCATTGAGGATGAAGAAGGCAAAGCAGCCGAGGATGAACCAGTAGGGAACGGGCATCCCCATATAGAGTAGTGTATCAGTAGACTTCATGATACCACCTTAGGGACAATGTGGTTTTTTGGGAACAAAGTAAGAGTAATGTTAGAATTAGGATGCGACGGCCAACCAACGACAAACCTGTAATTTCTGGGTACCAACGTACATCTGTAATTTTAGGGGTTCGAAGACAAATCTGTAAGTTTAGAAAATTTGAGTATTATATGTATGGGAGGCTAGTTTCATCAGAGGATATGATGAGTATTAAGAAAAGAGTTGAGAAGAAAAGATATTGGGAGTAGGAACTTAGATCTAGTCGGAAAGTGCGGCCATCATCTCGAATTGGTAGCTTGGGAGAGTGGTCCTACTCTAGAAAGATGCTAACTACCATTGTAACCCTTTTTATTATCAATAAAAGGATCACCTTTCCTCGAATCTTTTCTTTTAGACCAAAAAATCCCACCTTTAACCTAAAAATCCCATCTTTTCCTCAAAATCCACCAAAACCCCTATTTTTATTCCCAAAATCCTATCCGGGTCCTATCAGTTTTGAACAAGAATGCCAACTGAGAGGAATGATATCAAAATGAGCAATGGCTCACCAGGAAAAATCTCGTACTCAATCTCAGCCAATTTGAAGGAAGAGCCACAAGATTACATTGATGGTCAGAAGAAACGGAATTCCACACACTAATAAAGTATGTACAGTGTTTTAACAATTTACCAAATGGAATTCCACGTGCCAATAGTGGATGTACATATTATTATTTACCAGAGACATATCAGTTCCCAAATGCCAAAATTGATGAAGAAATATGCTGAGAATATGGTTCTCCCGAAGTCACGAAGTTCACATGCAACATACAATGGGCATATTTCTTGCTAGAGAGCTTCTAGCAAATATAGTCTCTAACAAAGAAGACAAGGATTTGCCTCATTTCAAGAGAATGATGAAGGATATGACCCACTTATACTTTAATGGTGACAAGACAAGACTAAAAGATCTGCTAAAGTCAGAAGTTTGGTGGTGCAAACATTGTCTTCAGACCCTCCACAATACCCTTCACAAGGCAACTTTAAAGGGTCCAGGAACATGAACTATAGATCTTTCTACTGACTACATCTTTAGACTAACATGTTTACATGAAGGCAGACAGAAAAATTAGGTAGGTAGACTGAAAGCAAGGATAACATATGCATATATTGGTGTATAACAGAGGCTGAGACTGATCGTTCTGACAGGTTTTTTATCACCAAATCCCAAATGGGAGTTTTCTTAAGGTTAAATGCAATAACTTTTTAAGAGTGCAGTTACATGCCCAAGTTATTCGTAACCTACTGGGTGCAGTCACATTAGATTTCGGTTAGGGCCGAAACCGGGACGAAACGCCCGATATCGGTAGGTATCGAGAGTGAAACCTTATTGCATGGTTGTGAAGTCAAATTCGAGTCAGTTGCAAGTCAGTTCAAACTCTTACATATTTTAAAGGTATTTTCAATTATTTAGTGCATATTTTCATGAGATTTTAAGATGCAAATCATTATTTAAATGCCTATAACTTTTCGAAAATTGAATATATGAAATTATACGTCCTACCTGTTTTTGAAGGTCAAAACAGATGCTGTTTTTATGAAGAATGAGAATCTTTTATGGAAAATTTCTTTTCCTAGGCTATGATCCAATGGATGAAAATACTCTGATATGCAACACAGAAATTAAAAGGAGAATTTTGGCTTCTTATGAGATAAAAACATTATTGATCTTGGTTGGTATCTTCCCAAATACCCACCAATCTATTATTTGCCTCAACCTTCATCAATTTTAAAGCTTAAAAAGAGACGTAAATTGACCCTTATGATGTTTATCTATAAGCTTTTGCAAATGATGGAACTAAAAATGAAACAATAGAAAGTAATACTAGAGCTCGCTCGAACCCAAATTTGAATTCGTAAGTGAGCTTGACCCTAAACCCGGGCTTGCATTGGAGCTCAAGATTAAGTCCGAGCCAGAGCTAAAGCTTCAACTTGATCCCGATGCAGCATCGCAGTTCAAGCTAAAGACCCATCTCAAACCATTTGTTGATTATGTGTCAGATCTACAAATAAATGAGCCATGTAATCTAATTGAGCATATCAACTTTATCCTTCATGTTCGCCATAAACTACCCCGTCAACAAGTTTTATGTGAGATCCTTTCTTCAATGATCTTGGTAAATGATCTTGGTACATTCTTCTGAAGATCTATTTATTTATATTTTGGTTCATTTCAAAATTCGAGGACGAGTAATTTCTAACATTAAAAAGTTGTTAACTACAAACATGTCTCTAATCTCTTCCTACCATTCACCGAGGATGAATTTTTAAAAACCAAGTAGAATGATGAGGAAACAGTTCTATTTAGTTGGATTTAGTTAGGATTTTGTTTAGTGTTACTAAGGATTTAATTTTCTTTTAATGGGTTTTATTTGTTAGGATTTTATTAGACATTTTTAGTAGTTTGTTATTTCATTTTAGTCTCATATCGGTTGTGGTGAAACTTATGTGAATTGTAAGCCTACATAAAAGCACGAGAACTTGTTATATTTTAGTTAATGAAGAACGAAATTTTTGATAGATTAAAAATCCCCAACCTAATAAAGGTTTAATTTGACGAGAAGTTAAATTCCTTGGTGAGAAGTCTTGGAACACTAATTCCACAATTGTTTGTCCTCAAATGTTCCCTAATTTTTCCCAATTCTACAAAATTTTCCTTGTTCTACATCACCATGCCCATGTTGACATGTGTTGACATGTGTTGACATGCTATAAATATACATGGGGAAAATGTGTCCCCCATATCATAGGTTACTTATGATAATGTTTAGATTAGATAGAATCGTATGAATATCATAGGAAAAATGAAGTTGGAGCATGAAACACAGTTCTAAGATACTGACAAAGAATACGATAAAAGAGTTAAGACATTATAAAGGTTAAGCCTCTATTACTATATCTTAAACAATGCAAACCACAAACCATATAATCTTCCGGCTCAATGGAAGGTGGCGGAGGATCATATCTTCCCACTAGAAAGTTCTCAATCCCAGTCCAAGCAACCATCACACCTGTTTGAAAAAAGAATTGTGATTATTATGGCAGTTGGATTCTTTGCTACCCTCACATAGATAAAGGTCCTCAGTCTAGGATTTAGGACAACAGGAGAAGACATGGAAGATCATATGTTGCAATGGCAGCCAAAAAGTTGATTTACATGTAAACAATTAGACATCAAATCAGTTTATCAGTGAACCAAAGATGAACAAATCCACAAAGATTGAGTAGATAAAACAACTCTGCCATATTCCTAGACCATGAGCATGATGAAACAAGATATAGTTTCTTTGGCCAATATCCTAAACTTATAAAACACAGCAAGATGAAAAACATTATGGAGGAAAGCTCAAATATGTAGACATATATTGTACTTACTGAAAAATAACTAGTACGCAGAAGGAGATGGAGATGGAAAAGATAACAAAGGAAGACCACTATTATTCCAACTAGGTTTTCATTACATCAACCACACATTAGATAATGTATCATAGGAGACTCCATGAGGGTCATATAATCAAAGGTGATGTGCGAAACAAGACTCAGTATATTTAACTGGGCTCAGTTAGATATATCAATGTCAGGATCGAACGTGCTTGAGCTGAGCTCTGGAAGTCCATACTGGAAGTTGGGTAGGCTTGGAAAGATTGTGTGGTCATCTCTCTCTCTCTCTCTCTCTCTCTCTCTCTCTCTCTCTCTCTCTCTCTCTCTCTCAAGCATGTCCGTGTGCACTCCTACATTGCCAGTGAAGGATCTTGAACAACTAGGAGCTAATCAACAAAAATCACATAACGGACCATATGTCGTTGTAATGAATGCATTATAATGCCAATCTATATAGATTAGATCAGAAGGTATTATAAAAAAATATGCAGATATCACATACCATTGTCAGTGCAAAGGCTTGGAGGAGGACAAACAAGACGCATACCAGTCCTCGCTACAAGATGATTGAGACGGCTTCTAACATACTTATTTGAAGCAACGCCTCCTGAGGCTACCTACAAGCAATCAGTTAGAACTTAGGATATGAAGCATAAGTCACTAGGATGGCAAATAGTGGTTGAATTTAATAAACAAAACAAGTAATTCACATCACCAAGCATTGAACAGTGGGTTCAATCTCCAATGCCCATTCAATTGCTCGTGCGCACCTATCCTCCAAATGTAATACAGCAACTTGCTGCAGAAATGCACATGACAAACAAATCAGCAGGCATAATAGGTAATGACATGAATTACGGTGGATATGTGTACAAGGCTATGATATTAGAAACTTCTCAATTCAGGGTCACATTTTTCTATCTAGTTCTTTTTGTTCTTTATTTTTCCATATAAAAAAGTTCCTCTTAACCTTTGTTCTTTTTCTTAAAGAAATAGTAATATTTGGTTTAACTAATTAGTTGAGATGTTTCCCATTTTTCACACATTTTCTTTTGTGAATGAACAGCTGACATTATAATTATTTCTCTTATCTTTATTGAGTATCACATATTCATCTTTTTATCATGTGGAGTGAATCTCAATTTCTATTCTTCTCATACAGAACTCACTCGCTCATTGTTTCTTTTTTTAAGAAAATAGCACAGAAAATAAAATATAAACATGCCTGCGCTTCTCTAGTTACAATTTTGTCTGCATGTGAGTGAGAAATATATTGATTCAAATATAGGTATGTTCAGAACCCGAAATATCTAACCTGAAAGGAGGCAGCAATATCTGCTCGCATCCTTCTGTCATGACTAGTTGCAAGAAAAATAGGACTCTTGTCTATGCATCTGTAGAAGATATCCGCAGGTAATGGCATTTTTAAAAAATTAAAATAAAATGACACTTCACGAAATAGTAATTACGGTCAAAGAGAGAATAATACACCCAAACATGAAAAGGAAATGATTGTAACTTTAAAAAAACTGTAATGTTAGAGCATATTATTAGTCTGTTCAGTGAAAATGAAAATTCCCAGCTGCTAGAAATAAGCCACATTGATTTTTTCAATTTTTTGGGTTAGTAGTTTACAGCAAGGGATGAGGTTTCGGCCGAAACCTCTTGGCGTCAGCTATTTTGTTTCGGTTTCAACAGGGGATGAAACGAAACTGCTGCTTGGTTTCAGCCGGCGGCGAAACCAAATGGTTTCAACCGAAACTTTATTCTTTATAATAATATGTGTTAGAGCTTAAATATATGAGCATATTTGAACCATATACATAAAGAATATTTATTAAAATTTTAAAAATTGTACAACCTCTAAAATTTTATTTAAATTCTAAAAATTATATTTTAAAAATTCATTAAAATTCTAAAAAATTTATTATAAATGTATTGTTTTATAAAATATATACTTATAAATTCATATAAATCTAAAACCGAAATTTAAAACGAAACCTACGAAACGGACCAAACTGTCTGAAACCTTAAAAAATTTCAACGACAGAAACTGAAACCGAGTTCTCAGACCATGGTTTACCGAAAATAGCAACATTGAAACAGAAGCATCATATGATATGCTTATTTTTTTCCTCAGGCAAAATCACAAATCATCCACCTGACTGTCTAACAGGAATACCCTTCTCGCAGAAGCATCATAACACCCAAGTATGTAAGGTAAAGATAAGCATCTAAACGCTTACAAAAGTACACACACAAGCGTAGACATATTTTTTGCACGAGAGCAAGAGAGATATTACGGTTGCTATGTTATGTCGAAGATTCCAAGGAAGTTAAGCTGACTACAACTAGCTGAGTAAAGTCAAAACAAAGATATGAAGGGCTTTAAATAGTCATAGAAATCACTTACATATTTCGGGATTCAATAGCCAGCCTAACCTGGGTCTTCAGACCAGCATATGAGAAATTGCAATCCTTGTGTTGCCTCATCGGAATCTAAATTGAAGAAGAGATGTCTTAACTTGCTAGAAATATCAAGATAAAAAGCATCCAATGAAAAATTGCAATTATCAATATGAACACAACAAGCAAAAGAAGACAATAATCATGCAACATGTTGTTTATTGTCACTTGAAAGTTCCAGCGGAAAAAAACTTACTTTGAATTTGACAGAATTTGCATCACCTTCCAGAGCAAGTTCCTCAAGAGCCGGGCCACCGCCTTTTCCCATATCAAGGCCAAGCCATCTTGCTGTCTTATCATACGCCTCACCAATAGCATCATCTATTGTTGTCCCCAGTTGAACATAGTGACCCAGTCCTTGAGCAAGAATGAGGAGATTATGTCCACCTGAGAAAATAATAGTATATGGGATTGCAAATTTTGGTTTCCGAATTATGTCCAAGCATAAGAAATAAACAACTGGAACTGTATAAAACTCCAAGACCAAGAGGATTCTTGTCTGTGCAGTAATTACTAGAAAGAATACTATATAAACCAAGCGGTTTACAGCAAACCATTTTCAATCTATCTTTATATTATGACAGTTTTATATAACTTCTTGTTTGCTTCAGAAGACGTGGCTTGTCATGTGTGACCCAATAAGGAACTTTATCTCAAAAGGCATTCATTTTTCTCTAATGATGTATAGATTTCCCAAGAATATTTTAAAGGTCGAATGGCCAGATCTTACTATTCTACTTGACATGCCAAATACAGTTATAAGGTAGCAAACACATTACAACCTCATTTAAATTTCCTTGTACAGTACCCATGTTGCAAAATACATATAGATCGGCAAACAAGAAATTCATTTAAATTTTTCTTGTTTTGTTTTTGTTTTGTTTTTGTTTTTTGTTGTTGGTTTTTTCTTTTGTTTTTTTTTTCGCGCGTGGCGGGGGGTGGGGGGGTCATTCCCGTGAAATGGCTCATATTCTATGGATAATACAAGGTTAAACCATGGGCATAATACACCAAATGTCCATTTATAACACTTGCCAAAGAAGACAGAAAACAGGGTTTATTATATACTAAACAGACCTTCCCTTTCCATCAGAGCTTCGTTGGCATTCTACCCATTCCTATGGTCGACATAAGAGGCATTTACTGACAAATAGCATGCTTGCCTAATGAGGTCGGATGATTTGGAGTCGAACCCATCTCCATGATGCGGCAGGCCAAGCACATGAAATATTAGTGAAAAAGGCAAGGAATCAACCACACAAACCAAAAAATGATTGGGAGCAGGTCCGATATGATGGCATGGTTCAAGAACTTCATAATATTTGATTAAGGGTAAGCTGACATTAACACTGACATTAACAATCGTTGCAGCCGGTTGATGCAGTAACTTGGCTTGGAAAGTATAACAAGGTCAGCATTGGCATGCACGTGGTTCATAAAGCAGACCAGCTTGATGGGCTTTGAGCCAGACTTTCACCTGTGACCATGACATAGTTCTACCAATGGTTAACATATTATGTTCCAGACCCCAGTTATTGGCAACACCTTAACATAACTTGGATGTGCTACGCCGGCTTAATGACGATTTCTTGGCTGAGGTGACTGCCAGGTTCTCTGAGATGAAATTGTTCAAAAGGTTTCAACTTAGAATGTGTTTAGTTGATGAGTTCAACCAAAGAAATATCAGATACATCAAGCGGTGGTTGAGATGATTTTGCAAACTAATTTTAGAATAACAGAGTAAGTTAGCTCAGATAGCCCAGCTTGACAGACAGCAAGAGTCGGACCTATCTTATAACTACAGTCGATTAAGAGAGAAAATTGGCTAAATACCATGGGTCAACCATCACTTTTAATTTCTACCACCCTATTTAAAAACTTTGCTAGAATACCACACCCCCTAAAAAATACTAAAATACCCCCGTTCGTTCCCAAAAATTAAAACCCGTCCGCAGTGAGCGTATATTGGCGCATATTGGCGCATATCTACGTCGATGCTGAACTCCGACCACCCCGCTTCAAAGCCCGTCCGCAGCTGCCCTCCGACGTCCACGGAAAAGCCAGACGCCGCTGCAATGTGGGGTGCGGCATGTTGTCGTCAACGTCGGCGCGTTGCAGCGACGTCTGGCTTCTCCGTGGACGTCGGAGGGTAGCTGCGGACGGGCTTTGAAGCGGGGTGGTCGGAGTTCGGCATCGACGTAGATGCGCCAATATGCGCCAATATACGTCAATATACTCTCACTGCAGACATGTTTTAATTTTTGGGAACGAACGGTGGTATTTTAGTCTTTTTTAGGGGGTGTGGTTTTCTAACAAAGTTTTTAAATATGGTGGTAGAAATTAAAAGTGATGGTTGACCCATGGTATTTAGCCAATTTTCTCCGATTAAGACTTGGAAATTGGTCCAATATAATCAGAAATAACTGTCACAAAGTAAATTAGGTTTTTATATTCTTCTTACATGAAGAGAATATACTCAAAAGACAAGAAACAAAAAAAAATTGATAATACAAGTACGTGCACAGGTATAGACACATTCATTAGGTACAACCTGACATGAACCAGTGAGGAAAATACAGCTTGAAGAAGCATTTAATCCATCAACTAGTAGAACTAGAACTTCAGATACCTTTTTTAACCATCGTGTTAATAATTCGTTAGCACACACTGACATGGATTAAGTGATGCAATACTTCCAAAATTTGATGACAAGGATTTAGAATACTTCCATCACAATTCTTCTTCCTAAAGAATTTATGAGAATGCTGAACACTAAACCAACGTAATGCTGATTTAAATAGAAAGAATGTACAATACCTCAAAAACAAATAGAAATCTAAGAATCTTAAAAGGAAAGGAGATGCAATAAGATGCATGTATACTTTTTTAATGATTGTCATCAGCCAAAAGGTCATTGTTCCACAGTATATTCTTTATTGTTTACCTGAGATAAGAAGAGCCAAGAATGGAAAGTGTAGGCCCCTGTCCATCAGCCTATATAAAGTCATTAGGCATAAGTAGATGGAAAAAATGAATAAATAAAATAAAACAGAAAGCAAAGTTAAATTACAAACATATTGTGTAATCAGTTGCATTTCACATGTACTAAGTTATATAGGACCCTCAATCTATTCGTTAACTTTGTCCACTGTAAATCCATGCCTCTATGCTTCCAGCACTGAATTTATACTGCCACACCAGTGAATCGGATACCTATCGCCAAAGATGGAAATGCAAGAAGAACCCAAGAGAACTTAATCTAATGCAAATTCTAACTGGTTTGGAAGAGTAAAATTTCTCAAATCATTAGTATGTTCCCTTAAATAGTGGCTGAATATAGATCATGATTCATGACAAGAAGCTCCATGAAAGAACGAGACAAATTCACAATTGGTTGTCAACATAATCCCAACGCTCTACTTGGCTGCCAAATTCCTGTGTAACTGCGGTAACAGAGAGCCTCCTAGTCCCCCTGCGGTAGAAAAAATCTTTGGTTTGTTGCTAGCCAAACAGTTTAAGCTTATATGACTCATTAGTCCATCTAAAGAAGAAGGTATGCTTTGGCATCTGAAATTTCATTCAGCTATGCAGCACGACATCAGAGTAAATTGTTGTCAGAATCCCATGAGAATGAAGTCTGCAGTTGGATTTAGCTTTTTACAGCTAGGTTAACATAACAGTTACAGTAAGCTTTAAATATCATGATGACTTCTAACAAAATTGTGAAGCCCTAACAAAAGGCTATGTAAAAGCTGCTTTACATTTTGTCCCATGTTTTAGTAGCACTTATTTTGGAAATTGGGCAAAATGAAATGCAAAAAAGAAATACCAATAATGATAACAAGCAGATACTGCAAAAAAAAATTCAAAACCCATTCAACTTGATCCAGCTCCGGTACCTGGCTACAAGAGCATGGGCTTCCATATGATGGACCCCAATGATGGGCAAATTGAAAGCTCCAGCTATACTTCGAGCTTTCTGGACACCAACTACATTATAATATTCAGAAACAAAAAATCATGTATAAATGAAGAAGATTTCGTGGCATTAACAATTGAGATCTTCAAGCATCCACAAAAACAAAAACAAAAAAATATATCCTAATGTACATCTTCAGACTCCATACGAAGGGCAAGAACAAATGCAGAACCCATGAAAATTAATGCATGCTTCTTTAAGGACAAATATTAATCATTTGATTAGATAGGTCATGAACACTTTGTTTATTAAACAACAGAAGTTCAGAGTTTGCACAGTTGATGCATTAAAGATAAATTTAACTTAGTGTTTCCCATATGGACTTCTCCTAATTTGTTGAAATTCCCTTATTTGAGTATGTAAGTGATGTGCCAACTTGTAGACGGAAGTAAATAGAATGGGAAAACTCAAACAAAATGCTACAATGGGAAATATGTTGAAAAAACAGTGATTGGACATACAGAAACTGGACAGAACATGAGCAATGACACCTTTGTTTTAATTGATAATAGAGAGTTCATGTGGCTTCAGAACAGACATCCCTCTTATGTAATTTCTAAATCAAAAATCCGGATGACCAGCCCCATCACCCATCAAATACCAATCTTAGCAGCATCGTATCCGACGAGCTTTTCCTTCTTCCTTACCAGCTCAGGATACGGAGTCACAGACATCAAAATATGCAGAGAAATATTTGTCTATTAAAGCTAACAAATATGGCCCTCATAAATACAAAATATGGTAAATTTCCAGTTTCTTGGAAGAACAATGTATAAATAAGCAACGACAACAGATTACTGAAGACATTCACCATCAAAATTCCTATCCTCAACCAATATCCATGAGAATCCACATGGTTCTAAAAGCTCTCTGATTCAAGGGTATTTGGTGATGCCCCCACCAAACTTTGTTAAAAGCAGGGATAAATGAACAATTCAACTTGAAACCACATTATCTCGCATTCATCATCTGAAAATATTGTGATAAGATCCGCTCGGGTTTTGATGGATAAAATTAGAGTTTTTGGTGGAAATGTAGGCTTTTGGTGGAAATGTAGGGTTTTTGGGTTTAGTAGAGATGATTTGAGGGAAAGGTGGTATTTTTAATGATGTAAACTGAAATATAAAAGAGGATACATGATATGTTGACTTTTTTGAGAGGAACTCGCTCTTCCTTGGCCATGTTCGAAAGGTGGACCATTATCCCAAAATTCTATTCGAGACGAAACCGCAACAGAGTTATTCTCTCACGATTCAACACTCCTTTCTAATCCCTCAACCCCCATATAATGAACTAAAATATAAAATTACAGAAATAACCCTAAAGCTGAAAATTACAAAAAGACTCTTAAATACCAAAAATTACGGAAACACTCCTAAGACACCAAAAATTTCAGATCTCCCCTCTTTCATATATCGCGGTCTCATATTACTCCTCGCCTGAATAACCACATTGTCTTCAAGGTGGTGCATGTAGTCCATGAGCCACGTTGCTCTCAGTGTGTGAATGTCTCCTCCTTAGTCAAAAGGATAGGATTGGTCTCCTCTGCCCTCAACGACGCCTAGATAGATGTCACAGTTATCACGCAGCTCGGCTGAAGGTCCTCCACACCCAAAACAGAAACGATCATGCTTGGGGGTCGTCCATATGCAAACCATAGGCCATGTGACCGCGTAAAAGTACGACGGGCCATGGCGAGCCCTGAAGGACTACAAGCAGGCCATGACGGCCCTGCAGATCAGCGTGTAGGCCCTGACGACCCTGCAGGGCAACAGCAGGGGCCCAACGGGCCCTACAGTAACGACAGGGCCCGGCAGTGCTGCTGCCCCAATGGGCCCTATGGGCCCTACAGGGTAGCAGCAGGGCCCTACATGGGCTTCAGTCGAGCCCTGCAGGAGCAACCCAGGAGCCATGGTGAGGGAGGGTGAGGCATGCCGCCTCCAATCTAGTTGTATGCTTCCTCATCGGAGTCCTCGTCCTGGTCCACATAAGAGTCATCATCGTTATTCTAATCTGAAGGCAGGTCATCTTTTTGAGGGACATCCTTCTCAAAAAAGGTGATTTTGCCCTTGCCGCTTTCCAAATTTTGCGTCTTTTGTCCCAGATCTGAGCCGATGTCTTCATTTTTCTTCAGATCTAGTTTGTTGCCCTCCAAAAGTTTCGTCTTTTTCTTTGCCTCCGCCTCCGCCTCTATTTCGAGCTCCTCTCATGCTTGCATTAACTCCTTAAAGAGTTGTCTTAAGGATTTCTTCAGATCCATTTCCACCGTGGATGCCAAGATCGAGGCTCTGATACCAAATTATTAGGATCCGCTAGAATTTTGATGGAAAAAGTTAAGGCTTTTATGGAAATGTGAGATTTTTAGTGGAAACGATGGATTTTTAGGGTTTAATATAAGAGATTTGGTAGAAAAGTGGAATTTTTATTGATATAAACTGAAAATATGAAGAGATACAAGATAAGTTGGTTTCTTTTGAAAGGAATGCGTTCTTCCTTTGCCACGTTCGAGAGGTGGAGTGTTTTCCCCAGCTTTTATTCGAGATGAAACCACAATCTCCCAATAAAGAGTTTTCTTCTCTCAAGATTTAACATCACTTCTCTAATCCCCTAGCCCACATATAAATAATAAACTGAAAATATAAAATTACAGAATTAACCCTAAAGCTGAAAATTACAAAAGGACCCCTAAAACCGAAAATTACAAAATGACCCCTAAAACCGAAAATTACAAAAAACGCCCCTAAGACTCCAAAAATTTCAGATCTGTCCTCTTTCATAGAACACTATCTCTTTCATATATCTGCCATCTTTCAATTTGGTATCAGAGCCTCAATCTTGGCACTCATGGTAGAAACGGACCAGAAAAAATCCCAAAATCCCTAGAGCGACTCTTTAAGGAGTTGAGGCAAACCTTTGAGGAGCCCGAGGCAGCAGAGGCAAAGAAAAAGACGGAACTTTTAGACGACGATAAACCAGATCTGAAGAAAAATGAAGACATCAGCTCAAATCTGAGACAAATGATGCCACCTTTGGAAAGGGACCGGGGCAAAATCACCTTTTTGATAAGGATGTCCCTCAAAAGATGATCCGGCTTCAGATCTGAACGACGACAACGACTCTTACGCAGATCAAGACGAGAAGGACTACGAGGAGGCGGTGGACAACTAGTCGGGGGTGATGCACCCTCCCTCCCTTACCATGGCTCCCAGGCTACCCCTGCGGGGCTTGACGAACCCCTGCAGGGCTTGCAGGGCCCTGCCACTGCCTTGCAGGGTCGGTAAGGCCCTGCCACATGGACCACTAGGTCTGTTGACCCCCTGCAGGGCCCTGTCGCTGCCTGCAGGGCCCTGTCGCTTCCTCGCAGGCCTGTGTGCTGATCTGCAAGCCTATCATGGCTTGCTCGTAGTCCTTCAGAGCCCGTCATGGCGACACTTTTATAGTGCCCCGTGGCCCATAGTTTGCACATGGACAACCTCTCGAACACGGACGTTTCTGTTTTGGGCGTGGAGGACCTTCAGCAGGGCTGCGTGATCACTATGACATCTATCCAGGCATTGTTGAGGGGCGGTAGAGACCAATCATATCATTTTGACCCAAGAGGAGGCAGGCAACCCACTTGGAGCAGTGTGGCCCACAGACTACATGCACTACCTTGAGGACAAGATGGTTTTTCAGAGACGGAATAATGATAGATCTGGAATTTTGGCACATCATTGGCGTTTTCGCAATTTTCGATTTTCTAGGAGCTTTTTCGTAATTTGTAGTTTTATGGTTATTTTTGCAATTTGGTCATTTTCGGTTTATTTATATGGGGGCTAGGGGATTAGAGAGGGGGTGTTGAATCATGAAAGAAGAAAACTCTTTGTTAGGAGATTGCGGCTTCGTTTCGAATAGAAGCTTGGGAAAGCAGTCCCACTCTCAAACGTGGCCAATCGAGAGTGGTTTCCACTTGAAAGAAACCAACATATTATGTATCTTTTCCTGTTTTCAGTTTATATCAATAAAAATGCCATCTTTTCCCCAAATCTCTTCTATTAAACCCTAAAAATCCATCTTTTCGACTAAAAATCTCACCTTTCCACCAAGAATCCCAACTTTATCCATCAAAACCCTAGCGGGTCCATCAATTTAACACGGCCTCATCATATTGGCTTTCATGCATGCAAAATGGGAAATCCAATATATTCTATCTCCACAACTACAAAAGAACCAACAGATGAGGGGTGGGATTAAATTTTAAGAAATTGCCTTTTAAAGTGGTTGTCTTTTATTTTAATTTACTATATTTTCAATGGCAATTTCAATGGAATTTTCATAAAAATGCAATTGAATATCTTATGTGGAGGCAGCGCTAAGGGTCCAATGGATTACGCATGTTCTCTAAGAAAAATGATACCTCTGGAGAGGGAAATCAGAAATACTACAAAGCACAAAGCATCTATGGAATTCAGAGTATGAATCTTACGACACAGAAAAGGATTAACTTGCTATTGTAACTTGCGGGAATTATAGTAACCATGTCATATCTCTGATTTGACAAAAGCATAAAAACCTTAAGAATATGTATCCATCTAATGAGAAAGCTTGGTTTGGAAGATAGAAAATGAGAACTTTATAAATATCAAAGAAGAACTACAAGACAATGGTTTCTTAATAGAGGAAACCAGCTCTCCAAGCTTGAACCTAAGAAAGAAAGCTTACTCTCACTTGATCTAGGGTTCTACTCTTTTAAGCTAGGGTTTATCACTCAAGTTTTGCATAAAAAGATAATGAAACCCACCCCGAAACATATAAGGGTAGATTTAGCCCAATTTAAAAAAAACCCTCCAAACCCCAAACTTTACAAAAATGCCCAAAACTGATCTCATCATTACTCCCCCAAAAGAACCACATTGTCATCAAGGTGAAAGTCTGGAAACCGCTGCGCAATAACATCGTAAGGTTCCCAGGACGTCTCATGATCTGAAAGGCGGTCCACCTACTCAGCACCTCACGTGCTCTCGTGCTCCCCTGACAAACCCCTCTCAGCTCAGACGGCTCTATAAGCACATCCATGTCATCCGTGAGTGTCGGAGGTAGTGATGAGGATGCATGGTCTCCAATGGCCCGACGGATCTATGACACATGAAAAACGGGGTGAATAGCCGAATCTGGTGGCAACCTCAGTCGATACGCCACCTAGTCAATCCTGGCATCTACCTCATACGGCCCAAAGTATCGGGACGATGGCTTCTCGTTCCGCCTACATGCCAAGGAGCGCTGTCAGTAAGGTCGCAACTTCAAATACACTATATCGCCCACATCGAAGTGCATATTTCGCCTGTGTTCATCTGCCCGACCCTTCATAAGCTGTTGTGCCCTAGTCAAGTGTTGCCGCAACTCCTCCAAAGTGTGGTCTATCTCCTCAAGATACTGATACACCAGGAAACTGGGGTAGAGCGGTGACCATAGTGAAGTAAATGCGAGGGATCCCGCCCATATAAAGACCCTGAAAGGAGTGTTCTGAGCAGAAGTATGGAAAGATGTGTTGTACCAATACTCTACCCAAGCTAACCACCTCACCTACTGCTTCGGAGACTCAGAAACAAAACACCGCAGGTATGTCTCCAGGGTCCTGTTGACTACCTCCGTCTGGCCGTCAGTCTGGGGATGGTATGCAGTGCTCCTCTTCAGTACTATCCCCGGTGTCTCGAATAATTCCTTCCAGAAGGCGCTAAGAAAAAATTTATCCCAATCCGTCACAATAGAGCCCATGATCTCATGAAGCCTCACTAACTCCCTGATGAATGTTGTCGCCACAGTCACTGCAGTGTAAGGATGTTGTAGTGCCACAAAATGTGCATACTTGCTCAGCCTATCCTCCACCACCACGATGACTGAGTACCCCTCTGATTTCGACAAGCTGTCAATCAAATCTATGGTCGCCTCCTCCCAAACTTGGTCAGTCAACGAGAGATGCTGTAGCAGACCCTCAGGAGCTGTTAATAAATATTTGTGGCGCTAGCACATGTCGCACTTCTCCACCATTTCCGCCACATCCTTCCGCATTCCCTCCTAGAAAAGCTCCGGAGCCAAGCATTGGTAGGTCTTCAGGACCCCAGAGTGGCCACCTACCGTGCTCCCATGAAACTCATGTAACACCCTCGGGATATGAACCGACCCCCGCAGCACCTCCAAACGCCCCTTGTGCAAGAGATGTTGCCCTTCTAACGAATACCCGAGTGTGCTGCTAGGTCCTGTAGTAGTGCGGCCCTGATATTGGCTAGACCCCCATCAACAATCTCTCTCAACAGGGGCTCCCAATTGAGCAGAACGTGTACTGACAAGGCCGACAACTGTGAATCAACATTCCTCCGTGATAGTGCATCTGCCGCCTTGTTCTCAATCCCTAGCCTATACTAGATCTCAATGTGGTAACCTAGCAGCTTGGTCAACCACTTCTAATGCTCCTCAGTGACCATCCTCTGCTCCAAAAGGTATTTGAGGCTCCTCTAGTATGTCCTCATTACAAATCGTCGGCCAGGTAGATAGGGCCGCCATTTTTGCACCGTCGGCACAATTGCCATCAACTCGTGCTCATAAACTGACTTGAGTAACACGTGGCTAAAATATGCAACCGGCCTGCTCTCCTGCATCAACACGGTGCCCAAGCAATAGCCCGATGCATCTGTCTCCACTACAAATGGCCGGGGTAAAATATGAAAGCGCAAGAACGGGAACGCTCGTCATGGCCCTTTTTAGGGCCTCAAAAGCTCGAGTGGCCTCTTCTCCACAATGGAAATTGTCTTTCTTCAGCTGTTGTGTCAATGGTCATGAAATGGTGATGTACCCCCTGACGAAGTTCCTGTAGTAGCCCGTCAGTCCCAAGAATCCCCGCAATGCCTGTAGTATGGTAGGGAGTAGCCAATCCACCATGGCCGCTATCTACGAACCATCTACTGGCACGCCCTCCGCAGAAACAATATGACCCAAGTACTCTACACTCTGCTGGCCGAACGAGCACTTCTTCCGATTAGCAAACAACTGATGCTCCCGTAGCTCCCTCGGCATGGTCGTCAAATACTCCACATGTGACTCCATCGATCGGCTGTAAATCAAGATGTCATCGAAAAATACCAGAATAAACATCCTCAGATAGGGTCGAAACACCCTGTTTATCAATGCCTGGAATGTGGTGGAGGCATTAGTCAAACCGAATAGCATGACCAAGAACTCATAGTGCCCTCGGGTGTCCTTAAAGCAAGCTGCATCACATCCTCATCTCTCATCCGGATCTGGTGATAACCGGACTTCAAGTCAATCTTGGAGAAGACCACTGCAACATGCAACTCATCTAGCAACTCGTCGATCACGGGATAGGGAATTTGTCTGGCACCGTCTCCTTGTTCAATGCCCGGTAATCGACACAAAACCTCCAGCTACCATTTTTCTTCTTCACTAACAGCACCGGGCTCGAGAAAAGCTCACACTCGGATGTATCACCCCCGCATGAATCATCTCGTCCACCATCCTCTCGATTCCCCCCTTCTGCACCTACCGATAGCGGTATGGCAGTACGCTGATGAGAGGGACACCCTCTCGTAGCACAATGACGTGCTTATGGTCTCGTGGGGGAAGCCCGTGAGACGTCTGAAACACGTCCTCAAACTGAAATAAGACCTGTCGTTGCTCCCACGGTATGTTCTGCTCCTGCTCTGACTCCTCCACTGACAGGCCCTGTAGCTCCACCAAGAAGCCATGGTCTTCAAGAAAACCCTGGATCTGCACAAACCGGGGTCTCCTTGAAGTTTCACCAACCTTCTCCCGTATGTGAACTCCATCTCCAGCAACTTTCAGTTGGTCTTTGTTTGTCCCAAAGACTGCAGCCATCTTATGCCTAGAATCACATAGGTGCTGCCCAGATCGAGCAGTAAGAACTCCACCACATCTATCTCCTGGAGGGTCAAAATCACGCCTCGGCATACTCCACTGCTCCGCTCTACCTGTCCGGTCCCCATCATCACTCCAAAACAGCCGGTGTCAACCAACTGCAACACATGTTGCTCCACCACACGGTTGGAGATAAAATTGTGGGTGGCCCCACTATCAATCAATACCACCACCTCCTGCTCAGAGATCTTCCCCATCAAATTCATAGTATTGTTCGGAGTGAACCCTACTACGGAGTTAAGTGACACCTCCGCTACCTCCAAATGAAATGGCTCCTGCTCCACCGCTTCCACGCTCAGCTCCTCCACTTCCTCCTCCTCATCCTCTACCAGCAGCACATGGTGTACGATCTCGACAGCGATGACCTGAGACATACTTCTCGTCACAACTAAAACACAGCCCCTTCGCCCTCTTGTTCTGTATCTCCGCCTCTGTCATGTCCGAAACTTCCCACTAGGCGGCGGCCCGCCGCTCCTCTCCTTGCTCACCTGAGCTCCCCCGTCTGGACTCCCCTGCAGGGGCACGCGGCACTCCTGGAGTCACCGAGCCGCGAAAAACGGACCCGTCCAAGCTCCCTTGGCTCGCCGATCCGCTGCTAGCCTGCCATCGACTATTTGAGCTAGGTCCATCGTGTCAAGCAGCCCACTCGGCCTCTGCACCCGAAGCTCTCCCTAAATTTCAATTGTCAACCCATTCATAAATCTTCCCACCAATGTCTCCTTAGTCATCATCCCTCATATACACCCAGACAGTTCCTCAAATTTCTCCCGATAGTCCCTCATCGTGACCACCTGATGTAGCATCAAGAGCTACTCGTGAATGTCACCGTCCTGGGTGTCTAAAGCGATGCATCATGCATTAAGTGAATTCTTTCCATGACTAGATCGGCCGCCATTTTTACCAAGACAACGACTTCCCCTCCAAACACACACCCAACGTCTACACCTTCTCCCTCTCCCCCATCTGGTAAGGCATCAAAGTACCGATCCGCTCGCAAGACCCATCGTGGGGTCCTCCCCGTCGAAAACCGGCATCTTCAGCTTCTGCACCTTATTTTCGGGTCCACACACTCCTTACTCCGCTCTCGCACTAGGTTGACCGTAGTGGAACTGTTGATAAGCTCCTCCAACTCCCCACGGTCCCCTTGGCCATCCTTCAAAGCATGACGTGCCCCACGGGTTCCCTTCGCACCCTCCATAGTTCCGGAACTGCTCATCGACCCCCCGGGAGGTCGTCGGTCTCCGAACTCTCCTCTGTATGTCTCATCGGATTGCGGAGGTCCTAAAAGTATCCCACCGCCTCCCTAGGAAGCAGCCGGAGGTTGCCGCCATGCAAAATCCCAAACATTCCCCTCTGGTGGCTGCGGAAAAGCATTTCCACCTTGCTGGAAATGCGGGATAGCCCCGTCGCGCCTCTGCAGCTGCGCCAGGGGCCACAGATACCCCAGCGCAGTCGTCGGGGGCCAGCGCCCCCGGTCTCCTGGGGGCTCGCGAGGCCCCCAGGCTGCAGATCGGGCCTCGCGAGCCCCCCAGCTTGCCAATGGGGGCTCATCGGGCCCCAGCTGTTCGTCGTGGTCCGGCGAACCCCCGGGTGGGTTGTCGGACCCTCCCCGGTCTCCGACGAAGCTGCCGGGCCAAAGCGAGGCCCGGCGCGTCCAATCGCAGCATCGCCGCCCCCTAGGCAGGGTTTGGAGGGGGGCGGTCCTCCCTAGGGCTGTCGATCCCCCCTCCCAAGCTGAAGGAGGGGAAAATGTCCCCATCCGCGCTCGTCTTCGTCATCCTCTGGTGGTACGTCCTCCACGAGCACCATTTGTCTTTTTCCATTGTCCAAAAACGGCTCCTTATTTTCTGTTGTAGCTCCTTGATGAATTCCTTTAGGGTTGCTTCGATTTCTCCAACTTTCTCCTCTAGGGTATCTTTCTTCTCCATAGATGTTGTGTTTGTCATGGTGGATCTTCTCTGATACAAATTTGATGAGAAAGCTTGGGTTTGGAAGATGGAAAATGAGAACTTTATAAATATCAAGGAAAAACTACAAGATAAGGGTTTCTTTTAAGAGGAAACCAACTCTCTAAGCTTGAATCTAAGAGAGAAAACTTACTCTCACTTGATCTAGGGTTCTACTCTTCTAAGCTAGGGTTTATCACTCAAGTTTTACATAAAAAGATAATGAAACGCCACCCCCAAACATATAAGAGCAGATTTAGCCCAATTTACAAACATCCCCTCTAAAACCCAAACTTTGCAAAAATGCCCAAAACCTCACAAAAGTGCCCTCGGCTTAGTTCTTCATCTCGCGGTCCTTCTTACGATGCCTTCGTTGATACGTGATGATCTCATCACCATCTTATCCAACAATCAAGCCTTTTACCACTGAAATAATTTGTATATCAGTCATAATCTAAACATCAAGAAGGCTTCAAATGTTGCTTGAGAAAATTTCACTATTGGTTACCGGCTTTAAATGAATTCTGAACAAGTTGTGACACCTCCCAGACAAAGGAGTGAAGAAACATACAACAGAAATCTTGCAATAACTCAGCATTTTACTCCAAAAGCACAGAACATGTCAAATGGGCGATCAAAAGATGTCATTAAGGTTCTTTCAACCAAAAATGGTATACTCTGAAGTATAACTACTTATAAAGCCCATGAACACTTCGCAGATATTCTGCAGACTCCATGTCCCTGCTTACGAAGCTTGTGTCATAAACAAGTATGAGAGGGATGTAGGGAGGAATGTTCCAAAAGGAAAGAAAAAAGGGGGCAAAGGGTATACCCCATCCATTAAATATAACAAGTAAGAATATTGGTTAGGTCGATGCCTACAATACTCTTCAACAATATATATCATCATATCGAGCTTTTTCTCTACCATATAATCCCAACTGAACAATTAAAACCTGTTATGAGTTTATTTTGTCATCTTCTGCTTACGATAATTGCATTTTTTGGTAAATTAAAATAGATAAGACATAACAAAAATCTACATAGCAGCTATAACACTCACAATGTACTTACCTCGCAAACAAAGGCTTAGCCCTGGGCCAATCGTAACAGCAACAGCAGAAAGATTATTTTCTTTCAAATTTGCATCATCTAGTGCCCGCTTAACTACCTTGAACATAAAAATAAACAAAATAAAGGTATACATTATCCAGAGTGGAATCATAAAATAAATTTAGGGCATTCAGTCAGTCAAATTGTCATGCCTGATCAATTACGAGGGAATGAGCTTCCTCAGCCATTTTAGGAGCAACACCTCCATACCGTGAAAGCAATTCTGCCTTGACCAGAGGAAAGCATGCAGCCACATAAAAATTGACAACTTCAATTAATAATGATAGATAAATGACTGATTTTAACTAAATAACGGGTAAAAAGTTATTATATTCCCAAGTACAAGAAGAAGCCTACGAGCAAAATCAAATATTTATAGAAACATATAGGACTATTATACCATAGCAGTATATCTATAAGTTTTATCCTGATATTGTTTGGTTTTTTAAAAGAGAAAAACCATTTCATAATATAACTGATTTAAAGGGTTCAAAGAATCTAAGCAACAATAATGACAATCAAACTTTGGGGGGAGGCAGAATGTCTACGAAAAGTACGTTTCATTTTATATTATTTATCTTTTATAGTTGTGATAACTTTCTTGCCAAGACTTTACGTCTTCCAATGACATTGCTACCAGTAGCTATCTGATGCGGCTCGGCTAGTGGAGGAGGCGGCCCGCGCGGTCATGGAAGAGGCTCCGGTTCGGGTCTATCAATGGAGGAGGCGACTTGGGTCCACCACGGACCTGGTCCCAAACTTGTAATTCCGCAAGAGAAGGGGAGGGTTAAAGGGTAATTAGACATTTGCTAATCCCTCCCTTAATAAGGGGCCGGCCGGCCCTAGTACGGTTTTTATCGAAGAATTGATGATGTATTTTATTTCCCTTAGAACCCTAGTTTAATTCCTATTGCTAATTAGTTGTTCTTGCATTTAGATCTATTATTCTAGGAATTAATTAGTATTTTCAGATCAGTTCTTCCTCATTAAACCCTAGATTAGGAAGTCCAAAGCCATAAAAATCCCACCTTTGATCCCCACAAAAAGCCATAATCGTATCAAATTGGTATCAGAGCGGTTGATCTATGGCCAGCACGCGATCCATGGAGCGGGTTGAAGCTTTGGAAGAGAAGATTGAACGGATGGAAGCCCAAATCGGCAAGGGGTTCATAGATGTGAGAAAGGAAGACACCGAGATAGCCAGGGAGATCCGGGGAGAGATGAAGGAGAACCAAGAGAGAACGGAGGCAAAATTGTCGGAATTAACGGAGGCTATAGCGGCGTTGACCGCACATCTCGTACCAAAGGCGGATCCAAGTAAAAAGGAGCCACCTCTGGCGAAGGATAAGGGTAAAAGGACAATTTTTATCGAAGACGTGCCGGAACGAGATGGCGACGGAGGCGTGGATCCAGGAGAGGAGCGGGGGGTGTATCAAGACCCCCCGATGCCGCGCACAGGAGAAAGGAACGCCGGAGGAGGCCTCCCGCCCCTCCGGCAGTAGGTGGGATGGCCGTCGCACCCCCACGGGCCTCTAGGGGGCGGCGAAACCCCAGAGGGCCGCGGGGGTGCTGCTAGGCCTTCAGGAGGGCCGGCCGCACCCGCCGAACCCTCCTGGGGCCTCGGCGAACCCAGGCGGGGCCGCCTGGGGGCCGTCGACCCAAAACTGGGGTCGGCCGCCCCCGGCGACCCCCTGGGGGTTTCGCCCGACTTCCGGGGGGCCCCGAGTTGCGGCAAACCCCGGGGACCCCCTCATGCCCTCCAGACCTCCCGACAGCCGTTTTCGAGCATATCCGAGCTTCCGAGAGGGCATCCCGAGGTCCGAGGAGCACAATTTCCAGGTTTTCAGCCATTCAGGGGACCCAGCGGAGGATTTCAGCAGCCTAGAGTGCACCATCAGTTCACAGGTGGCCCCGTCGACCCAGCCCCCAACTTTCGGGGGAGTGACGAGTGATTGGAGAGCGTACCATGACCCACCAGGGGGCCACCAGGCAGAGTATGGACACCCATAGGGTGACTGGCAGGGGCATGGAGCAGAGGGAGGATTCCACGATTGAGCCGAGGCTTATTTTCCCGACAGACGACATGGGTACCAGCAGAGGGGAGGATTCCATCAGCAGGAGAGAGATGGATACGCTGGCGAGAGACGTCTGAGGAAGCTCGAGGTGCCCATCTTTGAGGGATGAGACACAGATGACTGGTTGTACCGGGTGGAGAGGTACTTGGAGGTGTCAGCAATCCCAGGAGAGGAGTGGCTTCGGGCGATAAGCGTTTGTCTGGAGGGGGAGGCCTTAGGCTGGTTCCGTTGGACAGATCAGCAGCAGCCATTTCAGACGTGGATGGAGTTTACGACACTCTTGATGGAGCGATTTGGTGCAGGGCAGTCTGGCGGGGTGTTTGAGAGACTATATTCACTGAAGCAGGAGGGGAGTGTAGGAGATCAAGAAGTTTGAGTCACTCTGCCACCGATTTTGGGGAGTATCTGAGGAATCATTGGAGGGCTGTTTTATGAAGGGGCTGAAGCCCACGGTGAGATCTGGACTGAGGCAGTTCGAGTCAGTTGGTCTGCACGGGATGATGACGTTGGCAAGGAAGGTGGAGGACCATCAGGAGACAGAGCGGAGAGCCCGCGAAACATGGGGAGGCGCCACGTTCAGGAGTCAGGCGGCTGCTACAGGACAGAGGACTGCACCTTCTTCAGGGACCACGTCTGGTCAGGAAGCTACATCCGTTGCTGGGGGCGGCGGAGACAGGAGGCAGGAGCCCCGAGCTGGGGGGCAGGTGCGGAGGATGACAGATGCCGAGATATGGGAGAAGCGGGTGAAGGGATTGTGCTTCCGATGTGATGAGAAGTTCACCCCAGGACACCGATGCGCTGATCGGACCCTCCAGATACTGATAGCTGGCAATGGGGAGGGAGAGGACGAGGTTGTCATCCTAAAGGCAGGAGATGATGAGGAGGTAGAGCACCAGCACTTGGACTTTGCGGAGGCGTCCCTCAATTCCGTGGTAGGGTTCACACCGAACCATACCATGAAATTGGTGGGACAGGTGGGCAATCAGGAGATGATAGGGTTGGTCGACAGTGGGGCCACCCACAACTTCATTTCCAGCAGGTTGGTGGGGGTATTGGGACTGCAGATGAGTGGCACGGGGCGATATGGAATGATGTTGGGCACGGGACAGGTGACACACAGCACAGGTGTCTGCTGCGGGGTGATTGTGACCATTCAGGGAGTGCAGATTGTCACAGACTTCTTCCCTTAGAGCTAGGGAGTACCGATGTCATCCTGGGGATGAAGTGGCTGCAAACCCTCGAAGAGACCAGGACAAATTAGAAGATGCTGAGGATGGAGTACCAGGATGGAGGGAGGACAGTGGTATTGCAGGGGGATTCCAGCCTCTGCCGTTCTTTGGTGTCTTATAAGGCCATGTCCAGGGCGATCCACACGGCGGGAGGAGGTTTCTTGGTGGAGTTACAGGCTGTGACAGCATCGGTGCAGAGCGAGGACCAGACACAGGTGGTGGTACCGGAGGTTGAGCAGCTGCTGGCTCAGTATGAGGATGTTTTTCAGACGCCACAGGGTCTGCCACCACACAAAGATCATGAGCACGCCATCGTCTTGAGGGAGGGTGTGTCCCCCATCAGTGTGCGGCCCTACATGTACCCACAGGTACTGAAGGATGAGATAGAGAGGCTGGTGGATGACATGCTGCAGGCAGGAGTGATACAGCCGAGTACTAGCCCCTTCTTCAGTCCGGTTTTATTAGTGAAGAAGAAGGATGACAGTTTGAGATTCTGCGTGGATTACAGGGTCCTGAATAAGGAGACAATTGCAGATAAATTCCACATCCCTGTGATTGATGAGTTGCTGGATGAGCTCCACGGGGCAGCCTGCTTCTCCAAGATTGATCTGAAGTCAGGGTACCATCAGATACGGATGAGGGCGGTCAACGTGCCCAAGACTGCTTTCAAGACTCATGAGGGGCACTATGAGTTCCTGGTCATGCCCTTTGGCCTGACGAATGCCCCTGCGACATTCCAGGCCCTGATAAATAAGGTATTCCGACCTTACCTCCGGAGGTTTGTGCTGGTATTTTTTGACGACATCCTGGTGTACAGTCGCATCATGGAGGAGCATGTGGGGCACCTGCGGGCAGTGCTGCATGAATTGCAGGAGCAGCAACTGTGTGCCAATAAGAAGAAGTGTTTGTTTGGGCAGCTGCAGGTGGAGTACTTGGGACACGTGGTGTCTGCAGAGGGGGTGGCGGCTGATATGGCCAAGGTTGCTGCCATGTTGGACTGGCCGATACCTACCACCTTACGGGGTTTGCAGGGCTTCTTGGGCCTGACAGGTTATTACAGGAAGTTTGTCCAGGGGTATAGCACGATTGCTTGGCCACTGACCGAGCAACTCAATAAGGACAGCTTCCACTGGGATGAGGAGGCGACTAAGGCGTTCGAAGCCTTGAAGCAGGCGATGACGACGGTGCCCGTTTAGCACTTCCAGATTTCAGCAGACCATTTGTGATAGACACCGACACGTCAGGATATGGGTTGGGCGCAGTATTGATGCAGGACCAGAGGCCTATCGCTTTCTTTAGCCAGACTCTGTCAGCACGAGCGAGGCTGAAGTCAGTATATGAGCGGGAGCTGATGGCGATTGTCCTGTCCATTCAGAAATGGCGGCCCTACTTGTTGGGTAGGAAGTTCATAGTGAGGACCGACCAGCGAAGCTTGAAATATTTATTGGAGCAACGCATGGTTACCGAGGAACATCAGGAGTGGCTCTCCAAGTTGGTCCATTTCATATTCGAGATACAGTACCGACCAGGCCTGGAGAACAAGGCGGCAGACGCCTTGTCATGACGCGAGGAGCAGGCAGAGGTGACGGCCATTTCAGCACCGGTCCTTCTGAACAGGGAGCCGTTGAGCAGGGAGATTGAGGCTGATGAGGACCTGGCGATGATACGTGAGGCACTGCAGCAGTGCACCACTGACTTCCAGGGATACAGCATGGACGGACAGAGGCTTCTATACCACGACAGACTGGTGATTCCCAGGGGCTCCACCCATATTCCGATGATTTTCCAGGAGTTCCACGGCAGTGCCATCGGCGGACACTCCGGGATACAGCAGACTTACAGGAGGATGGCGAGAGAGCTATACTGTGCCGGGATGAAGAAAGACATTACCCAGCGGATAGCAGAGTGTGATGTGTGCCAGCGTCACAAGTATATGGCAATGGCCCCAGCAGGACTCTTACCGTCGTTGGCCTTACCAGAGAGCGTCTGGGAGGAGATCAACATGGATTTTATCGAGGGGTTGCCGCGATCAGAGGGTTACAGTTCTATACTAGTGGTGGTCGATCGGCTCAGCAAATATGCCCATTTCATACCCCTCAAGCACATGTACACTGCAGTTACAGTGGCCGCAGCTTTTATGAAGGAGGTGGTTCGCTTGCACGGTTTCCCCGCCTCCATAGTGTCAGACCGCGATAAGGTGTTCATTAGCAGTTTCTGGCAGGAGTTGTTCAAGGTGCAGGGGACCAAGCTGCGAAGGAGCACTGTCTATCACCCACAGACGGATGGTCAGACAGAAGTGGTGAATATGAGTGTAGAGACCTACCTGAGGTGTTTTGCGTCAGATGCGCCGAAGCAGTGGGCCAGATGGTTGGCATGGGCAGAATATTGGTACAACACCCAGTACCACTCGGCAGCACAGAGTACTCCTTTTAGGATCCTATATAGTCGGGACCCGCCCCAGTTGATACACTACAGCCGAGGGGCCACACCGGTGTCACAGGTAGAGGAGCATTTGACTGAGAGGGACAAATATCTGGAGGAGTTGAAGAAACACCTGTTGAGAGCCCAGCAGATTATGAAGACCAAGGCTGATGCACACCGGAGAGATGAGCAGTTTGCGGTGGGAGACCGGGTTTACCTGAAGCTCCGACCTTACAGACAGAGAACCTTGGCCCGTCAGAGCAATGAGAAGCTAGCAGCCCGCTACAATGGACCTTTCGAGGTGACAGCTCAGATCGGGAAGGTGGCCTATCGTCTGCAGTTGCCGGCCACTTCCACCATTCACCCAGTGTTTCATGTATCGCAGTTGAGGAGGGCCATTGGGAATCACACACTATCACCAACCCTGTCACCCACTTTGACAGATGACATGGAGGTGCTTCTGGAGCCTCAGGAGCTGACATGGATCCGACAGGCTACACACGGGACACAGGAGGTGCGTATTCGATGGCGGGGCCTACCAGACTACGATGCTACATGGGAGTCTGCCACAGTGATCCGCAACCAATTTCCGGAATTCCACCTTGAGGACAAGGTGGCACTTTTGGGACGGGAGTAATGATGCGGCTCGGCTAGTGGAGGAGGCGGCCCGCGCAGTCATGGAAGAGGCTCCGGTTCGGGTCTATCAACGGAGGAGGCGACTTGGGTCCACCACGGACCCGGTCTCAAACTTGTAATTCCGCAAAAGAAGGGGAGGGTTAAAGGGTAATTAGACATTTGCTAATCCCTCCCCTAATAAAGGGCCGGCCGGCCCTAGCTACGGTTTTTATCGAAGAATTGAAGAGGTATTTTATTTCCCTTAGAACCCTTGTTTAATTCCTATTGCAAATTAGTTGTTCTTGCATTTAGATCTATTATTCTAGGAATTAATTAGTATTTTCAGATCAGTTCTTCCTCATTAAACCCTAGATTAAGAAGTCCAAAGCCATAAAAACTCCACCTTTGATCCCCACAAAAAGCCCTAATCGTATCACTATCAATATTCAGATTCTCGTAGTTTTCGGCACGTGATTTAAGCATGAAAATAGAAATTATTTATGCAAAATATTAATCATTGTATGTTATGTTATTTAATCTTTATTAGATTGATGTTCTAATTTAATCAGCTTCTACTGTGGCAAGACTAATTAAATTGAGATTCTATTTTGACATGTTTCCTCTTTAAGTCGATTAAAATACTAAATCATAAAGATTGATGTTCTAATTTAATCAGCTTCTACTGTGGCAAGACTAACTAAATTGAGATTCTATTTTGACATGTTTCCTCTTTAAGTCGATTAAAATACTAAATCAATATCAATTTCTATTGTATTTTTGTTAGACATATTTCATTTTCAAACAGACAAGGAGTCTAATTAGATATGAATTTCTAATATAAATTTTATATATTTAAATTAATATATCCGCGTCTATTTACTTTTTTTATAATTTCATTTTATATGTTTTGAGATTCTGATTTAATGAGTTTAAACTAAGAAGTAAACCATAAATGTTCAAGAATCTAAATCGTCTGTGATTCTGATCCAATGAGTTTCCTTACACAATTCTAAGTAAAATTGAGTTAAATTCTAACAGAACTTTCAAACATCTAAGTAATACTATATTTCTAGAAAAATAAGGGGCAAAGAAGGGGATTAACCGCTAAACATTTTGCTTTTCAGAGTAAAACTATTATTAAAAAATTACCCTAATGGGGAAAAGAGGGGGGATAAGAGAGGGATATACATCAAGACTATTTCTTATAAAATAATAGTAACAATATTTATTTCATATGCTGATATTCTAATTTAATGAGTTCAATTAGGTACGAAATAACAAATGTCCAATATTCTAAATCAATAGTGCTTCAGATTGAATGAGTTTCCTCATATCTAATTAACACTAGATTGCCAAAATAATCTGATGGGAAGATAAACGAGGAGAACATGGGGGAACAAACATCCAAACTATTTGCTTTTAAGAACAATAATAAGTATTACCAAAACACCCTGCAAAAAAGAAGGGGGGCATGAAGGAAGAGTGGGCAAGGGGAAACCGGCCTTCAAATTTGCTTTTATAGTAGTAAAGATAATGGCCATATCTAGAAAATCAAATAAGGCAACAATAATATCAAAATGCTGTGGGTTGGGTGGAGAATTTAAAATACAAATATTAATAAATAGAAAGAACGAACAACATTCTCTGACTCAATAAATTTTCTAATGGTTTCAAGCATGGTTTGAGGTATCGGCCGATACCATTAGGTATCGGCTGTATCGTATCGGTATCTGCAGTTGACGATACCGAAACCAAGGGTTGGTTTCAGTATCGACCGATACTGAACAGTATCGATCAGTTTCGGCCGATACCTGCCGAAACTGACTGATACCTGCCGAAACTGACCGATACCATTCAGTACCGGTCGAATATGAAGGAATAACAATATGCAATTAAATAAAAATTCTCTAAAAACCCAAAAAATTTCGTGAATCAATAGATTGCATAGAAAGCTCGTTTAAAAGATATGAGAAAACCATTGGGTTTCGGCTTGAAAATGACGAAGAATTAGACGAAAAAGAGGCAGTACCAAGAAAAAATTGCTGAAAAAAGAAGAAAAATGACAAAAGGAAGATGATGAAAAAATTGAACTCGCCTCATCGTGTCACCGCCTCGCCGAACCTGTATCCTGCCTCGCCGAACCCGCCTCGACCATCTAGCGTGAGAGTGAGAGTGAGCAAAGAGAGAGAAAGAGGCACGAGTCGCCTTTCAGGAGATACTTCGTTCTTTAAAAAGGCAAACTTGTAAATAAGTGGTATGTGCGTAAAGTAAAACAGTTGGTGCGCATATCAAGCAGATATTTTGTAGCAACCCTATAAATAAGAGGTATGTGCGCAAAGCAAAATGGTGGGTGCGCAAAGCAACGACCAGCGATTTATTTGGTAAACTTGTAAATAAGTGGAATGTGCACAAGGTGAAACGGTGGGTGCACAAGGCAAGCTTTAGGATCTATTCATTTATCTAATAGTTAGTATTTAAGTACCAAACTTTAAGTATTTAGTTTTTGATATGATTACGAACTCAAATTTAGTTTATCTATTTAGTATTTAGTATTTGATAGTATACGATTAATATTTTAGTTTGTTAAGTATTTAATAATATTTGATAGGTTTAGATTTAAGAACCTCCGAAACCATCACTGTGTGTATATAGTATATACATATTTAAAGTATCTCCGAAACCGAAACCGATACGCGAAACGAAACTGCCGAAACTAGCGATACGGACGAAACCGAAACTTGCTTCCGAAACCGTCGAAACGGACGATACCGATACCGAAACCTAAATTGTGGGAAGAATGATACCCAGACCGAAACCGAGACATAAAACCTTGGTTTCAAGGCCTCGAATAGCAAAAAGCCAACTTGCAATTTGCCCCGCTAATTGTGAATGACATTCGATGAATCTCAATGTTAGAGATTGGAGTGACAACAAAAGTTGGATGAAGGGAAAGAAATCATTAATAGTTTATTACTTTGTTTGTTGTTCACAAAATCAACACTCAAAAATGTCTACAGTTCAAATGTCACGAGATATTGGCTTTATCAACATTGGTTTTCCGTTTCTTCCTTTCTCCAATGCAACATGTGAAAGTTGGCTCGATTGAGGCACTGTCGAAGTATTGGTTTGGCAGCCGAGCTATCTTGTGAAGAGCTAGCTCGGCTATGCTCGGATCCAACCTATCTGGCTCTGCACAATTCAGATACGAGGATGTCGAGCAATTGGACTTCGACAGTGCATTGGATTCTCAGTTCGGAGGATCGGCGTCTCATGGATCGGCGGCTCGTGGATCGGCGGCTCTACAGTCCGAGCTTCATGTAGCTCGGATAGCTCGGCTCGGCACTTCGTTTGCTTGGTCTTCAGAAGAAAGCTCGGCAGGACGGAGGGGCCCACCATAGGACGCGCCGTCCTATTCGTTGTAGAGTTGGGATAGCTTTGGAATTTCGTTAAAGTCGGGATTCGTATCTCTTGGGAATCTCTCTTCAATGATGACACCTATTGTACCCTAAGGCTATATATATGGTGTTTTAGACGAGGGTTTTGGAGGGGGAGAACTTTGAGCCGCCTTTGTGAGAGCCAACTTTGAGATATATTGTTGACAGCTTTTGAAGAGAATTTGTATGTTTCTTCTTCGTTGTGAAGAGAGAAAATTTGTATACATTATTTCCTTCCGTAATAAAGCTTATTGGTGTGTTCCCTTGACCGATCGACGGCTTAAAGTTATCTTTCATAGTGATCTGTTTTGATTGTTTGGTTGCTCGTCCTCGTCTTGATCGTCTGACGGTCCTAGTCTTCCACGCTCGCGCACAACAAACTGGTTCAGAGCTCATCAGTTTTTCAGAGATCTACGTATGAGGCGAAGATAAGCAACGGTGGCAATGACAATTCCTCAAAAGCATCGACTTCTAGAGGGTATGCTCCACAGCTCGGACTATCATGGCCAACACGAAGTTCGAAATTGAGAAGTTTGATGAAAAGATCAACTTCATTATATGGAGATGCGAAGTCTTGACTGTCTTGAACCAACTTGGTTAGGATATCACATTGGACGAGAAGCCGACGAGCATGTCTGATTTGGAGTGAAAACTCTATATCGGAATGCGTGTGAAACGATCCGACTGTATCTGACGAAGAAGAAAAAATACACGAGGAGACAAATGCGAAGAAGTTTTGGAAGGAGCTCGGCGACCAGTACATGAAATAGAACATCCAGAAATGACTGCATTTGAAGAAGAAACCTTTCCGTCTGAAGCTTGAGGAGTGTGTTTCTATTGAAGAACATCTCGACTACTACAATAAGCTTCTGATTGATCTAAGGAACGTCGACGTGGAGGTCGATGATGAAGATAAAGTTATGATTCTCCTCAACTCTCTATCCATAGAATATGAGTACTTGGTTTCGGTTCTTACTTATGGTAAGGACTCGATCACATCTGAAGAAGTGTCCAATGCTCTGACGAGCAACGAGTTCGAAAAGAACAATGAGGACACGAGAGGCCGAGCTAACGAAGCTCTAACCGTGGTGACAGGTCGGAGTAGCGAGAAGGGTGGAGCTCGGAAGGGGTATTTCCAATCCAAGTCCAGGGACAAGAGTAGATGTCCTCTTCACAAGGACTTCGCAAATGACCAATGTGCTTTCTGCAGAGAAAGATGACATTGGATCAAAAATTGTCCGAAGGCGAAGAAAAAGCACGATGCAACAGCCAACGTCGCAAAGAGCGTTGAAGTCAATGAATGGGTTTTGGTTTGTGCTTCGGGAAGCGTGACGTCAGATGGATGGGTACTCGACTCCGGATGATCATTCCACATGACGCCACATAGAGGGTACTTTACCACTTTTGTGGATGAGATAAGAGTACGGCCATGTTGGACGATGACCGAGTTTGCAGCACTACATGCATCAGAACAGATCGAATGAAGATGGGCGACGGTGTTACACGAGACATCGATAAGGTACGTTATGTTTCCGACTTAAAGTGTAACCTCATATTGCTCGGCTCACTTAAAGCCAAGGGCTGCCGAGTAACGATGGAGAACGGTGCTCTGAATGTGACCCGATGAGCTATGATCGTGATGAAGGGAAAGCGGAAAGACAACCTTTATTACTTAGATGGCTCGGTCGTGACTGGCACTGCAGCTCTAACCCTTGAGTCCGACCGAAATGACGCGCTTCTTTAGCACATGCATCTAGGTCATGGTGGTGAGAAAGCTTTGCAGAAGCTGATCGAAGGAGATCGTCTGAGAGGATCCCAGGCCGGAAAGATGGAGTTCTGCGAGCATTGTGTCGTCAGCAAATAGACATGTGCTTCTTTTGGGACGTCCATCCATAGTACAAAGGGAGCGCTGACTATGTTCATACCGACATGTGGGGGCCGAGTAAATCGGCCTCATTGGGAGGTAAACACTACTTTGTATCATTTATTGATGATTTCTCACACATGGTGTGTGTTTCATCTTAAGTCAAAGGACCAAGTTCTGAACACTTTCATAGAATGGAAGAAACTGGTTGAATCTTAAATAGGTCGAAAGGTCAGGAGGCTCTAAAGTGACAACCGTGGAAAATATAGGTCGGACCTCTTCCAAAAGTTCTGCAGATCGTATGGGATTCAGAGGTACTTCACCGTTGGTGATATGCCGCAGCAGAACGGAGTAGCTGAAAGGATGAATCGGACTTTACTAGAGAAAGTCTGATGCATGTTGTCTACTACTGACCTACTGAAGGAGTTCTGGGCGAAAGACCTGGCGAACGCAACCTACTTGGTCAATCGGCTACCATCTGCTGCATTGGAAGAAATATCTCCTTTGGAGGTCTGTTCAGTAAAGCCAGTTCCTGACTATGATTCTCTGCGAATATAGGGCAATCCGAGCTACTATGCCATGAAGGAGAACAAGCTCGATACTAGAGCCAAGAAAGTCATCTTCTTGAGCTTTAGCAATGGTGTCAAGGGATACAAGATGGGGGTGTCCGACAAAGAGGAATGTGATTGTGAGTAGAGACGTAACGTTCGATGAGTCAGCGTTACTGAAGGAGCATGAACCGGTGGTGGAGACCAAAGGGACACAGATGAAGTAGATCTACTTGGAAGTGTAAGGTTCCAGATAGCTCGGCTACTGACTCAGACCGACCTACACCAGAGTCTGCAGACAACGTATTCCAAAAAGATGCTGGTGTTGGTGGTTCAAGCTCGGATGGTGGAGATAGCTCGGCTCCACAGACTGCACAGCTGAAGGATTCCATTGCAGTGTCGAGACTGAGGCGTGAGATACGAAGGCCTGCACGATATACTAAGATGGTCTCGTTTGCCTTCCCCGTTGTAAGTATAGACATACACACTTCTTTCAAAGAGGTGGAGCATTCTGAAGACTCCGAGAAGTGGAGAAAAGCAATAGACGAGGAGATGGAATCGGTGATAAAAAATGAGACATGAGATCTGGAGGAGCTTCCGGGGGGCAAGAAGGCAATCGGTGTAAGTGGGTATACACTAAGAAAGACGGAGTCGAAGCTGGAGAAGTTTGCTATAAAGCTCGCTTTAAAGCTAAGGGCTATGCACAGAAAAATGACATCGACTACAATGAATTCTTCTCTCTAGTAGTGAAGTATTGCTCGATTCAGATCCTGTTGGCATTAGTGGCTCAGCTCGATCTTAAGCTGGTGCAACTAGATGTCAAGACGGCGTTCTTGCATGAAGAGCTCGATGAGGAGACCTATATGGCTCAGCCCGATGGCTATGAGAGCGGTGATGGTCTTGCATGTAGGCTGAAGAAGTCGCTCTATGGGCTGGAGCAGTCACCTGAATAAGGTACAAGCGTTTCGAACGCTTTATGACGAATGATCAAGGGTATGTTTGGAGTCCATATGATCATTGTATATTCTTTCAGGAGTTGGATGATGGGTCATTCATCTAGCTCTTGCTTTATATTGATCATATGCTCATCGCTTCATCAAATAAAGAGGAGATACTGAGATTAAAGTCTGAGCTAAATTGTAAATTTGAGATGA
The DNA here is from genome assembly GCA_030789695.1 of Scilla litardierei. NCBI lineage: Eukaryota > Viridiplantae > Streptophyta > Magnoliopsida > Asparagales > Asparagaceae > Scilla > Scilla litardierei. The sequence goes on from CM061141.1 coordinate 48,754,981, forward strand.
TTAATCTAGGCGAAGCACTGAGGATTCTTGGGATGGAGATCACAAGAGATCAAAGTGGAGGTAAAGTTCATCTTTCACAAAATCGCTATTTGAAGTCTGTGATATAGAGATTTGACTGTGAAAATATGAACGTCATAGCTACTCTGCTCGCACCTCACTTCAAGCTCTGTGACGAGCATTGTCCGAAGAACAAAAATGAGAAGAAGCTTATGGAGAGCATATAGTATGCCAATGCGGTAGAAGCCTTGATGTATGATATGGTATATATCCGATCCGACCTATCACATGCAGACAGCATGGTGAGTAGATACATGCATAATCCAGGAAGAGCACACTGGCGAGCTGTTCAATGAACATGTGTATACATCAATAGCACAGTTGACGTCAGATTGACATATAGCTGAGGAAATGAATGTATGCAAGTGTTGGGTATGTTGATTCTGACTTTGCATTCGACTTAGATGGGAGGAGATCCATAACAGGCTACGTCTTCACCCTGTCAGGAGCTCCGATATATTGGCAGAGTATATTTCAGTCTACGATGACATGGTCTACTACAGAGGCAGAATACATGGTATTGACTAAAGCTATGAAGGAGACGATATGACTGATGGGCTTGATGGATGATCTAGGAGTCTACCAGAAGAAGTATGACCTCCATTGTGATAGACAGAGTGCGGTGCACTTGGCTAAGAATCAGGTCTTCTATACTCGCATCAAGCATATCGATGTGAGATTCCACTTTGTCCAAGAGTATGCGGGAGAAGAAGAAGATGTCATCAGTCTGTTGAAGATTGGAACCGATGACAACTCTACAGACATGTTGACCAAGGTTATCTCAGAAGATAAGTTCAAGCACTATTTGAACTTGCTCAATGTTGTTCCAAGATGATGTCAAGGCGGCCCCATTTTAGGGGCATTGAGGCTCGGTGGAACCAGTTGAGTCCCGGATGGGCATTGGGCTCTTTGGAGAAAAATTGGGAGAACACCAGATGTGACTCTACCGAGATGGTGCATTGGCAGTCGGCTGTGTAACGAAGGCATAAATCTCACCAAGGTAGAGATGCCGGAAAGTTGGCTCGATTGAGGTGTTGTAGACATATTGGTTCGGCAACCGAGCTATCTTGTGCAGAGCTAGCTCGGTTGTGCTCAGATCCGACCTATCTGACTCTGCACAAGTCAGATACGAGGGTACCGAGCAATTGGACTTCGACAGTGCATTGGATTCTCGGTTCGAAGGATCAACGACTCATGGATCGGCATCTCTACAATCCGAGCTTCGGGTAGCTCGGATAGCTCGGCTCGGTACTTCGTTTGCTCGGTCTTCAGAGAGAAGCTCGGCAGCACGGAGTGGGCCCAACATAGGACACGACGTCATATTCGTTGTAGAGTTACGATAGGTTTGGAATTCTATTAAAGTTGGGATTCGTATCTCTTGAGACTCCATCTACAATAATGACACCTATTGTACCCTAAGACTATCTAAATGGTGTTTTAGACAAGGGTTTTGGATGGGGAGAACACAGTGAGAGAATTTTAAGCTGCCTTTGAGAGAACCAACTTTGAAAGATATTGTTGAGAGCTTTTGGAGAGAATTCGTGTACTTCTTCTTCGTTGTGAAGAGAGAATACTTGTATTCATTCTTTCCTTCTGTAATAAAGCTTATGGGTGTTCTCTTGGCCATCGACGGCCTAAAGTTGTTATCTTTCATAGTGCTTTGTTTGATTGTTTGGTTGCTCGTCCTCGTCTCGATCGTCCGACGGTCCTAGTCTTCCGTGCTCACGCACAACACAACAAACTACAAGCATGAATTTATTATTCATTAGCATAAAGCTAGCAGTCAACTCGTATCTTTTGGATATATAAACTTGAGGATATATAAACTTGAGCTACTGCAAAGAAAAATGACCTTCGTCTTCTTTCTTTCTTCTTTCTTTCTTTTAGCTTTCTTCTCCCCGCTGTATTAAAAATGTACAATAGCAATCTAAATAATGTATAAATCTGGAAGGTTCGCGCATTCTTATTCTTCTTTGGTTGTTCCTTTTCCCAGCCTCAGCTCGATAAAACCTGGCCCCCTTTGTTTTGAAGCTGCCACATCCCAAAAAATTACACCTTTCTATGCCTGTAATTTTACCTTCAAATAGAAATCCGCCTGCTCTACTTCAAACTTACCGAAACCATTACAAAATTCAATTTTTTCCTAATTATAATCCAAAACTAACAACGAAATACAGAGGTAATGCATCTATTGACATAATTCATGGTGAAAAGTAATACTAAAATTATAAATTAGGATAAAGAAGATCACTCACTTGAGAAGACACGACTTGGCTGAGGATTTCCCCGTTACCCCTTACCTAAATAACCCAAAAATGTATCCAAAAATTGAGACAAATCCTAAAACTACGTAAACAAAAAAAGACATGCGAGAAGAAGTAGAACATACAACTGCTGCGGCCGTATCGTCGCAGCTTGTCTCGATCCCGAGAACGACGAGATCGTCCGGATTCGGTGCCGGAGAATTGTGAGCAGCAGCTGGGCAGTTAGGGGAAGATAGGTCTCTGAGAGGAGAATTTAGATTAATAGAAGATTGATTTGCCCATTGAAGTGTAAAAGGAGAAGCGAAGAATGATTTAGCTCTCGGGTTTCGATGGAAAAATTTTGTCAGGAGAGGAAAGCGGGACAGCGGGAAAGACGGAGAGAGGAAAGAGGCCGCCATTACTCGTGTGAGAGACGGATGAGGTTTTCTTTAATGCGAACATAACAAATTGCTTTCACTAGACTTTTTACTCCGTGTACATGGGGAAGTGCCACGCTCACTCCCATTTTACTCTACGCACGACAGATTATTTACAAGTTTGTCACTGGAATTACTCATCTTGCACGACTGGGACGAATTTCCAAAACTGCACATGGGTGTGCTCAGTGAGTAAAACGGCCGAACGGTGGTCGCCCCCTCCTCTGACCTCCCCAACCCCACTTCCCCTACCTCCGACCTCCCCAGCCCCTCACTCTCTCTTCTGTCGTCCCGTCTGTCGCCCCGTCCTCTGACATCCCATCCCCGACCTCCACATTCCCCCTCTTCCAAACCCTAGTAAATCGTCGTCGGAGTCGGTGGAGAGCGACGGCCGGGGGGCAGACAATGGTAAAAGAGGAATGCTGGCAAACTTGTAAATAAGTGGGTTGTGCGCGGGAGTAACGGCAAACTTGTAAATAAGCGGTCGTGCGCAGAGTAAAAATGATTGTGTGTGTAGTAATTCCCATGTACATATCATACTTTTTTGAAAAACCAGTTTTTCTCAGTTTACCAGATTTCTCTAAATGCCCACAAGTCACAAACGCCCTAAAAGATAACAAACCTTAGTTCACCTCCTTTCTGTTGGATCATGTGTATGGCAGATAACACTAGAAGTGGAGGTTGAATAGTGTTGTATAAAGAAATAAAAAATCTGCGCGTAAAACAAACCCTTCTAAAAGTTGACTAAGTCTCCAACGAGAGTTACCTCGATGGTACTTAATCAACACAAATATTATAAGCTTGTAGAAATGTGAGTTGCATCGGAAATAAAACGATACAAGCAATAATAATAAGAGATAGAAAAATATGATCACAACGCAGACACATAGATTTTATCCTGGTTCGGACCAACCTTGGCCTACGTTCAGTAACCGATCTACTCGCTCTCAACGCGAGCAACCTTGCCTCAACACATTGAAGAGGACTTCGTACAAGAACATAGCTTCTTCTTGGTAGGAAGTTCCACACCTAGTTACAACCAACTAGGAATTTCACAAAAACTTCACTAACATAACACGTGGGAATTACAATCACCAAGTCTTCTTCAAAGAATTTACAACAAATATAGATTTGGGTACAAAATTTCCTAAAGCCAAAAATATATCTAAGTGTATATGTGGCTTAAGGAATCGAAAAAATCTTGATCAAATAAATTGTTATAGATTATCACAATTTGATCAAAAGAGTTGTCTTGAAAATTGATTCTCTAAAATATGCACTTGGGCTTTAGAGAGCAATGATCAAGTTTTAATCTTTGAAAAATATAACTTTAAGAACACAAAGGTTAAAAAGAGAACTTGTATTTTGAAACTCAATATGAAAAATTATAAGCTTGGAGATCAAACAAGTTTGCAAAATGCTAAAAATAATCAGAAAATAAACTAAGAATTGAATATAAAAGAACTTTAAAAACACTAGCCTTTTTGAAAATATGAAGAACAATTAAGAGCTTTGAGCACTTTGAGCAAAGAGTATATTTCTGATGATATGGAATTGTTGTTTTAAAACCTCTGAAACCTGTACTATTTATAGAGGAAAAAAAGCTTAAAATCAGCTTAAAAAGTCATCTCCAATGGCAAGTTAACGGCTAGCACAAATCAAGTCATATTGCCAAATTTGTCAAGGGTTGATCCATATAGTCGGCTATTCTGGAGAATAGGCGGCTACTTTATACAGATAGTCGGTTATTCCCAAGAATAGTCAGCTATTATTTTGACAGAGAGTTGTAGGCAAAATTTGACGGTCAGTAGTCGGCTATCTAACTCAGATAGACGACTATTTCTGGATATTGGAGTTTTCCTACTAGAAAATACTTGAAAACTATTTTATAAAAATTATATCAAAGTATTTTATGATATAGTATATTTTAAAATGATTTTTCGAGAAATTACGTGTTTTTGTATGAGATATACTTTGGCTTTTACATTCAAAGTATATAACTTACTTAGACACACATCACTTGTTCTCGTTCTTCAATTTTTGACTTGAGCCATTTTATCTTGATCTTAAGTCTTCATAAGCTTCATATCGTTGAGCCATCATATGCTTCATTTCTTGGCTCGTAAGTAGACTTTCAATCATGCACTACAGGAAAAAGGGGCTTTACTGACGGATTTTGCCATCAATAAAAACTAAAATGCTATTAGCGAAAATCTTCACTAACGGTGAGGTTCCGTCAAAAGGTCCGTCAGTGGAATTTGGTGGGTAACACATTTACTGACGGCACGTTAGTACAAGTCTTTGACGGATAGCGAAACCGTCAGGGATAGTACAACTTGTACTGACGGGTTCGTCAGTATAACAAAAACCTTTGCTGACGTCTCTGTCAACAATAATTAAATTTTTATTAGGTATAAATAAATATCGCTAACAGTATTATCACCGAAATATATTTCTTTTTAAAAAAATTGAAATTTTACTAACGATACAGTCAGCAGAGGGCCGTCAACGAAAACCCAAATTATTGTTGACGGGCTCGTCACCGATATTTTAATTATTACTGATGGGCCGACAGTATTAATTTTACATTTTAAAAAAATAAATTATTTTCACTGACGGTAACGTTAATGAATTTGTAAATTAAAAATAAATTTTAAAATCAAAATACAGTAATACTATTCGAAAGTAAAAAAATCATTTTTTACAAAAGAAAAGTCAACAAAAGAAAATATTAGAAATATTTTTAATTCAAAATACAGTAATATTATTTAAAAGTAAAACTTCATTTTTTTACAAAAGAAAAACCAACCAGAAAGAATGACGCTCAGATATGGCCATTGTAGTCACTTGACAAAAAATGGCTGCAAGATGGTTGCATGCCCATGTGTCTGTTGTGTGTCTGTGTTGTGTGTAGTATGATGTGTGTGTGTGTTGTATGTGTACTCTGTGAGTAGTATGATGTGTGTGATGTATGTGTAGTTTTGTGTACTGATGTGTATGTGTTGTATGTGTAGTCTGTATGTGCGGTATGTGTAGTCTGTGTGTAATGATGTATGCGTGTGTTATATGTGTAGTTTGTGTGCACTGATGTTTGTGTTGTATGTGTAATCTCTGTGTGTATTATGTGTGTATGTGTGTGCAGTCAGTGTGTGTGTAGTCTATATGTGTAGTCAGTGTGTGTCTGTGTCTGTATTTGTAGTCTGTGTGTGTGGTATGTATGTGTAGTCAGTGTGTGTAATCTGTATGTACAGTCAGTGTATGTGTGTGTGTGTTTGTTTGTAGTCTCTCTCTCTGTGTGATATGTGTGTGTAGTCTGCGTGTGTGTGCGAGCGCGCGCGTCTGTATCTCTATGTGTGTTTGGATAGACTAAGTATAGTATACCTTTCTATGGAAATTTTAAACTTGGAGGGATACAGTAATAGTACAAAATATGTGGAAAACAAGCATGTCAGAAAATTATGAAGAATAAGATAAAATGCAATTAAGAATAGGCAGTTTGTATGTGTAGTCTGTGTGCAGTCTGTATTTGTAGTCTGTACTGCAGGACATGCAAACTCACCATGCCATGTTTGTCAAAAATAATGTGTATACTATATAGGCAAATCATCATCATCATCATCACCTCTACAGAGACACAAATACAAAAACAGAAACACAATATTGTAACAAAAACAACACACACACACACACACACACACACACACACATATCAGACTACCACAGACACAAACTACACTGACACAGTCAAAAGTCACGCACACGACATATACAAACAGACTACCCATACACATATAGACGACACATACAGACTACACAAACACAGCACACACACATCAGACTACCACGGACACAGCCTCTACAAAGACACCCACAAAAACAGAAACACAATGTTGTAACACACACACACACACACATCAAGCTACCACAGACATAGACACAGAAACACACAAACTACACAGACAAACACAGTCACATACACTGCCTACACATACAGACTACCCACACCCACACAGACTACACACACACATATCAGACTACCACAGACAGCCTCTACAGAGTCATAAAAAATAGAAACACAATATTGTAACAAAAATAGACACACACACACACAGGCACATATCAAACTATAAGGTTTTCTGGGTCCTTATGGCAATAAATACGACGTCCGGCCTAAGTAGGTCGGACGAAATTATCAAAACAGTAGCGGAAAAACAGATTTAAAACATTTCTAAATCAAGCCCTAAAGGGAACAAACCCTAACCAAGATCTGTACTATCTTGGTATTAGGTCCAATCAACCCCTAAGGATAGATCTATCTAACATATGCAATTTATAAACACATGTTTAATTTAAACTACACACCTTTCACTTCGTTTCCGCAGAATACGAAGCATCGTTTTCAGCAACATTTCTTTGACCCTGCGCCGCTTCTCCTGAGCCGAACCGCGTCCCGAGCCGCAACTTGTCCCGAGCCGAACCTCTTCCTGAACTGCACCGCATCCCGAGGCAAGCAACACCATTGTCGCTGAGCCTACCACGCGCCGAAGAAGCTTTCACCTTGAGTGGATCATTCGTCAAGACTTCGGATCCAATTCGAGCTCTTGCGTAGCTTTGCTAAAGCCCGAACATGAGCAAGGAAGAAATTTAGGGAGAAAGAGAATATTTAATTTAAGCTCAGATCCGAGCTTGCTCACGTTTAATGGAGCTACTCAGATCTGGATCTTGGGACGAGTTTCAAGGAGGGGAGTAGGCCCCTATTTATTTTGTCAGCTGACCCCTCCCCTTTACTCCATATCCGATGTGCGACTAAACGATTTGAAGGGAAACATTAATTAAAATTTGCCTTTCGCAAAGGCCAAACTTTAGCGAATTTTTCATCCCTCATATTTGAACTTCGCAAGTGATATAACCTATCAAATCGAAGAGGTTGAACGGTGAACGTGCAGGAAGAAACGATACTCAATTTCGACTTCATTTGACCACTCAAACGTTGTCTTAAAGTCGGGCTAAAATCAACTTTTGGCTGAAAAACCAGCCGCAAAAACCCCGGGTTTCAAAAACCCTAACCAGAAATTTTGGGCTGGGCGGGCTTGGGCGCCCGCCTGCACAGGGCAGGCGGGTCAGCCCAGAGGGTCAGCCTAGCCCGCTCATAGCATGCGGGCTGGCACTACCGCCCAAAATGGTCGAGCTAGCCCAGCCCCTTTATTCTGGTCCAGAATTGTTCTGGTTTTCTAGATGGTTTATATGGCATATTTTGTGCATTTGGAGTCCGTTTTTGACGCAGTTTAAACCTACATTTAGACCGGGATGATCCCATCATCCAGGTAACCATTTCAATGCATTTATTATATTAAATTTGCACGTAAACAATTTACGGCACATTTAATTTTATTTGCATCATATGCAAAATCCAACATTTATTATAGAATATCATTTACATCAAATATAAATGAACCGAGGGCATACTGTTGGGTCATACATAATGTGACTGTATTGTCATTAGTGGCACTTAGATATTTCAGTAGTTCTTTATTATCCTTATATGAAAGATCTTATTTATTGGCCATGTTGTATGTCATGTTGAATGTCATGTTGCAACATGAGATTCAACCTGCTGTTCTAGATCTTTGGAAAGAACGACAAGTCATTAGAAGGTTGAATGTACATTACTCCAGATCTTATTGGTTCTCTCGAAAGCATTCTGGTGTATGCGGCTAAGATTGTGACTGGTTGAAGATGAAATAAGAAGTTATTCCACAGATACGGTTGTTAGATCTGTGAAGATTTATTTGACCCACAATTGTTGGTTGAGAGATTTGTTGAAGATATTGCAGAATCATTTGCCCGAAGTGATCCCTTAATTTGCAGGATGTCAATCTGCATGGGATGCTCGTGAACAGACTTCCTTAACTACTCTGAGATTAGAGGAAGTCGGTTGATATAAAAGATATGCAGATTACGGCTAGGGTTTTATCGCTTTTGAAGATTGTGATCGAATAATTCGGGAAGGAGGCTGACGGATACCGAGGTAGGGATCAATGGAGTTGATTCGAGTCAGTTCTGCAAGGGGAGCTTGCATAGATTACTCCATGGGTTTGGTAGAGACCACCCACCACGGTTTGTATTGAGGGTGAGTTTATTCCTCCTAATAGATATCCGATATTAGTGATTGTGTTCATTGATATTTTAGTGGAGTAATCTGATCTTTCTGGGCATGTCCCCGCAGATGTAGGTGTGCGCACCGAATTGCGTTACCAAGTCTTACGTGTCGTTGCTTGGTTTTTATGTTTAATCATTATGTTTAATTGATTAATCTCTTCGTACTGAGTTACAATTGGTACCAAAGCAGGTCATCTGTGCTGCTTTGTTGTTGTCAAAGTGTGTGTGATCTTGGTTTTTCAGTGTGTGAATCATGAATACAAAAGAAGGCGCTTCCGTTACTCGTCCACCGTTGCTCATTGGTACAAACTATACTTACTGGAAGTCTCGGATGCATGCATTCATCAAGTCTCTTGATGAGAAGGCATGGATTGCTACCATTGAAGGATGGACTCTACCAGTCGAAGTAGACAAAGATGGCAAGGAACACCTTAAGCCGGCAAGAGAATGGAGCCAAGAAGAAGATCGTGTGGCTCTGGGAAACTCTAAGGTAGTGAATGCCATCTTTACAGCTGTTGATAGTTTAAACTGATCTCTACTTACGAGTATGCGAATGAAGCGTGGGATATACTTCAAAACGTCCATGAATGCAGTAAAAATTTCTAAACTTCAAATGCTTGCATCTCAGTTTGAAGAACTAAAGATGAATGATGATGAGACTATAGCTGAATTTAATGGGAGGTTAAGAGACATTACCAATCAGTTTTTTCAACTTGGGAAAAAGTACTTTCAAGTGAAATTGGTTAGGAAAACCTTGAGATCTCTTCCAGACAGATTCTCTGCCAAAGTTGCTGCCATTGAGGAAGCCAGAAATACGTCCATCATGAGACTGGATGAACTTATGGGATCCCTATAGACTATAAAATGAATCTGAAGCAGAATAAAAAGGACAAAGGGGTTGCTCTAAAGGTAGAAGCTTGTGAAATCTCTAAAACAGATGATGAGTCGGAGCTTGATGATGAAATTGTCTTGTTGACCAAGAACTTCAGCAGAATGCTGAAAAAGATTAGCAACAATGGGCAGAACTTCAGATCAGGTAACAATGTGCCATGGCCAAATCTTCCCACTGCAGGAAAAAATACCAGTGCTCTACTCAGAGGTATGATCAGAAAAATAAAGGTAAAGGGATACAGTGCAGAGAATGCGAGGGTTTTGGCCACATACAAGCTGAATGTGACAACACCTTAAAGAAGCAAAAAGGGAAGTCTTTAGCAAGCACCTGGAGTGATGATGAATCTAAAGGGAGTGCTGGAGATGAGGACATCACAGTAACTATGTTGCTTTTACTGTTGTCCTGAAAAGGCAATCTGACTGTGACACTCACAGTCATGTTAGATCTGATGTTGCAACACCAGGTACAACATCTGGTAATAATCTAGACAATGTTAGCCAAAATGTTGCAACATCAACGACAACATCTAGCAATGAATCTAATTCTGAAGATGATAGTGATGAAGATGTGAGTGAAGATGATATTCGAACAGCTTATCAGACAATGTTTGACAAATGGATGAAGATCTGTGAAACAAACAAAACATTGAAATATGAGAATGTCAGATTGAAGGGGGGAAAAGAAAGAAGCCAAAGCCAGAGTTTTGAAGACCGAGCTCAGTCTCAGAAATCTAGAGGGTACCTTAAAAACACTTCTCAGAGCTGAGAAGGCTGAGAGTACTCTCAACAAGTGGAACTCCAGGAAGTCGAAAGTAGATGACATTCTAAATATGGGGAAGACTTCAGGTGATCACACGGGTGTGGGGGTACAATAGAGGAGCCTATTATCATGTGCATACGGAGAGACGAATTCTTGTGACCAAAGAACTTGAAAGGATGGGTCAGCTCAAGGGGCATGAACAGAAGAAGCTGACTAGAGGTACAAAAATTGGTCGTCCTGTGTGTGGCTACTGCAGATTTATAGGACAAACTAAAAGAAACTGCTTCGGTCGCATGCGACATTGTCGAGAATGAAGAAATGTTAGACACTCTAACTTGAAGATGAAGAAGAAATTAGTAAGGAAATTTGAACTATACAGCATGGTGGCTTACACATCATTAATTGCCTTCTCTGAGAACATGTGTTATTTCGATAGTGGGTGCTCTCGTCATATGACTAGCAACAAGAATCTTCTTCCTGACGATACAACCTGTAACAAGGGTCACGTAACTTTTGGTGATGGACGAAGAAGGCAACAAGAATCTTCTTACTGACGATACAACCTGTAACAAGGGTCACGTAACTTTTGGTGTTGGAAAGGGAAATCTGAACGTGGCCGGTCTTCCCAAACTGAAGGATGTTATGCATGTAAAAGATCTGAAAGCCAATCTGATCAGTATAAGTCAACTATGTGATCAAGGGTTATTAGTAAGGTTTACTTAAGAGAGATGCTTAGTGTTCAATACCAATGAAGAATGTATCCTTACTGGGAAAAGATCGACTGACAACTGCTATCTTCTCCAAGAGGCTAATACTTGTCTTAATTCTGTTGCTGATGTGTCTGAACAGTGGCATCAAAAATTAGGGCATCTGAACTTCAAGACTCGTATGAAGATCTCAAACTTCATCAGATGGATGTGAAGAGTGCTGTTCTAAATGGTATTCTAAATGAAGATGTGTACGTTAAGCTTCCCAAAGGGTTTGAAGACCCCTTCCTACCAAATCACGTGTATCAGCTGAAAAAGGCCCTCTATGGCTTGAAACAAGCACCAAGGGCCTGGTGTGATAGATTAACTATCTTCTGCAGAAGGGATATAAGAGAGGGGGAGCTGACAAGATGTTGTTTGTTCAGAGAACTAAGTATGTTGTGATTGTAGCTCAGAACTACGTTGATGATATGGTGTTCGGATCTACATCTCAACATTTAGTACGTGAGTTCATAACTCTCATGTAGAAGGAGTTTGAGATGAGTATGGTTGGAGAATTGAATATGTTCCTTGGCCTTCAAGTAAAGCAATCAAATGAAGGACTGTTCATTTTACAGAGCAAGTACGAAAAAAACCTGGTAAAGAGATTCGGGCTAGAGAATGCCATACAGGTTCGTACTCCTATGTCTACAAGTGATAAGCTCTCTAAAGATGATGGTGGAAAATCTGTAGAGGTCACATTGTACAGAAGAATGATAGGGAGTCTATTGTATCTAACGACCATCAGACCTGACATCAGTTTTAGTGTGGGAGTGTGTGCCCATTATCAAGCATGTCCAAAGGAGTCTCATATCACGGTAGTAAAAAGAATCATCAGATACGTTAACGGTACAGCTGATTATGGTATATGGTATACCAAAGATACTAACGCCCTTCTGTCATGCTACATCGATGCTGATTGGGCATGCAATGCTGATGATAGGAAGAGTACTACAGGTGGTTGCTTTTATGTGGGAAACAATCTTGTCTCATGGTACAGCAAGAAGCAGAATTCTATTTCCCTATCCACTGCAGAGGCTGAATACATAGCATCTGGAAGTTGTTGTACTCAACTTCTATGGATGAAGCAAATGTTGACTGACTATGTGGTGGAGCAAGCTGTATTGACTATTATATGTGACAACCAAAGTGTGATCAACATTTCTAAGAATCCAGTTCAACACTCGAGAACTAAGCATATTGATATCCGGCACCACTTCATCAGAGAATTGGTAGAGAAGAAAGTACCGGTCATGAAATATGTTGCAACATCTAGTCAGTTAGCTGATATTTTCACGAAACCCCTTGATTCTGGCAGATTTGAAGAGCTACGACATGCTTTCGGGCCGTATCGTATCTAATGTTGCATATCATGTTGCAACATAGGGGGAGCTGTGTTGTGTTGCTAAGAGCTTATTTAGGGCCAGATCTTTGTTTTCGGGTCTTTATTACGGCGCTCTTTTCAACTTCCCAAATTTTCAAAGAAAAGAAGAGGATTCATCTAGGGTTTCTTGGTGATCTCTTGTGTGACTCTCCCCTCATTAGCTGCTATGGCCCGCGATCAAGGTCAAAAATCTTCTCCAGGTCCTCGCCGGTACTTTTGACGTTCTTCCTCAACGAAAGCGGTGGCATCCTCTTCCACTCCTCCTCATGTTAAGAGAAAAGGGGTGGTTTCTTGATCTGCCCGTGTCTCGTCTCAAGGTTCCTCTCCTCCCTCTTCATCTCAGTCATCTTCCAGGCACATGCATTGTCTCATTTGTGGCAAATTGGGAAATGGTTCCATTTTCCCCAATTTCGGTTCAATGCGAGGAACCATCGTCTTTCGATTCCAAATTTTCTGCTCTAGTCAAAATTCAAGACTGGTTCTGGTATCTTAGGAGGACTGGTAAGAAATTGGACCTGTCTTATATGGATTTCTCAGGAGTTCGTCTTGGTCCTTATGAATTGGACAAGTTGAAATGAAAGTTGATGAGTGTTGAAGTGATTGATGATATTGAAATTAGAATTACCACCCGAAAGCACTGTCGTCCAACCCTAAAATTATCTAAAATTGTTGTTCTTAAGATCCCTGATTCTGAAATGTCAATCTCTGACGAGGGAGCTGGTGCTAGTGCTGGTGCTGAGGTGAATCCTGACCCTGCTGTTGCAGATAACCAGCCTCAAAAACCTCCTGCTTCTGTTGATAATCAAGACTGCAGACACCTCCCTGATATTCATGATGTTATTGACGAGGTCCATCGTATAGATGACACTAATGTGGTGGAGGATTCTGATATCCCTTCTGATACCCCTGTTCCTCTAATTCCTGAGGCTGATCCAACACCTGAGGGCAGGTGATTCTTCCTATGTTGCAACTCAGACAGATGTTGTTCTTGAGGATGCTCCTGATGTTGCAACATCAACTTGTGTTGATGCTGAGGATGCCTCTCATGATGAACCTATTCCATCTCAAGCAGCTACTGCTGGTTCTTCCTCTGATGTTGCACGTAATGTTGCAACACAAGATATAACTCAAGATGCAACATGCATCCCTGCTATTCAAGATATTACCGACTCTTCTTCTCAGCCTGCTCAGACTAGGGATGATCTGGTTCCTCCTCCTCATACTCGCAATCCAAGGACCTCATCCAAGAAATGAGATGCTTCCTCTAGCCATGCCTCTCTATCTCCTTTTAAGAGGGTCAAGATCACTGCTGCCTCAGGTTCTGCATCTTTCCCCTATTTACAGCTTTAGATGCTATGAGTAGGGTGTTTTTTGATCAGGTTAGCAAAAAGAGATGGCCCCATATACTCTGATAGGGCCATCCTAGCTGAGAAGCATCTGTCTATTTCTTCTTTTTCAAAGACCAAGTTTGTCTCTGTTATGAAGGATCTCAAGTTATAGCATGTTGCCATATTTTTCAAGACATATAACCCTGTGCTGGTCAGGGAATTTTATTGTAATTTGACTAGATTTACAGGAGACTCCTCATCCAGATGGGCCTTTCGTTCCTTTGTCAGAGGGAAAATTGTCTCCTTCTCTCCCACTATTCTTAACACGCTTCTTCAGTGGTCATGTCCTCTTTCTTTGTCATCATTTGGGGATTCTGTTGGAAATGACCATGACACCTTCATTAAGGTGGTCACTACTGGAAAGTTGGTGTTTTGGCCTAAGTCCACCTCATTTCACTCGTCTTCCTTGTCAGCCAAATATTTCATGTGGTATAGGTTGGCTACAAGGAACTGGCTTCCCACCTCCAATGTTTTAGTGGTTACTAAAGAAATGTGCAAATTATTATACTCTACTGGTACTCAGCAGCCTCTCAATTTGGGAAGAATCATCTTTGATTGAATTTTATCCTTGTCTGAGTCCTCTGTAGCTTCTCCTTCACTGCCTTATCCATGCCTTATTACTATGCTGCTCCAATCTCAGAAAATTGTGCCCTCTGCAAATGAACTATCTATTCCTTCTGAGTGCATTGGTTATATAGTTAAGTCTGTTTTGGGGAATATCGATGAAATTTCCTGTTTGCCTTCATCATCACCTGAAACTGGAGCTGTCTCTTCATCTCACTCCTCTCCTGCTAGGCAGCCCACTTCTGTTCCTCCAGTATCAGATCTTCTATGCCCTATTGGTCCACATTCTCTTATCTAGAAGACATCTCCATCTATGAGAGTGCCTTGAAGGATGTGAACAATCAGCTGAGGGTTCTTCAGGCCCAAAAGGTTATGTTTGAAGACAGAGTACTTCTCCTAAAGTCCGAGCTGCCTCCTCCTTCTTCAGAGACTCTGGATGATGTTGCTGGAAGTGGTTCTAAATGAGGTACCCCATTTTGGATTTGGTGGCACAAAGGGGGAGAAAAATCTGGGTAAATCTGGGTGGTGTTGATATTTTTTGTGCTTGGAGTTGTTCTGGATTACTCTGAATGTCTGGCTCTGTAAGTAATCACTTTTTGATAACTCAACTAAATACTGATGTTATGATGTGCTGTGAAAGGGAGTTCATAATTATTGGTTCTCCTAGACAGTTATGAAAATAGTCTTGCTTATTGTCATTCTTGTTTTTTTCCTTCATGACTTGCTTTATGATGATTGTGCCACTAAATGCCAAAGGGGTAGTTTGTTGGGTCATACGTAGTGTGACTGTATTGTCTTTAGTGGCACTTGGATATTTCAGTAGTTCTTTATTATCCTTATATAAAAGATCTTATTTATTGGCCATGTTATATGTCACGTTGAATGTCATGTTGCAACATGAGGTTCAACATGCTGTTTTGGAGCTTTGGAAAGAACGACAAGTCATCAGAAGTTGAAGGTATATTACTCCAAATCTTATTGGTTCTCTCGAAAGCATTCTGGTGTATGCGGCTAAGCTTGAGGCTGGTTGAAGATGAAATAAGAAGTTGATGTTCCACAGATACAGTTGTTAGATCTGTGAAGATTTATTTGACCCGCAATTGTTGGTTGAGAGATTTGTTGAAGAAATTGCGGAACCACTTGCCCGAAGTGATTCCTTAATTTGTAGGATGTCAATCTGCATGGGATGCTCGTGAACAAGCTTCCTTAACTACTCCAAGATTAGAGGAAGTCGGTTGATATATAAATGGATTGCGGCTAGCGTTTTATCGCTTTTGTGATCGAATACTCCGGTATGGAGGCTGACAGCTACCGAGGTAGGGTTCAAGGGAGTTGATTCGAGTCAGTTCTGCAAGGAGATCTTGCATGCAAGTGGAGCTTGCATAGATTACTCCATAGGTTTGGTAGAGACCACCCACCACGGTTTGTATTGATGGGGAGTTTGTTCCTCCTAATAGATATCCAATATTAGTGATTGTATTCATTGATATTTTAATGGATTAAGTTGATCTTTCTGGGCATGACCCCGCAGATGTAGGTGTGTGTACCGAACTGCGTTACCAAGTCTTGCGTGTCGTTGCTTGGTTTTATGCTTAATCATTATGTTTAATTGATTAATCTCTTCGTACTGAGTTACACATACATCCCCCAACACAAACTACCACATACACAGACACAAACACAGTCACAATCTTACTGCCTACACATACAGACTATCCACACACACAGACCACACGCACTTCACACACACACACACGACTACCACAGACACAACCTCAACAGCGAAAAAAATAGAAATACAATATTGTTATAAAAACAGACACACACACATCAGGCTACCACAGACACAGACACACACAAACTACACAGACACAGACACAGACACAGTCACACACTACCTACACATAAGACTACCCACACCCACACAAACCACACATACAAAATACACAGACTACCACAGACACAGCCTCTACAAAATACACACGCACAAATCGAATGAGAGGAGATGTGATGTTTGCAAAATTTAAAGATTTGGAGACATGTTGTCCCCCAAGAGGGGGGAGAGAGTTGGAGTGGAAGATTTGGAGCCAAGATTAGAATTGTTTTGATACCATGTAAAATTTAGAAGAAGAAAATGATTTGTGGGGAAGGCCACTTAATGATGCCATCAGAACAAGTGACACCGGAGTTAGAGTAGGGTTTGATTAGAGTATAATCATCCCCACTCTCCCAAACTAATGGACGGTGAAGAAGAGATTGACGATCTCAGACTAGAGGGTGCATGTAATGACGATGTCCTAGAGCAGCTGGATCACATGGATCCATGAGTCGTGGGGTGCTAAGGAAGAAGTCGAGCTGTGATAGGTCAAGGTCGAGGCTGGAGTCAGAGAGGGACAGTAAATAACCATTGTTGTGCTTTTGGGATTGAAGATGCGAGAGAGCTCCGGTGGGTTGTCAGAGATGGAGGTTGAGAAGTTCCTATCGGAAGGGTTGGTTTTGGCTTTGTCTGATCCTGGGCTGGGGACGAAGAGGCTTCTAGTAATAAGAACGATGAAGGAGAGAGCTTAAGAAATGGCTGATGATTGGAATAGGGTTGAGCAGGGCAAGGAGGAGAGCTGATCATCTCCACCCTCCTTCCAGAGGGGAGGGGAGAGTTGATAGTGTTGTGACTTAGAGCTTGGATCAGATCAGGATTAACAAGGCACTGATACTAAGTAAAATTGAGAAAAAGAAAATGATTTGTATTTCTTGATGATTACGGTTACAAGAGTTATACCATACATATAGTACAAGAATTATGATGGGGCACAAGAGCCCAAGACCCAACAACAAAACCCATGAGTCACAAACATATGAAACAAAGAGACACACAAGGACCCACGGGTCATACAGAAGAACCCAAGAGTCATAACTATTTCCGAGACATACATTAAACTAAGCCAATAATTATTTTAACACCCTTCTATCATCTTATGCCTAAACAAAACCGAAAGGAACTTCAAGTACAATATAAACAGATAGGGCTACAGAGGACAACCTTGAACCATCGTTGAAGTAAATATGCTAAAAGACATTGGTGAGTACCACAAATCTAGGCTTCTGAACACAGGCTAGCACTCAATTGATGTAGGTCTTATTGAATCCCATGCTTATCGGAACCTTTGCCAAGAAGGACCAGTCATAGGCTGACCCATATGTAGTTTGGACATCACATGACCCTTTTGGTTAAGAGCAATGTCCATTGAATGAACAAGTTATCGTGTCATGATAATGATAATTGTTATCAGAAATAACCCCCTGGCACAAAGACACTCTGCTCTTCGTACACACATTGAGAAATAGCCCCTTTCAGCTGATGGACTAGTATCCTTGATAAACAAACATGTATGCTAACTCGCAAAACATCTTAAATTTTAAAACAAAAGAATCAGTTTGTCTATTTGAAGTCTGAACATTTTATCTCTCTCCGTTGGTTTTAAAACAAAAGAATCATTTTGTCTATCTGAAGTCTGAACTTTTTATCTCTCTCTCTCCGTTGGTTTGAATAAGGAATCACAATCTGACTTTGACCAAGGAAATTGATATGGATTGGGAAAAATATTTCGATAGGATCTTTAACTTTCCTCCCTAATTTTAGTGAAAAGAATTGGTTTAGGGGTAAAGGTTGGTGGTTCGTTACGAAAGATAGGGTTTTTATCATTTGGCTCTTATTAAATTTCAGACGAAAATAATTAGGAGGCAACATCCCAAATTTCAGCACTAAATAGCTTATAAAAAGATGACAGGAAATAATTGTTAATCTGTTTCAAAATTCTTTCTTGGGGTCGGAATTAGAATTCACTAACTATGTCTGTAGAAATAACAATCAAGAAAGACAAAGATTTAACGTGGTTCGGCTATAAAACCTAGCCTACATCCACACCGAGAAGAGAGACTTTCTTATTTCAATTGTGTTACAATGAGAAGGGTAGCCACCAATATTTATAAGGCCAGCAAACCATAAAAGACAAATATGGTAACAACATATGTGCTCATCAAATATCAGCCACACATAGAAAGGATCCAACGACCCCTATTCTCTCTTCTTTCCAATACCCCCCCTCAAGTTGGTGTGAAAATGTCGATAGAGCCCAATTTGGACAATATCTCTTGGAATTTAGCAACAGATAAACCTTTGGTGAAGATATCAGTCAGTTGTTGATCACTACGAACAAATGGAGTGATATGGTATTGGCTTATCTATTCTTTCGCACAAAGTGACAATCTACCTCAATGTGTTTAGTCCTTTCATGAAACACGTGATTTGATGCAATATGAATCGCCGCTTGATTATCACAAAACATCATTGTAGGTCGAGACGAACCAAAACCTAAATCATTGAGAAGAGCCCAACGCCAAATTATTTCACTTGTTGTGGAGGCCATTGCACGGTATTCAGCTTCTGCACTTGATCGAGCTACGACATTTTGCTTTTTACCCATCCAAGTGACTAAATTTCCCCCAACAAATGTGCAATAACATGTTGTAGATCTTCTATCAACATGACATCCAGCCCAATCAGTATCAATATAAGCAGTAATGTCACTATGTCCATTCTTACGCATCCAAATACCCTTCCAGGTGAGCCCTTTCAGATACTGTAATATTCTATTAACAGCATTCATATGATTAACAATATGAGCATGCATGAATCGGCTTACCAGACTTACAACATATGAAATATTCAGGCGAGTAATAGTAAGATAAATTAGTCGGCCAACCAAGCATTGAAACTTTCCAATATCCAAATATAACTCACCATCAGCATCAAGCTTACCACCACTATCAGTAGGCGTGTCTGACAGTTTAACACACATCTTTCCTGTTTCCTTCAATAAGTCAAGAACGTACTTCCTCTGATTAAGAAACATACTTTTATCGGAGTAGGTAACTTCCAATCCAAGAAAATATTTTAATAATCCAAAATCTTTGATAGTAAATCTTCTATGCATCAATGCTTTCAGTCTTGAGATTTCAGCTTGATCATCTCCAGTGATCACGATATCATCTACATATACCAAAACGATAATGATGCCAGACTTACTTCTTTTAACAAATAAGGTCAGATCTGGAGCGCTTCTCTTAAGACCATTCATCATGAGAACCGAACTTAACCTAGCATACCAGGCTCGTGGTGATTGCTTAAGCCCATAAATGCTTTCCTTAATTTGCAAGCTACTCCAAAAAAGGACTCTTGTGGATGTCCAGGTGGGACACTCATATAGACTTCTTCTAGATCTCCATGAAGAAAGGCATTTTTCACATCCATCTGAAATAGCTTCCAACCATGATTTACTGCTAAGGACATAAGAACTCGAAACGTGTTCATTTCGGCAAATGGAGCAAATGTTTCTTTATAATCTTCTCCATATGTGTGAGTAAATCCTCTAGCAACAGGTCTTACCTTACATCGTTCAATGGTCCCATCACTCTGATATTTGATCTTATAAACCCAACGACAACCAACAGTCTTCTTTCCGGAAGGTAGCTTAATAATATTCCATGTATGATTCTTATCAAGAGCATGTAACTCTTCCTTCATTGCTTGTCTCCAAACCGAAGAGGAATTAACATCTCTGAAATTACTCAGCTTAACTTCACATGACAATGCACACAGAAAATCAGAATGCTTTTTGGTAACATTATCGTATGTTAAATGAGCTTGTATAGGATAGGAGACATCACTATTATAGATAATATGATTCTTATCAAGAGCATGTAACTCTTCCTTCATTGCTTGTCTCCAAACCGAAGAGGAATTAGCATCTCTGAAATTACTCGGATTAACTTCACATGACAATGCACAGAAAATCAGAATGCTTTTTGGTAACATTATCGTATGTTAAATGAGCTTGTATAGGATAGGAGACAACACTATTATAGATAATATGGTCTTTCAACATCACAGAAGGACGCTTTTCTCTATCCGAGCGTCTTGCAGGCTGATGATCTGTATCAGTTTCAATTTTAATTGTTGGCGGAGTAGTTTCGATATCAATAACAGGAGACGGTGTTTCAGTTACTGGTGTAGCATCAGATGGCATTTCAACTACCGAATGATCTGCATCAGTCTCAATTCTGTCATCTGTGGGCTAATAATCGGAGGAGACGCCCAAAAATCAGACATATACCCCCTGGGACCGACTCCCATACTTATCCTTCCAGTCGAAGAATGGTTCATTTTCAGAAAAACGAACATCTCGAGAGACAAATATCTTACGAGCGGAACTGTCATAACATATGTACCCTTTCTGCGTAGAATAATAACCAAAGAACACACACCGAGTTGCTCGAATGTCTAACTTGTCACGATTAGTAGATGGTCGATGCACATAGCAAACACACCCAAACACTCACAGATGAGATAGACCAGGTTTACGATCTTGCAAAATTTCCAATGGAGACTTGAAATTAATCACTCTACTAGGCGTCCGATTAATTAAGTAAACTGCAGTCAAGACTCAGTGGGACCAATATTTCTTTGGCACATTCATCTGAAGCATGATAGCTCTTGCTGTTTCTAGAATATGTCGATTCTTCCTCTCTGCTATGCCGTTCTGTTATAGTGTATCTACACAACTAGTCTGGTGAATAATACCGTGGCTGCGAAGATATTCACCAAGAGAATGGTTGACATATTCTATGCCATTGTCAGACCTGAGAATTTTTACTTTTGCACCAAATTGAGTTATTATTATTTAGATGTAAACCAAATTGAGTTATTACCATAGTATGAAAATCCTTAATTGTAGCACCTACCTTCTTTTTAGATTTCAGCAAGTATACTCAAGTAGCACTTGATCGATCATCAATAAGTAACAAAAAATATTTATAACCATCATAAGAATCAATGGGAGCAGGACCCCATAAATCGGAGTGAACTAAAGCAAAACGTTCATCAGATACAGACATAGAGTTAACAAAAGGTAAACGAGTTTGTTTAGAAAACTGACAAACATCACACAATGTTGACTCAACAGGAATGGAAGGAAAAATACAAGACAAAATACGATTGCATGGATGGCCTAATCGTTTATGCATAATTTGACTCTCAGTCACGGTGCTAGTATGAAACACCCCTTTACTTGATTGAACAAATAAAGTCCATGAGAATATGTTTCTTTACCAATCGTTTTCATCGACTTTCGATCCTAAAAGATAACCGAATTAGGAGAGAAAATAACATCACATTATAAGGAATTAGTAATTTTTCATACAGAAAGAAGCTGAACCGGGAAGAAGGAACAACAAGAGCATCAGAACTAGTAGTAGGAAAGAATGTAACTTTACCACTCCCAATAATAAGGGCCGAAGCCCCATTAGCCACAGAAACAGTACGGTTATCAAAGGTATGATTGAAGGAATGAACAGACGAGAGATGATTAGCCATATAATCAGTAGCACCAGAATCTATAATCCAAGTGCTGGATTTTGAAGAAGATGAAAAAACATGATGGTTACCTTAAGCATAGGTAGAAGGATTACTTGTTGAGATCGACACATGGCTATTGCTGCACCTTCTTTTTCCATTTCTAATCATACTTGGCCTTGAGATGAGGATGAAGTAAAAAACACCGATTTATAGTATGCCCTTTCTTGTTGCAGTGGTCACAGTGAAATTCTCGGGTACCTTTACCAGTGTTAGATGCTAGTGCACTAGAATTACCTTGGTTTGAAATAACATTAGGATCATCAATTATAATAGTTTTCCGAGTTTCTTCACGTTGAACGGTTGCACAAATACTGGAGAGAGATGGTAGTTCAGAATTCATCAATACTTGACGCTTAAGTTGCTCATAATCTTCTTTCAAGCTGCTCAACAAGGCAAAAAATTTGTCCTCCTCAGCCCGCTTAAGAAGGATTTTTGCATCTGTTGTATGAGGCCGATAGATGTTCAGCTCATCCCACATTCGTTTCAGATTCCCATGGTACGTGCTCAATGAAGGGCTTATCCCCTTGATTTGCATTAGAAATTTCATGTTGCAATTGAAAAAGACGAGCTGCATTATTCTGATTTCCATAAAGTTCTGACACAGAATCCCACAAATCCTTTGCAGTATCAGAAAAAGTAAAGATTTCAGAAATTTTAGGTTCCATGGAATTGAGAAGCCATACCAGAACTGTCTGATCATTAGCAACCCATTCATGTACCTTTTTGGGATCTTTCTCGTCGGGACGATCGATTGTCCCATAGATATACCCGAGTTTTGATCTTCCACCTAGAGACAATGTCACAGCTCTAGACCAAGTTGTAAAATTAGTCCCATTAAGAAGAACAGAAGTTAACCTCATAATAGGATTCTGGTGTGAGAAAAACTGATCAGAGTCTGACATGATTGACAAAAAATCTGTTGATCAGAGGATCTCGCTGCTGCCGTTTGGATCTGATCTCAGGTCAATGGATCGAATCTGATGTGATGCAGGACGACGAAGTAGCACAATGAAGATTTGAGGAGCCGCAAAAGATCTGATCGCTTCGGAACTCAGGAGCACTGCGCAGAAGCTCAGACCGTCGGATTTGTGAAAGCATACAACAAAAAACTCAAAAAACAGCAACTGCTAAGTCAAGTGGAATGCGAGTAAACACTGTTATGACCCTAGTGCCTATATACCTAGGGTATGCCTATTTATGTATGTGTGCATAGTAGTAGTACTCGTATACTGGTATATATTGAGATGTGTATATAGTAATTACTGTAGTGAATATAGTAAGATAGTGATCGATGCTTATTTGTTTGGCCATGGTTGATTTATGAGTGATGATATGTTTACATGAATGCTTATTGAATGTGTATATGAGGTATACTTACATGGTTGAAGTTGGTGTTTGCATATAGTAATTTTGTTGTGTGCAAAGTAATTCCCTATGTAGATGGCTATATGGTTGAACATGATATGATTTGGATGTATAAATGATTGGTATAGTGGTTGTTATTATTAGTGCTATTATTAGCATGAGTATTAATCTTATTGTTGTTGTTAATTGGGCCTCTAGTTGATTTTAGTAGCTAGAGTTGGTTGGTTGGACTTGATTGTTGGGCTTGGATTATTAGAAGGGAGAAGAGAGAAGAGAGAGAGAGTTCTTATTAAGGATGGAAAACTTGTAATTACATGAGCCCATAGAAATATCTCCTTTAATTAATCCTCTCTTTTCTCTACATTCTTCTCCACTCTTCTTCTAACTTCTAATTTCTTTTTTATATTCTCTTTTCTCCCCCTAAGTGATGGCCGAAACTCCCAGGTCCACGAAAAAAGAGAAAAGGGGAGAAGAAGAAAGAAA
This sequence comes from Scilla litardierei, assembly GCA_030789695.1. Classification (NCBI taxonomy): domain Eukaryota; kingdom Viridiplantae; phylum Streptophyta; class Magnoliopsida; order Asparagales; family Asparagaceae; genus Scilla; species Scilla litardierei. Next base: position 48,778,929 of record CM061141.1, read on the forward strand.
GAAGCGAGAAGAGGAAGAGGGAAAGCCATGGTAGAGAGAAGGAAGACATGGGAAAATTGAAAGAGGAGCTTGATATTTGAGATTCTTGGAGTTGAAGATGAGATCCATGGTCGGGTTCTCTTGATTTGAGGTAGGAATCCATCTCTATATAGTTTATTGTTCAATTTCATTTAAGCATGCTAAAAGAGACTATCTTTTATTTGGAACATGCATTTCTTGTTAATTGAATTATGAAAGCATGTTATGAAATTAATTATGAAAAGCAATTCTTTTCATGCCATGAAATAATCATCCCACCAAAAGTTGTCATCTTGCTATTAAATCCATGTTGTTTCAATGGAATGACTTGACATTTTGCCTACCATGTGTTTGTAGTAATGCATATTTGAAGTCAAGTATGAAAAAGAGAATTGCCTTGCATATTTTGACTATGGGTGAAAGGTTATGGTTGGAAAATATTATGTGTTGAAATGAGAACTATGGGAGTAATGCTGTGGTTGTAAAGTTTTAATTATTGAAATGAGAAAAGGTGGTAATGGTAAATGTTGCAAGAATGTAAAATTGTGGACTTGGTCTCTTGAATTATGTAACATGGAAGGGGGATCCTATAGCCTTGCATACTTGGATGGTGATGGCACCTATGGCATGGATTTATGGGGAGGTGTTGTTATATTGGTATGATGTGATTATGGTGATGGGCATGTCACAATGGGCATGACCCTTGTTTGAGAATTATGATATGAAAGAAAGTCCCAAAATGAAGCCATGCCATAATGACCACATGCTCCATTTATGTATGACATTAAAGTCCTCTACCCATGCCTCGATGTAGGTTGTAACCATCTAAAGTAATGCATGAAATGTTGAATGGTTGTAGTGTCTTCCATTTTGTTAACTTGTATATCCTTAGGTTTTAATGCAATATGCCATGCCATGCCTTATGTTTAGTGCAAAACACCATTCTTGTAGTTGCTATCACATTTTTTTATGGCTACCTTTATGTCACTTTGTAAAAAGCCATGTCACACTACCATGGAAGCTTTATTTTCACTTTTATGTTTCATTTTACGATATCGTCATGCCACTTGTTTGTTCCTTGCATCACATTATTGAATAATATGAACTATGGTGGTTGCATTTATGCATTGGATAATATGCTATACGGAGATGGGATATTCCTACCGGGTCACGCTGTGACGTTTCCCCGTCGAATTTTCAGGTTGATTCGTGGAGTTGGAGCCCCATTAGCTCAACTGATTGGAGTTGAGTGTGGGTGAGTGTGTGAGTGACTTGGGAGTGTTCTTGTACCTTGGTGAGATGAGGGTTTTGTTGTATATGAGATTGTATAAAGATGTTGTATAAACATCTTATGTATATATGTGTGTGTGTTTTAGTTATTATCTCTTTTGTTAGTTTGTGATGATTGGAATGCTACAGATACTATCCCAGCAGTACGTACTGGACCTGCTTGTGTTGTATTGGTATTTCCTCCGTAACACTCGCTGTTCAGGGTATCCTGGAGAGTAGGGCATTACAAACACCCTCCGAGAATTCACAACTCCACCTTCATAGAACCATTTGATCCATGTCTCTGTGGGGAAGGTTTGGAAGAAGACCCATCTGAATAGTGTTTTGAAATTCGTTGTCCCAAGGAGTCGGAACCTGATCTGAGGGATCACCGTCGGATCATCGACCGCAAACTGTCGGGAAGAAGCAAACTGATCTGAGGAAGTGGAAGATCACCGGAGGGAATCGATTGGAAGATCCTGCCACAGGTAGAAGCAAACCCCCTGCAGATCTGATGTCGCTGGGAGAAGCCGCCGGAAGAAGCCGCCGAATCTGTTGGCTGATCGGTGGATCGGATCCGGATTCGGATTTGATCGAACATGGGCGCTTCGGATCTGAGGCGGCAACATCGGACTTATCAGATAGGACATGTCGGATCTGATCGCAAATCTGAGGTGACGGGAAGAAAGGAACAAATGGAGATTGATTTTGAAGGTGAAAAAGAACGAGTTAACGATCAACCCGCTCTGATACCTTGTAGAAATAACAATCAAGAAAGACAAAGATAACGTGTTTCGGCTATAAAACCTAGCCTACATCCATACAGAGAAGAGAGACTTTCTTATTTCAATTGTGTTACAATGAGAAGGCTAGCCGCCAATATTTATAAGGCTAGCAAACCCTAAAAGACAAATATGGTAACAACAAATGTGCTCATCAAATATCAACCACACATAGAAAGGATCCAACAGACCATATTCTCTCTTCTTTCCAATAATGTCAAAGGTAAGCATTATGGCCAAGCGGAATATCTGGATGGTTATGTTTTTTTGCTTTTGAGATTTAAAGAGGACTTTTGCTTTGCAAATGGAGGTAGATGTTTTTAAGAAAGATGTGTATATTATATTTAAGTTTTGGATTTGTAATGAGGTTGGATATTTGAACAAAGTGAAACAGATATTGTTGTTTTGAGATTTTTCTTGATTTTTCAGAGCATATAACAAAATAAGGATGGGTCGACGCGTTAATATGGGGAAAGTGAAAGAGATACATGGAAAAAGAAAAGAAAAAAGAAACGACTAGCTACCCACGTCCAGCTACATCACCCATTCTTATTAATATGGTGCAGATGTATATTGTATTTGATTTTTGAATTTCTAAGGAGGTAGGGAGATTTAAAAAGAGGATAGCATATATGATTGTTTTAGGATTTTCCTCAATTGTACGGGGCATGGAATGGAACAAGTACTCAAAACTGATTCTTTTCTTTAGATAAGCCTTCTTTGTTCCATCTCTTCATGTTGTTGTGCTATGTCATCAGTACACCAACTTTATGCATGGATGGAATATTTCTTCACTAGTATCACGATATATACCTATCTCATTTGATTTTCAAAGATCGATTGATATGTGTTGGTTTGATTGGTTATAAATCTAAATCCTAGATTATATTGTCATAATAGGAAAATACAACCATTGGTTTGATGTAGCCGGTAGATTTACAATAACAACATGATTTCCCATTACAACTTCTTGAATTGGAAACCTCACATGATCACAAATCACAGTTGGATTTATACAATGACCTAAAAATTTATTTCACCAAGTGGATTTAAACATAATCAACATGATTTATATATGCAATTCTATTATTTCAAGTCATGGATTCTAAATCATTTGGAATTCCATCTATTAGAACCGAATATACCCTATTTTTTCTAACTAAATTTGTTTCATAGATTTTAACATTTTGTTATGTACCCTTTCTGCTTTCTCAATCTATCCATCTATCTGCCATTTGCTGATTTCCTTTCACCTTTCTATGTCAGCATATGATCTGCTAGTCGATTGTGGAGGAGAGAATACGAGGGGATCACTCTTTCCAATTTCCTCTTTGGTGTGAAATCCCAGGGGGTGGCCCAATCTTCACAGCGTAGGTTGTTCATAAGAACATAAGCATCACGCTCTAAACTTAGAGCAAAGAAATTGGGAGTGATAAGCTATGTATAAGCCGGTTCAATGATCTAACAACTGCAAATAGCCAACCGACATTATAAGTAACACGACATACTACTTTGACCAATTGTCCAATTACGAACATAAGTTTAACCAATCCACACAACAACACACTTGGGTTGAAGCACGAATTCAGGGCTTTTGCGAATTTGAATCACCAATATTATAAAGAAGATTGACAAAGTAGGATTTTAAAAGAAGATAAGAAATTTCACACAATATGAGAAGAACACTTAATGTTCTGGAATAATACTCAGGTTATATCTGATCATTACAAATAAGTATATGCTCTATTTATAGGTAGAGCTTGGAAATTTAAAACATTCATTAGCCTAGATCTTTTAAAAGATATTAATTAGAGACAATTAATGGTTTTTGGTAGCCTATTAGTCATCATAATTGGAATAACTAAAAGAAATTAAATGTCACCTAGTGTAAACTAAAAATGGGGTGTGGCCACCTAGTGACATTTGTGTAGTTTCGGGCCCTACTGGCAAACATATTTTAGGCCTTAGTGGCATGTTTTGTAATATTTGGCAAGTCAATTCTTTATATTGAGAGGGATGGTTAGGGCTAGAGTTATGTTGAATCTGAAGAAAGAAGATAGTATATGAGTATATTAAGAGTAGATTGTGGAGAGTTAGCCCTTCACTTGAATCAAAGGGCAGGTGAGTGGTTTCCTCTCTAATTGGAACTAATTATACCGTATTTCTGTTTTATTATTGATAGATATCCTCTTTTCTTCTAATTTCCCGAATTTCATCCACCAAAACCCCAGAATTTCCTATTAAATTGGTATCGAAGCTTCATGAGCTATGGCGGTGGCATGAATAAAGAAAAATATCGAAGCTTTGGAGGTGAGATTTGATACCAAGCTCGGGGAGTTCAAGAAATTGACGTAGGGAAATTTCTCCACGATGAATGCAAGGCTGTTGGTGATGGAGGAGAGACTCTCAAATCAAATCTCAACCCAAGTTGGACTTCAAACCGGTGTGGTTATGGAAACCCTAATGAAAAATTGAAGAGATGAATATAAGCCATAGATCTAAAGAAAGGAGCTCATCAAATCCAAATCCGAGAGAAGATGAAATCCCCAATGAAGATTGGAGGAGAAAAGAGCAAGATTTGGACAAAGGGAAGGGGGAAATCAACATTTTTGAAGGTGATCTACCACCAAAAGACAACACATATCAAGAAGGGAATCAAAACCCCTACTTTCAGCCAGCAAAGGGAGGATCCGGGGCTGAATCCACCACATGAGGGCCGTCGGCCACCAAAGTCTCGGTTGGGGGGCGGTTTCCCCCCTACAGCACCCGCTTGAGGGCTGTGTGAGCCCCAAGAGACTACCGGGTAGTCTCGGTTGGGGGGCGGTTTCCCCCTACAGCACCCGCTTGAGGGCTGTGTGAGCCCCAAGAGACTACCGGGTAGCCTCGCTGGCCCTTATTACCTCTGCAGCGGGCAGGGTCCCTTGCATAACCACTATGGCCATGCTGGCCCCTGTACTATCACAGGGGCCTTGCGAGCCCACTGACCACTGCATGGTCCCTTGAGGCCCTATTCTGACCAGCACCAAGGCCCTTTACTCATATCGACAGTTCAGGGGGTGACAGCTCTCTCTTTAGAGCCCGACAGTCTTACGACACATACAAGGACGTCTATGTAGTCTGATGCCAAGCGCAGAGAGTCAGAGACCACTTTGGGAGTTACACAGAGCTTGATGGTGACCCTTGGGGCTTGTTCGGGGAAGGCGAATGTCTAAATTGGGAGGATAGAGGTAGGGAGAACAATGATGAAGCTAGAGGAGACTAGTGGAAAGATGGAGGAGCTCTGCAGAATGCTTATCAATAGCCCCACTCTGGGCATCTATGGGATAGTGTATGACATGGGGACTTTGCCTCGAGAGTAGGCTTTAGAAGCTGAAGTTGGCAGTGTTTGAGGGGAAGGATCCTTATGGGTGTGTTTATCGTGCTGAGTGATACTTTGCAGTAAATCGCTGGACTAAGGCAGAGAAACTGTGGCCAGTGGACTTTTGCTTAAAGGGAGCATACCTGTGGAGGCAATAGTGGTAGTGTGTGTGGTCATGGGAGGAGTTTAAGGACTGCTTGTTGGACCGTTTCTGTGACAACAAAGGTGGGACCCACATGAGCAGTTCCTTGCACTTTGACATGATGTCACCGTCCATGATTACATGGAGAGATTCAAGGCACTTATGGGTCGGGTGAGGGAGATCCCAGAGACGATGTTGGATGAGAGCTTCATGAAGAGACTCAGGCCTGACATTCAAGCTGAGCTCTGCTTGCAGAAGCTAGGGATTGATGGAGATGATGGATCTGGCCTAGTTGATTGGGGACATGCTTATCGAGGAATGACGATCCAAGGGAGTGAATATCAGTGCCCTATTTTGCACTCAGTTGACCAAGGAGATCTAGAAGCCCCATTCAACGATGGTCTAGATAGCACAAGGGAAGCGTGGATAACCTTCAACGAACGGTAAGTACAAACATCTCACACAGAGGGAGATCATGGACAGACGTGTTAAGGGGTTATGCTACCACTATGGAGAGAGGTTTGGGCCGTGACATCATTGTCAGGATCCTGCGTTGCAGCTACTAATCGTTTAATAAGAGGACGCATTTGCTGGCGAGAAGTCTGGAGGGGACGAGCATCCCCATTTGGAGTAGCGCACCTAGAAATTTCATGCACCACCTTGAGGACAAGGTGGTTCTTCGAGTGCAGAGTAGTGTTGGGAATGGGGTGCGACCATCTAGTGGCATTTTTATAGTTTTGGGCCATAGTGGCAAACTTGTTATTTTGAGCCTTAATGACATGTGTTGTAATATTGTGCAAATCGGCCTTTTATATTGAGAGGGAGAGTTACGGCTATAATTATGTTGAATTTGAAGAAAGAAGTGAGAATATGAGTAGATTAAGAGTATATCTTTGAGAGTTAGCCCTTTATCTTGAATCAAAGGGTAAGAGAATGGTTTTCTCTCTAATTGGAACCAACTATCTTGTATTTTCGATTTATTATATATAAAAATCCTCTTTTCTTCCAAATCTACAATTTCTTCCACTAAAACCCTAGAATTTCCTATTAAAGTCATTTTGAAAATTCAAGCCTAATAACATACATGCAATTACATTTATAATTCTTAAAGTGTGCTTTTTGACTCTTGATCTTTTCCATGCATTCAGATGTATTGGTTCAGATGTATTAGTTGTACTTGACTCTTAATCTGCCTTATGCATTCAGATGTCTTGGTTGTTGGCTTGACTCTTGATCTCCATTATGCTTTCAGATTGTTGGTTGTTATACTTCTAACTTTAGCCTTAATTTTCTTGGGCTTGGATTGCAAGACTAATGCATCTGTTGCTTCTTTTTGAGCACAACTTTCTCGGGCAAGCAATGCTTCCACATGTGCTCTTATTGTATCTTGCATTTTTAGCCTTTCTCTTATCATTCGGGGTTCACTTAGAGTTAAGTCTTCATTCTGTAAATTGACAGACTAATTCACATCATCATCCCTCTCTTGAAGAAGACTCATCATCGACTCTTCAACATCTGTACCAAAATAAGGAGAGAGGTTAGTAACACCCATGTCATACTCACTAGTTAGTTGAAGCTTGTAAATTGTTGTGGGTTATAATAACCGCAAGTACACAGTGTAGTTGTAGCTTACGTGTCAAGCACAGGGAGATTTCTGACTGAATACCAGCTAATCCTAAGTTATACTTAGCTATATTGATGTTTATAAGATAAGGGAATCAGAATAAAGGAAAAGACTCTAGGGTTAGGTATCCCTGCTATTACAGATTAAACGCAGGGTTGGTCTAACTTCTCAACCTATTAAATTAAAGCCTAGGTGAGAATTAATTCCCAATCGTCGTTCTCTCCCTGTCTCGTAGGAGAATTCGGATCAAAGCCTGGATCTCTAAATTAAAACTCTGATGTCTCTTTGGTAGTCCTAATTGAGTAGCTCTAATTAAACATGGTCAGATGTCTCGTCGTAACCCTAATTAATAGAAAATCAATCTAACCATAATATGCACAAACCAAACTCCTAATTTCTCATCGGTGATTAGGGTTATGAAGAAATTAAACCATTAAATCGATAATATGCACGTCCAAGGCTAAACCTTAGCAATAATCTAATAGATTGATATTTGGGACGACCTACCCATACGAATAAACTACAATAGGGTTCAACTATGCACTAGAGAAAAAAATCTATTCACTACACACAACAAATATCATCAAAGAATACACAATAAAAGCATAAGAAATAAAAGAAAGAGTTGGGAAGATATTGCTCGATTGTAGAATGATAAAACTTCATGAATCCATACAAGAAGATACACATGAAACCCCTAAAATGGGTTGCCAAAAACATGGCCAAAGCCTCCTGGAACTCTCTTAAAAAGAACCCCTCAAATCACCCACAAAACTAATATTTATACTCTACCCAAGAAACCCTATGTGAATCGGGTTGACAACTAAGAATTAGCGGGAGCACGCCCGTGTCGTGAAGTTACACGGCTATGCGCTGTTATGCTTCAATGTTTCACAAATCGTGCACGGTCGTGCCATGTCACTCCTTCAGCATCATGCTTCATGTTCCGCAAATATGGCATGGCCGTGCAGATGGCTGCATGGCCGTGTCGCTGGAGCACCCTTTTCTTCTTAAGGTCTGACATGCTGGCACGGCCGTGCGTGTTAACGTATGGCCGTGTTCCTGTCTTTGGCTCATTTCTTCTTCTCTTGATCTCTAAACTCTGCCATTTCTTTTCCCTTGCTTCTTCCATCATCTCCCTGCATTGTTTTGCGTGCTATTTCCTTGAAAATATAAACATCCCCAAAGAGTGAAATGAACTAAAAATAGCCAAAAATGCATGGAAAATGGGATTGACACATGAAAAATCAATCGGCAAGGCGAAGTAAAATTAAGCAAAATGTACACTTAACATAAGTATTATCATTGGTTCTCTTGAGGACTCGAAAAGGTCCATCTCTGTACTTCCTTTTATCAGGAAACCTTTCTTTCCTCCAAATTTCCATGCTCATAAATTATCCGATTTCTTTCTTTATTAGTATGATCCACATAATTCTGAGTCATTTTTTCGATATTCTGCCATGCCGTTTCATAGATTTGTTTGATAAATTCAGCACGTTTCTTTCCATCCATATTAGCTTTTTCATTTAAAGGTAAAGGAATCAAGTCAATATGTGCAAGAGGGTTAAATTCATTAACAATTTTAAATGATGAAAATTTAGTAGTGGAATGAACAACCCTATCATAAGCAAACCCGACGTGTGACTGATACTCCTCATTATTCTTCAAGTTCAGCTTAATGATTGTCCTTGATAAGGAGGATATTGTCCTATTCAAAACTTCAATTTTTCCATCAGTTTTTAGATGGAAAGTAGTAGAAAACAATAATTTTTATCCCAAGTTTGCACTATAAAGTCTTACATAAATAGCTTAAGTATTTGACATCTCGATTCGACACAATCGTTCTTGTAAATAAATTTTCATATTCCAGTAAAAGAGGTAAAACAACACCAGGCAAAGTAGAGGTCAAGTCATTATTGTTCAACATATTCTCTTTCTATACAAGTATTAGGAAGTTTTGTTGAGAAAACAAAGCTTTCTTAATCTCATTTTTTTTTGCCACTAGGAAACTGTTCTTTCCCTTTTCACTTTTATCTCCTTTTCTTTTTGAATTTTCAGTTCTTTCTTTAGTTCTTTCTTTATTTTCTATTAGTTTATTCTCTTTTTCTCATCCACTCAAATCTCTTATCTTTTTCTCACTCTCATTTTTTTACTTGTTGATTTATTTTTTCTTTCACTTTCACTTTTCCTCTCTTAATTTGATCATTTAGTATTTGTTTTGGGGTCTGTCCAACAAGAGATAACATGCTTTCATATGAACAACATCACTGATTATTTCATCTCTATATTTGCTAATAAAAATAGAGATGTAACTTGTTTTGTTACCTTCAACTCACCATATTCATTAAGGCATTGGAGCTTGTATGGTTGTTGATGCTTGAAGGTTGGTAGGCTCAACTTCTTCACTAATTTAGCACTTGCTACTTTGCTACAACTTTCTCCATTTATGATTACATTACATACTTTTCCTTGGACTAGGCAGCATGTGTGGAACAAGTTCTCTCTTGGTCGTTCTCTTCTTCCTTCATTTGAATGTTAAGTGCTCTTCTAGTCACAAGAAATTCTCTTTTTGCAACATTTTCTCATTCATTATCTTCATTCAATATATCCTCTTTTTCCTTAGTTTCTTCTTTTCCGATCTCCCATTCATCATAGTTGATGGTCATGGTTTGCTTGTTAAGGCACTCGCTGAAATGTGTCCTCTCCTTTGACACTTGAAGCATCTTATGTCATGGTTTCTTGAAGAATTTGCTTCAATTTGAGTTTTCTTTAGAATATCAATTAGCTTCTTAACTTTCTTTGAATCATTCTCCTTATAACTATAGGTAGTATCTTTTTTTTGAATTAGTCTTCTAAGAGTTAAAAGAATTAGAGTTCTTTCTTACATCATTTCTTTTCTTCATTTGTTCTATCTTGATGGCTTGGTGGACCATCTCTTGAAGCTCTACTTAATGATACATCTCTATAACAGTAGCAATGTCACAATTAATGCCATGTAAATTAATAGCCATTGTTGCTTCTCTGTCCTCCATCACATTTTTCTCTAATAATGGCAATCTTCATCTCTTTATGATACTCATGTACGCTCTTAGAACTTTGAGTGAGTCATTGCAGTTTGTGATGAAGTTCTTTATGGAAATAAGATGAACTAAGCCGCCTCCTCATGGTAGCTTTCATTTCTACCCAATTGCTAATTAGATGTTCTTCATATCGATCTCCATTTTTTTGCACATGATCATACCGAACACGAGAATAATCGGTAAATTCAAGAATTGCAAGTTTCACCTTGTTATCTTTATAGTAGATATGTCATGAGAAAATTTGCTTAACATGCATCTCTCACTCTAAATATCTATCAGGATCATTTTTGCCTTGAAAAGAAGGAATTTTTATTTTAATTCCACTAAGGCTGTTGATGTGTGCCAGTTTTAATATTTATAATTGCAAGCGCACGACGTTGTCGTAGCGCTTAACGGGTCGTCCACAGGGAGGTTGTCTGACCGAGTACTAGCCAATCTTATGTCGTGGTTAGCTACGTGAATGATATATGGAAGAGGGAGAATAAAAATAGAAGGAAGGTTCTAGGTCTAGGTAACTCTCTAATGAGGGTTGAACATAGGAATGAACTCGTTGTCTAGCAATCGAATCGACCCTAGGTTGAGGTTGTCGCACCTAAGGTTGTCGCCTACTCCCCACTCTCGTGATGCTATGATAGGGCTACCTATGTGATCACATACCCCCCCACTCTCGTGATGCTATGATAGGACTACCCCTCGTGTGACTAAGCCAACTCTCGTTGGTCATCGTCACACGACGGGTGCATGATACCCGAAAATATTCCCCAACTGCCGTTCACGCCACTATTGTGGACGGAACTTCGGTCAATGTTAGGAGGGCTCTGAATTACGCCCCAACTATGCTTGGCGACATAATTTGTGTGAATCAACGAAGGGATTAGAAACCCTAAATCCGCCCCAACTATCGTTGGCGGATAGACCTAACTGACCACAAGAGGGGTACCTAATGTTCACTGATAATAGTCTTCCTAAGCAAAACCCTAATTTAATCATTCAATAATTAAACAATTAATCAATCCATATTCACCCACAAATAGAGATCAACCACGCCCAAAATAAAAATCTACTCCATAAACATCAAAGAATCACAGAGATAATCACAGAGAAAGCAATAAGAAAACATATAATAAAGAAGAATAAGAAAGAAATACTTAGCTTAATGGTTGCAATACAAATCTCCAATATACAAGTGCACCAACGAAGGAAAACGCAAACAAAACCTAATCTAATCTACTCCTACTCCTAGATTACTTGCTGGGAAAGAAAGAGGAAGAAAACTGGAGAAAATTGCAGCTCCAAGTTGCCTCCTCCTCTCAAACGGCGCATAAATCCCTTTATAGGAAGCCCAAAATCCTAGTAGGTTCGCCAGAAAACCGACCCGACACGAATCGACATGGTCGTGTCGATCTTGCTCGAGAATTGGCCTTCAAAACTCTTCAGAAGACACAATTTAACATGTTCGTGTGGGAGAAACACACGAACGTTTTGCTATAGTGCATGAAAATGTCCTTATGTTCTTTTTTCAGCAGAGACCCAGTCGTGTGGATTTCCACACGACCGAGATCTCTTATTTAGCCCCCCCATTACACATCCAACACGACCGTGTAAACGGTTGTGTGGGGTCTTCATTTGGACCTTGGCTGTTTCGTTCTACACGGTCGTGTTAGATCCTTCACACGACCGTGTAGACCTCCCTTTTTTGCATTGGTGGAGCTACTTTCTTGGACACATGACCGTGTGTGTTACTACACACGGTCGTGTATCACCTTCTTCTTCAAATTTACTTCTTTTAACTCATTCGCTTTGCCTTGCTTCTTTCTTTCACTTCTTGACTCCTCTTGGCTCGAAATCAGCTTGATTTCAACCTGAAATACGCAAAAGCACCCAGAGAGTGAAGTGAACGGAAATATGATGAAGTGACATATAAAGTGGGAATTTGTATTGTATAATGCATGGATAATCCCCACTAAAGACAAATAAAATAATCACTCATAAGCTGTCTCTTCGGTTTCTATGCCTCCTTTGTTCATCATGATGAAATCTTCTTCTTCTTGGCTGGTAATCTTTAAATTCATCCCCATAAACTTTGCTCTCTGTATCTCCATATGATTGTTCGTGATTGTATGGAGGATTTTGTTATATGCCCTTACCAACTCTCACACTGAGCATTTTCAATTCACTCTTGATAATCTCACTAACTCACAATTCCCTCAAAATCTGTCCTTAGCTTTTATACAACCCACATCCTTGTTGAATGATCAAACAACGTCAATTATTCACTTTAACCTAGTATGTAGTGGCGATTGGTCAAATTGTGAAAAATGGACGGGTTTAGGCTTGAAGTAGGATTAGGTCTATGCTAGGGATTCAATGAAAAGATAAGAATTCCTTAGTAGTGGTAGACCACAATTTAACAATAATAGCGAATAATGTAATTCTACAAATTTGAAAGCTAACAAATTATAAGAAATTGAGTTGAGCACCACTTTTTTCTTTATTTTTGCCAAGCTTTAATTTTTTAATTTTTGTTTTTTGGTGCTTTACTTGTACAAAACCACACAAAAAACCAATATATTTTAGCTTTGAAGGATTTAAGAACAAAGGTTCTCTAAAGCAGGAAGATGAAACAAAAATCTTGCACAATAAAGGTAAAATCTAGGTGATTTGTAATTGTTTTGAGGTTTTTGTTACGCAAATTATGACCGTCATTTGTGGCCACCTTCATGGCTCTTAAGTCCAGTGATTAACGCTCACATTTACTCCTTCATCAATGGTAGCAACTATCGGGGTCAACATTTTCTCATTAGCACACCATCATCAAGGACGACAATAAAGCATTATCATTACCTTAGACACGAAAAGGGGGATGGCTCACCTATATGAAGGCCATGAAGCAGTAGCTCAAAGGGAGAGGATCTCCGGGATCCAACATGGACGTAGCCTGAACCCTCAACTCATACTCTTTCAAATAAGATCTCCTCTTTCATAGCTCGGTTTGAGGACTAGCGGACGACGTCCCAACGGGCCAGTCCTAACCCCATCAAGCCTCTTTTGAGTCATACACTGACTTAAACATCGGAGGGGATTTGGTCGGGCCCCAAACCCGATCCCCTGACGAGCTTCTCATGATGCAGATAACGAGGGAGTTAGCCCAATTCCGGCTTCCATGGCACAGATCGGAGCCCTGCCAACCGGGGTTAGCTCATCTGATCGCCTACTTACTGCATGCCTTGGCTGCCTCAATCAGATCACAGGAGATATCTTCTAACTGAAGGTCCACTTCAGTGTCCTATCGCTCGGCCCCGAGCATCATCGCACCAGAAACCCACTCGCCCGATCGATCCCGAAGGTCATCATTATCTTCCACGTCAGCAACAACCTTCAGACTACCCAACTACTGACCCGTGGTAAGAAAACACATCGAAACATCTGGCTCCATCTATGGGAACGAGTCAACACACATGTCATCAACCACATCAACAATGATTCGTTCTGCTAATCAAAGGTCTGAAAGGCCAACTTCTAAAAAGGGGAAGACTTCAAGCCCTGGAATGTGATTCTGCATCACCTCCTTGGATCTATCGATCCAAGCTCCCCTACACAAGTCAAAGAAGCGAATCGACTGAACTCCAGCAACAACATATCTCCTAATCGTTGGAGAAGACGGACCGTCATATACACAAATCCATGCAAATTTCTTCTTTTTAATAAATCTTGTGTCTGCTTCCCGAACTCGTGGCGGATTCCTCAAAAACCCTAAATATCATGTTAGGGTTCATTCACAAAAAGGACTCAAATGACGGCAAGATCGCCAAGGCCAAGGAGGTCGCCCCGCTCAACTCTGTCACCTTCGACACCGATCTCTACGGAGGCGACAACCGATTCGAGGGCTACATGCAATCGATCCCCGTTACAGAAGATCACGACGTTCTGGAAGATGGTGGTGGCCGTGACGTCGTCTGTAAGATGGCATCTATCACCGGCCACAAATCCCTCAAAGACCTACCAAGGGTCAGTACCGGGGATGACGACTCTGGGTTCAGGAAGCTACAATGGATCATCAATCGCGATGATGCTTACATGCACCAGAAGCTGGATTGGATCATTTCCCCCGATCGGAACGACCTGTTTGCCAGCAGAAAGAAGATGCTGGGTCCACCGGTGAGGACCCATATGGATGTGATGAAAGAGGCGGCCGGCTGTTTTTAGAGGAGGTTGGAGGGAAGATGGGCCCAGTCTGCTACCATCGTCTGAGTTTTGTCCGAGCGTCCGAGCAACCTAGCAGCCACCTGGTCGTGCTACCAAACTGCCGTTGGATGAGCTGCCGAGTTTCCCCTGCAGAACCATAGACCCTACAGATGATGCCGATGACGCCGATCTATCGATCCGTACCATCACCGATCAGCTGATGCCCTACTTTAGTAGCTCCCTTTGCCGAGCTGCCTCATCGGCCTCGCTGAAAAACCTATGAAGCTGCAAGGAGTAGATGAGGACTGAAAAACCCATTAAATCTAAGGAGGCGCCCCCATTTCCCTTCATTTTTCACAATTTTTTTGAAATTTTTTTCATGGAATTGTTCACATCATGGATGATCAACATACCAAATTTCAAGGTATTCCAATACTTTTTGAGCCCCCATATACCCCTTACAACTTCAACGGTTTGAAAACGTGCTTAAAACCCCATGAAGTTGCAAGGTGTAGAGAGGGCTAAAAAAGTATTGGAATCTCTTGAAATTTGGTATGTTGATCATACATGAGGTGAACAACAAACCCATGAAAAAAATTCAAAAAAAATGTGGGAGAAGTAGGGAAATGGGGCACCTCCTTAGATTGAACCTAAGGATGCACCTTAAGATCCCTTTACCATATATCTATATTACATATGACAACTGTTTTTCAATTTTAGGGCTGACTAGGACAAGCTGACTAGGACAAACAGGTTGATAGAAGGATGATTGAGATTTAATCTTGGAAAATCAACGGTTGAGATGAGAGTTTGTGAAAATTTTGGGAGGGAAAACTTTTGTATTTTGGGGGAAACTTTTTGGAGAAACAAATATTTATTTAATTTTTGTGAAATTTGAGATCTTCGAATTTAAAAGGTCTTGGAAGTTGAACAGACATGCATTTATGTGATTTAATTTACAATATTTATAACAAAAAAGGGGAAAGTAATATTATCAATGAATTATATTTTGACGCTAATTTGTTGTTCTTTTACATTTTGGTTGTGGAAATAATTTTTTGGGGAACAAAGATTTTGCGAGGGAAAATCTTAAGTGAACCGTGCCCGCGTGCATAGGTTATGCGCCTAAGGTGTCGCGTCGAATTTTTTAACGCTAATTTATTGTTCAGCACCGAATTTGTTGTTCTACGCTAATTTGTTAGTCAGTGTCAAAGGCGCCCACACCGAATTTGTTGTTCTGCGCTGAAGGCGCCCGTACCGCTAAATATATTTACACTAATTTATTGTTCTTTTAAATTTTGGCTATGGAAATAATTTTTTGTGGAACAAAGATTTAGCGGTGGAAAATCTTAAGTGAACCGTGCCCGCGAGCACGGGTTATGACTAGTGTGTGTGTGTGTGTGTGTGTGTGTGTGTGTGTGTGTGTGTATACGAGAATCATATAGATCAGGTGGTACCCGATCTAATAGATCAGGTGCAAGACACAAAAAGGGGGCCCCACAGAAAGTACAAGCCCAAGTGGGGCTTGTACTTTCCACTTTTTTGTGTCTAGGCACCCGATCTACTATAAAATCATGTAGATCAGGTGGCATCTGATCTAATAGATCAAGTGCAATACACGAAAAGGGGGCCACCACAGAAAGTACAAGCCCATGTGGTGCTTGTACTGTCCACTTTTTTGTGTCTTGGCACCTGATCTATTAGATCAGGTACTACCTTTTCTACATTATTCACACACACACACACACACACGAGTAAGTGTGTATCTTTATTCATATCAAAACAATACAAAAGCCCAATAGGATGACTAAGTGGATAGAAGGAAGAGAGGGGATAGGGCACAAGCACCGTCACCCACCACTAACTACTATCGACCTAGCCAAACCTATGGTACAAAAGGTAACTAAACAAAAGAGAGCAAGTATACTCCATACACAAAAAATGGTCAAGTATCAAGAGTCTATAAAGCCCCAATTTGCAAAAGGGGCAGCCGATGATGGATGATCGCGATCAATATCCCGAAGGGAAATTTGGACATCAGCTGCAATGGCATCAAACAACGTAGTTTTCTCCACACCCTTACCTTCAAAAATCCTGCTTTTTCTCTGCTTTCAAATATGCCATACCATGGATGCTAAAACTGTTTAGCTAAAATGCTAACACTCCCCTTCTTGCTGTAACGAGTAAGGAAGAGATCCCACACATCAGCTAAAGAGAGAGGGGCCGAAGATGTGATGCCAAGCTTAAGGAGGCTCCTGCAAAGAATGTATCGAGAATAGCTGCATCCAAAAAATAGATGATCCACACTTTCTATAACATCATCCTTACATACCACACAATGCTGGCTAGAGGGAACACCCCATTTATGGAGAATATCTCTCGTGAGGATCTTACCATGGAATGCACGAAGAAGGTTGATTGCCATTTTGGAGATGTGATTACTGTACCATACCAAACTGTAGTAGGGAAATGAGGTCCCAATAATGCACGAACCCTCCCAGCCGTCACGAAAAGTGCAAGTGGGGCCGGCCTTCCATTCCCATGCATTGCTCCCATGCGTGAGTGAGACTCCCCGAAGAATATGCTGTAGATCTCTGATAGAGGGGACCTGTTTCCATCCGCCTGAGGAACAGTAATCTCTGACAAGATTCCGCTCTTCTCCAACTGGAACATCCTGAGTAAGAGCTGTAGGTCCACTAGGAAGCCAATTGTCGTACCAAAAGGAAGTAGATGCACCATCCCTTACAATACGTCTGATGAGTTTATGGGATATGGAATGGGAGTGGAGCATGAATTTCCATGTGCCAGAATGAATGAATGATATATATATATATATATATATATATATATATATATATATATATATATATATATATATATATATATATCAGACTAATCGATATTTATCATATTATTCTAATATAAGAATCATATCGTAACATACTTTACATCATCTGATATAGTTGTTCGATATGTGTTGAAATCCCTTCAAGGTATGTTGTACCATAGAGGGATCAATATATGTCGAAATCCCTTCAAGTTGTATTGTATCATATAGGAATAGGAATGTGCTAAACTCATATATGCCTGGACCTAGGTCTATATACCTTTCTTAAGTCCAAGCCTGACATATTTATGCATTGGGCTTGAAGTTGTTAGCCTGTAGAGTCCGTTTTGAAAATAAATAGACTAGACTCAGGCTACAGTTGGGTCTATTTAGTATATCATAAGTAAATAAAGATTCATACAATTCATAGGTTTTAAATTGCTGGCTAAACTGTATTTAAATACCTTGAAGTTTCATCAGCTTTCACTTATATACCATATTGTTTTTGTTCTTGCATTTATATATCTTAATGTTTCTGCACTTGAACCTATATGATGTTTGTGTAAATACGAAAAACCTATGAGTAAACTCATATGAATAAGAAATGTCCTAGCATATTCTATTAGATGTTTATTCTTACTCTTTGCAAGCCTATGCTGTTAAGAAGGAAAGAACATAAAGAATGATGTATAATGTCAGACTCATGCAATAAATTCAATAAAGGTATATCTGTTATGATGTGGGAGACTTATGGTCTCCCCCTCTCATTTATCCACCATAACACCCCACTACAGGGTAGTGTGGTGAACCTTTCATATACTAGAGACCATTGGTTCCCCTCTTTATCATAATGATATAATATAATGGGATCATGGGCTATGGTCATGGGTATTGATCTTCATTCTTCAAACACGTTATCAGCACGAATTACGATCTAGAAAAATTTTTGAGCCATAAATTTTTTTTCCATCTTCCCCACAAAATTTCCCTCTTGCGAAGGAATCTTGTTTGTTGCGGTAAAGTTGCGACGAACCTGCACGGTGTTGCGGGAGCGGGGTATTTTTCTCTCTACGTATTCTGTTGGTTCTTCCCTAGATTATTGATCTAGAGGTAATTTCCTTGGCTCGTAGATAATTGGGTTATGCAGATTATTATATATTTTTGCTAAAAATTAAGGACATACACCTCTTTTAATTGGAAAAAAATCTTAAGCACATCTTTTGATTTTTGGTGTACTTGATCAATATATAAAACCCAATCCCGTTTCCCCCCCAAATTCCCCAAATTTGGGGTTTATAACAGATTTTTTCTATAAAAAACAAAAACAAAACAAAAACAAAAAAAACCATTGTTCCCCCCCAAAGGGGGGGCTTGAACACTCATGCCTGTGGGGGCGGAGGGGGGCTCCTCCCAGCACCACCACCCGACAGGCCGCGCCGCCCCCCTATCGGGGGGCTCCGTCGCCGCGTCGTCCCCCTATCGCGGGGTTCTCCTTCCCGGCGCCGCCCCTCCCTGTCGGGGGGTTCTCCTTCCCGACGCCGCCCCCCTGTCGGGGGGCCTCATCGATGTGCCCCAGTCGGGGGCTACTCTCAGCATCGTCCCCCTGTACGTGGGGCTCCTCCGCGGCGACATCCGAAGCGCCGCCTCCCCCTGTTGGGGGGCATGTCCGATGCGCAACGGGAAGGGGGGGCCTCGATGCGCCTGATGCGCTTCCCCCCCTCTGATGCGTCTGATGCGCTTCCCCTCTTTGATGCGACTGATGCTCGGGGGCAGTTCAGAAGAGGGTGGGATGGTCATTCAGTAGAATGGCCCGGCGGATTTCCCCCTGTTACGGGGAGTCCTCCTGCGTTTTCTGTCTTGGAGCGGCAGATTGGAATTGAGACTATATAATCGCCTTTGTTAGCAAAATAGTGAAAGAGAGATAATGAAATTGTTTTCAATTTCATTTTTTGGGGCTGAATATATTATTTTTTAAACACTAAACATATGTGCTTTTAGCCCATTAACCCATTTATTATAAGTAAACATAAAAATTTAAAAATTGGATGTTGGGCCTGTAGCCCACATGAACCTATTACTTAGTATTTTTAATTGGCTATTATGCGTGAAGCCCGCAGCAAGCCTAAGGGCTTTTATTTAAATAATTGGGTTATGTTATCTTTCTGTTTTAAATATAAATTTAACTCAGAAAAATTCAATTAAATCTAGAAAAATATCAGAAAATTAATGGAAATTCTGAAAAATCTAGATTATTGATGTGTTGCATTAATATATTCTTTTTGAGATACTATTTGTTTTTAGTCCATATAATATCAATATCATCAATATCTGCATAATTTGGATTAATTAGATTTTTTATTTAATAATTATGAAAGGTCCTGAGATCGCTCTGCCGTTAGTTATCTAACCTAACGGTACAAGATGTCTCCACGTGGCCCAAGTAATTTATTAAATATTTCATATTTCTCCAATAAATTGCCTGCGATGTTGAAAAAAAATGTATTGTTTATGCCTGTGATGTTGCATAATTATATTATTAAAACTGCCTGGAATGTTAGTAAGACTGTGTTTTGGTTTTTGGAACGGCCGTTATTAGTCACCACCTTTTATTTTTACTCGCATTTTATTTTTTTCTTTTGAGTGAAAATGTAGTGAGGAACTAAATGTAAAAGCCAAAGTCCGGAGAAACTTCGCCTGAAGACGGAGGAAAATTGCTAATGCTGGGACCCCCAAGGGTTTTCAATTTGTAATGTTAATTTTCTCGTATTTCGAAATGTATAATGGGACTTTGGACTTTTATTATTTTTGGTGGTGACCGGTCGATCCACATAACTAGTTTAGTTTTACTTTTATGCATGTTTTAATTTATGATGCATTATTAATTCATGCTTGTTCCATGCTAAGATAAATGGCAAAGATTGAGAGCGTCGATTTTGATGTTCTCGATGCGGCTGGAAAAAATTACTTTAGCTGGCAGCTGGACCTGAAGTTCCAACTGTGCTCACAGGGCATAAGTCACACAATTCAGGCTCCTAGCTACGGATGTGACAACTGATGAAGGCACTTCTACTGTTAGAGTCTCCGATGTAGAGAAGGCAAAAGCCATTATCTATATCAGGAGACATATTGATCGGACCTTGAAGGCCGAATATCTAACAGTGGAAGACCCTCATGACCTGTGGACATCACTTGAGGACAAATACAAACATCAAAAAGATGTTATCCTCCCTCGTGCCCGTTATGAGTGGAAAATCTCCGACTTCAGGACTTCAAGTCCATAGCTGAGTATAACTCAGCTCTCCATAATATCACCTCACGTCTAAAGTTGTGTGGTGAACAAGTCTCGGAAACCTGAATGCTTGAGAAAACATATACATCCTTCCATGAGAAGAATGCTATTCTCATGCAACAGTATCGTGAACGCAAGTTCACGAGGTACTCTGATTTACTCTCCTACCTTCTTATGCAGAGCAGAACAGCGAACTCCTACTAGCTACTCATAACATACGCCTTGCTGGCTCTGCTCCTCTCCTTCAAGCTCATACATTTTCTTCCCAGAAGATGAAGAACAAACACAAGGGCAAATTCAACAATGGGAAAACTGCGTAGAATCAGATCAGAGCTCCTTCCCAGAAAAACAATAATGAGGGGAACAAAAAGAATACGTGGAAGAGGAATACCTCTGACCAGACGTTGTCATGCCTCCTCTCCCAAGTACAGAAGGCGTAGTTGACTAGGCCGCCGTAGTATTCAGACTCAGGCTTCAAGCCCTCTTATCTAAATACTACTAGGCATGTTTTTTGTGTGGATAAATAAATTTAATATGCAAGCCACTGCAACACATTGGAATAGTACATAGAGAAAAAGAAAAGTGCTCCAACAAAAAATAAATCGCAGTATTGAAAAGAAAATACAACAACACAGAACATTACATTACATATATATACAGAGTTCATATACATACATCATCTGATCAAAGGGGTACAAAAGTGGGGTACAACAAAAAGAAGAAACCTCCAACCCGAAAAAGTGCAAAGGGTCCACACCCGGTACAACGTACCCACTAGTCTAACCTCGGGAAGTCCAACTGTACAAAGTCACACGTAGGCTCTACCTCAGCAGTACTGGTACCGGTCTCTGACTCCAGAACCCTCACAGTCAGCTCGGGTCCCGCAGCTGAAAACCACAAGTTGAAACACGTCAATGCGTGACCCAGTAGAAACTCCTAACCCTCTAATAGGACCCAGTGTTAGAACTGGTCTCCCTAACTAGTCAACTGTCTAGGTGTCACATCAACCACAGGAATAATGCAGAAATTAAGGAACAGAACATAAGTACTGGAAATAAATAAAAGTAAACAGAAATGAAGTACAATTACTGATTACATTATTTAAAATTAATCATTGTTTCTGATTTGGAACCCAGGTAAACCGTAGGACGCTAAGGAAGCAAACTTCACTCAGGGTGGGTAAAAAAGTGGTACCACTCCAGCGACACGCGCACTGGAGGGGACTCTCGTAACTCCGTATCTGAACGGGGCAAGGTACCGGAGCGAGAATCATCTCGATTTTTCTTGGAACAAACGGAGAAAACCATCATTTACCGACACGGTGCGACACGAGCACACCAGCGGCCTCTCTAGCCCTCTCAAACTCCCCTTTCGGGGGCGACACATCGGGCGAGATACACTGCTACTGTCCGCTTCTTAACACCTAAAATTTATCCGTGTTCCTCCAAACCCACATCTGGAGTCTCACCCATTTCAGAATGGACTGAGCGCTCCCGATGTCACACTCTCTGATCACTCTTAGTTTTTAGCACAAATTAACATATCTTATGAAATCGTTACCGGTCTTAACTACCGCTTACACATCAACTTAACCCAATTCTCATCATCATCATTATTCTAAATGACTCATAACATATGAAACATTCTCATAAAAACATGTCTCATGAGCATGATTTTGAAGGTAAATTAACATGAACAAATTCAACTTAAAACAAAATACAACATAACAAATTCCAAGCAAAATGAACACATGAATCTGTCCAAACTGTCACAACAGAAAGAATGCTACTGAAGACCTATCTACAGTCAGATTTAGCTTCTGGTCCCTCTTCAAAGTTGTAGATAATTTCTGCAGTTTTCCGTAGTGTCCTAGATTGTATTTTTCTGATTGTTCTACTATTTTCTATGATTTTTCTAAGTTGCTGTCCTGTGCTAAGAAAAATTCCAGCAATGAATTTTCTAACCAAATTTAGCTTCTAACATGGTTGGATGCCACTATTATTATAACTACACTAGCATGATAACAAGGTTACAACATAGCATAATCTTACTAATTTTGAGTATAAGAACATAATGAAAATAAACATACAAACGTTATTACTTAAGATATAACATGCTACCAAATTAAAGTAACCAACATGAAATTTTTTTACTAAAGCATGGATCTTAGTATGACTTATAAACCATGATTTCTACACTAAATTTTTTCATATAACATGCTAACATAAATTGGATCCCTAGTCCTAAAACTAAATCCTACTAAAAGAGATAAGAATTTCTGCCTCCAAAAGTCCTCCAAAATTTTCTTTGGCCCTTCTTATCCTTGAAGATCTTGAGCTTTCTCCTAAGGGTCCTCCTTTCTCCAAAGCTTTCAAGCTCCAAGATGAGTATCAAAGGATGGATTTTTAGGTGGTGGAAAGGGGATGAGAGTGAGGTGGTGGAATGATGAAGTGGTGGAGGGAGAGGACCAATGAGTGGTGCAAAGGAGAAAGAAACACCAAGGGGAAAGTGAAGGAGTGATTTTTTTCTTCTTTTTCTTTTCTTTTTCCTTAAAATTTCTCCTTTTAAAACTTTGCATAAGCTTAGTCACTCCCATAAAACCCTCTTCACATGCAATGCAGCTTAGGGTTAGATGGGAGTCATCCTCCTAATGACACATAAGGATGGTTTAGATGAGGATTAAGCTACAAATGACACCTAGCAAAGTGAGGTGGCATGTCATGGTAAATTAGCTTTTTAGATTTTAAATAAATAAGAATACATGTCTCAATACTTGGTATCTTCCATTATACATGTATTTATTCATGTATACTTCATTTAATAATTCCAAATGTTGATTTAAAATCATTTAAAATAATTCCTTCACCACAAAAATTAAAGAAAAATATGTAAGGATTCCCAAAAATTATGCGCACACATTTACACCCATAATACGTACTAATATACGTACATTAAAATTTGGGTCATTACATCCTACCCACTTAAAATAAATTCCGTCCTCAGAATTTCAAAATAAGGGAGATAACTCTCTATACAACACATCATCTAGCAACCACAAAATTACATCAAACAAACAAGTGATGGTACTTCTCTCATATCTCGTCCTCAAGTTCACAGGTAGACTCTCCTGGTGACTTTCGGTGTTACATAACCTTTACCAGATTGATTGACTTCTTCCTCAGCATGTTCTGCCTCCGGTCTAGAATAGCCACAAGCTGCTGATCATAAGTCAAGTCCATTCTCACTTCAATCTCTGAGAAGTCAACGACATGATCAGGAATCCCAACACACTTCTTGAGTTGTGATATGTGAAACACTTTATGTACTCCTTCAAGAGATGCTGGCAAGGCAATTCTATAAGCCACTTCTCCAACACGAGCTAAGACTTCAAAAGGTCCAATATATCTTGGGCTCAGCTTTCCTCATTTTCCAAACGGATTAGCCCTCGGGTTGGCGAGATCTTCAAAAATACTAGCTCACCTGGCTGAAACTCTAAGTGTCGCTTCTTCGCATCTGCCTAGTGCTTATAACGGTCTTGAGCTATGTGAAGATTATCTCTGACGACTCTCACGACATCCACGGTTTCAGCGATCATATCAGGGCCCAACAATTCACGATCTCCAACATCATTCCAACTGAGAGGAGATAGGCACTTCCTCCCATACAGAGCTGCAAATGGCGCCATGCCTATACTGGATTGGAAAATATTATTAAGCAAACTCTACCAGATGTAGATGTTCATCCCAAGAGCCCTTGAAATCCAGCATGCACGCCCTCAGCATATCTTCTAGGATCTGAATTGTCCTCTCTGACTGACCGTCTGTCTGTGGATGGTATGCAGTGCTGAAACTCAGTCGAGTTCCCAAGCTATCCTGCAGACTTCTCCAAAAGTGAGAGGTGAATCTAGTGTCACGGTCGGAGACTATGCATACAGGTACTCCTTGAAGCCTCACGATTTCCTATAGACATGACTTAATCAGAATCTAGACTAACAACAAAACAGAGAGAGATATAAAACAAGAAATCTCACCTCCATATATCTCTTAGCAAGATGGTCTGTCGACTGGCCCACTTGAAAAAGTATGAAGTGAGCTGATTTGGTCAATCGGTCAACGATTACCCAAATAGCATCATTTCCTCGAGGAGTGCGAGGTAAGCTAGTTACGAAGTCCATCGTCTCATGTTGCCATTTCCACTCTGGAATCAGAAGAGGCTGCAGTAGTCATGCCGTTCTCTGATGCTCGGCTTTGACTTGCTGACATGTCAGACATGAAGCTACACTCCTAGCCACACTACGCTTCATACCATGCCACCAAAAATGTTGTCGCAGATCATGATACATTTTGGTGCCTCCAGGATGGATAGAATAAGGTGAACTATTAGCTTCTCTCAACAGTTCATCCCGAACGTCACGAGATGGCACACAAATTCTGCTCCCAAAACGCAGAGACCCATTGTAACGACTGGTTTTTGTATGATGATATTTATTTACATATATATAATTGTTTACCTTTTCCCTTCTTCTTTTCCGTATCTTTTTCCCCCTATCTGGAGCTGAGCGTGCTTCTTGACGCTCTTATCTTAGAGCCAGACTCATCTTAGAAGCCCTAGAACCCATCCCGAAGCTTCACGCTTCATTTGGAGACTTTGTGTGCATTTTAGTCGGTTCAAGAAGAAGAACCAACCGACTAGATGCCAATCTAGTCGGTCAGAACCTCTTCATGGACCGACTAGTTTCCCTTTGATTTTTCCACTGAGTTACTGTTTACGCTTAGTCGGTCTAAGTTCATCCATCGACCGACTAGTTGTGAAACTAGTCGGTCAACACTACTTCGCAGACCGACTAAGATTGAGATCATTTCTTACAGTCGAGTTACTGTTTACCATTAGTCGGTCAAAGAACTAATACCGACCGACTAGTTGACGAACTAGTCGGTTAGGCTTCTTTCTCAGACCGACTAAGTTTCAAAACTTCTTGTCGACCATTTTCATTCTTTAGTCGGTCAATGAACACTGGCCGACCGACTAGGTTGCAAACTAGTCGGTCGACGAGCCTTCACAGACCGACTAAATCTGTCAACCCTGTACCGACACTGTTCTCTGTTTTCTTTTAGTTGGTCTCAGTTAGACGACCGACCGACTAGATCTCAAACTAGTCGGTCGACCGCCCTTCACCGACCGACTAATTGACCCCGAAACCCTAGATTTTGACCTAGCCGCCGTTTGTTTTCTTATTTAAACTCGCGGCTGCTCTTCTTTCCTCCTCATTGTTTTGAGCTGTTTTCTTCCCCAACCTACCTCCTTCTCTTTCCCTACCTCTCCTTCCTCCTCCTTTGCACCCTCCACCTTCTCCAAGGTTCTTCTCCCCTTTTCATTCTCTTTTCTCCTTTCTCTTCTTTCTTATGTTTCTTTTTCTCCCTTCTTCTTTCCCTACAGCTTCCACCCTCTCAGATCTGAAATCCCACGGCCAAGCCCCGGCTGCCATCTCGTTTCCCTTTCCGAGATCCATCTTCTCTTAGCCCTTCTCTTCGCGTGGCGATCCAACCTCAGATCTAGCGACGACGACCCCGGGAGACGCCAAGATCATCGCCACCACTTACGAGGCCAACGACACCACCAACGATCAACATTCCTCGCTACGCTACCCGCGGCCTAGGAACTTACGGACGACGCTAAGCTTCCACCAATCAGATCAGACGCCAGATCTTCGCAAGAATCATCAATTCAGGTTGGTTCCCTAAACTCGTAGAAACCCCCACCGTAACTAATCAAACCCTAATTAAAATCAGCAACATAATCAAATTAAATTTACTTTCCGCTTCTCTTTAAAACGTTGTGCAACCGTAGATAAATCGACGAATGGACTTTATGCATGTACACATAGGAAAGATCGTCGATTAGGCTAATATACATTAAAAATGTGATTTTGACGATTAGGATAGTCCCGATAACCTAGACACAACCCTAATAGGGATTATCGAATTGCGATCTGACACCGTCACCGTGTCACGACTTTCAGACGTTCCTCCACCGATTAGACGTTTGGACGAGGCGCTCCAGGAAGACGACGCACTCGCCACCGCAGGCAAGTGTACCACTTATGTTCTTGGCCATGTTTAGGCCTTAGTCTTGCTAGAATTGATATTTTGGAACGATGAGAACCGGGCGTGAAATTATAGCGTCCGGAATGCCCTTGATGGCTCAGATTTGACAACGAAGTCTGAGACCAACAACAACAATTTTGACATCATAGGATTGACATGCGTGTGTGTGAGTTGTGGACACCCTAGTACAACCCCTCCTGTTTTATCGTGTCATGTCCCTTCCGTCTTGCCAAGTCCCGTTCCATCTTGCACAGCCCGATGGGCAATAGGGCACTCGCCAAGCCAGAGCGAGTGATCCTTTGTACTGATTCACAGCCCGATGGGCAATAGGGCACCTGTCAAGCTAGAGCAGGTGATCCCTTGTACTGATACACAGCTCAGAGAGCAATAGGGCACTTGTCAAGCTAGAACAAGTGATCCCTTGTCCTGTCACGATTCTTGGGGTTTTGGGGTAGGGTTGAGTGTGCACGCGGCAAGAGGGTCTGATCCCCCTCGAACCGTAAAGGTGTGAACCCTTTTGTGTTACTCTTGTCTTCTCTCGTCTTGTCTGGCTTCTCCCTGTCCCGTCTTGTCTTGACACCTGTAGGCTAGTCCCGTAGTCGGTAGCACTCGCTACGACTACTACTTGTCGTGTTTACTTTCCTGCTGCGCGTACTTTCGTTTGTTCGGCTGTTACAACCTCAGCATGTTAATCAACCAGTAAAACGTTGTTAAATAATTGGTGCACTTGCAGTTTGGTCTAACCCCTTCTTGTAGACCTTACCTGACGTACAGTTCCTTCTTTTGGTGATATACGTCAGGGATTGAGCCAGAGTACGTCGAGGAGACCGACTTGCCAGTTGACGCGGAGCCAGAGAGAGCTGACCCTGAGTACGATCCTGAGGAGGACCAGAGCTAGAGACTTCTCGTTGCAGTTTCCAGAGATATCCATTTCTTATAGTTGGGTGCATAGCACCTTTTGTTTCCTTGTTTAGGTCAGGTGCTTGCACCGTTAGATTTTCCTTTCTGCAGTTGTAGCCCTTTGGGCGTTGAGACTTTGTACTATGGATTTGTTGGAATAAAAATGTGATGTCTTTCTTTCTTATACTTTTATTGTTCTGTACTAACATGCAGGGACCGGTACCTTCGTCTTGGTACCACACAGACGCTTATTAGGTCAGGGCTCCTTAGCTCTGGCCTAAGCGGGCCTTAGTCACGCTTCGCCTCCGCTGTTTTGGGAAGCGGGGCGTGACACCCATCTTCAGAATGCAGAAATCATTACACAGTCCGGCCTCTGTCTGCTCTCGAATCTTCTTCAGCTTCCCATCTCCAGACTGAGCTCCCTTGATCCTTTCAACCAAATCAGATTGAACCTGTAAGTTCATCATCACCACTAATGAACCAGGTGTTGAATATTGGACTCCCCGGATTTGGTTTTGATGATGAGCAAACATAAATAATCCATGAACTAACAATTTGTGAGCGCAGTATTGGAGATCGTCGCCAAATTCACGAGAACATTCAAAGCGACATCTCAACACTTCCCAAAGCTCGTATTCATGCCTAAAGCTTCGTTGAAGCTCTTGCGCCGTTTTGGAAGTTATGAAGATTCAATCGAAGCTCACAAAGACCGTTTATTAAGGTTTTATTTATAGTCTTTTTAGCGTCGATATATAGAATGTTAAGCCTTGAGTATATCTTACCATTCTAACTTCATAACGCTCATATCGTAGCTCTAGGATCTTAGTACAAGTTCATTCTAACTTCCTCGAAGCGTCGCGCTTCGATTCGGACTTGTATGTGCATGTTAGTTGGTACAAGAACAAGTACTGACCGACTAGATGGTGATCTAGTCGGTCAGCAACTCTTCTTGGACCGACTAGTTTGATTCCTTAATTTCTTGGACTTTACTGTTTACAGTTAGTCGGTCTACATTGACTCACCGACCGACTAGTTTGTGAACTAGTCGGTCAGTGATGCTTCTTTGACCAACTAGTTGTGACTTACTGTTCATGCTAAATTTCTCCTAAGCTACTGTTTATCGTTAGTCGGTCTAAGAACGTTTGGTGACCGACTAGTTGACAATCTAGTCGGTCAACTTTTGTTCTTGGACCGACTAAGTCAACTTGTGTTCAGACTATTTCATTTTGCCTCTTAGTCGGTCTACGTTCACTGACTGACCGACTAGTTGTGAAACTAGTCGGTCAGAAAGTCTTCTTGGACCGACTAGATTTCTAGGTCTGAAATTCTCTTTCTTCTCAGTTCCTCTCTTAGTCGGTCCATGCTGTTTGACTGACCGACTAGTTGATGAACTAGTCGGTCAGTGATTGTTCTTTGACCGACTAATTCTCACAGATTTCTATCCGTTGGAGAATGACCTAAGTTGTTTTTATGGGACCCTATAAATACGAACCTAGGTCATTTCTATCTAGGTTAGAGCTTCCATTCAGAGATTCATTGAGATCAAAAGAGATAGCTATTCTCACTCAAATCAAAAGCTCTCTTCCTCACAAGAAACCCATTCTCTCTCATTTCTAGATCTAGAATCCATCTAGAGAGAAGCTTGTTCTTGGTGAGCTCTTCAAGCTATTGCTTGATCCAAGTCTCCAAATCATCCCTAGGCACCGATTGCTGGTCATTTCCTTGGTGCTAGGTCTTGGTGACCTCATCTTCCTCAAATCCTCCATTTCTCCTATTGGGTAAGAAAAACTCAAGGTATAGGATTTTGTGGTAAGTTTGCTTATTTCAATATAACTCATTTATATTGCTTGTTGATTCTCTCGGTTGTGAGAGAAGGTTGTGATCCCGGGTTGTGGGATTCACTATTGCCGTTGTTGTATGATTTGATCTTGTGAAGGTTTTTCACAAGATATTCATAGTGGAAATCTTGAGTTAGGGTTTCTAACTCAAGTATCCGGAGGGGATCCGGGTGGTTGGGACGTAGGATCACCGGGAACAAGTCGGGGAGACTTGGGTGGATCCGAACCCATTAACATCATTTGTTTGCATTGTTAATTTTGTTGTTGTCATTCAATTTAAGCTTTCGCAAATTGATTTGGTAGTTGTTTGCAATTTAATTTGGAATTATACTCCTGATTATTTTAAAGTACTATTCACCCCCCCTCTAGTACTTGTGCAGTAGCTGGTAGAGCATTACATTTGGTATCAGAGCCAGATACTTAGCTATGTCTGCCAACGACAACAAGACCGTGCGTCCACCTTCCAACTATGACACCTTCAGGAACCGAGAAGGAGCATCTTCGGTGATGGAAGGACATTCCTCTACGAGGCCTCCATTCTTCAACGGTACCAACTACGGGTACTGGAAATGCCGGATGGAAACCTTCCTCCGGAGTGCATCCTTATGGAGGACCACAATGAAGGAATACATAGAGCCCGTAGAAGAAGACTTTGAGAAATGGACTACCGCGGAGATCGCCGCGGAGGTAAGCAATGCCAAGGCAATGAACGCCTTGCAATGCGCATTAGAGCCCGAGGACTTCAATAAGATATGCACATGTAAGAGTGCATATCAAATTTGGAACTCCCTCCTCATTCTTCATGAAGGGACGAGTAGGGTAAGAGACTCTAAACTCGTAGTCGTAAACAAAGATTACGAAATGTTTCATATGCAACATGGCGAGAAGATGAAAGAATATTACGCTCGCTTCGTTGACATAATAAACGAGTTAGAGGCCCTCGGCAAGTCCTACACTCAAAAGGAGAAGTGCTCAAAGCTTATTGAAGGACTTCCCTCTTCTTGGGAAAAACGTACCTTCGCCATCGAGGAAGGTAATGACATGAACAAATATACCGTAGTTCAACTAATGGGTACTTTGATGTCATACGAGGTACGCAAAGATAGCAAGGTGAAGCTACAAGAAAAGATGAAGTCCTATTTGAACCAAGATGCGCCTAAGAAAAAGGCGATTGCATTCAAGGCGGCTTCATCCACCTCTACCGATGATGAGGACTCGGAAGAAGAAATGGACATGGAATCCATTGCACTCATGGCAAAGAAGTTCAATCGCTTCTTCCGAAAGGGTAACTTCAAACAAAAATCTAAGTTTACTTCTACTAACGCCTCTCCACCTTTGTGCTTTAAATGCAATAAGCCAGGACACATCAAAGCGGATTGTCCTCAAAACAAGCAAAAGGAGAAGTGGAAGGCGTCGAAGTTCGACAAGTCAAAGAAGTACAAAAAGGGGTACAAAAAGGGACTTGTCGGAGCAACATTCACCGACTCCGAGGATTCCTCAAGCGGAGAGTCGGATGATGAGAAAGTGGAGCAAGCGCACATGTGCTTC
This sequence comes from Scilla litardierei, assembly GCA_030789695.1. Taxonomy (NCBI): domain Eukaryota; kingdom Viridiplantae; phylum Streptophyta; class Magnoliopsida; order Asparagales; family Asparagaceae; genus Scilla; species Scilla litardierei. Next base: position 48,809,893 of record CM061141.1, read on the forward strand.
ATGGCAAGAGAGGAGCATGATCAAGGATCTTCCTCCTCCGATGATAGCGACGACGAAGGCGATGAGGTAACTATGGATGATCTTAGGGATGCTAACTCTCATTTATGGTCTAAATACACAAAATTAGTAAATCGATATACTAAAGTAAAAGATGACCTAGCTAGCATTCAAACCTCGCCTAAGACTATCATCACCAACAACGACACCGTTGTTGAAGAGTTAAGAAATGAGATTGTTAATCTCAAATCTAAACTTGAACATGTTAGCATTGATGATCCGGAAGAATATAGGATAGCGGATTTAACTTCTCAAAAATCGACTTTGAGTATTGAGAACGAGAATCTTAAATCTCGTGTTTATGTGCTCACATCGCAAGTATCCACATTAGATACTTCTATGCGTTCTCTCAAAGAGAAATATGAGAACACATTAGGCCGAATCAATAGATTCAATAAGGGTAAGGACCATTTGGATAAAATCCTAAGTGACTTACTTCCGGCCAATCACCACATTGGTTTGGGGTATACGATGGGATGTCCATCAAAAGCGGCCACTACTTTTGTTAGGCCAACTTCCGGTGACTCTACGAGTGGTAGCAAACACTCTATTGGTAGTTCATCTACCAATGGTGCTTCCACCTCGTCCACACCCTCTTTTGGAAAGAAACCCACTTTGGGTGGACCTCCAAAGAAGGGGCATGCTTATATGTACACAAATACCATGCCACGTAGGAACACACGTCCTACTCCACCATCTCACACATATGATGATTTCTATGCTACACGTTCACGGGCACGTGCACACCATGTGAGACACCCTCACGCACGTGTTCCCACACATGCATATGTTCACCCACCTCATCGTATGAATAATTCTCGTCATGCACCATTCCATCATGTTCTGTATGCCTATCCACGTCATGCATCACGTAGAAACCAACAACGCATGCATGCACCCAATAGGATGATGGCTCCCAAAATTTTCACTATTTGGAGCCCAAAGGACACAAGCATGTATGAAAAACAAGTATATATGAATGCTTATTTTTCGGATGTTGTGCATAGTAGAAATCATGTGGGGAAGTCAAAGTCCAATTGGACTTGGCTTCCAAAGGTCTAACTTTTGAGGACCCAATGACCTTGGGTACCATGATATGAAAGTTTCTATCTTTAGGTACTCAAGGAAAAGAAAAAGAAGAGGAGCAACAAATTTAAATTTAGCTCCAAAGGGAATTGGATACTCGATAGCGGGTGTTCAAAACACATGACGGGTGACGCTCAATTGCTCTCCGGAGTAGTTCCCATTGCAAATGGAAATCGCGTCGTATTTGGAGGCAACGAGAGCGGAACCATCGTCGGTGTTGGTAAAGTGGGTAACCCTTCTAAACCCTTAATTAGTGATGTCTATCTAGTTAATGGTTTAAATCATAATCTTATTTCAATAAGCCAACTTTGTGACAAAGGTTACAAAGTTAGCTTTGCGAAAGGATTGTGTCATATTTCAAATGATAATAATAAATTATTATTTTCCGGCACACGCCATAAAGATATTTATATTTTGGATCTTCCTAAGTCATATGAACAATGTCTCGTTGCCAACACAAGTGAACAACACTTATGGCATCGACGCGTTGGACATGTGAACTTTGGAACACTTTATAAACTTTCGAAATTAAATTCCATTAAAGGTTTTCCGAAGCTCGTCTTTGAAAAGAAAAGTTTTTGTGATTCTTGTCAACGTGGCAAGCTTCCTAAATCTTCATTTAAACCTAAGAAAAGCATTTCTACCAAACGGCCACTAGAGCTATTACATCTAGATTTATTTGGGCCAACTAGAGTTGCTTCCTTAGGAAATGCAAGATATGGACTAGTCATCGTTGATGATTATTCAAGATTTACATGGGTATTTTTCTTATGTAATAAAAATGAAGCTTTTGAAAACTTCACAATATTTGTGAAGAAAGTACAAAATCTCATCGGAACCACCATTGTCACTATTCGTAGTGATCATGGGGGTGAATTTGAGAATGAGTCTTTCTCAAATTTTTGTGATGATCTTGGAATTACTCACACGTTTTCTTTCCCTCGCGCACCTCCTCAAAATGGTGTTGTTGAGAGGAAGAACAAAACGCTTGTGGAGTGTGCTCGCATTATGCTCGAAGATAGTCAACTTGGTTATCAATTTTGGGCGGAAGTGGTACACACCGCTTGTTATGTGTTTAATAGAATACTTTTGAGGCCCGACACCAAACAAACTTGCTATGAATTGTTGTTTGGTAGATTGCCTCAAGTTAAACATTTTCGTGTTTTCGGCGCAAAATGTTTCATTAAAAACACATATGATAATTTGGACAAGTTTGATCCGAGATCGGATGAGGGGATATTTGTTGGGTATTCCTCACGTAGCAAAGCCTACCTGATATACAACAAAAGATCCTCTACGATCGAGGAATCACTTCATGTCTCTTTTAATGAGAATTTTACTACTTCTAGAATTTCAAATGATAATGATTCTATGGATGTTTTATGTGATTCGTTTGAAAATTCTAAGTCTATTGATTCAATTGATTCTATTGAGACTAACCCGACTAATGAAGTTGTTGAGAATGTGCCTAGTGATCAAGGTATTCCCAAGTGGCTTCATACCGTTCGCGACCATCCCCATGAGCAAGTCATTGGCAATATTAATGATAGTGTCAAGACGAGATCTCAAGTCCACCACTTCGCCAATTGTGCCTTTGCCTCATCGATAGAGCCAAAGAATATCGTTGAAGCGTGCGAAGATAGTGCTTGGATCCTTGCCATGGAGGAGGAACTCATTCAATTCGAGAGGAATGAGGTATGGGAGCTTGTTCCTTTGCCATCGAAGAACCACACCGTCATAGGGACAAAGTGGATCTTCAAGAACAAAACCGACGAAAATCAAGTCGTCGTCCGGAACAAAGCTAGGTTAGTTGCTCAAGGCTATCGCCAAGAGGAAGGTATCGATTTCGAAGAATCCTTCGCTCCGGTAGCTAGATTAGAATCAATTAGACTTTTATTGTCTTATGCATGCCATAAAAATTTTAAGTTATTTCAAATGGATGTTAAAAGTGCATTTTTAAACGGAGATGTTGTTGAGGAAGTTTACGTTTCTCAACCTCCGGGCTTCATAAATGAAAAATTTCCAAATCATGTTTTTAAACTAAAGAAAGCTCTTTATGGTTTGAGACAAGCTCCTCGAGCTTGGTATGATCGCCTAAAGAATTTTCTTTTGGATTTGAATTTTAAAATGGGCGAAGCCGATTCTACACTTTTTGTTAAGCATGCGAATAATGATATTTTATTAGTTCAAATTTATGTTGATGATATCATTTTCGGTGCTACTAACTTCACTCTTTGCGAAGAGTTTTCTAATGTTATGAAGGACCAATTTGAGATGAGCCACATGGGCGAACTCAAATATTTCTTAGGTCTCCAAATTCGCCAATTGAACGATGCAATCTTCATCCACCAAACGAAGTATACGGTGGAGTTGCTTAAGCGATTTGGAATGGAAAGTGCTTCCGGGAAAAAGACTCCAATGAGCACGACTACGCATCTTGACAAGGATACGGGCGGTAAGGATGTAGACATTCGTCTATATCGAGGTATGATATGTAGTTTACTTTATCTTACCGCAAGTAGGCCCGATATTATGTTTGCCGTATGCGTATGTGCTCGTTATCAGTCTCAACCTAAGGAGTCTCACTTAGTAGCGGTAAATCGTATTTTCCGTTATCTAAGTTACACTTTAGATTTTGGATTACTTTATCTGAAATCTAGCACGTATGAGTTAGTCTCATACAGTGATGCCGATTATGCGGGATGCAAATCCGACAGGAAAAGTACTAGTGGCACTTGTCATTTTCTAGGAAATTCTCTTGTCTCTTGGTTTTCCAAGAAGCAAAATTCCGTATCACTTTCAACCACCGAGGCGGAATATATTGCCGCCGGCGCCGCTTGTGCCCAGGTTCTTTGGATGAGACACACTTTGAAGGATTTTGGTATTCACTGTGATACTAGCCCTATCATGGTGGATAACCAAAGTGCTATCTGTCTTTCAAAGAATCCGATGCACCATTCCCGATCAAAACACATAGATGTCCGACACCATTTCTTAGATGATCATGTTGCTAAAAAGGACATCATTTTAGTGTACGTTGAAACCCAAAAGCAAATCGCCGATATTTTCACGAAACCCCTAAAGGAGGACTCCTTTGTGCGGTTGCGTCGAGAATTGGGGATTATGGGTGAATCCGAGATATATGATTCATATTTCATTCAATTATCTTGCATGCTATTATATTTTGCGATATTTCATTCATGCTAGATTTATTGAATTTTTGGGAATTTTATGTGATATGTTTGAATTTATGATCGAATTCGTATTTCAATGTCGTATTTAAGATTTCGACGTTTTATGGGGTAATTTAGATGACTAATGAGAGTGTTAAGATGTTTCATCCAAGTGGTTTGTGTAGAGAAATCAATTATCAATTTTTGGACTCTTCTAGTCGGTTTCAGTTCATTTGTCAACCGACTAGATGCTCATCTAGTCGGTCAGCAAATGAACTCAGACCAACTAGATCAAGCTTTCATCTAACTCTTTTCATTTTCTTTCTTTAGTCGGTCACAGTACATTTACCGACCGATTAGATTGAAAACTAGTCGGTCAGTGAATATACTGCAACCGACTAATTCTAGCCCTAAAAATCCCTGTTTGCCTCTGTTTCGACTTAGTCGGTTCAAGCTCATTGACCAACCGACTAGATCGTAATCTAGTCGGTCAGTGCTTGAACTGTGACCGACTAAGTGGGTTAGGGCAAATGCGTCTTTTCGATTTCCAGACCGACTTATACTCATTTCGTTCGACTAAAAATCTTTTTAGTCGGTATTCCCTTCAGCTCAAGCCCGCAAAATCCCTAAACCCCTCCGAGCCTTTTCAACTTCCCGTCGACTCCGGCCTGATCTCCGGCCATCGCCGCCGTCCGCCGCCGTCGCCTCCTCCTCCTAGGTAAAACCCCCTCTCCTAGGTGTCGATTTCCTATTCTAGGGTTTGCTCTCCTTGATTTCTTCTACTAGCTCCTAGGGTTTCAAATTTAACCTAGGGCTTGTGTATTTCGGGTTTTCCTCTCTTAGGGCTTGTGTGTTAGCTTCTAGGGTTTGTGCTAGGGTGTTTGATCTTCCCGTCGTTTGGTTGTACTCGTCGTGCCTCGACCATGGCAAAGACGAGAATTCCTATCGCCTCTTCTGGGGCTTCTCCTATGTCTATAGGGCCTTCCGACCCTAGGAATCCCCCTAAGCCTAAACGTTGTGCCAAATCAACCCAAGCTTTTCCGTCTTCGCCTCCTCTGAAGAAGCAGAGGACGGCGACCGTTAAACCCCGAAAATCTAAGACTAAAAAGGCCATACTCCACTCACCCTCTACTCCTCCCGATTCCGACACTGAATTTATCCCTGAGGATGAGCCTAGCCATAGGGAACCCACTCCTCCACTTCGTCCTAGGACTCGCCAGCCAAAGGGAAAGGGCCCAATGCCAGCGGGTGGTGTTGACATATCGTTGTGTCGCGACGACCCTTTGTGTCTCGCGGCCTACAACCGTATTGAACACTGCCCGATGCTGTTGAAGCACTACGTTCAGTTTTCGGATTTCGTTGGCCTAGCAGATCTCCTCTCTTATAGTGGTCTCCTTGATTATCTCCGATACGATCTTAAGGCAAATCCTAAACCATATCCTCGCCTAGTTAAATTGTTCTATGCCAATCGTGTTCGAGGCCAGTACGATGCTAGTCACTCCATCGAGACTACTGTCTTGGGAACTCCTATAGTTCTCACGGCAGAAATCTTGGGGGAGATTCTTGGCTGCTCGTCGTCTGGTCTCCTGCCTTCAGACATTTCCGTCGACGATATATCTTCTTTGGATCAGTCCGTTCTTTCTGACATCTTCCATGTGATCCCTCATGCCTTTATTGGAGTTCCTTCAAAGTCTTTCAAGCCAAATGCCTGGGTTCTGAATCTTATTCTGAAGTCGTGCTTGCTTCCAAAGTACAGCTCATCTTCACTTCCATCCCAGCCATTCCTGAAGCTTATCTACGCTCTATTCTTGGGTTGCGAGATTAATTGGGCTCGCGTAATACTCGATAAGATGGACTCTTTCGAGTGTATACGCAAGACCAATAAATCTGCGCATATTCCATACCCTTGTCTGTTGACCCTCATGTTTCGTCATTTCCGAGTCCCTCTCCCTCCTGACGATGAGCGTCCCTTGGGTACTCCTCTAAACGCGACGGCCGTTAAGAAATCTCTAGCGGCACTTCGTCACGTGCAGAGGTCTACCGCATCTGCTTCTCAGTCTACTCCGTCAGCTGCTGCAGCCCCCGCTCCTAGCTGCAGCCCCCGCTTCTCAGTTTCTGAGGCCGAGGAGATGGACGATGAGGAGCTTGACGAGCTTGTCACTTCCTTAGCCCGTGGCGATGAGGCCACCACTGCTGCTGCTGCTGCTACCACTTCAGCTCCTGGAGATGGCACCACTTCCGGTGCTCCAGAGACTTCTGCTTCAGCACTTCAGACTTCTGAGCCTGCTGCTGACTCTGCTGTCGAGCCGGCACATCTATCTCCTGCTGCTGTTGAGACCCCTGCTGTTGCGACCCCTGCTGTTGAGCCAGTTGTTTCCACTCCTACCCCGACGATCCCGTCTGTTGAGACGCCTCTTCTCCCTGCAGAGCCTGAGTCCACTCCGTCGACTGGACCCACGGAGACTGCAGATCCAGCCACTTCCTCGTGATCGTTTGTTCCGAGGACTCTCCACTGCTCATTGGATGATTTACCTTTTTGAGAGTGTTTTATTTTGGGTTAGGATGGAGATTGATGGTTGTTTTTGATGTACTTTTGAGTTTTCTGGATGTCGGTGTTGGGTATTTTGATGTACTTTGGATATTGATGATGATGTTATATTTTGATGTAGACGATGATGTTGTACTTTTTGATGTTTATATAGATGATGTGTTGCATTTGATGTGATGTACATTTTTATATTTGATATCTTTTTGGATGTACTCATGATGTTATCATTTATATATATTCATCGATGTTCATGTTGTGATATTTACTTCGTCGTGCACATTAATTCTCATTCGATGTCCATGCTATGTAAAATCGTCGCTCGACGATTGAAAAACTTGGTTAAATAGAGTATATTTCTATATTTGTATAGAATTGTTTTCCATGCACAAATTTAACCAAGAATATTGAATATTGAAGAGTATGTTTCATTATTCAATAAATAAAAAAAAATTTATTACCAAATTTTTTTAATGATTTTGATTATCGCTTTTTGATAATGGACAATTTGGCACACCTTGATTTGATTTCATCATTTTTCCTTTGGTGTCAATTAGTTCCATCGTCTATGTCTACGACTCCCGATGTTGGATTTTCCATTTCCTAGTTGTTGTCGTTGTATGCCCCCCATTTTTGGGATAATGCCAAAGGGGGAGAGATAATGATAATAAATAGCGCAAATGAAAATTTAACTCAATTTCCAAGAATCTAGTTTGATATGTTAGATTCAGGGGGAGTTAAGATATATATAAGGATTTTCAAAATCCGATATTTCGAAAATCGATTCTCTTTATTAATCTTACTCGTCTGCTTGATGCAATTCATATATATTCATTTTGGAATTAACGTGTCATCAATGCAGGGGGAGTAAGTATTTTACATTTGAATCATTATTTTTGATTATTATTTATGTTGGTTTGTCATCACCAAAAGGGGGAGAATGTTGAATATTGGACTCCCCGGATTTGGTTTTGATGATGAGCAAACATAAATAATCCATGAACTAACAATTTGTGAGCGCAGTATTGGAGATCGTCGCCAAATTCACGAGAACATTCAAAGCGACATCTCAACACTTCCCAAAGCTCGTATTCATGCCTAAAGCTTCGTTGAAGCTCTTGCGCCGTTTTGGAAGTTATGAAGATTCAATCGAAGCTCTCAAAGACCGTTTATTAAGGTTTTATTTATAGTCTTTTTAGCGTCGATATATAGAATGTTAAGCCTTGAGTATATCTTACCATTCTAACTTCATAACGCTCATATCGTAACTCTAGGATCTTAGTACAAGTTCATTCTAACTTCCTCGAAGCGTCGCGCTTCGATTCGGACTTGTATGTGCATGTTAGTTGGTACAAGAACAAGTACTGACCGACTAGATGGTGATCTAGTCGGTCAGCAACTCTTCTTGGACCGACTAGTTTGATTCCTTAATTTCTTGGACTTTACTGTTTACAGTTAGTCGGTCTACGTTGACTCACCGACCGACTAGTTTGTGAACTAGTCGGTCAGTGATGCTTCTTTGACCGACTAGTTGTGACTTACTGTTCATGCTAAATTTCTCCTAAGCTACTGTTTATCGTTAGTCGGTCTAAGAACGTTTGGTGACCGACTAGTTGACAATCTAGTCGGTCAACTTTTGTTCTTGGACCGACTAAGTCAACTTGTGTTCAGACTATTTCATTTTGCCTCTTAGTCGGTCTACGTTCACTGACTGACCGACTAGTTGTGAAACTAGTCGGTCAGAAAGTCTTCTTGGACCGACTAGATTTCTAGGTCTGAAATTCTCTTTCTTCTCAGTTCCTCTCTTAGTCGGTCCATGCTGTTTGACTGACCGACTAGTTGATGAACTAGTCGGTCAGTGATTGTTCTTTGACCGACTAATTCTCACAGATTTCTATCCGTTGGAGAATGACCTAAGTTGTTTTTATGGGACCTTATAAATACGAACCTAGGTCATTTCTATCTAGGTTAGAGCTTCCATTCAGAGATTCATTGAGATCAAAAGAGATAGCTATTCTCACTCAAATCAAAAGCTCTCTTCCTCACAAGAAACCCATTCTCTCTCATTTCTAGATCTAGAATCCATCTAGAGAGAAGCTTGTTCTTGGTGAGCTCTTCAAGCTATTGCTTGATCCAAGTCTCCAAATCATCCCTAGGCACCGATTGCTGGTCATTTCCTTAGTGCTAGGTCTTGGTGACTTCATCTTCCTCAAATCCTCCATTTCTCCTATTGGGTAAGAAAAACTCAAGGTATAGGATTTTGTGGTAAGTTTGCTTATTTCAATATAACTCATTTATATTGCTTGTTGATTCTCTCGGTTGTGAGAGAAGGTTGTGATCCCGGGTTGTGGGATTCACTATTGCCGTTGTTGTATGATTTGATCTTGTGAAGGTTTTTCACAAGATATTCATAGTGGAAATCTTGAGTTAGGGTTTCTAACTCAAGTATCCGGAGGGGATCCGGGTGGTTGGGACGTAGGATCACCGGGAACAAGTCGGGGAGACTTGGGTGGATCCGAACCCATTAACATCATTTGTTTGCATTGTTAATTTTGTTGTTGTCATTCAATTTAAGCTTCCGCAAATTGATTTGGTAGTTGTTTGCAATTTAATTTGGAATTATACTCCTGATTATTTTAAAGTACTATTCACCCCCCTAGTACTTGTGCAGTAGCTGGTAGGGCATTACACCAGGTAAGACAACTTCAATCTCCATATGCTGAATATCACTCCAAAGTCCTCTCTGTGCTGTCAACATCATCACCGCCGGCATGAGACTAAGAGCATCAGGCACTACGTTGACTTTCCCAGGGTGATATTGGAGGTCGACATCATAATCAGCCATCAACTCGAGCCATCTGCACTGCCTCATATTCAGCTCTGTCTGAGTGAACACGTACTTCAAACTCTTGCGATCTGTGTATATCTTTACTCGTTCACCCAAAAGAAAATGCCTCCACAACTTCAATGCAAACATCATTGCAGCTAACTCCAAGTCATGCATAGGATAGTTCCTCTCATGAGTCTTCAACAATCTAGAAGCATAAGCTACTATCCTACCACGTCGATGTAGAACACATCCCAATCCTCTACCTGACGCATCATAGTAAATCTCATATCCACCTAAACTGTCTGGAATCGTCAGAACAGGAGCATTGATCAATCTATGCTTCAGTTCATTAAATGCTTGATGACATTCCTCTGACCAACTGTAAGCAACATTCTTCTTCGTTAGATGAGTCATCGGTGCAGCGATCTTAGAGAAATCCTTGATGAACTTCCTGTGGTACCCGTCCAATCCCAATAAACTTCTGATCTCCGTAACTGACTTAGGAACTGGCCACTTCTCTACTGCAGCGACCTTCTCTGGATCTACAGCTATCCCATCTCCAGACACAACATGTCCCAGAAAAGCAACATTGGTCAGCCAAAACCGACACTTGCTATACTTAGCATATAACTGGTGCTGCCTCAGAGTCTACAGGACTATCCTCAGATGCTCAGCATGATCTTCCTCTGACCTTGAGTACACCGAGACATCATCTATGAAGACGACCACAAACTTATCCAAGTACTCATAGAAGACTTGGGTCATCAACCTCATGAATGTGGCTGGTGCATTAGTAACGCTGCAAGGCATCACTAAGAACTTATAATGACCATAACGGGTTCGAAATGCAGTCTTCAGAATATCTGATCTTCTGACCTTCACCTGGTGATACCCGCTTCTCAAATCCAGCTTCGAATACACTCGCGATCCACCCAACTGATTGAAGATGTCATCAATCCTAAGAAGAGGATACTTGTTCTTCACAGTAACTTTGTTCAACTCCCAGTAGGCGATGCACATCCTTTAAGATCCATCCTTCTTGTTCACCAAAAGCACTGGTGCACCCCATGGTGAAACACTCGGTTGAATCAGGCCACGCTCTGACAAATATTTCAACTGACTACGAAGCTCTGCTAACTCTGGAGGAGCTATACGGTATGGAGCCTTCGCAATCGGTTGAGTGCCTCGAATCAGATCAATGGTGAACTCCAAAGATCTATCCGGAGGAAGTCCATAGGTATCGTCTGGAAAGACATCAGGAAAATTCCGGACTACCCTCGGCAATACAGGTTTAGCTTCCATCTCCATCATCACTTCTACTGGGTTGGCCTTAAACTTCAATGGTCCAAGGGAACTACTACCACTAAGAAATTCAAACTCTGGATGATAAGGAATCTGAAATACTATCTTCCCGAGTCTACAATCTATAGTGGCATAGAACATCCGTAACCAATCCATCCCAAACACTACTTCAAAATGAGGCATTTCCATCACTAAGAAATCTGCATACAGCCTACGTCCACAAATCTCTACAGGACACTGTCGGCATCCTAAAGAACTGCGGATCACTCCACTCCCTGTATGGATATTCCAACTAGAAGAAAAGGAGTCTACTGCTAAGGAATTATTGGTCACAAACTGCTGAGACAGGAAGCAATGGGATGCTTCTGAATCAAAAAGTGATAAGGCAGGGAAGGAATCAACTCTAATAACACCTAAGAAGATAAACATAAACTGACATAAGAATCTAATCATCCTAATCACATCAACAAACATAACATACTATAATAGAAATGAGAAAACATCCATTACTAAAAATTAATAGGTACCAGTGATCATTCGACCGGTGTCATCTGCCTCCACAGCTGACATGGTAAAAGCCTGACGCCTCGGTGCCGCTCTCCTGGGGGTCTGCTGCTGCTGGGGAGGTCTAGGTGGCCCCCTCAGAGTCACTGCACCAGGTGCTGGTGGAGCTGGCAGTGGAAGCCTCTGTAGAGCTGGTGGAAGGGTCCTCTGCTGCACAGGCCGGACTGCCACTGGTGCCACTGAACCTGAAGTCTGCCCCTGCTGAGGACACTGCCTACTGATGTGTCCTGGCTGACCACATGTAAAACATCATCCATCCCTAAACTTACAATTCTACTGCTCATGCCCAGATTTCCTACAAAATTTGCAAGACAGTCGCCCCTGTGGTGATGGTAGAGCTCCATGCCTCCGAAACTGAGTGGTCTGAGTAGGCCTCGGGAAACTCCTCTGCTGATCCACATGGCACCTCTCTGCTACTACTCAACCTCTATCCACACTCTTCAGATGCGTCTCATGCATCCTGGCTGCCTCCAGTACGGCACTATAAGTAAGTAGCACCTGGGTCGACATCGCTGCTCTGAACTCAGGATCCAACCACATCCTGAATCGTCTAGCTCTAGTGGCCTCTGACTGCACCAACTCCAGAGCGAACTTGCTCAGTAAGGAAAACTCTGCATTATAAGCATCCACGCTCCGTCGTTCCTGTGTCAGGTGCTCGAACCTCAAACGAAGCTCATCCTTCTTTGTCTCTGCAGCTCTTTAAACTTCTCCCACGAGATCGGCTTGGTCAAATGCAGCTCCTGAGCATCCCACCAATCTCGTGCCTGATGTGTCAGCTGTCTCTTTGCGGCATCTACCCATTTATCTCTCGGGTATCCCACAGCCTCCAGGCCATCCTCAGAATGCCTAATCCACTCGTTTACCTCCAGAGGACTCTCCTTACCCGAAAATGACTTCAGGGGTAAAGCTCTGAACTGCCTGATACCTGCAGGCTACGATGGCACACCACTAATCACCATGTCCTCCATCTGTTGCATACGCTTTAGGATCCCTATCAAAATCTTCTCCATCAGAAAGGCCTCAGATGATGCAGCATCAGAAGCAGGGGTCCTGTTCTCGGACGATCCATTCCCTGGATTCAATCTGCAAGAATGAACATGGAAAACAATGTTCAGTACCAAAATTGCGGATTATAATGTTGGAGCTTTATTTGTACTATTCTTACGTGTATCGCAGTGTGAGCTGACCTGCATGGGCCACCATAAAAACCTGTCACGCCCTGCTCTCCCAAGTACGGGAGGCGTAGTTGACGAGGCCGCCATAGTACTCAGATTCAGGCTTCGAGCCCTCTTATCTAAATACTACTAGGGATGTTTTTTATGGATAAATAAATTTAATACGCACGCCACTGCAACACACTGGAATAGTACACAGAGAAAAAGAAAAGTGCTCCAACAGAAAATAAATCGCAGTACTGAAAAGAAAATACAACAATACAGAACATTACATTACATATATATACAGAGTTCATATACATACATCATCTGATCAAAGGGGTAAAAAAGTGGGGTACAACAAAAAGAAGAAACCCCCAACCCAAAAAAAGTGCAAAGGGTCCACATCCGGTACAACGCACCCACTAGTCTAACCCCGAGAAGTCCAACTGTACAAAGCCGCCCGTAGGCTCTACCTCAGCAGTACTGGTACCTGTCTCTGACTCCAGAACCCTCACAGTTTGCTCAGGTCCCGCACGTTAAAACCACAAGTTGGGACACGTCAACGCGTGACCCATAGAAACTCCTAACCCTTTACTAGGACCCAGTTTTAGAACTGGTCTCCCTAGCTAGTTAACTGTCTAGGTGTCACATCAACTACAGGAATAATGCAGAAATTAAGGAACAGAACACAAGTACTGGAAATAAATAAAAGTAAACAGAACTAAAGTACAATTACTGATTACATTAATTAAAATTAATCATTGTTTCTGATTTGGAACCCAGGTAAACCGTAGGACGCTAAGGAAGCGGACTTCACCCGGTGGGTGAAAAAGTGGTACCACTCCAGCGACACGAGCACTGGAGGGGCCTCTCATAACTCCGTACCTGAACGGGGCAAGGTACCCGTGCGAGATTCATCTCAGTTTTTCTAGGGACAAACGGAGAAAACCATCATTTACCGATATGGTGCAACACGAGCACACCAGCGGCCTCTCTAGCCCTTTCAAACTCCCCTTCCTGGGGCGACACATCGGTCAAGATACACTGCTACTGTCTGCTCCTTAACACCTAAAATTTACCCGTGTTCCCCCAAACCCACATCCGGAGTCTCACCCATTTCAGAATGGACCGAGTGCTCCCGATGTCACACTCTCTGCTCACTCTCAGTTTTTAGTACAAATTAACATATCTCATGGAATCGTTAGCAGTCTTAACTGTAATTTCAGCCTGTATGGATCAATACACTAGGGGGAGTGAATAGTGTCTATAATAAAAATGTTGCAAATAAAACGTTACTGATATTTGCAAAGATGGCACATAAATAAAATGACAAGTGCTGAAAATTAAACCAATCGCAAACACAAAGATATATCCTGGTTCGGATCCTGTTGATCCTACTCCAGTCCTCTACTCCCCGTAGAGATTTTCATCCACTATAATCACTTGCCCCGCAAGCACAAACTTACAAAAATGGCGACACTCCCCGTGTCCCAAACTTTGTATAATATCTAAACAGAGATTCAAACCTGTAAACATAATGAAATAGAAAACACATATAGCCTTGGCATGAATATCAGAAAATGAATTCAAGGAAGGTGTTTAAAAGATGAACTTCAAGATGTATAAGATATGTACTGAAGAACAATACTTGAAGTTCTCTGGTTCATAAAAGAAGAGAGAGATCAATCGATTTCTTCTTGCAATTATGAACACAAACAACTTTCCAAAATGATGTTGAAAATCCAAGTTCTTCCGTTCTTAAACGAAGAAAGAAATCTAACTGTTTCTTCTTACAAATAAGAAAAGAACAACTAATGGCCGAATTTGCTTAAGAAGACTAATGGCTTGATTTCAACAAAGAAGAGTAAAGAAGAGGAAAGCGTGTGAAGAAAAGAGAGGGGGTACCCCTCCTTTTATAGTATTTAGAAACGGTTATGAACGGCTCTGAAAGAGACGTTGCACAATGTTTAGAAATCGTAAGGAACGTTGGAGAATGTTCAGAAACTGTTCTGGAAAATTTCGGTTCAAAAAACGACTTGGCACGCTAGGAAAATTAGTAGCCTGATAATTTTGAAACGGTCACAAACGGTCACAAAATTTTGGTGACGTGGACTAGACAACGGATAGATCCTTGTCTGAAAGTATCAAATCAAAAGTCAAAGAAAATATAGTTGTTTTGGTAGGCTAGGAAAAATCATAGTCGGCTAATTCTGAAAAATATGAATTTTGACTTAGGATCAAATGGGTTAGGAAGATGATGTAATTTTGAGCTTAGGGATGAATGATATGTTATACTCAAGGCCCTGAAGCTATCTAAAAAGTAAAAATTACATCATTCCGTAGATACGTTATTCAAACGTAATTTTGTAGCAAGTCTATTTTTGCAGAGAGTCCTTGTACTTTGATCATATGCGTGATGTGAATGAATTAGCGTTGTAGCTGCACATCTGCATAGATAGAGTTAGTAACATGAAATATATTGATTTGTCACATCAAAACCTTATGGAAGAGAGGATGGAAAATACCAAATTCCAACATTCTCCCCTTTTTTGATGATGACAAACAATAAAATATAAAAATGTGAGTTTAACAAAATTAATGAGTTAAATGTAAGTTAATCTTAATGAGTTTATTACTCCCCCATGAATATATGCTCCCCCTGAATATATGCTGTAATTCTCCCCCTTTGTCATCCACAAAAAGTGGAAAAGGAAAATTGGCAGGCTACGTTATTTGGTAGTGGGCCAAATTTTAAAGTGAGAAAGGTGCACAGAATCGTACGAACAGAAGGGAGAAATAACAATATGGAGAAGTAAAACAGAAAATTAGTAATGAGTGATGCATCAACAAAAGGAAACAGATGGCACCAAACAAACAAGAGTATATAGAACAGAACATATATGATTAAACATCGCGATACATTAGATAACCATCAGACAACATGAAACCATACTAGAGACGAAAGTAATACTAAAACTGCCAAATACATGAACAACTAGTACAACCCATAAGCAAACTGACCCACATACTAAGTAACCCATACAACATAAAAAACATTCTAGTGATGAACCGACAACGACCATAGTGAAACGAGGCAAAAACAGCAACCACGAAATCCAACCAACCCAGCAAAACAGGACTTGAAACAGCATAACACGACATGAGGCAAAGGCACGATTTTTGGGTAGCAACCAAAAGAAACCGAAACGCAAGAGAAGCAGCGACAAGTCACGCATGGATAGGAGTCAAACGAATTAGATAACCAAGGGTCAAAGCGAGCACGCAAGATCAAAAGGATTCAAGGATGATATGAGGAGGAGCCGGGAGAGGAATGGCGAGAGCGAGCAAGACGAGTTGGGAGGATGTTTTGGGCTTCAAGAGCGGAACAAAGTTCGGATTGGTTCACTTGGATCTGGTCGAGAACCTCAGAGTGGTGTTTGAGAGTTTTGTCATAAGAACTCATGTGGATCTGGATTCCGGCGAAGCCTTCGGCCTCTTGCTCAGAGAGACGGCGGAGGAGTACGACGTTGGTCTCACGTGAAGGGGAGACGCCATCTTTGGAAGCAAGAACCTTCTTGCCACACTTCGATCGAGAACAGCCAAGGAAAGAAGCCGGTGCACGAGGAGTCGGGGTCGGAGCAGGAGGCTGGTCAGAGTCATCATCGGAATCGCCGTCGGCTGCGTCGTCTTCGGAGGAAGTAGAATCGGTGGAAGGCCCATGCTGTGGATAGTGTATTCATCAATGTGAACGTCATTTTGGAGCAAATATTCACCGTCTGTGGGAACGGCAAAGGCGCGAAGGATCAGAGTGATGAGGCTTGGTAAGTAGAAGTGGGTAGACACGCGTTTGGTGAGAGTGTGAAGAAGAAGATGGGCCCAATCAATAGGATAGCTGGCCAATATTGCATACAGACAATGTTCATGGGTGTTACTGAGATAATTGACAGATCCGGCTTTGGGGAGCAAGTTGTTGATGATGATCTTATGGAGAAGGCGAGCTTCTGGACGGAGTTTGGTGGCGGACATATGCGGGGTATATTTCGGTGCGAGTTTGATGAGGACAACGGGGTCGGTTATGGCAAAGGAAAGAAGGCCACAGAATTCTGGAGGTTGATTGATGATGGTGGCGAGGGTGTTTGCCATGACAGTGAAAGAGACACCCCTGACCATGGTTGTGAAATATTTCTGGCCGCGGTGAACCGTGGCTTCAAGATTGGCGTAAAATTATTTGACGAGTGTGGGATAATACGGCACTTTGTTGGCGAGGGACCAAAGTTGATGAAGACCGACTACCATAAGAATTTCCTTCACGTGCATCATTGCGGCTGTTCCATAGTCCAGATAACATTCTGGATGGTAACATGTAGCCTCGAAGGACAAGTAGCGATCTTTGGCAGCCTGAGATCGGAAACGGTCGCCGTGGGAAGGTGGAGTGGGTTCGGCCATTTGGAAGAGGAGAAAAATGAGAACGCAAGAAGGAAGAAAATGAAACAGAGAATAGAGAAAGAAAGTAGGATTGGAGACAAATAAATAGAAGAGGAGAAAATCTGAGCAGTTGCCATGATGACAGTAGTGGAAGAGGTTGCTAAAATCGAATAGGTTAGAGCAACTGAAAGATTCAAAATGCAGAAACTGAACAGATGGGAAGACGAAGAGACACAATTGGCGGTTTCGAAAATACCCGTTGGGTTAAAAACAGCACACAAACAAATATTAAAATAACAACCAAGTATAAGAAGTTCATTAAAAAAATAAAGAGTGTGTAGTCCCTAGGCGTATGGAAAATTGGTGAGATAATGGGTCAAAGTCATTTCCAAAGCAAAGATAGGGTGTCAGGCCGAAATGAATGGGGTAGTTGACGTCTTGGAACAAATGACAAAAATAATAGAATTTAATGTACTTCTATTTTGAATTGAATGAAAGCACCCACTAAAGAGAACGGTTGGTGCATTCCCCAATTTATAAAATATCTTGGTGTTAGAACCTATCCCAAGAGATGTCTCAAGTAATAAAATAAATATAAAGTGATAGACCAAAATCTTTTGTCAGAAGTTATCCCAAGAGAGAGTAAGTGTGAGTGCATGTTCCAAGGCAAGGGAATTAAAATTTGGTGTCGACTGCAAAAAAAGGACGGGCAGGGGGAAGAAATCGTATAGAAGAAATCCATGTGTTTACTTAGTTGTCTTGGAAAGAAGTATTAATTAATATCTTGTTGTCTTCATGTGAAGCCTTAGTGCAAAGCAACATGAAGTACGATGGGTGGAGAAACCGAATGGAGAAGTGCCACTTGCAATCAAAGGATGTCTTGAGTAAATTCCAAGGAGAAGAAGGAAATTTCTAGACAGAGAATCAAGTGAGGAACAGAACAGAGAATTGGTAAGAAGATTATGGTTGCTTTTTCTTAAAAAAATTGTTCTCTCGTAAAAAAAATGCCAAAACCATATATGAAAAATGACATAAAAATCTGAAAGCCAGGGATTAATAGACACAAACGGAGAAGACAGAAGAAATTTTAAAATTGGCATGCTACGAAATTTTGTAGCTTGCTAAAAATAAATAGTGACAAAAAATACAGAAAAATTCACAAAATTCAAAATAAATAAATATATTTATAAATCAAATTCTGATTCACTAATAATGCCCAGATTTCTTCTAAGCTTAAAGAAAGATTCCTCCTTCAAAGGTTTAGTCAAAATATCGGCAACTTGATGTTCAGTTGAAATAAAGTTTAAAAATAATATCTCCTTTCTGAACATGATCATCTAGAAAATGATGACGTACATCAATATGTTTTGTACGTGAATGATGCACATGATTTTTAGATAAATTAATAGCACTGGTATTATCACACATAATAGGACATGTGGAACAATTAATACCATAGTTTGAAATAGTTTGTTGCATCCATAAAATTTGAGCACATGCTAAACCGGCGGCAATATATTCTGCCTCGGTTGTAGATAATGAAACAGAGTTTTGCTTTTTGCTAAACCAAGAGACTAATGCATGTCCTAAAAAGTGACATGTACCACTAGTACTTTTACGGTCTGATTTGCAACCAGCAAAATCTACATCACTATATGATAATAAATCAAATGTGTTTGTTTTAGGATAAAATAAACCAAAATCAGAAGTATACTTAACATATCTAATAATCTGTTTTACAGCAGTTAAATGTGAAAACTTAGGATCTGCCTGAAAACATGCACATAAACATACTGAAAACATGATGTCTGTCTAACAATTAAATAAAGTAAGGAGCCAATCATACCTCTATAAAGACGTTGATCAACACTCTTACCATTTAAATCTTTGTCGAGGGAAGTAGATGTACTCATTGGAGTACGTTTTTCTACAGAACTTTCTAATCCAAAACGCTTGATGAGTTCTTTAGAGTACTTACTTTGGTGAATAAAGATTCCTTCCTTCATTTGTTTGATTTGAAGACCGAGGAAGTAATTGAGTTCACCCAGGTGACTCATCTCAAATTCTTTCTGCATAATGTTAGAAAAATCTTGACAAAGAGATTCATTCGTAGAACCAAAAATAATATCATCAACGTATATTTGAATAATGATAATGTCAAAATTTATATTTTTAATAAACAAAGTAGAATCTATTTTACCTATTGAATACCCTGAATTTAAAAGATAGCTTTTAAGTCTTTCAGACCAAGCACATGTGCTTGTTTGAGACCATATAAAGCCTTGTCCAATTTGAAAACATGACTTTCTAAATTTTCATGAATAAAACTAGGAGGTTGTTATACATAAACTTCTTCTTTAAGAAAACCATTTAGAAAAGCACTTTTGACATCCATTTGAAATAATTTAAAATCTTTAAAACATGCAAATGATAATAGCATCCTAATAGATTCAAGACGTGCAACTGGTGCATATGTTTCATCATAATCAATACCTTCTTCTTGATTATAACCTTGTGCAACCAATCGTGCCTTGTTTCTAATTATCTGACCAGATTCATCCAATTTATTTTTGAATACCCACTTGGTACCAATAATTGAATGATCTGATGGTCTGGGAACTAATTCCCAAACATCATTCCGTTGAAATTGATTGAGTTCTTTCTACGTAGCCATAATCCATGAACTGTCTTCACATGCATCTTTGATCTTCTTTGGTTCAATGGTTGAGAGAATGCACAATGTGCCATTTGCTCTATTTGGCGACGTGTTCTTACTCCATCTGTAATATCTCCAATGATTAACTCTGATGGATGATTTGGAACTTGTGCAAATGCCTTAGGAAGATCTGCATTATCTGAAATAGACTCAACAGAATGTTTAGTAGCATCAACTTCATCAAGTTTAATACTATCTAAAGAATTAGAAAGAGGTAATATATTCTCTTCATCATCAATGATGGGAGAATTAGATGAGGGGTTCTCATCAAATGTGACATGTAGTGATTCTTCAACTGTTGAAGTTCTTTTGTTATATACTCTGTAGGCTTTGCTACGTGTTGAGTATCCAACAAAAATACCTTCATCAGATTTAGAATCAAATTTGTCAAGGGTATCTTTAGTATTGAGAATGAAACATTTACATCCAAACACTTTAAAATATGATACACGAGGAATGCGATTAAAGAATAATTTAAAACAAGTTTTATTAAGTAATGGCCTAATAAGAACTTTATTCATAATGTAACAAGCAGTTGTGACAGCTTCTGCCCAAAAATATTTTGGTAATTTACTATCACAAAGCATTGTTCTTGCACATTCTTGTAAAGTTCTATTTTTCCTTTCTACTACTCCACTCTGAGGAGGAGCACGAGGAAAAGAAAAATTGTGTGAAATACCATAATCATCACAAAACTTGGTAAAAGATTCATTTTCAAATTCTCCACCATGATCACTACGAATAGTGATAATGTTAGAGGATTTGATCTTTTGAATTTTTTTACAAAATACTGAAAATTCTTCAAAAGCATCATTCTTGTTTTGCAAAAATATAACCCAAGTGTATCTAGAATAATCATCAACAATGACAAATGTATATCTACTTATATTCAAAGAAGCTACTCTTGAAGGACCAAACAAATCTAAGTGTAGGAGTTCTAATGGTCTCTTTGTTGAGATAACGTCCTTTGATTTAAAAGAAGATTTGTCCATTTTTCCTTGTTGACAAGCATCACAGAAATGTTTATGTTTGAAAGAAATATTTGGCATTCCATTAACTAACTTGTGTTTTGAAATACGTGTTAGGTTTTTGAAATTGGTGTGTCCAAAACGTTTATGCCATAAAAGTGTATCATCTGATGTAATCATTAAACAATGATTATGAGTGGTAACAGACATGCATAAGATATAAATGTTATTCTTACGCTTACCACGGAATAAGATAGATGACATATCAGAATCATAAATGATGCAATCATTTTGTTCAAAAACTATTTTATAATTTTTATCACATAATTGACTAATGGAAAGTAAGTTGTGTTTCAAACCGTCAACCAGGAAAACATTCTCAATGATAGGCTGATTAGTGTTACCAACTATTCCAGTGCCTATGATTTTGCCTTTATTGTTGTCACCAAAGGTAACTGTGCCTCCATCCTTATATTTAACGGTTGAAAGCAAGTTGACATTTCCCATCATATGTTTTGAACATCCACTATCCAAAATCCATCTTTCCTTTTTAGGTACCTGAAAGATAAAACATTAAGCATTGGTACCCTTTGTTTGAGGGTCATTGGGATTAGATTTTAGGAAGCCAAATCCAAGTGGAATTTGGCTTTCTAATGTAATTACTAGAAGAACAATAGAATGTATATAATGAGATATATAACTATTTCTATTATTTAAACATGAATCCTTAGAAACACATATACTAATTGTATTAGGCTTCCTAGAAGATGACTTTGAAATGTTAGTAACATTTTTTTGTGAAGAAGAAGTAGGTATGTTTACTTTCTTCGTGAAAATAAATGTGTGATTCTTCTTTTGTGGTTTAACAAAAATTGTTTTTCCACAAGATGAAGATATGTCACAAGACTTGGGTGCATCCTTATGAGAATATCCCAAACCTTGTCGATGATTTGCTGAATATTGAATTTTTAGCAAATTATCAAGATTTGTCTTCCCTTTGTTAAATTTATTAACATTGGATGACATCTCATTGTATTTCAACTTTAGTGATGAAATACTTTTATCCATTTCGGATATTTGTGTATGCAATTCTAGATTCTTAGTTTTGAGAAGTTCATTCTCTTTACTAAGATCCAAATCTTGAGAAGAAGTATTCTCAATATGTATAGAATTAGGTGTAATGCTTTTAGAAGATGATAATTCTTGATATTTAAGAAGAAGATCATCATTATTCTGTTTCAAAGATTTATGTTGACCATTCAATTTTTTGAAACGAGAATAGAGATCCTTTAAAGCATCAAGTAATTCTTCGTTATTAAAAGAACTTACCTCATCTTCATCATCTTGTGCCATAAAGGACATGTTAGCACTTTCATTTAGATCATCATCTTCATCATCTGAAGAATCATCCCATGTTGCTGCAAATGCCTTTTTCATTTTGTCAAACTTCCTTTCTCTTCTGGATTGATCATTGTTGTTAGAAGTTTTGAGTTTAGCTTTAAGAAGCGGACAATCTTTCTTCATATGTCCAGGCCTATTGCAATTAAAGCAGAGAGAAGAATCAGTATTCTTAGATTTAAAATTATTATTATACTTACCTTTCTGAAAGAATTTTCTGAAGTTTTTGGCAAAGAATGCCATATCATCATCTGAGTCTTCATTTTCAGATGTAATGTTGAAGGCGAGTACTTTCTTCTTTTGATCGGATTCTTCTTTCTCATCTTGTAATGTAACTTCATGGGCCATTAGGTTACCAATAAGATCTTTCATAGATAATGTGGAGAGATCATTGGCTTCCTCGATAGCAGTGATCTTTGGACGCCATACTTGAGTTAAAGCTTTAAGAATCTTGCGATGTTCAAGAGAAGTGTAAGTTTTTCCAAGAGCATTTAAAGAATTTATAATATTAGTAAACCTGATGTTCATTTCTCCAATTGTCTCTTGGTCATTCATCTTGAACAACTCGAATTTGTGAACCAAAATAGAAATCTTAGTTTTCTTCACTTTACTGGTTCCTTCATGAGTTACATCGAGTATATGCCAAATCTCCTTAGCACTTTTGGCCTGAGTACCCGATTAAACTCATGTTTATCCATGGCACAGAATAAAGCATTCATGGCCTTTGAGTTGTTGGTTTTTGCAGCTTTGTCGTTGGCAGTCCAATCAGCAACAGGAGTTGTTGGCTTTGTGTATCCTGTCTCTATGATGTCCCAAATCTCATAATGCATACTTTGGAGATGAATCTCCATTCGTATTTTCCAATATGAGTAGTTTGAACCATCAAATAGAGGAGGACGAACTTGAGAATGCCCTTCAGGATGTTGATTTGTGTTGTAGTTGTGTGGAACAGCGTTCATGTTTGATGCTGCGGAACTTTCTGCTATCTTAACCTTGCTCTGATACCAAATGTAATTTCAGCCTGTATGGATCAATACACTAGGAGGGAGGGTGAATAGTGTATATAATAAAAATGTTGCAAATAAAACGTTACTGATATTTGCAAAGATGGCATATAAATAAAATGACAAGTGCTGAAAATTAAACCAATCGCAAACACAAAGATATATCCGGGTTCGGATCCTGTTGATCTTACTCCAGTCCTCTACTCATCATAGATATTTTCAATCCACTATAATCACTTGCCCCGCAAGCACAAACTTACAAAAATGGCGACACTCCCAGTGTACCAAACTTTGTACTATCTCTAAACATATATTCAAACCTGTAAAAATAATGAAATAGAAAACACCTATAGCCTTGGCATGAATATCAGAAAATGAATTCAAGGAAGGTGTTTAAAAGATGAACTTCAAGATGTATAAGATATGTAATGAAGAACAATACTTGAAGTTCTCTGGTTCATAAAAGAAGAGAGAGATCAATCGATTTCTTCTTGCAATTATGAACATAAACAACTTTCCAAAATGATGTTGAAAATCCAAGTTCTTCCGTTCTTAAACGAAGAAAGAAATCTAATGATTTCTTCTTACAAATAAGAAAAGAACAACTAATGGCCGAATTTGCTTAAGAAGACTAATGGCTTGATTTCAACAAAGAAGAGTAAAGAAGAGGAAAGTGTGTGAAGAAAAGAGAGGGGATACCTCTCCTTTTATAGTATTTAGAAACAGTTATGAATGGCTCTGAAAGAGATGTTTCACAACATTCAGAAACCGTAAGAAACGTTGGAGAACGGTCAGAAACTGTTCTGGAAAATTTCGGTTCAAAAAACGACTTGGCAGGCTAGGAAAATTAGTAGCCTGCTAATTTTGAAACGGTCACAAACGGTCATAAAATTTTGGTGACATGGACTAGACAACGGATAGATCCTTGTCTGAAAGTATCAAGTCAAAAGTCAACGAAAATATAGCTGTTTTGGTAGGCTAGGAAAAATCCTAGTCGGCTAATTCTGAAAAATATGAATTTTGACTTAGGATCAAATGGGTTAGGAAGATGATGTAATTTTGAGCTTAGGGATGAATGATATGTTATACTCAAGGCCCTGAAGCTATCTAAAAAGTAAAAATTACATCATTCCGTAGATACGTTATTCAAACGTAATTTTGTAGCAAGGCTGTTTTTACAGAGAGTCCTTGTACTTTGATCATATGCGTGATGTGAATGAATTAGCGTTGTAGCTGCACATCTGCATAGATAGAGTTAGTAACATGAAATATATTGATTTGTCACATCAAAACCTTATGGAAGAGAGGATGGAAAATACCAAGTTCCAACATTAACTACCGCTTACACATCAACTTAACCCCCTTCTCATCAACATCATCATTCTAAATGACTCATAAAGTCATAACATATGAAACATTCTCATAAAAACATATCTCATGAGCATGATTTTGAAGGTACAATTAACATGAACAAATTCAACTTAAAACAAAATACAACATAACAAATTCCAAGCAAAATGAACACATGAATCTGTCCAAACTGTCACAACAGAAAGAATGCTACTGAAGACCCATCTACAGTCAGATTTAGCTTCTGGTCCCTCTTCAAAGTTGTAGATAATTTGTTGCAGTTTTCCGTAGTGTCCTAGATTGTATTTTTCTGATTTTTCTACTATTTTCTATGATTTTTCTAAGTTGCTGTCATGTGTTAAGAAAAATTCCAGCAACGAATTTTCTAACCAAACTTATCTTCTAACATGGTTGGATGCCACTATTATTATAACTACACTAGCATGATAACAAGGTTACAACATAGCATAATCTTACTAATTTTGAGTATAAGAACATAATGAAAATAAACATACAAACATTATTACTTAAGATACAACATGCTACCAAATTAAAGTAACCAACATGAAATTTTTTTACTAAAGCATGGATCTTAGTATGACTTATAAATCATGATTTCTACACTAAAATTTTTCATATAACATGCTAACATAAATTGGATCCCTAGTCCTAAAACTAAATCCTACTAAAAGAGATAAGAATTTCTGCCTCCAAAAGTCCTTCAAAATTTTCTTTGGCCCTTCTTATCCTTGAAGATCTTGAGCTTTCTCCTAAGGGTCCGCCTTTCAAGCTCCAAGATGAGTATCAAAGGATGGATTTTTAGGTGGTGGGAAGAGGATGAGAGTGAGGTGGTGGAATGGTGAAGTGGTGGAGGGAGAGGAGGAGCAATGGGTGGTGCAAAGGAGAAAGAAACACCAAGGGGAGAGTGAAGGAGTGATTTTTTTTCTTCTTTTTCTTTTCTTTTTACTTAAAATTTCTCCTTTTAAAACTTTGCATAAGCTTAGTCACTCCCCTAAAACCCTCTCCATATGCAATGTAGCTTAGGGTTAGGTGGGAGTCATCCTCCTAATGACACATATGGATGGGTTAGGTGAGGAATAAGCTACAAATGACACCTAGCAAAGTGGGGTGGCATGTCATGGTAAATTAGCTTTTTAGATTTTAAATAAATAAGAATACATGTCTCAATACTTGGTATCTTCCATTATACATGTATTTATGCATGTATACTTCATTTAATAATTCCAAATGTTGATTTAAAATCATTTAAAAATAATTCCTTCACCACAAAAATTAAAGAAAAATATGTAAGGATTCTAAAAATTATGCGCACACATATACGCCCATAATATGTACTAATATATGTACATTAAAATTGGGTTCATTACAGACGTCTACTCCCAAGAAAACCTGGGATGAAAAATGCCACAGATGTCGCATGACTGGACATTGGTCCAGAGTCTGTCGTACTCCACGCCACCTTCAAGATTTGTATATGACAAGCCTGAAGCTTTCCTCTGAAACAAATTTGGTGGATATACAACCTCCAACTCGGTTCAACACCGAGGATTTCGAGAATAACGACCTCCTTGACTAAAGCTAATTTAGTCATCTTTTCAGCCATACTCATTAATATTTTGATTATGTCCTTCTTTATCTTAATCGAATGTAGTTTTACTTTTCAATAAAACTTTTTACTTTCTTTTCTAGAGATAAAGATGAATTGTGACTGCCTAATGGATAGTACCTCAACGCACAAGATCCTTCTCGATAGATGCTATTTTAATAGCATCTTAAATTATTATGGTCCCGTCACTACAATTTTCGGGACTAAATTATATAATAGAAGGAGCAAGTGAAGCAATTTTATTGCTCCCAAACCAAACACAAATTATAATAAAATATGTTATATTTTCTCCATAATCAAACAGAAATCTATTAAGTTTCAAGGACATTCGTTTAAACGGATATTACTTGGAAACTGATGATTTCAATAGTGTTGAATAATTGTATGTTATTAGTCATAAGGATGGTATTGAAACCATCCTAGAACGTTTTAAAGGCCTCCCGTCGAGCCTTTATCAAATATACATCCAACCTATAGAAGCTAATCTGATAGAGCACCAGCAGTGTTCTACATCACCAGAGTTCAGTCTCTGGCAATTATAGACTAGGTTATCCAGGATCGGTAATGATGTACCGCATCATAACCCACTCCCGTGGACATAATTTGAGGAACCTGACGATTCTTCAGAAGGGTGATTTTTCTTGTCCCCCCATGTTATATGAGTAAAACTAATCAGGAGACTGTCCCACTTGAAAGTGGGGTTTTGAATCTCCTAGCTTCTTGGAGAAAATACAAGGAGACATTTGTGGGCCAATTCACCCAACAAGTTCTCCATTTCGGTACTTTATGTTACTAATAGATGCATCTTCGTAAAATTATTTTCCATACTAGGCTCACAAAACAAAAGCCTGAAGCTTCTGAGACCATTTCTTGGGACATTAAGTCTTTGTCTCAATATAATCTGCGTACTAATCTCTGTGAAGATGAGATCCTGAAGATCCTTCACATTCAGAATACTTTTGCTACCGGACAAATTTACTGATAACCAGAAGATTATCAGATCACACGTCCCTGCTGCCAATACGCCAGCTAGGATTGACTTCCCCAAAGATGGGTGCAATCCACCGGCAGCAGAATCGGCCGTACCTCAAATAAAAAGAGGACGACCGCCTGGCTCCAAGGATAAATTCCTTCGTAAGAGGAATATAACTGGAGAAATAAAGAATATCCCACCAAAGGATGCTGAGCTCAGACCAGTAACCTCTCACATCCTTTAGTCCCCCGAAGAGGACAATACAGGAGAAATATAATAAAAATTCGCAGGTACTGGGGAGGTACTGGACAGAAAAAGCACTGTCGACGACGACGACTTCGCATTCGATATTGTTGTTCACGTCGCTAAAGGCGATGATGATATCGATCCACTATCTCTAGCTGAATACAAAGCAGAGATGATTTGCCAAATTGGAACGAAACAATATGAGTAGAGCTGGACTCACTCTTGAAATGCAAAGTCTTTGGACCAATAGTCCAGACACCAAAAGGTGTAAAACCTGTGGGATAAAAGTGGGAATTCATAAGGAAAATAAATGAGAATAATCAAATCGTACGCTACAAAGCACGTCTTGTAGCTCAGGGATTTCCTGACTACAGGGGATAGATTATGATGATACATATTCCCCGGTTATGGATACGATCACATTCCAATTGATAAGTAAGCTTAACATCAATAGAAGGCCTAGAATTGCAGCTCATGGACATTGTGACTGCATATCTATATGGCAATATAGATAAAGATATCTATATGAAACTCCCAGATGGTTTCAAATTACCAACAGAAATAAAAGATGACATCGGGACGTCTATTCTGTTAAGCTTCTAAGATCATTATATAATCTTAAACAATCTGTGAAAAATGTGGCATAACAGACTGAGTGAATTCCTTGTTCAACAAGGTTTTACCAATAATGATGTCTTCCCGTGTATTTTCATTAAGACCACGGGAACATGATTCGTATTAATATCCGTCTAAGTAGACGACTTAAACCTCATTGGATCTCCTGCAGAGATTGATGATATATCTGCAAGCCTCAAACTAACGTTTGAAATGAAAGACCTAGGCAAGACTAAATATTGTCTTGGCTTACAGATATAAAACCTCAGCGGAAGAATCCTGTTACACTAATCCACGTACACAAGAATTATTTAAAAATTTCCATATGGATAAATGCCATCCTCTAAGTACACAAATGGTCGTTGGATCTTTGGATGTACATATAGACCCCTTCCGACCGCTGGAAGGGGAGGAGGAAATATTAGGTTCTGAAGTACATTAAATTATTGCCTTTGGAGTACTACTATATATGGCAAACTGCACGCATCCCGATATAACGTTCGTCTTCCTACTAGCCAGATACAAGTTTAGTGCCTGCAGCACCACTAAAAGGGAGTAAAGCAGCTTACGCGCTACCTCCAAGGGTCAGTTGACCTGAGATTATACATCCCGAAAGGTGGATCTTCCACCTTGATTGGTTTTTACAGATGCAGGTTACATGTCTGATCCTCACCCCGAGAAATCACAAGCTGGTTTTGTGTTCACCTACAGTAGTACAGCCATCTCTTGGAAATCTATGAAGCAAACCACTACAGCTATCTCTTCCAACCATTCCGAGCTCCTCGCAAACCATAAAGCAAGCAAAGAATATGTGTGGCTTCGTTCAGTGATTCGTTGCATCTTAATTACTACCGGCCTGAAGACTGGCGACCTTGAACCAACCACGATTTTTGAGGACAATGCAGCCTGCATAGCTCAACTACAGACTGGTTTCATCAAGGGCGACAAAACGAAGCACATATCTCCTAAATTCTTCTGGACGCACGACCTACAAAAGGAGAAGCAAGTTGAAATACATCAGATTCAGTCTTGTAATAATTTAGTTGATTTGTTCACTAAGGCTCTGCCTAGATGTATTTTTGTAAAACTTGTAAAAGGAATCGTGATGAGACAGATGAGAGACCTACAAGCCTGAAGCTTGTACAGATCAGGGGGAGTAACCTGTGGGTTGTACTCTTTTTCCTTAAAACTGTTGGTTTTTCCCACTGTGTTTTCCACAGCTAAGGTTTTAACGAGGCAAAAACGTTTATTCTGGTCCAGAAGTATCCACCCAATTAGCATCACGAATTCTGAAGTATTCATATGCTAGGTCAAAGATAATGGATGGATAAGGGGGAGTGTTATGATTGGGGGAAGACTTATGGTCTCTCCCTCTCATTTATCCACCATAACACCCCACTACATGGTAGTGGGGTGGACCTTTCATATTCTAGAGACCATGGTCTCTCCTCTTTATCACGAAGATATAATATAATGGGACCATGGGCTATGGCCATGGGTATTGATCTTCAAACAATATCGAAATATTCTTAAGTATTATCATTGCTTAAATTACTAATAGACACACCAAATTTAGTTTTTATTTTATCAAAAAAATGTTTTAAACACAAAACACTCTTAACTTTTCAACAAATGCAACCATATTGCACTACGAAAGTAATCATCGATGAAAATAAAAAAAAATGCTTAAAAACGAAATTTGGATTAACTAGACACTGACCTTAAATATCAGAATGTACAATCTCAAAAGGGGTTTTTATCATGGTTATTGACTCAATGTTGGATGCTATATGATGGTATTTAAGGCATGACTCACGATCTAAGGCATTAATTCATTCAAGCCCGGAGCAAGAATTTTTCAAGATGTTTAAACCGACAATGGACGGTAAGAGTAGTTTGATTGAAGTAAGGTACTGGGTCTTAGTATCCAAGTGATATAATCATCCTCATGATTCACGTTATGTGCTAATCTTCTTCTTCCCAATTTCTTGAAAGATAGTGATTATGAAAACTGTTACTGAGCACTTCAAAAATCTGGTTAATTGATTAACAAAAAATTGATTTTAATGAAACTTTAGATAAACACAAAACTAAAGATAAATGTAAGGATGTAGTGACATAAACTGTGCGAACACCCTAAATATTGGAGGTTAAGCCATCACCTAACTAATGTTACTGTCTAAACATGAATATATCAACTAACTAATGTTATTGCCTGATAAATGCCTCATCATCCAAAGTGACCTCTGCTATGTGTTGAAAACTTGTGCTAGGACTTGATCTTGTGCAGAGAAGTCGATCGGGATAAAGAATATCAGAGTTTAGACGTGGATTAGATTAGAGTGGATATTGGGATTAGGATTAGAATTAAGGTTAGTGTTTAGGCTCTGATACCATGTTATTAAAGAAAGATTTTGAGAGAAGAGTTATATATGTTTAGTCAACCTTCTCTTATCCACTTGTATTACTAATATAGATTACATCTTTACCAGAAACCCCCTTTTTCATCTTATTAGTCGCGCAATATATATGAAGATGCACTTTTGATGTCTTTTAAGTAATTGCAAAATGAATGGTTTCTTAATTAAAAAATGACAACATGTGATCAAGAGTAGTAAATGTCTAAATCTTATGATTTTCGGACAATCATTTTTGGACTTATATATCACGATGAATGAAGTGGATCATCTGGCTGGTTGATCCGTTTTGCAATTTTACACCAACTCCATAAGTAAATACCAAAGATGTCATTGCAAGGACACTTAATCCATATATATGTCATTTCATTTTATGGCTATTCGAGGTCAAAATTTAATGAATCTAGTAGGAGTAGGACAACCAGGGTTCAATACTATCTTGTTGCCATAGATGTATTACCTTTATAATAAAATTTTGCGCAACTCTTTCTTAAGAAGCTGCTGATGTAATATCATCATATAGCTTGAAATGGGCAATTGCGTTAGGATGGTTGTAGGTCATATTGTTGAGGGAAGGAGTGGCGGGTAAGCTTTGGGCTGCCATGATATTTTCCATCTTAGTTATAAGGCTTCCCTATGCTTCTGGTGGAAGCATAAATGGTGGAGGACTCGGATGGGAGTGTTTCATGTGGTGGTTGTAGGTGTGTGGGATAAGGGACATATATTAGGATTTGAACACGATGAAGACTATGTATATTGTGTGTTGGATTTTTCTATAACGTTACTCTAGGCTGTGTCTTGGTTAATAAAGAGAATTGATATGTTTATAATTTTCAAATCTGAGATTTTCACTCATATATGTATATGATGCTTGATCTTATGGAATTCTAAATAACATTCATTCATTTATTCATTGCATGCATACCTCTGGCTCTACTCTCTCGTTAGATTGTGGAATTTTAACGAGTGATTATTTTATACGT
Organism: Scilla litardierei; assembly: GCA_030789695.1. Taxonomy (NCBI): domain Eukaryota; kingdom Viridiplantae; phylum Streptophyta; class Magnoliopsida; order Asparagales; family Asparagaceae; genus Scilla; species Scilla litardierei. Next base: position 48,841,329 of record CM061141.1, read on the forward strand.
TTTTAGTTGGAGTTATTCATGCATTTCATTATATAAATCCCCACTCTTTACATCATTTCACTCTATTTCCATTCCGTTTCACTCTTTGGATGTTTCTGTGCATTTCATGTCAATATTAAGCTAATTGGAGCCAAACAGAGTCAAGAAGTGAAGAGAGAAAGCGATGACAAGCAATGGGATCAAAATGAAGAAGGATTTAAGAAAACTGGACCTACACGATCGTGTGTATCGCTACACACAGCCCTGTCATGACATTATAAGCAGGACAAATAGAATGAAGACTTACACATTCGTGTGATGTATCACACACGACCGTGTGAGGAGACATAGGTTGGAGACCCACACAGCCTCTCACACGGCTGTGTGGGCCATTCTAAAGAAGAGATGCCAAAGAGGAGTATATGGTCGTGTATCATGCTACATGACTGTGTCACTGAAGATGCTGAGAGTTACAGAAAGCTGTTCTTGAGCTGTAAGTTACGTGGTTAAGTAGTTTTTCTACATGACCGTATCGAGCCCACATTTCTGAAGAAACTAAAGGGCCATTCTTTGAGCTGAGTTGACACGACCGTCTCAATTGCATGACACGGTCGGGTCAGGTCGGGTCGAATTCTGCACGAACCCATAGGGTTATAAGGGATTTGTATTAAAATGGGGTGAGGCCGATTGAAGGGGAGGCCGGTTTTCTTCCTTGTTCTTCTACAAACAAGCAGTTTAGGTTAGTTTAGGAGTAAATTATGGTTTATTTGCTTTTTCTTCTCTTTGAAGTATTTGTATCAATGTGATATTTGAACATCTTGGGATTGATATAAGTATCGTCTTCTTTTATTTATGTTTTCTATTTGTTCTTGTATTATTTTGTTATGAATCTTTTGATGCACATTGTGCAGATGTTATCTAGGGCATGAGTTGAACCCTATTGGGGGAGTGGGTATGGATTGATCTATTTTGTTTAGCTTTCGAATGTCAAATTAGTGCTTTTGCCTTGGACATTTTACTTGTAATAAACACTATCTATGTCGCCAACGACAGTTGGGCATAGATTAGAGCCTCCAGGAAATTACCGGACTTCTATCCACGACAGTGACGTGAAGGAAGGTTGTGGAACATTATTGTGCATCATGCACTCGTCATGTGCTGATGACCAATAACAGTTGGCGTTGCCATACGATGGGTGATGGAAATTGAATTCCACCCCAAGTGATTTTGATGATGAGCACACCAAATGAAGCTTAGTGTACTAACTACACTACAATTAAGTGTGCATGTTATACAACGAATGAAAGCTATACGTATACTCCGAAGAAGCACAAACTTCGCTTAATAGGCAAACGACGATATTGCAAAGTCAATGATGAAGCTCAAGCTCAAAAAGGAGAAGAAGCTCATAGAGAAGCTCACATTTTAGTCATCATCTGACCAAGCTTCGTGAAGATTCGTCTTAAGCCTATAGTGTGAGTTGTGTCTTTCTTAGGATCATGTTAAAAGCCAAAAGTATAGATAACACACGAACACAAATGATTTCGAAGTTAAATATTTTAAATACTTTTAAAATCATTTTCAAAAATATTGAGAGCTTTCGCTAGTTACTTTGCATTTTAGTAGTTAAACTCCATTACACCTTGGAGCTAACTACATGCCTCACTAGCCGTGTCTCAGAAGAAACTCCACTAGGAGTCGACTACCAAGGAATGTGAGTCGACTACCAGCTGATAATTGTTTTTCTCATGAAACACACTGGGAGTCGACTACCAATCCTAGGGAGTCGACTACCAGCTGTCGAAATTCAACGTTTGACCTGACTTTTGATCTCTCTAATTTATTGCTCCCATGATTCTCGGGGCAAAAGTCAAACGAATTTGAATCTTGAATTCTCCTATTTTTACCTATAAATAGAGGACTATTTTGAGATCAATACACAATACTTGAAAAATCAAATTCTCTCTTGCGCAAAAGTTCTAAAAGATCTCAATTTTCAGCTCTCACTTTTTAGCCAAATCTGTTGTTATATTTCTGATCTCTTCTCTTTAAAGTTATTATTTTTCTGAGATCAATTTTTTGTTTGGCTATTTGTTTTCAAAATCCATGATATTTATTCTCTGATTTTTATTTGAAAGGATTTATTTGAAAACATTGATTTAGATCACAAAGACTTAATTCGTATCTTTGTGTGATCTAAAATCATATTCTATCAAGCCACGAATACACATAGTTATCTATTACTATTGGCTATAGAATTTGGGTGTAAATCCAAACTCCACCAAATATTGTGGTGAGTTGGATATTGATTTTCATTTTGTGTTTGCCCTTTGCGGTAAGGGTGTTGGAAACCCTAGACAAGTCTAGGTGTTGAGATATTGCAGTGTTGCAATCGGAAATCCTGGTCAAGGCTAGGTGTGTGGAAAAATCCTAACGAGTGAAGTTAGGTGCTTGTATTTACCAAGGCAGATAGTGGAAATCTCGTACCGGATTGGTGGGGACTGGACGTACCCAAGTTGTGGGAAACCAGGATAAAAATCCTTGTGTTTGCGTTTGATTCTTTTTGTGTTTGTTTATCTTTGCTCTTACATTATTATTTGCTGATTGTTGTACATCTATTACAAAGATTAACTCTCTTTTATCTGCTGTGAATAAAGATATAATATTTGTATTATTTGTAATCTTATCTATCTAATCACTCAACAGAGTTGTGCTTATAAATTCTCTAGAAGTCGACTACTGTTCATAGGGAGTCGACTACCTGATGTGTTATTTCTCTGATCAACTTTATTTATAAGATTGACTTGTTCATTAAAAACCAAGCGTAGGTCACTCTACTTGGTTTCTTAGGCAACATTAGAAGGTTTATAAGTGTACTAACCAACAAACGAAAAAGATTTATTATTTATACAACACTATTCAACCCCCCTTCTAGTGTTGTTTGCCATCCACAGGATCCAACACGTAGTCCTATCATAGCATCACGACAGTGGAAGATATATATCAACATCAGGTGCGACAACCTCACTATAGGATTGATTCGACAGCTTGACAACAAGTTCACTTCCATATTTAACCCGTAATAGAGTGATACATAGCCCTAAAGTATTTCTTTCATCGTATTTTCCATTTATAAAAATGCCCACGTAACTAACCATAACCTAAGAGCAGTCAGACAACCTCCATGTGGATCGACCCGTAAGTGTTACAAATATACCGTGCACTTGTGGTATAAATATTAAAACTGACACATCAAGTTTTTGACACCGGCCATGGAGGTTTCTTGATTGATATTAATTTGCTTACGTACATAAAAAATATAAATAAATAATAAAGAACTTTTTATCTCCACCGACCTTTTTGCTATTCTCTCGTGTCATTGATGTTTTTGTCCAAGTCTTCTTGTTTGAGTGACCAGGTATGTGGGGAGTAGAGATAATGATGCCTGATGATGAATCCATTTCACTTTTTTTGATACATCGTAAAGCAGGAAATATGGGTCGTGGAACACGGGTATACCCGTCCTGATCACTTAACCCTGAACACAGAGAAGCCAGGTATCCATCGGAGCCCTAAAAGCTGAAAAATAAAGAAAATAAAAGGGGATGGGGGCAGTGGAATTAGAACCCGGGTCTCCACCGAGACATCCGAGTGATTCAACCACTAGGATGAGCACCGGAGCTCAATAATCAGTTAATGGTTGAGCCAGCCAGGTATCCATTTCAATTTTTGCTAGCAGGATAAACGTGATGACACATCATATTAATCAGTTAATGGTTCAGCCATACGCCACTAACCTCCAACATTTTTGCCACCACCTTAGAAATCCAAATTGGAAACCCTGATGGAGAGGTACATTACAGCTCAAGAGCATAAGAATAAAAAATACCAAAACTCCCTGCAACAGCTGACACTACCTGCAACAGCTGACCAATACTACCTGCAACAGCTGACCAATACTACCAAATTGATCGAGAACCAATAATCATAATTTATCCAGCAGATTAGGATATGTGCATAACCCTGCTGATGAGTCGGGTGCTAGAGCTATATGGGATGCACAAGCGACCTATAACATGTCTGAGGAATTTCGATCGGCTCGAAAGAAAAACAAGAAACCAGGATGGATGTTAGTGTTGGAATTAATCTTATTGTTTGCATTATGTAAATTAATTAGGAGGTTACCTACTAGTGGGGAATACCAATAGTCACCTTTATTAGGAGGTTACCTACTAGTGGGGAATACCAATAGTCATCTTTATTAGGAGGTTACCTATTAGTGGGATATGAAGAGATGCTTAGTAATTAGGTTGCGGCTATAAATATAGCCTATTTTGATAATGAAATCATCGGAGAAAAACCTTTACATCCTCATCTCATTTTTGATTGTTCTATCTTCCACATTTGGTATCAGAGCCACACCTAAATTCCTCAGCCAAAAAGAAATGGCTTCTACATCCTCAGCAATGTCTGACACGGCGACATCGAAGTTCTCGATGAAGGATGGGTCGATGACCATCCATTATCCTTTGCTTATGAAGGATAACTACTCGTCGTGGGCATTGAAGATGCGGGTTTTCATGGGCGTGAATGGAGTTTGGGATGCGATCGAACCAACAAGTGAAAATGAGGCGGTGGATAGCAAGAAGGATTCGATGGCGTTAGCCGCCATCTATCAAAGTATTAGCGAGGAGACGCTAATGCTGATCTCGGAGAAGAAAACGGCCAAAGAAGCATGGGAGATGCTAAAGACAATGCACATGGGCGTGGAGCGCGTCCGAGAAGCAAAAATTCAAACCCTACGATGGGAGTTTGAACGTCTTCGCATGGAAGATGCGGAGACGGTCGATGACTTTGCTACGAAGTTGACAACCAACGTCAACAGGATCCGTGCATTGGGAGACAAGGTAGAAGAGACCTATGTCGTCCGGAAGCTTCTCCGTGCGGTTCCCGAAAAATTCCTGCAAATCGTTTCTACGATGGAACAATTCGGAAACTTGAAGACCATGACCTTGGAGGAGGTCATTGGGTCTCTGAAGGCCCATGAAGAACGGCTCTCTAGCCGTCAAAGACCCACCAATGAGAAGGTGGAGGAGCGGGTTCTACTGACGGAATCCGAATGGAAGGCAAAATATGATGTCGCATCAAGCTCGTCGAGGGGACAAGGTGGTGGGCATTATTTTCGTGGGCGAGGCCGTGGCCGTGGCCGTGGCCGTGGCCGCAATGATGGGCGTGGTGATGGACCAACTCATCAAGAGAAGACTCGGGACAAAAGCAAACTCCAATGTTACAAGTGCAGCAAGTTCGGGCACTTTGCAAACGAGTGCCGTTCCGAGAAGACCGGAGACAAAGCCCACTTTGCGAAGTGGGATGATGATGCGCCAGCTCTTCTCAAAGCCGAGTTGTGTGAACTCAGACATTCGGAGGAGCGGGAGAATGTATTGATGCTCAACGAGGAGAATGTGATGCCAAATCTTCATGCAGTTGAGGCGTGGTACCTCGATACCGGGGCTAGCAATCATATGACGGGTTGCAAGGAGAAGTTCTCCGACCTAGATGAAAGCATCAAGGGGAACGTAAAGTTTGGTGATGAATCCGTCGTCAATATTTGTGGGCGCGGAACTATCTTGTTCCAATGCCAAAATGGGCAACATCTCACGTTGTGTGATGTTTATTATATCCCGAAGCTCCGAAGCAACATCGTGTCCATTGGACAACTTGATGAACACGGATGTGCAAGCACAATAAAGGATGGCTCTCTCAAGATCTTCGACAACACATGGAGGCTATTGGCTAATGTGAAGCGGAGTCGAAACAGGTTGTATGCTCTTGATCTTCGCCTTGCCGAACCCATGTGCTTGATGGTGAACCTCAAGGAGAAGTCGTGGCTATGGCATGCACGCTACGGTCACTTGAACTTTCCGGCGCTAAGGAGCTTAGCGCACAAGAAGATGGTTGAAGGCATGCCGGTCTTGGGGCAACAAGATCAACTGTGTGATGGGTGCTTGGTCGGAAAGCAACATCGCACGCCATTTCCATCCTCCTCGACGTATCGTGCGGAGAAGCCCCTTCAACTTATTCACGCCGATCTCTGTGGACCGATCACACCGGTGACACCGGGAGGTAACCAATATTTTCTGCTATGCGTAGATGATTTCAGTCGTTACATGTGGATCGGTCTTATCAAAAGCAAGGATGAGGCTTTTAATGCATTTAAGAAAATCAAATCGCTAGCGGAGATGGAGGTCGACCTACGGTTGAAAATGTTGCGGACGGATCGAGGAGGGGAGTTCACCTCAAAGGACTTCTCCAGTTATTATGAAAAACTGGGCATCAAAAGGCAACTCACAGCACCATATTCGTCGCAACAAAACGGTGTTGTAGAGCGGAGGAATCAGATTATCATTGAGATGGCAAGGAGCTTGTTGAAGAGCAAGAACATGCCCTCGTTCTTTTGGGGAGAAGCGGTGAATACGGCTGTCCATATCCTCAACCGTGCACCGATGAAGAGTCTCGAAGGGATGACACCATATGAAGCTTGGTGTGGGCGGAAGCCGAAGGTCCACTACCTTCGTGTCTTTGGATGCGTTGCGCATATGAAAATTGTGCAACCTCATCTAAAGAAGCTGGAAGATCGCAGCAATCCTATGGTGTTTCTCGGCTATGAAGATGGGTCCAAAGCCTACCGGTTGTATGATCCGGTACACAAGAAGTTGCATGTTAGTCGGGACGTGCGATTCGAGGAGGACAAAGCATGGTGTTGGGAGCAAACACCACGCAAGCACAACGAGGAGGAGAGTGATTCACGGCCCGGAAGTGATTCACGGCCTGTGGGATCATTCATTGTGCTTGGTTACGATGAAGACGAAGCACCCGAAGGAGTCCCAGAAAATCCCGAAGATCGACGCGAAACTACGGCATCTACTGACTCCAGCCAGTCACCCACCCGGGAGATCTCAACTGCCTCTGAGCCGCTACCGAACTCCCCAACTACACTCACCGGTGGTTCTTCTCCGGAAACTCCTACCTCCTCATCCATGGTGCCGCAGAAGTATCGCTCTCTCGAAGATATCTACCGACAAGAAGAGGGAGATGAAGAGATACTCTTAATGACTGCAGAGGAGCTTGCAAGTCATATTGAAGCCAAACAACATGAGTGTTGGAGGCTTGCGATGAGGGAAGAGCTTGAGTCTATTGTTAGCAACAACACCTGGGAGTTAGTACACCTACCAGCTGGACACAAACCTATCGGACTTAGATGGGTTTACAAGGTGAAGAAGGACTCAACAGGAGCGGTAGTTAAACACAAGGCCCGGCTCGTCGCGAAGGGATATGTTCAGCGCCAAGGGGTGGATTTTAATGAAGTCTTTGCACCTGTGGCGAGGCTTGAAACCGTGAAGTTAATCTTGGCTTTGGCGGCGCAAAGAGGATGGGAGGTACATCATATGGACGTCAAATCAGCCTTCCTCAACGGCGACCTTATCGAGGAGGTATACGTCTCTCAACCCCCTGGCTTTGTTGAAGAAAGAAATGAGCAAAAGGTACTCAAGTTGAGGAAAGCTCTCTATGGACTGCGTCAAGCTCCACGAGCTTGGAACTCGAAGTTGGACAAGAGCCTCACCACTCTTGGCTTCGAAAGATGCCCACAAGAACATGCAGTCTACAAGAAGAGCGTGGGAAGCTCCAACTTGCTAGTTGGGGTGTATGTCGATGACCTTATCATAACGGGGTCAAATGTCGCCGATATAGCAGAGTTCAAAACCCAAATGAAGCAGCTCTTTTCTATGAGTGATCTTGGGCTTCTAAGCTACTACCTTGGGATTGAAGTTGAGCAATCATCACAAGGGACCTCGCTGTGTCAATCGGCATATGTGGCTAGTATCCTTGACAAGAATGGGATGGTGGAATGCAACTCTTGTCAGACCCCTATGGAAGCAAGGCTCAAACTCAGCAAGGTGAGTCCTAATCCTCCAGTTGACACCACCAACTATCGGAGCATAGTTGGGATGTTGAGATACCTCGTGCACACAAGGCCGGATATTTCGTATGCGGTTGGGATAGTGAGCCGCTACATGGAAGCACCAACCACACAGCACATGGCAGCTGTGAAGCAAATTCTTCGATACTTACGGGGCACTTTGCGCCTCGGTTGCTTCTATGCAAAGGAGGAGGAAGATCCACATCTCATTGGTTTTAGTGATGCTGATCTTGCTGGGGATGTGGATGATCGAAAGAGCACCACGGGGTGGGTTTACTTCCTCGGCTCTAGCATGATTAGTTGGGCCTCACAGAAGCAAAAGATTGTGGCGTTGTCTTCATGCGAGGCCGAGTATATCGCAGCCGCAACCGCAGCCCAACAAGGAGTATGGCTTGGGCGGTTACTAGCAGACTTGGTGAAGATGGATTCAGTCAAATTCACTCTCAAGGTGGACAACAAGTCCGCAATCTCGCTTTGTAAGGATCCAGTCTACCATGACAGAAGCAAGCACATTGACACGAGATATCACTACATTCGTGAATGTGTTAAACAAGGAAATGTTGTAGTAGAGCACGTGAGCACGGAAAATCAGCTCGTCGATATTTTAACGAAGCCACTTGGAAGAGTCAAGTTCTTGGAGATGCGTCAAAAAATCGGACTGCAGGAAACAAAAACGGCAACAAGATTAAAGGGGTGAATGTTGGAATTAATCTTGTTGTTTGCATTATGTAAATTAATTAGGAGGTTACCTACTAGTGGGGAATACCAATAGTCACCTTTATTAGGAGGTTACCTACTAGTGGGGAATACCAATAGTCATCTTTATTAGGAGGTTACCTATTAGTGGGATATGAAGAGATGCTTAGTAATTAGGTTGCGGCTATAAATATAGCCTATTTTGATAATGAAATCATCGGAGAAAAACCTTTACATCCTCATCTCATTTTTGATTGTTCTATCTTCCACAGTTAGAAGAAGTTTGGAGGGACTTATGTGCATACTGGAATACAGATAAGTGGAAGAATATGCCAGAACGGAATACGAAGAATATGATTAGTGATTCTTCCCCTGATGGCATACCTGGCACTCTCTTTGGGGGCTATATTACCATTGTCCATCATCGTGATAAAATGCAGGCTTGTGTGCATTTAATGAATGTTTCCAAAATCATTACTTTACTTTTATGGTGCAGCTCATATTTTTAACTTAAAATTTGTTTGAACTTACAAAGGCTTGCAACTAAGAGACATAAGGTGACACACATATAGGTCTTCGAAGTGGTGCATAAGATGAAGAGGGCTTTTGTTAGCGAACGATCTCGAGTTGTCTCCATAAGTTCTTTTTTACTATCTGTTGAATGCATGTTTGCTAATTATTATCAATTTGGATGACTTATGTCATGTAGGAGAGTTATCAGGAACGGATGACATAATTACATGGAGAAGATCACAGCTCTCACCCAGATTTTGACCCTTCATTATGAAATGAAGTGATTGGTGGACCGACTCGATCTCGTGTGTTCGGATTTCCTTTGGCTACTACCCCCCTCATATGTATTAGGAACATCTTCTTTTACCTTTAGCACCACATCCTCCTACAGGCTTAATACACAGGTAATGGAAGAGAATAGGAAACTGAAGGCTAAGTTAAATGCATTCGAGGACGTACTCACTATTATATGTACGAAATGTGGAGTTGACATTGCATCCATATTGTCGGCACATGTAAACTTATTATAATTTTTGTTATTCAATAAATGCTTAAAATTCTATTTTAAGTTCTAGTTCAATTTTAAGTGTTTAATATTTTTAGCTTAATTAATATTTTAATTGTTTAACTTATGTAGGTCACAACAGCATGTGCATCGACATATTCACCTAATTTAGGTGCCACTAATGATCAGGATCTGCAAGGCGATAATGATCCACATCTTAGCGACGGGTAGGTATATGTACATTAGGGAGTCCTCTGTGTTTCTACTGGTTGTGTTATACCTTGATGGCATGTTGCTATTATTCAGGTTCTATGTTAGCCATGCTAGCACCACTTTCAATTTTGAGGCATTTTGATAGGCTGTTATTTTTAGGCGTAGAAATTTTGTGATTTCTTATTTTCACTTGATACCTTCCATCTGCATTTTTCCGAGTCTCAAAGCCAACATTTTCATGAAATTCCAATTTGAGTATTTGCAGAATTGGCTTGCATCCAGTTTTGTAATAAAAATTGTATACATGTTGGCATAAGAAAATCACAATATTGAGCAATCTTTTTACTGTATGGTTGCATGATTGTTCTAGTCTTTTGAAACTGGAACAGCAAAATTGTTCCAGTCGTTAAATTCGTTGCCTGATGACCATGTTCCTTGCTTTAAAATATTGTTGCAAATCATATTGATCATTTCTTGCATGTTTTTTTTCAATGAACTAAATATAAATCACAGTAGGTCATCAACATAAACTCATGTCAATGCTACTAGATTTCAAGTTCTATGACATGTGAAATGTTCTTCTATTTCACATGCTATGTCTATGTCGCCAGCAATATACTTTTTGCACATGTGCATTTTTATGAATACTTGTATTTGTATAGGATTCAAGAATTACATGGTTGCATATATTATTTAAAATTCGTGTCGTTTGTGATTGTTTTCCTTAATATTGTCTATTCATGGCCTATATCATAACTGTACACTTTTCTTTCATACATATCATCTCCATTAGTGGGTCCATGCATGATGTGCATCTCAATTTATCGATTTGATGCTATGCGTGATTTCCTCTGTTGCTAAACAAAGATTTATCTGTAAGATTGTTGGACTTGGATATGTAGTTTATTTATTGGAATTACATTTATATTCTAGTGTAATTGGATGCCAGAAGAGGTGTCATTATTGGCTATGGATGGCTGAATGTCTATGTGCCCATCACAGAACTGATTTGTTGCTACATGCATTCAGATATAAAATCTTCCACTTTGTTTTAGTGTAATCATGTACTTTACACCCTTAATTTCTTCACATCAAATATTATTAATATGGGGTTCTCTTGCTGTTTGCAACATACATTCTTCATTTCAATTTGTAACACTTTCCTTGCTCACCCCAGGGATCAGCCTAGATGATCCTAATAGCCTTGCTAGAAGGATTCGCAAGATATTGAAGCTGGAGGAAGATGGAGCTGAGGAGAGCAAGATGGATGAAGCTGATTGAGCTTGTCGTAAAGTGCCAAGGGGTTCTGCAGCTAAGTAGGAAGGCCTCTGACTCTACTTGGTATCATGTCTTTTCTAGAGTCTTTTGCCTCTTTGTTTGGTTGGTGTGGTATTTGTCTTTTTCTCTTGTCTCTTCATTTGGGGTTGTTTATGGTCGATAGAAATGGCATATGACTGCTGTACTTAACAATGTCGATGACTGATGCACTTATTGGATGTCTTGAAATTTATTCTAGTGCAATCATGGATGTTGTATTGAGTTGTTACTAAGCTATTACGAATGTGCAACTACAGATGTATTGTTGTTTTATGTTTTGATAATTTTTTGATAGTACATAGTATCGCATCGCTGATGGCGTCATGTTAGCGATAGTATTGTTTTAATAAAAAAAGTAATTAGTATCCCTGATGAATTCCGTCAGCGATATAATGATATCACTGACGGATTTTGTCAATGATACAAATATTAAAGTTGACGATATCCATCCGCGATATGCCATTTTAAAATAACAAATAAATTAGTCTCGCTGATGGTTTCCGTCAGTGATACAAAGACTATCACTGACGGATCCGTCAGCATTAAGCAGACTATCTTTGACGGGTAATGTACGCTGTCAGGAATGTTTCGCTGATGTGATTGTCAGTAATGGTATTACTTACCACTACCCACTGACGGAACTACTAACGGAAATTAGTTACAGTCATAGATTATTTTCACTGACAGCTTTTTGGTTCTTACTGACGGCTTCTGCCGCCAGTACGTAACAGTCGATTTTCGTGTAGTGGATATCCACCGTAAAGTCTATGTGTAGTACATCACCATGTGAACATGATCTTTTCTCAAGATTGCGTTCATCTTGTACTACCATATATCGATGTTTCTCATGCCATCAAAATTCTCATTTTGTATTGCGCTCCTCCAATTGTCACATACGAGGTACTCGCATACGAACTAGAACCAATTACCTTTATAGTTGTGCCACCTTTTGTAGAAGAACTCTTCGCCATCACCTTAGAGTTGTTCCTGAACCTTGTTTTGATAGCAATTGTTAGGGTGATTCCGATTGTTATGTTTTGATACAAATTGTTGGGTCACCTCTCCTTGGCTCTTAAGCCCTCTTGATAGACTTATCAAGATGACAATTGCCCCACAGAATTTCAAGATCATTGGACCAACGGACAAAGCTAATAACATTCTCTATAAAATCTGCAACACATCAATATATATGAAAGATAACTCAAAACAAAAGATGAACATGCACATGACAACAACGATTTATACTTGATTCCATCCAAAACGTGGTATATGTCTAGTTGGAGAGATTATTAATGCTTCAATAATATTTGGATTACAAATTATAGCGTTTGGTTGAAGGATAACAACCAAACCCGCTAAGATATCAGAGAAAAAACTATGGACAAAAAAATATTCTGAAACAACTTTTCCAAATCACTCAATTTGCCATCTCTATTTTTTACACGAAGTTGCATGAAATTCGCACAAAGCTCACCTCAAAATCCTAGCCGAAACAAGCTTTAAATAGACTTAGAATATTAACGTGCCTATATTTGGAATCAGATCAAAATCAGGGTCGGATTCACTCAGCAGTAGCCGCCCACTTCCGCTTTAGTTCTGGACCGTTTGTTTCCGGCAAGATCGTATGGATGAACAACATGTGTCCCGCCTGCACCACATAGCTCACGCGCCCCACGGGTGCATGCGCTCCAAGCGCGCACTGTGCATTGCTGCGGGCCACGCTAATGTTCGAGGGCCGCGCCTGCTCGCGTGGGCTGCTCGAGGGAGGCAATTAGCCCACGGGCTGCCTTCCCGCGGGCCATGGTTTTGGGCCGACATTGTTCATAATTTATTTCCGAAATAAAACACGAGTTGGGCTTCTGGAAAACACTGTTTTGGGCTCTGAAAAATGTTCAATAAATTTCTAAAAAATCCTTACAAATTCTAGATTAATCCCGAAATATTTTTGTTGTTGTCATATTTTTCAACAATGGAGAGGAGACGAGGACTGGTGACAATTTTTCATTTCCTTTGACCTCACGTCTGTTTGGAATTACTTGCATCTTATTGTTAATAATCTCTCCGAGCGAATACGTTAGGATTGGGGGTATAGCCTTTTCTTGAGAAGAAAGAGTAGATTCTCACAGTGAATTGAGGGAGAGGCGTAGCAGGGGATTATTTTCTTTAGTTTTTACTATTGGCTCTACATCGACTGATCATATCGTGTAAAAATTTACCCTATTGAAATGGAGACATGCTAGCTGGTTGTGAGGTTGCATTGAATGCCCTTTAGAAGAAATAATTATGTTGAGTTTTGCATTATGCATGCAATATATTACACAAGTTGTTAATGGCTTTAGTTGCTCAGGAATAATCCACTTTCAGGTGCTTCAAGTAAAATAAAGATGTCTCTTTCTGCTACTTTCTGGCACATTTTGTGCAAATGAATGGAAGTTCATTGATTCAAAAAGAAATTCTTCCAATTTCACACTAGTTTCACTGTGATGCTTAATGTATCGACTGAAACATTATTTAACTCTTGACTATCCCAAATGAGGATTAGACGTTCAAACTGTATTTTATAATTATGGAATAATATTTTTTTTAATAAGCAAGTTCATATACATGTGCCAAAGGCCAATTGGCCTTTGATTAATGAATGTGATGAAATAATTGTCATCTCACGAGGACATGTTAGAATCATCAAATCTATTAGATTAAGACCAATATCACCTTTCTTATCTCTTACTCCTCCTATCTTACCCCTAGTTCCCCCCACGCCATCGCACGTGTCATCCTACGATTGGCTCCCATTCCTCTCGAATGACATACCCTATTGCAACAATGTTAACCTTCTATCTGCTTGTCACGACGCGGTTAATTCATCGCCAAGTAATCCAACGATATCGAACAAACATAACGGGCTTATTATCTTAATCACGACGTAGAGAAGAAGATATTCCATCCGACTATCTTTATCCCCCCCTTCTATCACCTTTAACCTTTGACAACTCAATCAGAGCCATCCCAACTGTTTCTTCGTGGAAAGAGAATCATTAAGAGACAATGATCTCTACTACTATCATGCTTAATATAATCCTTTGCTTGTTATCAATAATATGCCGACATGCAATTAATAGAATATATTGAGGTGTGCTTAAAAAAGTGTGAGTTAGCTGAGACAACGCTAAAGCACAATATTCAACTTAGTGACTATCACTGTCACTGAATTTAAAAAAAATTGTTAGGGGGTATCATCTGAGATTACAGGAATAGTTAAAGGGAAGAAGAGCGTTGGCTTGTGTTTTGTCTTGGGCTGAGCTTTTTAAGGGCAAACCTCAGTTAGGGTGTTTGTCTCTGGGCAATGGGGATTTATTTTATGTGCGATGAGTTGACGGCATGTGGCCCGAATTTGTGAACAAGTTTGACGTTTTGCATGGGACTCTTTCTATTGTACCCCTACTTGGTTAAGGATATTCTCATCACTTTACAGTCTTAATCATGTTGGCTTTAGAAATTAGTTAGTTAATTAATTAATTAATATTCTGGTTTTAATCATAGCGTGGACCGGCTACTCAAATGACATGTATACATAATCAAAATTTGTACACTGACAATTCAAATATATTTCCTGACAAGACTTGGGATCCAATCTTTGAAGAGATTTTAATAAGTTAAAAAGTTTTGTAGCTCATGATCACTAGCTATTTACGCCGATGGGAGAGATTAATTTAAGCTGTAGTTTCCATGTCATTAACAATCAGAATACCTTCTGAATTGATGTTTGATACATGCATGTTAGTTTTTAACAGTGGTACTATGCGCACAATTTCTGCATGTTTTCATTAGGAAATTAAGAAATATCTCAGGAAAGTGAAAATATTTCTTGAAGAAAAACAAACTAGTTTTCGAGTGCTTGATGACTCGATTCATAAGATAATCCTTGTGTAAGCTGTGCAATTTGGAAAGTAATATATGTATCTGCTAGGGATGACATCTACTACAATGCATCATATACTTTGATCTAGTCTTGTTTCCGTCGTAGGTGCATGTGTCCTATAGTTCTGGTGAATAATTAGTTATAATCATCCTTATTAAGCATTTGATGATGCATTTTACAAATTTTTATGACCCAAGAGTCTTTCAACATCACTGTTAAGTCCCATACAGATGGAAGCCGGCTAGTTTCAACCAAGGACTACCTTTTCAACTTAGCTGTATTCGAACAAAGCCCAATTGATTAGCGTAGAACGTAAAGTTAAGTCGGTTAGAATTTCTGATAAATGTACAAACCTTATACATTGAATACCACTATCATCCAAAATAAAATAAAATAAAATAATGATGTGATGACGATGACGATGACGATATAATAATTATTATAGAAAAGCAAAAATAACGCTCTTTTATTCATCTGAAGAAGAGTTTATGGACATCTCATCAATGGAGTCGTTTTCATTTACAGAAGATTGCTGTCTTGATGATGTGTGTGAATCATATTTAAACAATATAGGGGTTCGACCTGCAGACCAAGATCGTGCAGGGAGGATTGAGACAAACAAATGTGAGAGAGAGAGATAAAAATGAAACTATACATTTAATTTTTTTTAAATATTATTGCTTGCATTACTATGTTTGATTATTACACGGAGATCGATATATCATAACATCACACATCATATAACAGTTGTAATAAGCTATACAATTTCCAGTCAGGTCCAAATGCATGACCATTTTGAGAAGCATGAAGGTAATTTGTGTTCTAAACAATAGTCATTGCTCCATTGACCTTCTGCAAATCAAGCTTCAATTATTGTAACACATAATATTCATTGCTAAACCTATGAGCAGCCTTGACAGCCCATAGCCAAATGAACGAAGAAATGCCAGTATGATCCTGTAAAGCATATTCAAAGTTAGATAAGAGTTAGGTCCCTTGAACAGGATATATAGAACCTAACCAACGTCCAATCCTTTCTAAAGAAAAACACATGCCACACTGATATTTCTTCCTCTAATGCCAAGTTTCCACATCGAATCTAGTTGATTATTGACAGTAAGAAACGAATTACAAACACTGTTACTTCATCAGATGGTAGAAAGTTTATTGATCAAGTCAATGTTAGCTCCCTTGTCGATGTCAGGGCTGACATTAAACATATCCTTTTGATTTATTTATTTATTCAAGAAGACCTTTCTGCAGTGTGGTCTTTTTGTTTGGTTCATTTGGTAGTATAGGCCAAGATATATAGACCTATATCGGTTGGTGCATGCATATAATTCTCTGAGATTTAACAAAGAAAACATATACATGCCACTCTTTTAAATTCTTGAGCACAACACATACATGGAACAAGTCTAGCTTGTGCTATCTACAAGCATGCTAGGGTTTCTATATTTGAAAGGATACCAACCATCCCAACAACTTCTTTTAGTTTTCCATCGGTTAGTTATGTAGTGGGATGGATGAATACATCTCTTACCAGTTACATGACTCCAATGATCCTATCTATCAGAACATTCCTTATTCATCATTATCGCACACCAAACTACGATGATTCGTCTAGAAGTTTCGTGACATATCGATCAAACTTACCTTTACCTAAATTGCCAACAAAACTGTAATCAAGGTAGACTTACAGTTACAGCTCCTAATAAACAATGACAAAATGTAGTCAGGGTTACTTCATTCTATGTATTATGTGTTATCAAATGGGTCCAGAGAGAGCTAAACAAAATAAAGGCCGTTGTCCTATATGATTAGAACTAATTAGGCAGTGGATTAGGTTTGCATTCTCAAGCCCTCCATTATTGGATGGGGGGAGAGAGAGGGAGAGGAGAGGGGATCAATAGGATATTTTGCTTAAAAGTATTCTAAATGTCAATCATTCCGTTATTTAGTTGACTTCTCAATTTAAAAAATGTCATATTTGGTGTTGTTCGATCAGCACATCTTCAAATAAATCTCTCCCCTTTACTTTCCCCTTCGACACTCTTATCCTCAATCTTAATTAGTTGGTGGCTTGTTGTTAAATTTTTCTCCAGGTTTATTGTGGACATCATCTCTGCCATTGACATCTAACAAAAGGCATATGTGAGGAAATCACATTCACATACCCAGAAATACTTTGATTAGGAGTTTAGGACAAGGAAACTGTTTTTGGTGCTCATCCAGGGTGTGAAAACATGATGTAAAATATTCAAAATTGACTTCTGCGACCAAGAGAGACTTTCTGAAGAGAGAGAGAGTTGTAATCGTGAGTTTTAGCATGTTTCTTCGCGTAGAATTAATTAGCATATTTGTGAAATAATTGTTGGTAAAAAATATAATTATGGTCACAATAGGCACTTTAACGCAATCAAATGCCACACCCATGTTCTACGGGAGTAGTGGCATGATGAACTTGTGATAAACGAGTCGTCGGTATATAAAAAGGATTTAATGTAGAAAATATGACACCTGATCTAATAGTTAGATCAGGTGCCAAGACACAAAAAAGGTGGAAAGTAGAAGCCCTACATGGACTTGTACTCGTTGGGGCCCACCTTTTTGTGTCTTGCACCTGATCTACATGAATCCCATATAAAAATTCTCACGAAGACCATAGCTAGTATAGGAAGGATTGAAGAAATTTAGAGAAAAGTGATAAACGACTGGAGAAATGTAGAAGAGAAACCAGCGAAGATTTACATTCCTCTTCATGTGTTTAAATACAATGTATCAAGGGTGATATGTCTGTTTTGCGGAGGCCCAACAACATGGGCCCAAAGGCACAGCCTACTACGCGAGGCCCGAAAGAACATGGAGCCAGAAACCCAGCTGCCGATCAATAGCCCGTCTGCGAGATCAGGCCCGCCCAACAAAGCCCCCCAGAGGATCCCCGAACGACGATCCGACCCGGCCCCGAAAACGCACAAGTCACTCGCCCTCTCCAGCGATAACCGTTCCCCCAGGCCCGCGACCACTTAATGGCCGTTATGGGGAAATGCTGGCATGGCGCAGGGAGCGGCGATGGGGAGGCGGATTGAGGGGGCACGATCGGGGGCGGACGAGAAACGTGGGTCATGGACAATCACGACGGGAGGTCTATAAAAGGGCTAGAAGGACGACTGGACAAGGGACCGCATCTCAGGTAACTAAAACCTAAGATACTCCATCAACGACCTAGTTCCCCCATTTCTTCTCCTTCCTCCCCCGCTCGCGCCGGTAGACGTCGTTCCGACCTCCTCTCGAGTCGAACCGTCTCCACCGAGCCTCATCTTTCAGATCATCGTCTGACTTAGGCATCGGAGGGGATTTGGCCGGAACCAAGGTCCGGCCCCCCTGACGAGTGCTCTCGTCTGCGCAGGAGGACGTCAGATCCACGGGCCGAGGCTTCCCCTCCGCCCCACGCCGGTCACGTATCAAGCAAGACGACCGAGGCTACCCCTCGTCGTCCGACCGACCGAGGCCGAGCACGTCCGTCCGAGCCGAGGCTTCCCCTCCGCTCACGAGGCGCCGAGGCTACCCCTCGTCGTCCGACTGTCCGAGGCCGAGCGTCTCACACCGGGCCGAGGCTTCCCCTCGCCCCCCTCGTGGCCGAGGATCCAGATCCGACCCAGCCGACTTGCCCCACGTCATCCGTAACTCCGATTCACGCCGCGTCGGCACCGACTCGACACACCCGAGGGACCCAAGTCGGCCCCTTGACCATGTTGACCGGGTAGTCCACAGTCAACGCTTTTGTAGTGAGAAAACACTCTGAAACATCTGGCGGAGCCGGAGGGAAACCGAGTACACGGGGGACGAATCGGTGACCGCGTCGTCTCGTCGGCCACAATCGCCCCACCGCGGAAGAAGCGATCGACACCACTCGAGGGACCGATCACGGCGAAGCGGAAGCTCACGCCGGAAGAGCCAAGAACGCCGGGTCAGCGCGACCCCCAGTGTGGCGAGGGCCGTGGAGCCAGCCCAGCCGGCGCCCGCACCACCTCCACCACCAAACGAGCCTGAGGTAGGCGGGTGTCGGACCCCCGATGGCATCCACGGAGACCGGTGCCCCCTGTCGCGGAGAATAACCGACACGCGGGTCCCCTCCCGATTCAAGATCCCAACGCTGGGGAAGTACGATGGGATAGGAGATCCAGGGAACCACGTGATGGACTATGTGGGGGACATGTCTTTCCAGGGAGCCGATGATGACCTACTCTGCAGAGGCTTTTATTCGACCCTCAGGGGAGCGGCGAGAACTTGGTACCGCAGCCTACCCAGCCGCTCCATTGACAGCTTCGAGAAACTCACCCAACTGTTCTGCAAACAGTTCATGGCAGGGCGACAGGTAATGCCTGATGCTGAACATCTGTTTAACATAGTGCAGGGCCCGACCGAGCCGCTCCGAAAATTTATGCGCCGCTTCAATGCCGAACGGCTGAACGTAAACAGCCCTCCCGACCTTGTGGTCCAGACGGTCCTAAAGAAAGGGCTGCGCCATAGAGGCTTGAAGAAATCTCTGCATAACGATCCCCCGAAGGACCTCCATGGGATCATGGCAAGGGCCGAGCGCTTCATGTTGACCGAGGAAACCTTGGCCATTGAGGCAGGAAAGGCCAGACGAGGGACCAAACGCGGCGATAGCGAGCACCGCAGCCCCGAAGGGTACCGGACCGAGAAGAGGACGAGAAACAGGCAGCGGGGAGAGGGTACAAGGGACGCCACCCCAGACGCCGTCCTCGCTCAAGTGCAGAAGGAAGAGCGCGCCGATCGCCCCCCGCCGAAGACAAAAAGAGGGGGGAAGAATGGGGAAAAGTATTGCAAATACAACAAGGACAATGGCCACGACACTGAAGACTGCTGGCACATAAAGAAGGACATTGAGAAGTTGATGAGCCGAGGGCACGCAAGGAACTTAGCCGACGAGCCGGCCCACGGAGAAGGAACCTCCATGCAGCCGGACAAGGGGAAGAAGGTCAACACCGTCCAAGGCCCCCTCCGCATCATAGAGTGAGCAGGCAAGGCCCCTCCCCCTAGTCGCAGCCTAGTCAGGAGGAGATTATCTAGGTTTACATCCCTCCGTCTAGCTTTATTTCCTCTTTCCTCCAAATGTACTAGTCCAATAGGACCCTTAAGAGTACAGATGCATTCCTTTTTATCTTTTCTTTATCTTCGACGGAATCAACATTTCACTAAGGGTGCATAAGAGTGAAGACCGCCGCCTCACCGGATGTGGGGGGTCGGACAAAACCGGTCCTAAGCCGAGGAGCTCCGCCCTCACCAACCGACTCCTTCGCTCGTAAGTCTGGGGGCAATCCTCCCAGCCGGCACAGACGCCGATCAGTCCTAAGCCGAGGAGCTTCGCCCTCACCGACCGACTCCACCGCTCGTAAGTCTGGGGGCAATTCCCCCAGCCAGCGCGGACGCCGACCGGTCCTAAGCCGAGGAGCTTCGCCCTCGCCGACCGACTCCTTCGCTCGTAAGTCTGGGGGCAATTCCCCCAGCCAGCGCGGACGCCGACCGGTCCTAAGCCGAGGAGCTTCGCCCTCGCCGACCGACTCCTTCGCTCGTAAGTCTGGGGGCAATTCCCCCAGCCAGCGCGGACGCCGACCGGTCCTAAGCCGAGGAGCTTCGCCCTCGCCGACCGACTCCTTCGCTCGTAAGTCTGGGGGCAATTCCCCCAGCCAGCGCAGACGCCGACCGGTCCTAAGCCGAGGAGCTTTGCCCTCGTCGACCGACTCCTTCGCTCGTAAGTCTGGGGGCAATTCCCCCAGCCGGCGCAGACGCCGACCGGTCCTAAGCCGAGGAGCTACACCCCCGCTGACCGACTTCGCTGCTCACAAGACTAGAGGCAGCCCCCCTAGCCATCAAGGACGTCAACCGACTTGTCCACTCGAGGGGCAAGGGACAACCCCCCGGAGGAAGGGGGCGAGCGACCACCGTCAGCAGAGGAGCCGAGGTCACGACAACAGAGCAAGGCCAGCGGAAGATTCAAGTAAGTCAATTTCATTTCCAACAATTAACCAAGGTACAAAAGTGTGTCTTATTTACAGGAAATCGAAGTGGAGAAACCTCCTTACAAATAATCCGTTCTCGACGGACAAACGCCGGCAAAGCAAAACTTGTCGACCAAGAACACAAAGTTGCTGGCTTAGGCGATCATCCTGGCAATCAGCACTTGTTCGCTCCGAAGCAGAGAACCGGTAAAGAGGCCAATGGAGATTGCAGGGCCGGGGATCCATTTCAAGTAGACCGGCCCAAAGCGAAGCGGATGCTAAAAAATTTGAGGATAAAAACAAGGGCGATAGGCCGGGAAGGACGACCTAGGGGGCCCGGGCTCGAGAGGACGCATCCTCGGGCGCCTCTCCCTGCTCGGAGCGAGGGGGATCAACAGGCGGAGGAGCCTGCCGGACTCGCTCCGCACAATCCCGGAAGGAGGACTGGACGACTTCGATGATCTGAGGGCCGATAAGGCCTTCATATGTACCGAAGGCTTCCCTGAGGACCTCGAAGATCCTCTCCCCCAGAGTCCCGACGACGCCCCTCTCCACCTCCTCTGCAAACCACGCCACCTGACGCCGATCCGACAGTTCCCTCTGAAGCTCCTCCCTCTCCAGGCGGAACGACTCCGCCGCTTCCTCAGCCGACTGCCGAGCGTCCTCCAACTTTCCCTGGAGGTCACCCACTCGTCCCTCTAGATCGGCCACCCGGAGCTTGAGTTGCCGAGACTCCATCTGTGCCTCCACCATAGCTACCTCCGCCGCCCCGGCCCGCTCGTGGGCCCTCGCAGAGGACTCCTCCAGCTCCCTCAAATGGACGGCTCGACGCTGCGACTCAACAGCGAGCGTTGAACCCTGAAAGACAAGACATGAGCCAAAGAAGAGAGCGAAGGAAAGGACAGTAGGATAGCCAAACCTGTTGAAGGATCCAGACCAGGGAGTCTGACACCTTGTCGGCGGGAATCCTCTCGAGGAGACTGCGGTCCCGGGGGAGGACGGAGCCCTCGGCGAACTGCTGAGCCAGGGCTCGGTCGACAAACACCGAACCCCCCGGGGTGACCTCGAGGGAGGCCGAGCTGCTCGCCAACAGGGCACCGATTCCTGGCAATGGAGACGGAGACGCTGCGACGGGGGTGGTTGTCAGGACCACCGGAAAATCCCCGGCGGTCGCCGCCGAGGGCACGGAGCACACCGGACTGGAGGGATCCGCACCTTCCTTTCTCCTTTTCCCTCCGTGAGGCTCGGCGGGCGTCGAAGGGGAGCGCTTCCGCCTCGTGCCGTCTCCACCCTCGGGGAGGAGACTACCAGAAGAAGAGGCGGGAGGTGCGGCCACCACCTTGCCCACGGCGGGCTCGGCTCGGCGCACCTCCTCCTCAACGGTCCGCTGAGGTGCACTTCCCGAGGTACTACCTCGCCTCCGAGCGGCTCCACGATGAATCAGCTCATCAACATTACGGGTAAACTCGCGACCAGCCATCCCTGCAAGGGAAACCGAAATCAGGGTAAGCCACGGGGCAATCCAGGACTAAAAAAGCGACCTACCCGGAGACCACAAGACGGCCTTCAGGAGTAGGTCGTCCAGCAAAGGCCAGATAGACTTCGCCTCCAAGGGGAGGGCCGACAGCAGTGCGACGGCCGCCTGATCAGCCTCAGAGAGGGTTAGCGTTGGGCAAGGCCGACCCGACCCTCCCCAACCTGTCAAAATCTGGGCATCCTCCAGGAAGACCACGAAGACATAATCCGAGCTCCAATTCCCCGACCAGCGGGGTAGCCCGATCAGGCATTCCCTCCCCGCGTGGGCTCGGAGGTGCAACCATGACCCCGAACCGACCGTCTGGACCTGATAAAAGTAGAAGAGAAGGGGGAGAGATGGCCCCAGACCGTGAGTACAGCAGAGCATCACGAAGCCCGTCAGAACCGCAATTGAACAGGGGGTGAACTGGCAAAGGAGCACCATGAGGTACTCCATGACTTGGATGAAGAAGGAATTGAGCGGGAAACGAAGACCCAGGAGGAATATCTCGACGTAGACGCCGACTTCATTGCCCCTCGGAAGACAGATCCGCTCGTCGATGAAAGGGACTCGAACATCATACGGGTAACAAAGACACTTTCCCCGGATCTCCGCAGCCGCTAGAGAAGAAGTCCTCGACGGCGTTCTAAGGACAACCGGAGGTACATTAAGCCGCACGGCCGCCGACGCCACATCATCGCCGACATAGTCTGGGAAGAGCTTCCCCTTCCCTTTATCTCGGAGGAAACGGCTCCTTGAGGAGGTACCGGATCCCACAGATCGGGGCCCGCCCCGCCTGGACTCAGGAGGATCCCTCGCCTCTTGGCCAGGGCCACCTATCCTAAGAGCAGACATAATAAGAAGATGGGAAAGGAGTTACCTTTTTTGTCAATTTGGAGAAGACAAGGAAACGAAGACGGCGGGAGACTCCGAGTTTGTGGAAAGCCCGGAGCAGAGGGAAGAGCGAAGAAGTCGGGATCAACGCAGCCGGGGATCTTATATACAAGACCCAGGGGCGAATTCGAAGCGCCCGACAGGAACGCGTGGCAGGCCACAAAGAGCCGGCGGCGTTTCGAAATCGGCGCCAAGGGAAGTCCAATCGGTCCGCCTCACCATAACCTTCATTTATGACCGCGCCTCGACTGACGCGCCACTCGGAATCCCAGACGTCACATCGGTCGAACCGATCCGGCCAAGGCCAATCGGCCCCACCGATGGGGGCAATTGATACGTCTGTTTTGCGGAGGCCCAACAACATGGGCCCAAAGGCACAGCCTACTACGCGAGGCCCGAAAGAACATGGAGCCAGAAACCCAGCTGCCGATCAGTAGCCCGTCTGCGAGATCAGGCCCGCCCAACAAAGCCCCCCAGAGGATCCCCGAACGATGATCTAACCCGGCCCCGAAAACGCGCAAGTCACTCGCCCTCTCCAGCGATAACCGTTCCCCCAGGCCCGCGACCACTTAATGGCCGTTATGGGGAAATGCTGGCATGGCGCAGGGAGCGGCGATGGGGAGGCAGATTGAGGGGGCACGATCGGGGGCGGACGAGGAACGTGGGTCATGGACAATCATGACGGGAGGTCTATAAAAGGGCTAGAAGGACGACTGGACAAGGGACCGCATCTCAGGTAACTAAAACCTAAGGTACTCCATCAACGACCTAGTTCCCCCATTTCTTCTCCTTCCTCCCCCGCTCGCGCCGGTAGACGTCGTTCCGACCTCCTCTCGAGTCGAACCGTCTCCGCCGAGCCTCCTCTTTCAGATCATCGTCTGACTTAGGCATCGGAGGGGATTTGGCCGGAACCAAGGTCCGGCCCCCCTGACGAGTGCTCTCGTCTGCGCAGGAGGACGTCAGATCCACGGGCCGAGGCTTCCCCTCCGCCCCACGCCGGCCACGTATCAAGCAAGACGACCGAGGCTACCCCTCGTCGTCCGACCGACCGAGGCCAAGCACGTCCGTCCGAGCCGAGGCTTCCCCTCCGCTCACAAGGCGCCGAGGCTACCCCTCGTCGTCCGACTGTCCGAGGCCGAGCGTCTCACACCGGGCCGAGGCTTCCCCTCGCCCCCCTCGTGGCCGAGGATCCAGATCCGGCCCAGCCGACGTGCTCCATGTCATCCGCAACTCCGATTCACGCCGCGTCGACACAGACTCGACACACCCGAGGGACCCAAGTCGGCCCCTTGACCACGTTGACCGGGTAGTCCACGGTCAACGCTTTTGTAGTGAGAAAACACTCTGAAACAAAGGGTATAATAGTACTTTACAAGAGGATATGAATCTAGCTTTATTGGTAGGTGCTGAATGCATATTTCTGTGAGATGCGGTGCATTGTATCGGGACGCCTTCTGATATGAATGTCATTGATTGGTTGGAGATCTTCGAGGGATATGGTTGACCTTGCATATTTCTACGAGATGCGGTGCGTGTATCGGAACGCCTTCAGATAGGAATGTCATTGATTGCTTGGAGATCTTCAAGGGATATGGTTGACTTGGTCTCATTTCCTTATACGCCCCCGCAAACTGATCGGCCGAAATGAAGAACAATTTGTCTCGCAATAGCTCGAAGCGATCCGCAGTGAGACTCTTAGTGAAGATGTCAGCCGGGTTGTCCTCGGTAGAGATGTGTTGAACACGAATGTTGTCTGACGTGACCTGTTCACGGATGAAGTGTTAGTCGACTGTGAAGTGTTTTGTTCGGGAATGAAAGACCGGATCGGAAGAGAGTGAGATAGCCGACTTGTTGTCACACCAAATTAGCGGCTTGTCTTGGAGAGGAATCTGAAGGTCAGAAAGGAGAAGTTGTAGCCAGATGATCTCTTTAGCCGTGAGAGAGAGAGAGAGAACGGTACTCCGATTCTGTCGAGCTGTGTGCAATCGAAGGTTGTTTTTTTGCACTCCAAGTCAAAGGGTTCTTTCCGAGGAAGACACAAAATCCATTGATGGAGCGACGATCTACGGGATCTCCTGCCCAATCAGCGTCGGAGAAGGCGAAGAGTGACAGAGGACTCAGACGAAGAAGAATGCCGTGGGTTGGAGTGTGTTGAAGATACCGAAGAATCCGCTTAGCAGCTGTGAGATGTGAGTCACGTGGAGCATGGAGAAACTAACATACTTGATTGACGGCAAATGCAATATCAGGTCGGGTCAGTGTGAGGTATTGAAGAGCACCGACCAGACTGCGGTAGTACGATCCATCGAGCAGTAAAGGATCTGAGGTGTTTGGATTCCGTTTTGAGGAGACTGGAGTTCTGCTCGGCTTGCAACCGGAGAGACCGGCTTTCTGAAGGAGCTTTTTTGTATATTTGGTCTGATGGACGAAGCAGCCTTGGGAGCTTCATTGAATTTCCAGTCCCAGGAAGTATGATAGATCGTCGAGATCTTTGAGTGAAAACTCACTGGCATGCTCGCCAATGAATTGATGTACGAAGTTTGCCGAAGAGCCCGTGATTAGGATGTCGTCGACATACAACAGGATCACGGTTGTTTGGTCGCCAGAGTGTTTGACAAAGAGAGATGAGTCGGCAATGCTCGGGTGGAATCTGTGAAGGCAGAGAAACTGGGAGAAGCGAGCATACCACTATCGAGACGCCTGTTTGAGGCCATATAATACTTTCCGTAGCTTGCAGACATGTTGTGGGAAAGTGGGATCTATGAATCCCATAGGTTGCGCCATATAAAGATTTTCATCGATGTTTCCATGTAGAAAAGCATTGGAGATATCGAGTTGTCTGATGGGCCAGTCGAAGTGTAGAGCCAAGATGATCAGGAGGCGGATAGAACCGTGCTTGGCGACTGGGCTGAAGGTCTCGGCGTAGTCAACCCCGTCCTTCTGATGAAAGCCTTTGGCCACGCCGAGCTTTATAGCGGGCAACAGAGCCATCCGTGTGACGCTTAATCTTGTAGACCCACTTGCATCCGATGATGTTTACTGAGGGAGGAGGAGAGACAAGTTCCCAAGTCTCTTAAAGGGTTAAAGCGGCATACTCGTCCTGCATGGCTGCGACCCATTGGGGATATTTGGACGCCTCCTTGTAGGATATCGGTTCTTCTGAGGTGATTTGGGCATGTAGGTTCAATGGTTGACGAGGTTTGAAGGTGCCGACCATGGAACGGGTGGTCATGGGATGAGTCGACAGTGGTGAAGTATCCGATGTGGGTTGAGTAGGTGGAGAAGTGGAGGTTGGAGGTAACGTGGAAGTTAAGTGGGGATGGTAAGAGGTCGGGTGAGTGACCGGATTATGGTCTGCCGAGATATGTTATAGAATGCTTGTAGGCAATGATGGGTCAGGCAAGGTTTGTGTTGGTGAATCAGCTGGATCGGTCATACTTTGGGTTGAGCGAGCTGTGGAGCGGCTTGGAGAGGTCGGTAGGTCGTGTTGATGGGTCGGATGGTCGGTAGGTTGGTAGATCAGGGGATCGGTGGGTGTTGGTTGGAGGGGTGTAGGTGGATGGGTAGGAATAATGGTCGGTGGGATAGAGTTGATCAGTGTAGGCTGTGGCGTTGGACGAGTCTGAGTAGAGAAAGGGAAGATGTTCTCCTCAAACCTGACATGTGGAGTCAGGTACAGCCTTTTGGTAGACAGCTCCATGCATTTATCCGCCTTCATGTGGTCAGCATAACCAAGAAAGACGCACGGTTGCGACCTTGGTTCAAGCTTGTGTTGTACATAAGGGCGGAGGTAGGGATAGCACAGGCAACCAAAGGTGCGCATCCACTTGTAGTCTGGAACCTGATGATAGAGAATCTCGTGAGGAGATTTGTTTCGTTGCGTTGCAGATGGTAGTCTGTTGATCAGATATATAGCCGTCTTCGCTGCATCTGGCCAATATTGCTGAGGCATAGAAGCTGCTAGTAGCAAAGCAAGTGTTTCAATTACATGTCGGTGTTTTCTTTCGGCCACACCATTTTGCTCGGGTGTGTAGGGTGCCGAGGTCTGATGTATGATCCCAAGTTGGTGAAATAGGGAGATAAATTGATTGTTACAAAATTCCCCCCACCATCAGATCGAAAATTTTTAATTTTCGTGTTAAACTGCCTTTCAACCATTGTTTGAAAGGTTTGGAAGGCAGCAAACACGTCGGATTTATGGTATAGAGGGTAGAGCCAAACATAGCGAGAGTAGTCATCAATAAAACTGACGTAATACCTATAGCCTTTATTAGATTGAACTGGGGCAGGGCCCCATACATCAGAATGAACTAAAGCTAAGGGAGAATCTGCTCTCGATTTTGACAAAGGAAAAGGTAATTTATGACTCTTACTCATTGAGCATTGAGGACATGGTGGCTGAGGAGACAGCTTGAGAGATAACTTGGAAGCGACTTTGGAGACAACAGGAGGAGCAGGATGACCAAGACGGGTGTGCCAAAGAGTGCCCGAGGTGCTTGATGCAGAAAGAGAGATGGGATTGTGATGGATCGGGTAGAGTCCATTCCTACTCGGGCCTTTAAGAAGAGTTTTTCCTGTGGTGGCATCCTGTACAACAAAACCAGAGGATGAGAATTGGATAACACATTTATTATCTCGAGTGAATTTATAGACTGAGAGCAGATTTTTAGAGAATTGTGGAGCATGTAAAATGTCAGGAAGACGTATAGTGGAGTTTAGAGAAGGCATAGAAGAATAGCCAATGTTGACCACTATGGCGGTATCACCTGTGCCAACAGTAATGTGTTCGTTACCCGAGTATGGTGTCATTGTCTCAAGTTGTGAAGTGGTAGACGCGATGTGATCCGTGGCGCCTGTGTCGAGGATCCATTCACCGTCCGTAGAGCGACCTTGATGGACTGCATGAGCCTCAGGTTTATGAACATGCTCACCGATCCAAAAGCAATAGAGGGTGTGATGATTCAGCTTCCAGCACACTTGGCAAGGGATAGGTCGGCCAGTCGAGTGGTCGATAGGCACACGTCGTCTCTGTCGTCCGACCTGAGTAGTCGGTGTAGGAGGTTCGGGTCGTTGTGGACTACCTCGGGGCTGTATGTTGCTGGTGCGGCCACCGCGAGAGAAAGGGAAAGAGCCGCGGCCTCCGTTGAATCGCCCATATGTGGTGCGGCCACGGTTGTCCCGTCGTCCGTAGTTAGAGATGAGTGCAGAGGAGTCAGTTGAGGGAAAAGGAACATAGGACATAGTAGTAGTTGGTGTGCTAGAGGTCGAGAGACGTCGTAGCTGCATGCTGGCCTCCTCGGCAAGGAGACTGCTCCATATATCCTCAACTGCGTAAGGCTTTCCACAATTTCGGGCCATTGCACAGAGGGAGTCGTAAGTAGGAGGAAGACCATGTAGGATCTGGCGGACCATTTGTCGCGTGGTGATAGTATCAGGACCAGTGACTTATAGCTGGTCATATATCGCTTTTGCCTGATCTAAGTAAGCGGCCATATGCTCCTCGGCCATGATGAGGTTGGTGAGTTTGTCTTGAAGTAGCTCAATTTGCCCTTCAGAAAGAAAGGCATACCGGGTTTCCAACTTTGTCCACAGTAGATGTGAAGAGGTGACACCAAGGGCGACGCCAAGAGCAGAAGGAGATAGAGTCGCCTGAATGCTCATGCAGAGGTGTTGATCGGTGATCAACCATTTGTGAAAGTCGGGATTGGGAATTGGCGGCAGAGGAGTGGTGGTGGTGGATTTTGGATCGGAAATTGTGGGAGATGGAGATGATGTAGATCCATCGACGTACCAGAGGAAGCCGTGCGCGTTGAGAACATCGACGACCTGAGAATGCCAAAGTATGTAGTTTGTGGAGTCTAGTCGGGTGGTGATTAGGGCAGGGAATTTTGAGATGAGAAATTTGAGGTTAGGTGAAATCGACTCCATGGAGAGGATGTTGTGTATACATACAAGATCTAATTGCCGTTAGGCGAGAGGCTCTGATACCATGAAGAAATTTAGGGAAAAGGGATAAACGACTGGAGAAATGTAGAGGAGAAACCAGCGAAGATTTACATTCCTCTTCATGTGTTTAAATACAATGTATCAAGGGTATAATAGTACTTTACAAGAGGATATGAATCTAGCTTTATTGGTAGGTGCTGGATGCATATTTCTATGAGATGCAGTGCATTGTATCGGGACACCTTCTGATATGAATGGCATTGATTGGTTGGAGATCTCCGAGGGATATGGTTGACCTTGCATATTTCTACGAGATGCGGTGCATTGTATCGGAACGCCTTCAGATAGGAATGTCATTGATTGCTTGGAGATCTTCAAGGGATATGGTTGACTTGGTCTCATTTCCTTATAAGGATGAGACAAAAAGATGAGTAACCTTCTCGCGCATAGGAAATATGCTACTAATAAACCAAGAGAGCCTTCTCCTCTCAAACTTAATTTTTGTTGGCCTTCAAATACAATCCCTTATGGGCAATAACCTTTATTCAAAAAATATTAATGATAAAAAAATCCCGTATATATTGGAAATAAATATAGGGAATTTGTTCAAAAAGTATAATTCTCCTTGCTTTTCCTACCTTATATTTGGTAATGTTGACGGGTAAATCCGTCCCATAGTGAAATGGGTGCTGACGATGACGCCTCTGGTGACATGGCGTTTCGTCAGCAGAAGAGTGAGACCCAATGAGAGTCGATCATGGGTCAGAGAGAGCTAAGTCCGAGCAATTGGGTTAAAGTCCGACCTAACTCCGAGCTATCTACGTAGGTCTGCAACATAGAGAAATCGTCAGGAGGGGTAGATCTGGGTTCCGATCCAAATCCCCTCAGATGCTTAAGTCAGTGTATAACACAAGGTAGCTTGGGAAAGCTAGGTCCAACCTAATAAGAGGCCGTCTGATCGCTGTCTTGCTAAGCTATGGAGGAAGAAATATAGAGCGGAAGAAGATATTCAGGATATCAGAGTACCCGAGTGTAGGATCTTAGGCCCCCTCTCCCGTTGCCTCTATGAGCTCTTATAAGGCCCCTGCCTTGTAACGTTCGTGCAAATAAAGTGGCTTTATTATCAGGATTGATGATGATGCCTTGATAAGGAGGCATCCATTGGAGTACTGGTCGCCATGAATGTCGCTATTATTGTTGTATAGAGTAACGATCACCATGAATGTCGCTTATAATTATGGGATTAATGGCCATGAAGACATGACATAATTGCTATAAGAATGTCCCCCCATCTCCCTAGCTCAACTGCAACAAAGGTTGAGGTTGGGGGATGTGGTATGCATGAGAGAAAAGTGACTATATTCGTATAATTAAGTTGAGCTCGCTAGGGAGTAACCCCTCGACTTATAGCTGATCAGTTTGCGATGTCTTCAAAATGTGATCCCTGATTATGTAGCTGAATCGGCCCTCGAAGGATTGGCCCTCGATCGTATAGCAGAGTAGCCATCGAGGGTAATGAGTGTCATCCCCTATCGTATAGCTACCTCGACCCATGAGGGTGCTGAGAGGTCATCCTCGATCGTATAGCTAGCTCGGCTCGTGAAAAAGTGGCCCTAATAATATAGCCGAGTTGTCTGTGAAGATGCTAACAAGTCATTCCCGATCGTATAGCTAGCCCAGCCTGCAAGGGAGTGGCCCCTGGTCGTATAGCCGAGTTGCCTGCAAGGGTAATGAGAGGTCATCCCTCGATCAAATAGCTAGTTCGGCTTGCGAGGGAGTGGCCCCTAATTATATAGCCAAGCAGCCTGTGAGTATATTGAGAGGTCATCCCCGATCGTATAGCTAGGTCGGCCCATGAGGGAGTGGCCCCCAATCGTATATCCAATTTGCCTACGAAGGTAATGAGAGGTCATTCTTGATCGTATAGCTAGCTCGGACCACGAGGAAGTGGCCTCCGATCGTATAGCCAAGCTACCCGTGAGGGTAATAAGAGGTCATCCTCGATCGTATAACTAGCTCGAAATGCGAGAGAGTGGCCCCCAATCGTATAACCGGGCTTCCCGTGAGGGTAATGAGAAGTCATCGCTAATTGTATAGCTAGATCGGCCCGCGCAGACGTCCCTCTGATCGTATAGCTAACCAGCCCGCGAGGGTTTCTGAGTTGATCTATGTAAGGATCGCCTTACCCTTGCAATACTAACAACACACACTAGAGGGGGGTGAATAGTGTAATGGCAATAAAATTGTCCAATTAAAATTAAACTTGCAAATGCAAAATTATAAATGCAAGAGGAAATAATTGACACAATTAATCCAAATCCAAACACAAAAATTTACCCTGGTTCCCCAAACTTGGGTACGTCCAGTCACACCAATATTCACTATATTTCCACACAGAGAAGTGAATACAAATCTCACAAGGAGATACCCTACAAAGAGGATTTTGCCCTACACAAGGACCCAACCAACCCTACACGAGGATGAAGACTCCCACACAAAGAATCACTAACTCCTATTCAGAGAATTAGGGTTAGCCATACACTAGGACACTAAACTCCCACAAAGAGAGTTACTCCCATAAAGAGAGTTATTCCCACTAAGAGAATATCCTAATCCCACAAAGAGATAAACTCCCACAAAGAGAGAAAGACTAATTCCTACTAAGAAAATTAGAGTTACAAATTCACCAAGTAGAATAAATACTCTTACCTATGCCTTGAGATGCTTACTGATAAATGGATGCAAGGCATGGAAGAGGATCTCCAAGTGTTGAGATATGCTTGAAAGCACTTGGATGAATTCCCTTGAGCTGGACTTCAATGCATGAAGAGGAATGAGAGCTCCAAAGAGGGAATTGAGGGAGTTTGAGAGTTGCTTATAGATCTCTTGAGATATTCAATAGCATCAAGAAGTATAAGAGATGGTAGCACACTCATATATACAGAGAATCACTAACTCCTACTCAGAGAATTAGGGTTAGCCCTACACTAGGACACTAAACTCCCACAAAGAGAGTTACTCCCATAAAGAGAGTTATTCCCACTAAGAGAATATCCTAATCCCACAAAGAGATAAACTCCCACAAAGAGAGAAAGACTAATTCCTACTAAGAAAATTAGAGTTACAAATTCACCAAGTAGAATAAATACTCTTACCTATGCCTTGAGATGCTTTCTCATAAATGGATGCAAGGCATGGAAGAGGATCTCCAAGTGTTGAGATATGCTTGAAAGCACTTGGATGAATTCCCTTGAGCTGGACTTCAATGCATGAAGAGGAATGAGAGCTCCAAAGAGGGAATTGAGGGAGTTTGAGAGTTGCTTATAGATCTCTTGAGATATTCAATAGCATCAAGAAGTATAAGAGATGGCAGCACACTCATATATATAGAAACCCTATATCAAACCCCAAAACCCAAGAAAACATCCAAAAGATCAATACAACAACGGCTAGAAACTGGGCGAAAACGACAGGAACAGTCGACTGATGATCATAAGACAGTTGACTGATCACCGGCTAGAAAATATCCAACGGCTATAATCTGAGCCAGGACAGTCGACTGATGAAGTCGATACAGTCGACTGTAAACAGGACATGCGCATGTTAATCCTTCAACAGGCGACTGCTGCAGGGGATGGAATAAAATAGAGAGCTGCACTCTTTCTCCAGATAAGCATACAGACGACTGATGTCAATAATACAGTCGACTGTCTTATAGTCAGGCGACTGTAATACCTTCATCAGTCGACTGCTGTATAAGATGGAGAAAAGACAGAGAGATGCAGAGAATGCACTTACGCTACTCAGACGACTGTTAGCCAATTCCCAGGCGACTATAAATCTACAGGCGACTGTAAACTGAGCAGCAATCGACTGTGCGTAAAGCTCAAGTTTGAGTCAATTGAAATGTTGACTTGAGCTGTGCATATCAGTCGATTGTAGAAGGATCGACATGCGACTGGAAATCACCCAGTCGACTGTAAACCCTTCATCAGGCGACTGATGGAAATCCAAAGACTCCAAATGAGTCTTTGGACAGAGTGAACCTAATTGGTTGGATTCTATGATAATCCTAAGGCTCACTAAGATGGTTAAATGCATATGCATGAATGAGTAAACCATCTAACAAGGCATTACATTAACCTAGACTCAAAAGAGAGAGAAAGCAATAAAGTAAATATTACATGGATTACATTGCTGTCCTTAGAGTCTAAGTCTTCAATCTTGATGTCTTGATTGCTCTCCATCATCTCCAAGCTTTGGCACTCCTTGAGTCCAAGCTTTGGCCCTTCTCCACTTGATGTCCATCCTTGTACCAAGTGATTAGTCTCCAAGAAAGATATTCTAGGAATGAAACTGTGAGACTAAAACATGAAAGTCATTAGCAACAACATAATGTTGTGATCATCATCAAAATAAGATTGGTATAAAACACCAATACTCAACAATCTATGGCCATGCACACTTTAGTAAAGTGGAAAAGAAGTTTGATCAAATGCCTTCTTAGGGTACACTTGTCGAAGATATGTTAGCTCGGCAAAAAATATGTTAACTTAGTAAAAAAAGAAACCAAAATAAACTGAAAATTTTGTTTGGTTATCTTGTTTTATCGATAATATCTCATCTAAGTTGTTGGACGAGCTCAGATGGTGATGGCAATATAAATCCCCTTGTGTATGTCACCCTGAATAGGTCATTCAGCATAGGCCGTCTTAGATTAGTAGTCTTGCATAGGTCATCTTGGATAGGTCAGCTTGAAGAGGTCGTTATCGCCCTACATAAAGAGGTCATCCTCGCCCTACGTAGGTCGGCCTGTTTAGGTCCTCCTGGGATAGGTCGTACTTGCTCTGTAAATTGTCAACACACTATTTAGGTTGGCTAGGGTAGGTCGGTAGGTCGACTGGGTATATCCTTCTAGATAGCCCCTCCTCGCTCTACGTAGGCCAGCCTGGATAGGTTGGCCTCCTCTTCATTAGTTCGACCTAGTTAGGTTAGCATCCTCATGGTTAGGTCATCCCGGATAGGGTAGCCTCGGCTTGGATAGGCCGGCCTCCTCCTAGGTAGGTCGTCCTCGTTCTGTGTAGGCTCGCTTGTAAAGGTTGGCATGAATAGGTCAGCCTCCTCCTGGGTAGGTTGTCCTCGATCTATGTCGGTCGGCATGGATAGGTCTGAAAAACACCTTAGAGGGGGGTGAACAGGGTGTATGGCATAAATTAAAAAATTAAGCACACATCGAAATATTTGTAAAACTCACAATCACATATTTTAACAGAGTTGGCTCCCTTCCTACTCTTTGACCTCAATATAGAGGATTTAACCATTTTTGATAATCCTGAAAAAAGAAACATGATCACACTTCCGGATGGTGATCCAACCGTTACAACCTGATCACACTTCCAGGTGGTGATCAAACTATCTCAATCAGATCACTCTTGTCGGTGGTGATCTAACCGTTACACATTGATCACGCTTCTAGGTGGTGATCGAACCGTTTCAAGAATAAAACCAAAGATTGTATGCCCAAAGATAGCTCTTCAATGAAGCTATTCAAAATACAACTCACGCTAAAATAAAAAGCACTGCTTTAATACAGAGATTAGAATCAGAATAATATAACCGTACTATAGAGCATTGAGTTATGATCGTCTTGGCGCAAAGGGTTCATTGAGCCGATATCTATAGAGAAATTTATGATCTTTTCAGCGTCGTCCGCAGATCTCCTTTTTCCACGATTTTGATGACCTCTTTAAATCTTAGATGGAGAAATTCGGTTAAGGAGCATGAAATTTAATCTCTGACTATTTTTGGGTCAATGGGATTCAATGGGATACTTCTCCAAGGGAGGGGTTTTCTTCTTTTATAGAGATACTAGTACTCTTCAATTAGAATCTCTATTATTCAATTCAATCTCCAAATCTTCAATTGAAATTTCAATCAAATCTTCAATAATTTAGATAGATCTCTATTATTTTAAAATTCCCCTTTAAGTAGGACTTCAAATTGGATAGAAACTCCTCATAATTGATTGGAATCAAACCTGGGTGTTTGGCTGGTCAAACTGGTCAAATTTGTATTGTACATGAATTCTGCAACTTGGTATGTAATGTGCAAAACTATAGTAACCGCAAGCGAACGGTGTCGTGTAGCCTACGTATCGAACACATTGAGGGGATGGTATGAATACCGACTAATTATGTATCTAATTAGCTACACCAATAGTAACGGGGATGAGGGAAGTAATCCTAGAAATACGAAAAAGAAGAAAATGTGTCAGGGCTAAGCATCACCGCTAATGAAGATTAAGTTAGGGTTGATCTAGCTTCTCAATCCATTGAGATAATGTTATGGGTGAAAATTGAATCCCAATCCTCATCTCTCCATGTCCAGTTGATGTGTCCCTAGATTCAACATATTTTCCATATGTTTACATGTCAAAATCACTGCTTAAAGCATGTTAAATTCCCATATTTCATTGATTTCCTGAACTATTTGACTCTCGAGTGTTTTATTGCATTTTCAAGGAATATCGAGCAATTTGGAGCATATGGGAGAGAAGGATATAATCGTTGATGTCAGAGCGTCAATGGCATTGTATTTGAGGAGTTCATGCTGATGGAGAAGAAGCCAAGAAAGAAGAAGAAGCTAAGCTGACTTGGATTGTGTTGACATTCCAAACCGCTCGGCCGAGCGGCATGGGGCCGAGCTGGTGTCACGGAGACATGCCAAAGAATGAAGAGAAGAAGAAGTTGAGTGGCAAGTTGTCGCTCGACCGAGTGCCTCAACCGCTCAGCCGAGCGACCGTCTCCCTATCAGAGCTCAAACTCTGTTTTATTGTCCGATTTACTTGGCAGAGCACTTGTGCTCGGTCGAGCGGAGTAGAAAGTGCAGAAAACTGGACAACCCTTCACTCTTTGAGGATCTTCTATCATCCGAGATTTTACACTATTTTTCTCATATTTTTTTTTCAGATAGTAGACTTCATACCGGTTATAACGCCACTAAGAACCTACGAAATGGATGTTGAAAGAGTCCTAGGAAAGTTCTGTAAGTTGACGAATCTATGTTAGAAATTATGCTCGGGCAGAACCGTGCAATGAGCTCGGCCGAGCTGTCTGGGGCCCACCACTTAAGTTGCAGCCCTTATTGCGGTTGGGCACGAAATTGGATGGTTTTCTTGAGGGGTTTTCTCAGGTTTCTTGGGGTTGTATATAAGGATTTTGTAGACGTCATTGAGAGGAATCCCCCGAACTGGTTCTTAAACTATTTTTTGGAGGCTAAGCCTCTCTGGGATCTGGATTGTAATGTGAGGATTGCTCAGATCTTCAATCTGGTTAGCTTTTAATATTAATTTTCTTTAGTTTTTCGTAAATATTGATTGCATGTTATTGATTGATCATATTTTGATGCCTGCTTTGATGCTTTCTGCGATGTTTTCTATTCACATTGATATGATATCCATGATCATGTCTGAGTAATCATATTTCTAGGATTTAGGGATAAACCTAGAGTTCTGGGGTTGATGTGATTAATTGCTTGCTATTGAGTCTAGATTAGGATTATGTTGTGGTAGAATTAATCCAGGTTTCTAGGGCTCTCATCCTAGATCTGGGAGACACTAACGTGACTCCGGGTCTAGAGGGGGCCCTAGACACCTAATTAGGGCGTAGTGGGTTTGACTAGGGATTGTACCTTCGAGAGTAGGCTCGCACTAGGAGTCTCTATAAACCCCTAATTAACTCATTAGCATCCACGAAAGTGGAGCCAATTGTTAGAGCCACCACAATATAGCTCACCAATTCCAACTCACGAGAGTGATGGGGGAATTGGCGATTCGGGATCTTGTATGGATTTTCAAGGTCCCTTAGGGCTAATTTAAACTTCTCGTCCTAAGTCGGACGATCTGAATTTAAATAAGCAGCGGAAAAAACCAATTATTAAACTATTTAATAATTACTGCCCTAAGAAAAAATCCCTTAGCCAGGATTATCTACTGACTCAAGTTGGGTCTGACCAACTCGAAAAAGTTCTAACTACTACATAATATGAAATGCATAAATAAATATGACTCACCCGGAATCTTGCCTTGGAACAGGCAAGATGTTCTGCACCGTCTTGCGCTCCAAAATCTGAGCCGCATCCCGAACCTCATCGCGTCGCTCCTCGTCGCGAACTGGATCACCTCCCGAGCCGCTCCTTGCCTCCGAGCCCATCAATAGCCGTAGAAGTTTTCACTTGAGTAAACCCGCGTCGTAGACTTCCGAATCAGATTCGGACCTCCCTGTTGCCTTGCTAGGACTCAGTTGAAGGACATGAAAAATTAATAGAGGAAAAGAATAATTTTAAGTCTTGATCAGGTTTGCTCAAATAATTAGGAGCTCCTTAATCAGAGACTTGGTGCACTATACAACGGAGGAGGGGCACCCCTATTTATATAGGGAGTCGGACCCTCCCCATTTTGCACGAGCAATGTGGGACAAAAGGTATGTGTAATTTGGATTGATTTCAATAGAAGTCCAAACTTCTAAAATCAACCAAAAATCCATTTCTGAGTTTCGACTTTGAAATGACATGTCAAATCGAAGATCTCGAAACAACGATCGCATAGAAAAAAACGACGTCCAATTCCGATGTCATTTGACCCCTCAAATATCAAATAGAAGTCGCGAAATTTTTTTTCGCATAAGCAGTAAAAAAGGCGAGAAGGGTCGCATCGTGCCACGTGGCGCGATCTGCGTGCGCCACGTGGCGCGATCTGCGTGCGCCACGTGGCGCGTGCGATCTGGCTGAGAGAGCCCACGTGCAGAGCACGCGGGTCCCCCCCACGTGCAAAGCACACAGAAAAGGCCCACGTGCTGCTGCACGTGGCTTTTGATGCGGGTTGATGCGGGTCCTGTTGGATATGGAAGACGTTTGTACACCCTTGTGGGGGATGTACGAGGGAATACGGACCTCGAACGTCGCGCACACGAAGTCATGTGCAAAGGGAATCTGTTCCCTTGCGGAGAGGATCTCTGTATGAGCGGGAAAGTCGCATTATATATGCATAAGTGCATGCGACATATGGCTAATAAAGGGGGGAATATCTTAAGCTTATGTTGTACCATGCATATGGTACAACTTAAGCTTATAATGTGCCATGCATCATGGTACACCTTAATTAAGTTGTTCCAAAGGAACAACTTACCCTAAAATAACTACCTTGGGGGCTATAAATAAGACCCAAGGGTAGCCATTTTCCTTACACATTTGCATGAAATTCATGCGTGCATCTTCTTCATAGCGAAGCTCTGCAGAAATATTTCCTCTCCCTCCTTCCAAGTTCTTAATCTAAAATAGAGATTTAGATTGTGGATTAGTAGCCTTACTCCGTTCGTGAGAAGACTCGATCCGTCGTGGCGAATCCGAAGGCAAAGTTCCGAGACTATCGTTCCGCATACGCAAGCGTAAGTCTCCACTTTAATTATCGATCCTAACTTTGTTTTGGACAGGATCCTTCATTGGTATCAGAGCCATATGGATTCGCCCCGGTCAATCCAACGCCCCGTCGAAACTACGAACGAGTCGTTGTCTTTTTCACGAATGGGTCTCCTACTATTACGGATATAGTAGGAACGCTTCGTGACGGAGAGAACGCAGCGGTTGTTCTTTTCACGTTAGGGTATTCTATCATTACGGATATGGTAGGAACTCTCCGTGACGGGAAGAACCGACCGTTCACGTAGTACGTTATTCATTTTTGGCACACGGCCATTAAGAGATAACTAATTTCTTCGACGAACGGGTGCTTCATCGAGGAAGGTGATGGAAGTTATTTCCATCGGGTAAGAGGAAAATTTGGTGCATGTGCACCATGGCCAAATGGGCCGTGAAGGCCATGCACC
The DNA here is from genome assembly GCA_030789695.1 of Scilla litardierei. NCBI lineage: Eukaryota > Viridiplantae > Streptophyta > Magnoliopsida > Asparagales > Asparagaceae > Scilla > Scilla litardierei. The sequence continues at coordinate 48,880,712 of CM061141.1, forward strand.
CCCTCTCCTCATGCGGAGGGGGTTGGCTACGGCCAATAACCACCGGCGACCACCCCATCAAGGGGGGAGGAATGAATGCGGCAACCCCATTCAAAGGGGGGGTGGCCGGCCATGGCCAAAGGGGGCCATGGCCGGCCAACGCCGAATGGCCTTGGCCATGGCCGGCCATGGCCAAGCCATGACCGGCCAAGGCCAGGCCGGCAGTGGCCGGCCAAGGCCAGGCCGGCAGTGGCCGGCCTTGGCCAAGGGCCTGCCGGCCAGGCCGGCCCTGGCAGTGGCCAGGGCCGGCCCTGGCCGGCCTGCCGGCCCTGGCAGAGGCCAGGGCCGGCGCCCCTGGCCACTGCCAGGGCCAGGCCGGCCCTGGCAGTGGCCAGGGCCGGTGCCCTGGCCTCAGGCCAGGGCCTGGCCGAGGCCAGGGCAGGAGCCCTGGCCCCGGCCAGCGGCCTGCCGGCCCTGGCAGAGGCCAGGGCCGGCGCCCTGGCCTCAGGCCAGGGCCTGGCCGAGGCCAGGGCAGGAGCCCTGGCCCCGGCCAGTGGCCTGGCCGGCAGGCCCTGGCAGTGGCCAGGGCCTGGCCGGCCGGCCCTGGCAGAGGCCAGGGCCTGGCCCGGTCCTGGCCGAGGGGGCCAGGCCCCCTGGCCGGCCATGGCAGAGGCCCTGGCCGGCCTTTGGCCAAGCCCGGGTCAGGGCAGAGGCCCTGACCGGGAAGAAGTTGAATTCGAAAATTGGTCGACCAATTTTGTGTTTTTGGTCGACCAATCCGACAAATGGTCTGGGTCGATTGCAAACTTGCCAGATGACCCATACGGGGGTAACAAATGGCCTTGGTCAAACTCGAATGTGTCGAGTAGTCCATACGGGGCTAACCACAGTGCCGACTAGTTCATACGGAACTAACGTTTTAATGAAGTTTTCATTGGGCTCTACTCCTTGAAGATTAGCAATAGTGCTCTACTTCATGCGAGATTAGCCATGTCATTGTGCTCTACTCTACGGAGATTAGCCAATGTACTTGTGACGTTGTGCTCTACTCTACGGAGACTAGCCAACGTGCTTTCAAATTTTTGAAAAAGATGTTTTTCAAATAGGTTATGTCCCGTCCTTAAATCGGGATAGCGCAATTTGGAATTCCAAGTCCTACCACGATCCGGCCATGGTTATCTAACCCATGGGTGTGTAGAACAGGTCTCGTGGCTTGGCAATTGTTGCGTTAAAATTCTTTGCGCTAATTCTCACCTATTCTATTTTGAAAGATAAGTTTTTCAAAGTGATTTTCCGCTGCTAATACCATACGGGTATTATTTCTGATTTCTTTTTACTTAAGATAAGTAAGAGGGATACTTTGAAAGTTACTTCTAGATGGTAGTTGGGAACGTAGTGAACTTCTCGATTCTAGAGTAACATTTCAACGCATCCAAGGAACTTATCAAGTGTTTAAAGAATCGAAACTTTATGCATGGAATTTTGATCGTGTGTTTTTCATTCTCTTTGCAGTTTTTTGAATCGAAAATGTCTACCGCTTCTAAGAATATTGTCGCAGAGCTTAACAAAGGTGAAAAGCTCAACGGCGACAATTATAAACTTTGGTCAATAAAGATCCAATATGTTTTGGAGGAGCAAGATGTGCTCGAAACACTCCAAAACATAATGGTAGAACCTGAGTTGGGCAATACGGCCCAACACAAAAGGGACCGGGAAACTTATGACACTTGGACTCGAAAGAACAAAATAGCACGTATTACGTTACTGTCCGCGATGGACAATGACATAATGCGCCTATTTCGGGAATTCGACCTAGCTAAAGACATATGGTCTGAGCTAGAGATAAAGTTTGGTGGAACTTCGGTTACCAAACTCCGCTCCTTGAATATTCAATTTGATTCGTACAAGATGCGGCGAGATCATTCTATGAAAAAGCATCTCCGCCACATGGCGAATCTTATATCTGAATTAAAGGATGCGGGTGTTACGCTGTCTGACGAACAGCAGATCCAAGCGGTCATTCGTTCACTCCCAGATAGCTGGGATAACATGAAAATGCATCTCACTCATAATGAATGCATTAAAACTTTAAGCGATGTTTCGAAACACCTCGAACTCGAGAAAGAGCGGATTCAAGCCGCAAAACCAAGTGCAGAAGTGCACGTGGCCGCTAGTTCCTCACATGGAGGAAATAAGCGGAAACGCTTAAGGTTTGTGAACGAACGTAAGCAAGAACCGGAGACCTCAAAGAAGACAAAGAACAAAAAGTGGCAAAAGAATGTGCACTCAAAGAAGAAAAACTTGAAGAAGATCAAGTGCTTTAAGTGCAACAAGTACGGTCACTTCGCCCGTAAGTGTACGGATGGAAGTGACAAGGTAACTTGTAGGGCTAGTTACATATGTGTTTCTAGTTCCGTGTTTCTTGCTGAATCTAACTATTTTGGTTGATTGATTCAGGGGCCACAGACCACGTTGCGAAGGACAGAAGGTTCTTCGTAGAGTATCGAAAGATAACTCAAGGAACAAAGTGGATATACGTCGGCAACAACACACGTGTTGAAGTCAAAGGCGTCGGAACATGCAAGCTAGTTCTCGACAACGGCCGGACTTTATTATTGCACGACGTCCTCTTTGCTCCAGATATTAGAAGGAATATCGTTTCCGTGGTCATGTTAATGTCTTTAGATTATGAGTGGAGGTTCTATAAACAATGTGTTGACCTTGTTTGTAATAATTCTTTGATTGGTTCTGGTAATGTTTGTAATGGATTAATTGTTTTAAATACAATGTATGATGTTGCTTCTTCCATTAATGAAAGTTTTCATTTGACAAATGATTCTAACTCTGAGTCTGAAATCATTTGTTGGCATGCAAGACTTGGTCATATTGGACCAACTAGAATGAATAGACTTGCCAAAAGTGGCTTGCTATCTAATGTTTCAAAAGTTGAAATGTCAACTTGCGAACATTGTCTTGTAGGGAAAACTTGTCGCAAGCCGTTTGGAACTGGCACAAGGGCCGAAGTTCCATTACAGCTTATCCATTCGGACATTTGCGGTCCAATGGATGTTAAGACAAGACACGGGGAAGTCCTATTTCATCACATTCATTGATGACTTCACCCGTTTCAGACATATCTATTTGATATCCCACAAAAGTGAAGCTTTGGCTTGCTTTAAAAACTATATGAGTTTGGTGGAGAATCAATTAGATCGCAAGATTAAGGTTTTGCGAACCGATAGGGGCGGTGAATATCAATCAATAAGTTTTAAGGAACTTTGTGATGAAAAAGGCATAGTACATCAGGTAACTATGCCTTACACTCCGCAACAAAACGGTGTTGCGGAAAGAAGGAATAGGACATTGATGGAAATGGTCCGATCAATGATGTCTCAGGCAAATTTGCCTATCACCTTTTGGGGTGACGCATTATTGACGGCAGCATTCATCTTAAACAGTGTACCCTCGAAGTCGGTAAGTTCTACTCCTTATGAGTTGTGGAACAATAGAACTCCAGACTTAAACATTCTAAAACCTTGGGGTTGTGCCTCTTACGCACATTTATCCTCTCACAAATATGGCAAACTTGGGCCACGTGGGAGGAAGTGTATCTTCATCCGATACGCTGAAAACTCCAAAGGATATGTTTTCGTCGGTCAAGAGGGACAATGGTGGTCTAATAGAATTCGAATCGAGGGATGTTGTCTTCTTGGAAAAAGAGTTTCCAAGACAGGGTGAGATAAGTCAAGACTTATCCTTGTTTGAGACTTGGGATCAAGAAGGATCGGAACGTTCGAGTGGGAGAATCCTTGGTGAAGAAGAAAATACGTTTCAAACTTCACCAATGGATGATACGAACGATACCAATCCTAATCCGAGTGGGAGTGATGTTATTCCAAGTGGGAGTGATGTCATTCCAAGTGGGAGTGATCAAACTCAAACAAGACGTAGTAATCGAACGAGGCTAACACCTCTGAGATTTGAGGATGAATTTCCTCAAACATTCATGACATTACTACAAGATGATGACGAACCTGCAAACTTCAAACAGGCCGTCACATGCCCTGCTAAAGATAAATGGATAGCGGCAATGGAAGAAGAACTTCAATCCATGAAAACAAACCAAGTCTGGGACTTGGTTGATTTACCTAAGGGACGTAGAGCCATTGGGAACAAGTGGGTTCTCAAAATCAAGCATAAGGCTGATGGCTCCATCGAGAAATATAAAGCTCGCCTTGTTGCGAAAGGTTTCACGCAACAGGAAGGAATAGACTACGAAGAGACTTTCTCTCCTGTCGTGCGTTTTACCTCGATTCGCTTAATTCTGGCAATGGTGGCTTGTTTGGACCTCGAATTACATCAGATGGATGTAAAGACTGCCTTTCTTAACGGAGAACTAGACGAGGAGATCTACATGGAACAACCAAACGGGTTCGTACAAGAAGAAAACAAACATAAGGTTTGTAAACTTCGTAAATCCATATATGGTCTTAAACAATCCTCAAGGCAGTGGTATATGCGTTTTCAAGAAGTTGTTTTGTCGTATGGATTCTCCATGCTCGACGAAGACAATTGCGTATATATTAAGAGGATTAAAAACAAGTATATAATTATGTCTCTTTATGTAGATGACATACTTATAGCCGGAAATGATAAGCGTCTTATATTGGATATCAAAGCTTGGCTTTCATCCGTCTTTGAGATGAAAGACATGGGTGAAGCTGCATATATCCTTGGGGTTAAGATCTCAAGGAATCGTTCCAAGAAACTTCTTTCTCTCTCTCAAGAGACGTATATAAAGAAAGTTTTAGAACGGTTTAATATGCAGGACTGCAAGCCAATTGATACTCCAATAAGCAAAGGCGAGGGTCTATGTTTGGAGATGTGTCCCAAAGATCCAAAAGAAAAGAAAGCTATGGAAAAAGTTCCATACTCCAGTGCTGTCGGGAGTCTGATGTACGCCATGATGTGTACTAGACCCGACATTTGCTATGCTGTTGGTATGGTAAGCCGTTACCAATCCAACCCAGGGCAGGCACACTGGAAAGCGGTGAAGAGGATATTAAGATACCTCAAAGGGACTACGGACTATGCGTTATGCTATCAAGGCAATACCTTGAGACTCGAAGGCTATACCGATGCTGATTGGGCAGGTGATCTCGACGAGCGAAGATCTACCTCAGGCTTTGTTTACTTGCTCGGGAATGGTGCAATATCCTGGAGCAGCAAGAAGCAAACCTGCATCGCCTTATCAACCATGGAAGCCGAATTCGTAGCATTCAGCATGGCGGTCCAAGAAGCTGTTTGGCTTAGGAAATTCTTAGACAGGCTGACGAATGCCTCTGACTCGAGCACTGTTCCTATATACAGTGATAGTCAAGCTTCGATTGCCTATGTCAAAGATCCTAAATTTCATTGTAAGACCAAACACATTGACATTCGATTCAAGTTTGCGAAGGATTATGACAAACGGAAGGAAGTAGACATATGATACATATCCACGCATGAGATGATAGCGGATCCCCTTACTAAGGCGATCCCCAGAGATGTGTTTTTTTAAACACTTATCATCTATGGGAATGCGTAGGTGCTGAGCTGTATCATGTAATATTTCCCATGTCTATAGAAGATCAAAGTTTAATAAAAGAAAGAAGTTCTTTTATATATTGCATACAAGTTTCTTACAAATGATTTTAAACATTTGTGTTTAAGTCTCAGCTATTTTATTGTGTGTATGTCGGACAGATTAAGGTTGGCTCTCTCACATGAACAACCGCCTTATCTTATCAGATGGATAAGATATAGATGAGACTAGTTTAAAGTCAAAATCATTAGACAAATGATTTAGAGTCATGACTTAAACAATATAGTCGAATAAAAGATCTGCATCATACGGATGCTTACAAAAGATCTGAGATCTGTATCACAAGGATATAAAGATCTCATTGGATTTTTTAAATCCTATCTGTCTTATGCAGGATGAGAGTCCGTGAGTATTTCACGAGTAGTATGGGGACTCAAAAAGATAGGCACTGTGGTGTCTGATCTTTTCATCCGTACAACATCATTAAGACATACTCTCCCTGGGAAAGGAGTGATGTTGTAATACGTGTTCATACCACGTATGCATTTCGACCACTGAGTTAGTAGCAATAGTGTTTGCTATTATGTGAGACTCAAAGGCCATACGGGTCTTAACACTTACCCTCAAGGACTCCAATTGGTTCCTTTAGATTTGACGAGATGATTGCTATCTTAGCGTGTTACTAATGGGCTATGGTAATTCGGCTCGGCGGGGCACGTTAGAAAAGCGAATCAAGTCAAGATCAGAAGGTTCACAAGAAGAGGAAGATTGATTTCATATTCACATTTGGACTTTAATGATTCAAAGCTGGCCAGCCAATTGTAATCCAGATGGGATTCAATTGTTGAATATAAAGTATAAGAAATGTGAAGAAATAATCTAGGGTAAAGCATGCGTTGAACTACTCAACTTTGCACCTTCGAGGTCGTTGTGTATCTCTAACAAGTGCACAACAACAGACTCTACGCGCATGACGGTCGCACGGTCTATTTCTCGGTATGATAGATGAAAGAACTAAGGGAAAGACGTTCTCTTACAATCCCCTCAAGTGTGAGTGGGAGATGTTGGATATGGAAGACGTTTGTACACCCTTGTGGGGGATGTACGAGGGAATACGGACCTCGAACGTCGCGCACACGAAGTCATGTGCAAAGGGAATCTGTTCCCTTGCGGAGAGGATCTCTGTATGAGCGGGAAAGTCGCATTATATATGCATAAGTGCATGCGACATATGGCTAATAAAGGGGGAATATCTTAAGCTTATGTTGTACCATGCATATGGTACAACTTAAGCTTATAATGTGCCATGCATCATGGTACACCTTAATTAAGTTGTTCCAAAGGAACAACTTACCCTAAAATAACTACCTTGGGGGCTATAAATAAGACCCAAGGGTAGCCATTTTCCTTACACATTTGCATGAAATTCATGCGTGCATCTTCTTCATAGCGAAGCTCTGCAGAAATATTTCCTCTCCCTCCTTCCAAGTTCTTAATCTAAAATAGAGATTTAGATTGTGGATTAGTAGCCTTACTCCGTTCGTGAGAAGACTCGATCCGTCGTGGCGAATCCGAAGGCAAAGTTCCGAGACTATCGTTCCGCATACGCAAGCGTAAGTCTCCACTTTAATTATCGATCCTAACTTTGTTTTGCGGGTCCGACCCGCTAAGCCCTGGCGGGTCTGACCCGCCAGCTGCAGGTCAGACCCGCAAGCCCAGTATTTGCCCTTTTGTGACCTTTTTCACGTTTCTGGGCTCGTTTGAGCTCCGATTTGAACGTGGTTTCTTCCTATGGATTCCTCACGAAATCCTCTTCAATCCAAAATGCTTTAATGTCACAACTAACTTGTGAACTTGATTATTCCTTTGCATCCAATGCATTCATATATATATATTTCCTATTACTAAGACGTGATATTACTCGGTGTGAGACCCTACAGCCTGACCATACTACAGGTTGAGACTCGAAGTCTCTAGACGACAGTAACACTAGCAGAAGGTGTCGTCCCTGTTTCAGAATCATCGATTGCGTGATTAACTCGTCGGCAAGAGTGCCGACGTGATCACTCTGACTGTGACCGTGATGATTTCCGCAGTTTTAGTCCCTTCGTCTCAACTATGTCACTTGCCTAGCCTAGTGTATGGAACTCTGTCAACCCCACTAGCAAGCAGTGGTCAGTGTACGTCGGTCTCTGGTACATTCATGTTGTACATCTTACAACATATCTTGGACAGGGTTTTACCGAGAGCCGTACTGAACTGCGACACTAACTTCCCATTAACGGAAGAGACGAATCCTCTATTGATCACTACTCAGTTCGTATGCTTCGAGTGTCACCCAGCCTAGATCTTTCTGCATGCCTTGCCTCGAAGCTAGATCTTAGACCTAAGTGATACCGTTCACGCACAGCTTCGTATAACGATCTCAAGTCCTAAGGACCAACTTACCTATCATCACTTAGAATTATTAATGACAGGTAGTTAATGTTTAACCATTTAATAGCTCTTGTTTGGGTTGTTCAGTGGACTCATTCTCTAATGAGCAAATGCGCCTTTTCTCCGACTTCGCCAAGTCGTTTGGTTATAAGACCAATTAGATTAAGACACAATGGTCTGTCCGATATGCTCATATCCCTATCTTGACATATCTATGACCACAAATGCTTTTTAGATTCAAGCTGCTATTGGTCAGACATATCTTATAATCGCAATCTACATCGTGAAACATGTGTGATCTAACTTTGAATCCAAGGAAATAATCTAAGCAATTAATAAATTGAAATTACTTAGACAATATTTTACCAGAAAGCATACTTTCACTTATTGAACAAGTGTTTACAAAGATAAATTTCCACGAGGGCATACATCTCTCTACATCTTCCACTTGCACTTAGGCCTATTTATTTTGGTATCTCATACCATATTTACACGCTAGTCTCTCTAGACGATTGCGTGCAGCACCTTCGTGAATGGATCTGCTAGGTTGTCTTCTGTACAGACTCTAAGGAGTTCTATGTCCTTCCTCTGGTCGATCTCCCGTAACAGGTGATACTTGCGAAGAATGTGTCTGGATCTCTTGTGGAATCTTGGTTCTTGAACCAGGCTGATGGTTGCATTGTTGTTGCAATACAACAGTATTAGAATTTCAATAGCAAGCACCATTCCGAGCTGGTTGATGAACTTCCTCATCCAGACCGCTTCCTTTGCTGCATCGTTGGCTACTATGTATTCGGCTTCCATCGTGTTGTCTGCAACAGTGACTTGTTTGGAACTCCTCCAACTGACTGCTCCTCTGTTGAGAGTGAAAACATATCCAGAGATCGATTTGCTATCATCCACATCACTCTAAAAGCTGGAATCTGTGAAGCCTTCAACTTTCAGGTCTTCACTTCCATAAACCAAGATCAAGTCTTTAGTCCTTCTCAAGTACTTAAGAATTTTCTTGACCGCTTTCCAGTGCTCCTCTCCATGTTTAGACTGATATCGACTTACTACACATAGTGCATATTGGTGGGACCAAAAAGGTGCTCTCTCTCAAGTGCAAGAGTCCGTACAAGTAATATAATCTGGGAGTCCAGATGTCGAATCCTCGGGAGGAAATCTGTTGCAACCACAGCTCAAATCAAATAGAAATCCAACAAAGAGAAACTAACCACTTCACTAATGATGACGGTGATAGTGATGTGAACACGTGAACAATATGAACAAGGAAAATCGTGTAAGAAAATATCTATAAAAAGTATGCACATGGTATGGGTTCGTTAGGATCAATGATTCGTATTAATTTGGTTGACAAGTATAACGCAATGAATTCTCCTTTTGGGAGCAATTCACAGGAAAATACCCAATATAACTCAATGAATTCTCCTTTTGGGAGCAATTCATCGGAAGATACCCTTTTGGGGGTTCAAGCACAATATTCAATAAGATCGTCGCTAAAGTTATAATACGATATGAAACTCTCTTCTGGAGAGATCAAAACTACGGTATGAAACTCCCTTTTGGGGAGATCAAAACTCACCCTTTTGGGGTGATCATCAACTCAATCACTTCTTTTGGAAGATGAAAAAGACGATTTACGAACAAAGATTACAACTTTAACGATGTTTAACGATTTAGCACAAGGAATACAACCAAATAAACACGCATCATATCCCCTAACTATGCCATACCATGCACAATAACAATTTAGCTACTCATGGTGCAAGAATAAACAAGTTTCATAGCAAAATACATCAATCCAATAGCAAAATACAATAGAAAAGCACCAAATACGAGGTTTAAGTTAAGAAATTTATCACCAAATATCCTTGAAAAGACACCAAAACTCTCTGGAAATAAGAAAATAGCCTCTGGAATTTTACAGAATTTTGTGGTGGCGAAAAACGGCTCCTAGAGCCTCCAATACGCTCAAAATACGCCAAAATCTGCTTGGAATTCGCCCAAAAACCCTAGAATACGCTTATATAATAGGCATTGCGGGTTTAATGAGCTAACGGGTTCAAAACCGCACCCGTTTACAACCCAAACCCGCTTCAATAACCGCTGGAAGATGTCGACCGTCCGATCAAATTTCAAAATGCGGGATTCATCGTGCAGGCGCCACGTGTGTGCCAAAAATCGTGCCCCGCCCGCATCCGCATCGCTCTGTTCCCCGCTATGAATGGCCGTCTGATCTTCATCGGACGCTCGTGAACGAGCCACGTCGCCGTGAGAATCCCGTCTGCGCTTCGAATTTGCGGGGCGATTGGTAGCCGTTTGATCGAGTGGGGGATGTCTTGAATGTCGACACGTGGCAAAGGGATTCGCCCGCATCGCTGCGATCCGCTCGTCTGTGGGCCTTTGGATCAAGATCGCGCAGCTGAAAAATAGCCACGTCGTCGCTTGTTAAATCTTCGAGCGCTGCTGATGCGAGCCGTTGGATCTCGATCCAACGACCAGGAAAATGTCGCCTTGGCTCCAGGATCGGGCCGTTGGATTGAGCGGAACGGTTCAGATGATGCCACGTGTCGTGTGCTGATTGGTTGACGCCCGTATTTTTCGTATTTTGAGCGTATTTATCCATTTTATTGGTATTCTGCATTCAAAAATTCATAATAATTAGCACAGATCTCAGAAAAATACAAATAAATAGTTGTTGGAATCGTGAGATCGAGACCAAGCTAGGAAAAATATAAAAAGTGTAGAAATACTTCATTAATTACTGTTTTGTGCTCAAATAAAGTGTTTTCTCTAATAAATAATTGTGTACAAAATACGTATGAATTAGAGAACAATGTAGCATCACATGAGCATAAAATAGGGCTAAATGGGGGGTTAAATATGTAATATTGAACCCGAATCACATATGCGACATCGTGTCTGGTACAGATCATGGAATATATGGTAGATCCTACAGCTGAAGCATATGTGATCTTGGTCATTTGTTCCTTTTCCAAGTCAGTCTGTAGAGACATCTTCTTGGAAAGGGTTATTCCATGATTGACTGGTATTAAACCATCCTTACCATTTTCCATGCCAAAACGTTTTAGCACGGTGTCAATGTACCTAGTTTGGGAGAGTCCTAGCATCCGTTTAGATCTATCTCTATAGATCTTCACACCTAGTATGTAGGATGCTTCTCCCAAGTCTTTCATGGAGAAGTTGGTTGATATACATCTTTTAACAGACTTCAACATCTCTATGTTGTTACCTATTATCAGAATGTCATCCACGTATAGAACGTGGATAACTAAAGAATTATTATTACTGGTCCTTTTGTATATGCATGGATCATCCTCGTTTCTGACAAAACCAAACTCTTTGACTGTTTTGTCGAAGCGGATGTTCCAACTCCTTGAAGCTTGCTTAAGCCCATAGATGGACCTATGCAACCTACACGCTTTTCCTTTACTCCCACTGACTTCGAAACCTTCTGGCTGAGTCACGTAAATTTGCTCTTCTAAATCACCGTTTAGAAAAGTACTCTTCACATCCATTTGCCAGATTTCGTAGTCGTAGTGGGCAGCAATAGCGAGTACGATCTGAATAGACTTGTGCATGGCTACTGGTGAGAAGGTCTCGTCATAATCTATTCCTAGAATCTGACGATATCCTTTTGCAACCAGTCTAGCCTTGTACGTTTCTATTTTTCCATCTGCCCCAATCTTCTTCTTGAAGATCCATTTGCAGCCTATGGGAACATTTCCCTTGGGCACGTTTTCTAAGGTCCATACCTTATTCACATGCATGTAATCAATTTCAGACTTCACTGCATCTAGCCATTTGTTAGAGTCTATACTCTTTATGGCTTCCTGGAAGCTAACATGGTCATCATCTAATATGATGTTATTCTCAATCCCACCGTCTACGAGAAAACCGTAGTACCTTTCGGGGACTCGAGGAACCCCATTGGACTTCCTAATGGCTGGTTGGGAGATGTCAAGTTCTGACTCTCCTACTGGTTTTGACACTTGTTCCTGTGTGAGTACTTCCTCCAAGCATTCGTCCAGATTAATTACCTTGCCAGTTAATTCCTTTATAAGGAATTCCTTTTCCAGAAAAGTGTCATGTCTAGAGACAACAATTTTTTGTTGATTTGGATGGTAAAAGACATAACCTAATGAATGTCTCAGGTACCCAATGAACTTACACATGATAGATCTGTCTTCCAGTTTGTCTGGATTCTGCCTTTTGACATATGCAAGACAACCCCATACCCTTAAGTGATTAAGGCTGGGTTTCTTGCCGGTCCATATCTGATTTGGTGTCATATGCACAGATCTTGACGAAACTTTATTTAGAATGTATATAGCAGTTTCCAGGGCATAGCCCCAGAGGGAAGTAGTTAACTTAGCTTCACTTACCATGGACCACACCATGTCTAATAAGGTGCGGTTCCTCCTCTCTGACACACCGTTATGTTGAGGTGTGTAAGAAGGTGTGACCTGAGAGAGAATCCCATTCTCTTTTAAGTAAGTAAGGAATTCATGGCTTAAGTATTCTCCTCCTCGATCTGATCGAAGGATCTTAATACTTTTTCCAGTCTGGTTTTCAACTTCGACACGGTACTCTTTGAGTCGCTCAAAGGTTTCAGACTTATGTTTCATCAAGAACACATGACCAAACCTCGAGTGATCGTTAGTAAACGTGACGAAATATGAAAATACACCTTTGGCTAATGTAGACATGGGTCCACATACATCGGAATGTACTAGACCCAAGAGTTCGATAACTCTCTCCTCTTGACTTGCAAAAGGAGTTTTGGCCATCTTACCTTTGAGGCAAGACTCGCAAGTGTCAAATGATTCATAATTCGAGAGGCCCAAGAGCCCCTCTTTATGTAACTTGCCGAGTCTCTTCTCTCCGATATGGGCTAGTCTATAATGCCAAGGATAGGTTTCATTAAAACTAGACTCCTTACATTTTATTGTATTAACGTTTAATACAACCTTATTGCTTAAAGTGTATACACCATTATTAAGTGTCCTAAAACCTAGCAACTTACCATCAAAAGAAATGTTCATGACATTTCCGTTGATAGTAAAATTATAACCATCTTTAGCCAAAGTCGAGACGGATATAATATTGCACAGGAAGTTTGAGATGTAGTAACATTGCTTCAAAAGCAAGTTAGCTCCACCAGCTAATGTGTGTTTCAGGTCTCCCACGGCTATAACATCAACATTTGCTGCGTTGCCGACTTGGAGAACGATTTCATTTTTTTCGAGTTTTCTAATGATTCTCATTCCCTGTAATTGATTACAGATATGAGAACCTGCATCGGTGTCTCACACGCATGCATTAGAATTAACCAAAAGAACTACACTTTGCATTTTAAAAGTTAAGGCATAAACTCGCCCTTCCTTCATTTGTTCCATTTCTGCTATAGATTTCTTTGGCCAGTCATAATTTTTATTATAACCAGTTAATAAGTTCTTATCTCGGATATTATTTATCTTACTTGTCATGCTGCAAAGATTAGAACTCCTTGTTGAGTATTGGACTCCCCGGATTTGGTTTTGGTTGATGAGCAAACATAAATAAATCGTGAACTAACACTTTGTGAGCACAGTTATGGAGATCGTCGCCAAATTCACGTGAACACCCAAAGCGACGTCCCAAGACTTCTCAAAGCACGTATTCATATGCTTAAAGCTTCGTTGAAGTTTTTGGACCAACTTTGAAGTCATGAAGATTCGATCGAAGCTTTTGAAGACGGTTTGTCTATATTATATTTAGTCTTCTAGCTTTGATCTTTAGAATGTTAAGCCTTGAGTATGTATTATCATTTAAACTTCATATCGCTCCTATCTTAGAGCTAGGATCTTAGTAGAAGTCCATTCAAACTTTCCCGAAGCATCGCGCTTCGATTCGGGACTTCCTGTGCATGTTAGTTGGTTCAAGAAGAAGAACCAACTGACTAGATGGTGATCTAGTCGGTCGGAAAAGCTTCTTGGACCGACTAGTTTGTCTCCCAAATTCTAAGCTCTTTACTGTTCACAGTTAGTCGGTCTTAGTTGACTCACCGACCGACTAGTTGGTGAACTAGTCGGTCAGTGATGCTTCTTAGACCGACTAGTTGAGCTTTCCCTGTACATGCCTAGTTACTGTTTATCGTTAGTCGGTCTAAGAACGTTTGGCGACCGACAAGTTGATGATCTAGTCGGTCAATATTTGTTCTTGGACCGACTAAATCAAGTTGTATTCAGACTAATAGTTTTTGACTCTTAGTCGGTCTAAGTTAACTGTCCGACCGACTAGTTAAGTAACTAGTCGGTCGGAAAGTCTTCTTGGACCGACTAGTTATTTAGGTCTGAAATTTCATCTGTTCACTGTTCATCACTTAGTCGGTTCATGTTGTTTCACCGACCGAATAGTTGATGAACTAGTCGGTCAGCGGTTGTTCTTTGACCGACTAATTGCCCCAGATTTCCAACCGTTGGGATTTGACCTAGCTCGTTTTTGTGGGACCCTATAAATACGAAGCTTGGTCATTTCTCTCAAGGCCAGAGCTGCTATTGAGAGCCTTATTCAGGTTGAAAGAGTTAGAGATTGAAACTCATTTCCAAAGCTCTCTTCCTCACAAGAAATCATTCTCTCCCTCATTTGAGATCTAGAATCCATCTTGAGAGAACTTTGTTCTTGTTGAGCCATCCAAGCTATTGCTTGAATCAAGTCTCCTATTCATTCCTAGGCACCCATTGCTGCTCATATTGGTGGTGCTAGGTCTTGGTGACTTCTCCTTCCTCAAATCCCTCCTTGCCCTAATTTGGTAAGAATACTCAAGGTATAGGGTTTGTGGTAAGTTGTTGTTTATTTCATATAAACTCTTTTATTGCTATTGATTCTCTCGGTTGTGAGAGAAGGTTGTGATCCCGGGTTGTGGGATTCACTATTGCTATTGATTGTATGATTTGATCTTGTGAAGGTTTTTCACAAGGTATTCATAGTGGAAATCTTGGGTTAGGGTTTCTAACCTAAGTATCCGGAGGGGATCCGGGTGTACTGGGACGTAGGATCACCGGGAACAAGTCGGGGAGACTTGGGTGGATCCGAACCCATCATATCAATTGTTTGCATTGAATATTTGTTGTTGTCAATTTTAGCTTCCGCATTTGTTGGTAGTAGTTTGCACGATAATTAGGAATTATACTCCTTGTTATTTTTAAAGTACTATTCACCCCCCTTCTAGTACTTGTGCAGTAGCTTTCAGGGCATTACATTTGGTATCAGAGCGAGATGCTAAGCTATGTCTGCCAACGACAACAAGACCGTGCGTCCACCTTCGGATTATATCACCTTCAAGAACCGTGAAGGAGCTTCTTCGGTAATGGAAGGACATTCCTCAACGAGGCCTCCATTCTTCAATGGTACCAACTACGGGTACTGGAAATGCTGGATGGAAACTTTCCTCCGGAGTGCTTCACTATGGAGGACCATAATGAATGAGTATGTCGAGCCCGCCGAAGCAGATTTCGAGAAATGGACAACCGCGGAGGTAAGAAATGCCAAGACAATGAACGCCTTGCAATGCGCATTGGAGCCCGATGACTTCAATAAGATATGCACATGTAAGAGTGCATATCAAATTTGGAACTCCCTCCTCATCTTACATGAAGGGACGAGTAGGGTAAGAGACTCTAAACTCGTAGTAGTTAATAAAGATTACGAGATGTTTCATATGCTACAGGGTGAGAAGATGAAGGAGTATTATGCTCTCTTCGTCGACATCATAAACGAGTTAGAGGCTCTCGGCAAAACCTACACCCAAAAGGAGAAATGTTCGAAGCTTATCGAATGACTTCCTTCTAGTTGGGAAAAGCGTACCTTCGCCATCGAGGAAGGTAACGATATGAACAAGTATACCGTAGTTCAATTAATGGGTACTTTAATGTCTTACGAGGTACGCAAGGATAGCAAGGTGAAGTTACAAGAGAAGATGAAGTCTTACTTGAACCAAGACGTGCCTAAGAAAAAGGCGATTGCGTTCAAGGCGGCTCCATCCACCTCTACCGATGACGAGGACTCAGAAGACGAAATGGACATGGAATCCATTGCCCTCATGGCAAAGAAGTTCAATCGCTTCTTCCGAAAAGGTAACTTCAAAGGCAAATCTAAATTTACTTCTACTAACGCCTCTCCTCCTTTGTGCTTTAAATGCAATAAGCCAGGACACATCAAAGCGGATTGTCCACAAAACAAGCAAAAGGAAAAGTGGAAGGCGCCGAAGTACGACAAATCGAAGAAGTATAAGAAAGGCTACAAGAAAGGATTTGTCGGTTTCACCGATTCCGAAGATGACTCTTCAAGCGGGGAGTCGGATGATGCGAAAGTGGAGCAAGCGCACGTATGTTTCATGGCTAACGAGGAAAATGTTCAAGAACCCGCCTCCGATGATAGCGAGGATGAAAGCAATGAGGTAACTATGGATGACCTTAGACTAGCTAATGAGCAAATATGGAATAGATATGCTAAATTAGTTGAACGATATACTAAGACTAAAGATGAGCTAGTTAGCATCCAAACCTCACCTAAAACTATCATCACCAACAACGACACCGTTGTTGAAGAGTTAAGAAATGAGATTGTTAATCTCAAATCTAAACTTGAACATGTTAGCATCGAGGATTCGGATGAACATAAGATAGCGAATTTGACTTCTCAAATCTCGACTTTGAGTAATGAGAATGAAAATCTCAAGTCTCGTGTTTATGCGCTCACATCGCAAGTGTCCACTTTGGGTGCTTCGATGCATTCTCTCACCGAGAAATATGAGTGCACTATAGGCCGAATTAATAAATTCAATAAGGGTAAGGACCATTTGGATAACATCCTAAATGAATTACTTCCGACCAAACACAACATTGGCTTGGGGTATAAGATGGGGAGTTCATCCAAATCGGCCACTACCTTTGTTAGGCCTACTTCCGATGCCTCACCGAGTGGGAGCAAACACTCTATTGGTAGTTCATCTACCAATGGTGCTTCCACTTCGCACACACCCTCTTTTGGAAAGAAACCCACTTTGGGTGGACCTCCAAAGAAGGGTCATGCCTACATGTACACAAATAGCATGCCACGTAGGAACACACGTCCTACTCCACCGGCTCACTCATATGATGATTTCTATGCTACACATTCACCTGCACGTGCACAACATGTGAGACACCCTCACGCACATGTTCCCTCACATGCATATGTTCACCCACATGGTCATATGAATAATTATCCATATGCACCATTTCATCATGTTCCTTTTACCTATCCATGACATGCATCACGTAGAAATCAACAAAGCATGCATGCTCCCAATAGGATTAAGGCTCCCAAAATATTCTCAATTTGGAGCCCAAAGGACACAAGTATGGATGAAAAACAAATCTACATGAATGATTATTTTTTGAATGTAGTGGATAATATTAATTATATTGGGAAGTCTAAGTCCAATTGGACTTGGCTTCCAAAGGTCTAACCTTTGAGGACCCAATGACCTTGGGTACCATGAAATGATATAATCATCTTTAGGTACTCAAGAAAAACAAACGGAGCAACAAAGTTAAATTTGGCTCCAAGGATGGGTGGATACTCGATAGCGGGTGTTCAAAACACATGACGGGCGATGCTCAATTGCTTTCCGGAGTGGTGCCCATTGCTAATGGGAACCGAGTAATCTTTGGAGGCAACGAGAGCGGAACCATCGTCGGTGTTGGTAAAGTGGGTAACCCATCTAAACCCTTAATTAGTGATGTCTATCTTGTTAATGGTTTGAACCACAATCTTATTTCAATAAGCCAACTTTGTGATAAAGGTTACAAAGTTAGCTTTGCGAAAGGATTGTGTCACATTTTTAATAATGTTAATAATGATTTATTATTTTCCGGCACACGCCATAAAGATATTTATATTTTGGATCTTCCTAAGTCATATGAACAATGTCTCGTTGCCAACACAAGTGAACAACACTTATGGCATCGGCGCTTTGGTTATGTGAACTTTGGAACACTTTTTAAGCTTTCAAAATTAAATTCCATTAAAGGTTTTCCTAAGATTGTATTTGAAAAGAAAATTTTTTGTGACTCTTGTCAACGAGGCAAGCTTCCTAAATCTTCATTTAAACCTAAGAAAAGCATTTCTACTAAAAGGCCTCTAGAGCTATTACATCTAGATTTATTTGGGCCAGCTAGAGTTGCTTCTTTAGGAAATGCTAGATATGGGCTTGTCATCGTAGATGATTTTTCGAGATTTACATGGGTATTTTTCTTATGTAATAAAAATGAAGCTTTTGAAAACTTCACAACATTTGTGAAGAAAGTACAAAATCTCATCGGAACCACCATTGTCACTATTCGTAGTGATCATGGAGGTGAATTTGAGAATGAGTCTTTCTCAAATTTTTGTGATGATCTTGGAATTACTCACACGTTTTCCTTCCCTCGCGCACCCCCTCAAAATGGTGTTGTTGAGAGAAAGAATAGAACGCTTGTGGAGTGTGCTCGCCTCGATGATAGCCAACTTGGCCATCAATTTTGGGCGGAAGCGGTACACACCGCTTGCTATGTGTTTAATAGAATACTTTTGAGGCCCGGCACCAAACAAACTTGTTATGAATTGTTGTTTGGTAGATTGCCTCAAGTTAAACATTTTCGTGTTTTTGGTGCGAAATGTTTTATTAAAAACACTTATGAAAATTTGGACAAGTTTGATCCGAGATCGGATGAGGGGATATTTGTTGGGTATTCCTCACGTAGCAAAGCCTACCGGATATACAACAAAAGATCCTCGACGATCGAGGAATCACTACATGTCTCTTTTAATGAAAATTTTATTCCTTCTAGAATTTCAAATGATGATGATTCAATGGATGTTTTATGTGATTCTATTGATAATTCTAAGGCTATTGATTCTATTGATTCTATTGATACTAACCCGACTAATGAGGTTGTTGAGAATGTTCCTAGTGATCAGGGAATTCCCAAACGGCTTCATACGGTTCGTGACCATCCCCATGAGCAAGTCATTAGCAATATTCATGATAGAGTCAAGACGAGATCGCAAGTCCACCACTTCGCCAATTGTGCCTTTGTCTCCTCGATTGAGCCAAAGAATATAAATGAAGCGTGCGAAGATAGTGCTTGGATCCTTGCCATGGAGGAGGAACTCATTCAATTCGAGAGGAATGAGGTTTGGAAGCTTGTTCCATTGCCTTCGAAGAACCACACCGTTATAGGAACGAAGTGAATCTTCAAGAACAAAACCGACGAGAACTAAATCGTCGTCCGGAACAAGGCTCGGTTAGTAGCTCAAGGCTATCGACAAGAGGAAGGTATCGATTTCGAAGAATCCTTCGCTCCGGTAGCTAGATTAGAATCTATTAGATTATTGTTATCTTTTGCATGCCATAAAAATTTCAAACTATTTCAAATGGATGTAAAAAGTGCAATTTTAAACGGAGATGTCGTTGAGGAAGTTTATGTTTCTCAACCTCCGGGCTTTATCAATGAAAAATTTCCACATCATGTTTTTAAACTAAAGAAAGCAATTTACGGTTTGAGACAAGCTCCTCGAGCTTGGTATGATCGCCTAAAGAATTTTCTTTTGGATTTGAATTTTAAAATGGGAGAAGCCGATTCTACACTTTTTGTTAAGCATTCGAATAATGATATTCTTTTAGTTCAAATTTATGTTGATGATATCATTTTCGGTGCTACTAACTTCGCTCTTTGTGAAGAGTTTTCTAATGTTATGAAGGAATAATTTGAGATGAGCCACATGGGTGAGCTCAAATATTTCTTAGGTCTCCAAATTCGCTAAATGAACGATGGAATCTTCATCCACCAAACGAAGTACACGATGGAGTTGCTAAAGAGATTTGGAATGGAGAGTGCCTCCGGGAAAAAGACTCCAATGAGCACTACTACGCATCTTGATAAAGATACGGGCGGAAAAGATGTAGACATTCGTCTATATCGAGGTATGATAGGTAGTTTACTTTATCTTACCGCTAGTAGGCCCGATATTATGTTTGCCATATGTATTTGTGCTCGTTATCAGTCTCAACCGAAGGATTCTCACTTAGTAGCGGTAAAACGTATTTTTCGCTATTTAAGTTACACTTTAGACTTTGGATTACTTTATCCAAAATCTAGCACGTATGAGTTAGTCTCATATAGTGACGCAGATTATGCGGGATGCAAATCCGACAGGAAGAGTACTAGTGGCACTTGCCATTTTATAGGAAATTCTCTTGTCTCTTGGTTTTCCAAGAAGCAAAATTCCGTATCACTTTCAACCACCGAGGCGGAATACATTGCCGCCGGTGCTGCATGTGCCCAGGTTCTTTGGATGAGACACACACTTAAGGATTTTGGTATACATTGTGATACTAGCCCTATCATGGTGGACAACCAAAGTGCCATTTGTCTTTCAAAGAATCCGGTGCACCATTCCCGTTCTAAACACATAGATGTACGACATCATTTCTTAGATGATCATGTTGCTAAAAAGGACATCATATTAGTGTACGTTGAAACCCAGAAGCAAATCGCCGATATTTTCACGAAACCCCTAAAGGAGGACTCCTTTGTGCGGTTGCGTCGAGAATTGGGGATTATGGGTGAATCCGAGATATATGATTCATTTTTACTCAATAATCTTGCATGCTATTCTATTTCGCTATATTTGTTCATGCTAGACTTATTGGATTCTTTCGGGATTTTTGTGAATTTTTGGAATTTATGCTCGAATTTACTCTTGAACGTCGTATTTAAGTTTTTCGATGATTAATGGGGTAGTATGATGAGTTTTGAGAGTTGAACGATGTTTCGTCCTAGTGCGATTGAGAGAGAACTCAAAATTTCGTATTCTAAAATTTTCGAACTCTTCTAGTTAGTTTCAGTTCATCAACCAACCGACTAGATGCACATCTAGTCGGTCAGCTAATAAACTCAGACCGACTAGTTCAAGCTTATAATTTTTCCTTTGCTACTGACATCTTTTAGTCGGTCCACGTTCACTTACCGACCGACTAGAATGAAAACTAGTCGGTCAGTACTTGAACTTTGACCGACTAACTCTAGCCCTAAATTTTTCGTCTGTCGGCTGTTTAGACTTAGTCGGTTCAAGCTCATTGACCGACCGACTAGATCGTCATCTAGTCGGTCAGTGCTTGAACTGTGACCGACTAAGTGCTCAGGGACAGTCGTGTCTTTTCGCATTCCGATCGACTTATACTCTCTTTCAACCGACTATTCTCATTATTAGTCGGTTTTCTCTCCAGCTAAAACCCCCGACCCCGTTCAGCCCCTTAGACTTCCGATCGATCTCCGACTGTTTTCCGGCCATTTCCGTCGATCTCCGCCGTCGATCTGCCTCCTAGGGTAATTTCTCCTCCTCCTAGGACTTGTTTTCAGCTGCTAGGGTTCTATTCTAGGTTGATTTTACTTCCTAGGGTTTGGTTCAAGCTTATTTTGATTTCAGCTTTAGGGTTTTACATCTAGGGTTGTTTGATTTCATTTTCTTGCGTTGCTTGATCTCGTTTTGTCACACTTATGGCAAGGACGAGAATACCGATCACTCCCTCCGGTGCATCTCCTATGACCATAGAGCCACACCCTAGGGATCCTCCTCAACCCAAGCGCAAGGGCAAATCTACTCAGCCATCCTCTTCTTCTTCACCACCATTGAAGAGGAAGAGAACCTCAAAGCCTAAGCCAAAACCCTCTGCCCAAGCTTCCCAAGCCCAAGCTCAACCTAAACCTAAGCCTAGGAAGAAAACCGTTTCAGCGTCTACTGTTCATGAAACCACTACACCATCTGATTCCGACACTGAGTTTAGACCCGAGGATGAGCCTGGCCATAAGGAACCCACTCCTCCACTTCGTTCTAGCTCCCGTAAGCCTAAGGGGAAGGGTCCGATGCCAGCTGGTGGTGTCGATATCTCGTTATGTCGCGATGACCCTATGTGTCTAGCGGCATACACCCGTATCGAACATTGCCCGTTGTTATTGGAGCACTTCGTTAAGTTCTCCGACTTCCTTGGCTTAGCAGATATTCTATCCTATAGTGGACTCCTAGACTACCTTCGCTTTGACTCTAAGGTGAACCCTCGACCCTATCCTCGCCTGGTCAAACTTTTCTATGTGAACCGTACCCGGGGACAGTACGGTGAGACCCACTCCGTCGAGACTACTGTCTTGGGGACTCCTATAGTCCTCACGGCAGAAATCTTGGGGGAGTTGCTTGGTTGTTCGTCGTCTGGTCTCCTCCCGTCTGATATTTCAGTTGATGATATCTCTTCTTTAGATCAGTCCGTTCTCGCCGAAATCTTCCACGTGATCCCTCCAGCTTTCATAGGTGTCCCATCGAAGTCATTCAAGCCGAATGCTTGGGTGCTAAATCTAATCCTGAAGTCGTGCTTACTTCCTAAGTACGGCTTATCTTCTCTGCCATCCCAGCCATTCCTAAAGTTGATTTACGCTCTCTTCTTGGGTCGCGAGATTAACTGGGCTCGCATTATACTCGATAAGATGGATTCTTTCGAGTGTATTCGCAAGTCCACGAAATCTGCGCATATCCCTTATCCTTGTCTGTTGACTTTGGTGTTTCGTCATTTCCACGTGCCTTTGCCTCCTGACGATGAGCGTCCACTTGGTCCTCCCCTGAACGCGACGGCCGTCAAGAAATCTCTTGCGACAATCCGTCACGTGCAGCGGACGACTCCTTCAGCTTCTCAGGGCACCTCTTCAGCTGCTGCTCCTAGACCTCCCACCACACTTGATGATCTCGCTCGTTCTGTTCGTCGTCTCGAGTCTCGGTATGCTCGTACAGAGGAGATTCTGTGTCGTATTGCTCGTGTTTTTGGTGTTGAGGTCCCTCCTTCTGTTTCTGAGGATGAGGAGATGGATGATGAGGAGATCGATGAGCTCGTTGATTCTCTAGCTCGTGGCGCTGAGGCCACTGCTGCTACTGTTACCACATCCGTTGCTGGGGCTGCCACTTCTTCAGGTGCTCCAGAGTCTTCTGCTCCAGTGGATGAGTCTACTGCTGCTCCAGAGACGTCTGCTCCAGTTGACGTTCCTGTTGGTGCCTCTGCCGTTGAGCCTGCTGTTGATGTTTCCACTCCTGCCCCGACGATTCCTTCTGTTGACACACCACTCCTCCCAGCAGAGCCTGAGTCCACTCCTTCGACTGGACCTGCGGAGACTGCTGATCCTACCACTCCTTCTTGAGAGTCTGTTTGGAGGACTCTCCGACGCTCCTTGGATGATTCATCTTTTAGAGAGAGTTTTGGGTTAGGACAGGGTTGGTGGTGTTTTTGATGTATTTGGATGTTTTGATGCTTGATGTCGATGTTGTATCATTTTTGGATGTTTGTTGATGCTGTTGATGTCGTTGATGGATTTTGACATTTTGATGTTGATATAGTATGTGACATTTTGATGTAGTCGATGTACTTTGTGCCTTTGATGTTATGGAGTTGATGTATCTTTTGGTTGTACTCATGATGCTTCATATATATATATATATATACATCGTTGTTCTCCTTTACTTCGTTGTGCACATTTTATATTCGTTTTAATGTCTATGATGTTCGATTTCGTCGCTTGACGATAATGACTTGGTTAAAAAGAATTTATTTCTATGAAAACATAGAATTGTTTTCCATGCACTAATTTAACCAAAATGTTGAGATTGGAGAGCACGTTCCTTTACTCAATAAGTGAATTATATTTGGTATTTTGATGATTTCATTTTTCGCTTTTGGATAATGGTCAATTTGGCACACCTTGATTTACTTCATGTATTTTTTATTCTTGGTGTCTTTTGGACCATCGTCGTATTCTTCGACTCCCGATGTTGGATTTTCTTTAACCTTGTTGTTGTCGTTGTATGCTCCCCACTCTTTTTGGATAATGCCAAAGGGGGAGAGATAGTAATAATGACAAGGGCAAAATGAAAATTTAACTCTATTTTCCATGAATCTAATTTATTATGTTAGATTCAGGGGGAGTGAAGATATAAAAATGGATTACGATCCTAAATTTCAATAATTGGATCATGTTTTATATTTCTCATTTCTTCTTGATGCGTATTATATTTATTCAATTTGGAATTAACGTGTCATCAAGGCAGGGGGAGTAAGTATTTTACATGTGAATCATTATTTTTGATTATTATTTATGTTGGTTTGTCATCACCAAAAAGGGGGAGAATGTTGAGTATTGGACTCCCCGGATTTGGTTTTGGATGATGAGCAAACATAAATAAATCGTGAACTAACACTTTGTGAGCGCAGTTATGGAGATCGTCGCCAAATTCACGTGAACACCCAAAGCGACGTCTCAAGACTTCTCAAAGCATGTATTCATATGCCTAAAGCTTCGTTGAAGTTTTTGGACCAACTTTGAAGTCATGAAGATTCGATCGAAGCTTTTGAAGACGGTTTGTCTAGATTTATATTTAGTCTTCTAGCTTTGATCTTTAGAATGTTAAGCCTTGAGTAGGTATTATCATTTAAACTTCATATCGCTCCTATCTTAGAGCTAGGATCTTAGTAGAAGTCCATTCAAACTTTCCCGAAGCATCGCGCTTCGATTCGGGACTTCCTGTGCATGTTAGTTGGTTCAAGAAGAGGAACCAACCGACTAGATGGTGATCTAGTCGGTCGGAAAAGCTTCTTGGACCGACTAGTTTGTCTCCCAAATTCTAAGCTCTTTACTGTTCACAGTTAGTCGGTCTTAGTTGACTCACCGACCGACTAGTTGGTGAACTAGTCGGTGAGTGATGCTTCTTAGACCGACTAGTTGAGCTTTCCCTGTACATGCCTAGTTACTGTTTATCGTTAGTCGGTCTAAGAACGTTTGGCGACCGACTAGTTGATGATCTAGTCGGTCAACATTTGTTCTTGGACCGACTAAATCAAGTTGTATTCAGACTAATAGTTTTTGACTCTTAGTCGGTCTAAGTTAACTGTCCAACCGACTAGTTAAGTAACTAGTCGGTCGGAAAGTCTTCTTGGACCGACTAGTTATTTAGGTCTGAAATTTCATCTGTTCACTGTTCATCACTTAGTCGGTTCATGTTGTTTCACCGACCGACTAGTTGATGAACTAGTCGGTCAGTGGTTGTTCTTTGACCGACTAATTGCCCCAGATTTCCAACCGTTGGGATTTGACCTAGCTCGTTTTTATGGGACCCTATAAATACGAAGCTTGGTCATTTCTCTCAAGGCCAGAGCTGCTATTGAGAGCCTTATTCAGATTGAAAGAGTTAGAGATTGAAACTCATTTCCAAAGCTCTCTTCCTCACAAGAAATCATTCTCTCCCTCATTTGAGATCTAGAATCCATCTTGAGAGAACTTTGTTCTTGTTGAGCCATCCAAGCTATTGCTTGAATCAAGTCTCCTATTCATTCCTAGGCACCCATTGCTGCTCATATTGGTGACGCTAGGTCTTGGTGACTTCTCCTTCCTCAAATCCATCCTTGCCCTAATTTGGTAAGAATACTCAAGGTATAGGGTTTGTGGTAAGTTGTTGTTTATTTCATATAAACTCTTTTATTGCTATTGATTCTCTCGGTTGTGAGAGAAGGTTGTGATCCCGGGTTGTGGGATTCACTATTGCTATTGATTGTATGATTTGATCTTGTGAAGGTTTTTCACAAATTATTCATAGTGGAAATCTTGGGTTAGGGTTTCTAACCTAAGTATCCGGAGGGGATCCGGGTGTACTGGGACGTAGGATCACCGGGAACAAGTCGGGGAGACTTGGGTGGATCCGAACCCATTATATCAATTGTTTGCATTGAATATTTGTTGTTGTCAATTTTAGCTTCCGCATTTGTTGGTAGTAGTTTGCACGATAATTAGGAATTATACTCCTTGTTATTTTTAAAGTGCTATTCACTCCCACTCTAGTACTTGTGCAGTAGCTTTCAGGGCATTACACTCCTATAATTAGCATGTGTTCAAAATATTTTAAATATAATTAGAATGGGTTTTATCCAATTATACTCTCCCATTAATTTAAAGATCGTTTAAGCCAAACCATAATTAATGTTAAATGGGAGTATGAATCCAACAACTTTGAGTTGCCCGACCTTGAGTGTAGCTCAACAAGTCGTTCGACTCGGCTGTCGGTAAACGAACTCTTTGTCAATCATATCGAATATGACTCACTATTTGATTTTTCCCCTAGTCATTTGTGATCATGAGTGTGCTCATCCAAATCACAACAACTAGTCTAGTCAGACCCTTGTTTTCGTGTCTAGCTTGACTTGCCCCGGCGCTCGGTGTATTCACGACGCGTCGGTTTGGGTCAAGTCTTAGACTACATTGTTGGCCTAACTTACGCCGGTGCTCGATGTATTCACGACGCGAAGGTTTGGGTTAAGACACATGTATGAAGAAATTGGTTTTTGTAAGGTTGCCATGTCACAACTTGAGTGTAGCTCAACAACTGTAACACGGATACTACAGATTCCAACGTCTAAAACAAAGAGGGCTACGAATTATCTTGTAAAAGATTTATTAACGTTTTTGACTAGACATAGTTGACAGCATTGCATAATAATGATTCGTGTCCTTGCGGTCCAATAGACACGGCCAGGAAATTGACTAAGCCAGGACCACTTAATCCCTAGTCGAGCTAGGGTGATTCAGCAAACTTAGCCAAGCACATTGACCGGTATCATGGTCCATTGAAGGTTGCTTTTCACTTATATGCGTACTATCAACTAAAAGCTTTTATTAATGCTAGTTAATCCTTATCAACTAGTGTATACTAAAATTCAGAATTTTAAGGATTCGTTTGACGATTTTTATTAGGTCCTTATCAACTATAAGGATTTAATAAATGTGCTGCTACCCTAATCGTCCAATAGGCATTTTAAAACAATTTAAAACATAGCAGAGTCTCAAAAATTATCTCATAAAAATTTGAGGAATTTTTAATGGATATCCTAATCGTCCATTAGGCAATTTAAACAATTTAAAATTATAGCATGGTGTCAAAATTTATCTAATAAAATTTGAGGATTCATTAATGACTAACCTAACAAGTTCCTCTTGTGGTATCATATAAACAAGAACATGCCATTAAACTAATTATCACATAATTAAACATGCAATTCATATAGAAGCAGTATAAGAACAGAGTAGATTTGGCTCTGAAACCACTGTAGGGATTTTCAAGGTCCCTTAGGGCTAATTTAAACATCTCGTCCAAAGTCAGATGATCTTAATTTAAATAAGCAGCGGAAAAAACCAATTATTAAACTATTTAATAAGTACTGCCCTAAGAAGAAATCCCTTAGCCAGGATTATCTACTGACTCGAGTTGGGTCTGACCAACTCGAGAAAGTTCTAACTACTACGGAATATGAAATGCATAAATAAATATGATTCACCCGGAATCTTGCCTTGGAACATGCAAGATGTTCCGTACCGTCTTGTGCTCCAAAATCTGAGCCGCATCCCGAACCGCATCGCATCGCTCCTCGTCGCGAACTGGATCACCTCTCGAGCCGCACCTTGCCTTCGAGCAAATCACTAGCCGTAGAAGGTTTCACTTGAGTGAACCCGCTCGTAAACTTCCGAATCAGATTCAGACCTCCTCGTTTCCTTGCTAGGACTCTGTTGGAGGACAGAAAAAATTAATAGAGGAAAAGAATAATTTTAAGTCTTGATCAAGTTTGCTTTAATAATTAGGAGCTCCTTAATCAGAGACTTGGTGCACTGTACAACGGAGGAGGGGCACACCTATTATATAGGGAGTCGGACCCGCCTCATTTTGCACGAGCAATGTGGGACAAAAGGTATGGGTAATTTGGATTGATTTCAATAGAAGTCCAAACTTCTAAAATCAACCAAAAATCTATTTCTGAGTTTCGACTTTGAAATGACATGTCAAATCGAAGATCTCGAAACAACGATCGCATAGAAAAAACGGCGTCCAATTCCGATGTCATTTGACCCCTCAAATGTCAAATAGAAGTCGCGAAAACAATTTTCACGTAAGCAGCAAAAAAGGCGAGAAGGGTCGCATCGCGCCACGTGGAGCGATCTGCACGTGCCACATGGCACGCGCGATCTGGCTGGGAGAGCCCGTGTGCAGAGCACGCGGGCCCCCCCCGTGTGCAGCGCACTTGGGCCCCTTGCCGCATGCTGCTGCATGCGGCTTTTGATGCGGGTCGTACCCGCATCAGTGGATCCGACCTGCTAAGCCCTGGCGGGTCAGATCCGCAAGCCCAGTATTGCCCTTTTGTGACCTTTTTCGCGTTTCTGGGCTCGTTTGAGCTCCGATTTGAACGCGGTTTCTTCCTATGGATTCGTCACGAAATCCTCTTCAATCCAAAATGCTTTAATGTCACAACTAACTTGTGAACTTGATTATTCCTTTGCATCCAATGCATTCCTTTATATATATTTCCTATTACTAACACGTGAATATTACTCGGTTTGAGACCCTACAGCATGACCCTACTACAGGTTGAGACTCGAAGTCTTTAGACGACAGTAACCACCAGTAGCAGGTGTCGTCTCTGTTTCAGAATCATTGATTGCGTGATTGACTCGTTGGCAAGAGTGCCGACGGGATCACTCTAACTATGACCGTGATGATTTTCGCAGTTTTAGTCCCTTCGTCTCAACTATGTCACTTGCCTAGCCTAGGGTATGGAATTTTGTCAACCCTACTAGCAAGCAGTGGTCAGTGTACGTTGGTCTCTGGTACATTCATGTTGTATATATTACAACATATCTTGGACAAGGTTTTACCGAGAGCCGTACTGAACTGCGACACTAACTTCCCATTAACGGAAGAGACGAATCCTCTATTGATCACTACTCAGCTCGTATGCTTCGAGTGTCACCCAACCTAGATCTTTCTGCATACCTTGCCTCGAAGCTAGATCTTAGACCTAAGTGATACCGTTCACGCACAGCTTCGTATAATGATCTCAAGTCCTAAGGACCAACTTATCTATCATCACTTAGAATTATTAATGACAGTTAGTTAATGTTTAACCATTTAATAGCTCTTGTTTGGGTCGTTCAGTGGACTCATTCTCTAATAAGCACATGTGCCTTGTCTCCGACTTCACCAAGTCGTGTGGTTACGAGACCAACTAGACTAGGACACAATGGTCTGTCCGATGTGCCGATATCCCTATCTCGACATATCTATGACCACGAACGCTTTTTAGATTCAAGATGCTATCTGTCAGACATATCTCATAATCGCAATCTACATCGCGAAACATGTGTGATCTAACTTTTGAATCTAAGGAAATAATCTAAGCAATTAATAAATTGAAATTACTCAGACAATATTTTACCAGAAAGCATACTTTCACTTATTGAACAAGATGTTTACAAAGATAAATTGCCACGAGGGCATACATCTCTCTACAGATCTATGTCTAGCTTAATGCGTAGATTACTTGTGATGCCACCCACGAGAGTGGGGGTTAACTTAAGGTTCATTAGACGAGTAGTTTAGCGAGTGCTAACTATGAGTTCCCATCTATGGACGTGACATTCTCACCCTAGCATAAACTCAATAGTAAGACCAGCAATTGAACCCTTAAAACCAGAATGACCTTAGCGGGGATTCCCGTGTCCTAGATACTTATTATCCTTGTGACAAACTTCTTAAGTGAAGTAAATATGTTGTGCCTTGTTGATCGTGACACCTTCGCATTTCACTTCCATCACCATTACGACCCCCTTCTTAATTCATCTCCATCAATAAAACCATAGTCTAGTAAACCAGCATAGGATTCGCTGGTACTCAGATTCATCACCTCCATGTGGATTCGACCCCGAACTCATCGGGAATATATTGCATTGACACCCTTGCACTTGGGGGTGATGGTGTGCATACCTTTTTTGGGGGTGTACATCCTCGTGTCAACACTAGTCATGGAGGAGAATTCGGATCTAAGTCTAGACCTCTAATAGGGGCTCTGATGGACCATCGATAGCCCTAATTTAGTAGCTCTATTAATCAGATCCGATGGTTCGTCAGTATACTAATTAGCAGAAAATCGATCTAATATTAGTTTATGTCAAACCCAAATCACGATGGTTTGTCGGTGATTAGGGTTATGAGTCAATCTAATACCAAATCGATATTATGTACATTTGAATCTTGAACCCTAACACATACATATAATCTACACTATGATTCAACTACGCCCTAGGCATGGAAAACTACTTAATAAGCATGGAGAAAAACAAAAAATAGAACATGGAAAGCATAGCACAAGTGCAACAAAGAGGAAATCTACGAGCAATAGCAATAGAGAAGAGAGAAAAACATAATCTTTACTTTAAAATGAAGTCTTACAAATTACTGGAGTTGCAGCCCCCAATGGGGGAAGAAAACCAAAGAAAAGATCTCAAATTGCCCACAACAATCCCTTTTATATCCCACAAAAACCTGCCAGCGAATCGGGTCTAAAAACTGGAATTCGTAGTGACACGGCCGTGCTCGAAAGTGGCATGACCGTGTTGAAATTCTAGCTTTACAGCCTTGAATTCTAGAAAATGTATCAAATCACACCGAACTCAGAAAATTTCAAATAAATATGCGTTAGAATTGTCACAACGTGCTCTATGATTGAAAAATAGTTTTGAAGCAGAAAAAACTAGGAGACTAAGAGCAGAAATTCGTTCTTTGTAGCGCTATGCTCCATTGCTCTTGAGGTTGACACGTCCATGTCGCCAATTGGCACGGCCGTGTCGCCAATCAGCACGGCCGTGCTGACTTCAGCTCCCAATAGCTCCAAGCCCCTTGGATTGCACGACCATGTCTGCAGGCTTTCACAGTGGCTGAGAGGTTTTAATTTGGAAACGGTCGTGCCTCTGAACTTATTCTCTCTTCATTAGGCTGATATGATTGCATGCATGGCCGTGTTGCTGGTACTTTGGCCCTTCTTTACTCCATTTTTCCTTCGATCTTTGCTGTTTTCCTTCCTTTGCTTCTCCCACATCCAAATTCATTGCTTTGCACACTATTTCACCTAAAACACATAAAACAATTCCCCAAAACATGAAATGAATAGAAATGAATGGAAATGAATGGGAAGTGGATGGAAGATGCTAATTAGGGGTGGCAAACAGGTCGGGTGGGTTCGGGTTCGGGTCGGGTCAGATTTGACCCGACCCATTTAGGGGTAAACCCTAACCCGACCCGGATTGAATCCGGGTCGGGTTCGGGTGACCCGAAAAATTTCCGGGTCTTCGGGTTAACCTGTCGGGTTAAGATTTGACGTATACACAACTGCTCCTTTTTCGATATCCGGCTATTTATTAAGAGCCATAGACAATTTATTAAGTGTTGCATAATTTCCAGTGGCTCGTCGCTTAAACCACACCAATGACATTAATGAAGTAAAATTAATAATACTATTTTATTAAAACGGAAGTAATAAAGTTAACTAAAAAGTTGTATGTAAAGGGAATTGAATACAAGACCTCTTAAAGAAGAGGACAAAAATTCAATCGTACAAGCACAACTCCCCATTGCAACTGTTTATTGAAGTTATTATAAATTTTTTATATAAATAGAGAAAGTAAACCGGGTCGAATTCGGGTCATTCGGGTTGACATGCCAGACCCATACCCGACCCAGATTTTATCCGGGTCGGGTCGGGTCAACCCGTATTCTACTTGACCCGTATTGGCCCTTACCCATACCCGGTTTAGGATGCCGGGTTCGGGTCGGGTCGGGTCGGGTCGGGCTCATTTTGCCACCCCTAATGCTAATAAAGACATAGTAATGCTTGGGAAAATGGGTGCTAAACTGCGTATAAAATGGACTCAACAAATTCCCACAAGCTAAACTCTTGCTCGTCCCTGAGCAAGATAAGAAATGTTGAACGGGTAGAAATTTACCGAGGGACTTGAAGATCAACATCTCAAGCTAATCAGGCATGCAATTCACTTATACAACAAAATTAGAACTCACCCCAAGCATGCATCACTCTTAAATAAATCATGGCATAAGAATCAGAAATATAAATCTCCAACATGGCTTCAAATTTAACACACTTATCCACCAAAAAGACTAGGTCCACAAAAGATTTCTTTTAATAGACTCAGATTAATAGAATTCAACCGTTGTACTACACTAGCAAAGGTAAGAACCCAAAAGTGTGTCGTAGGACCTTAATCCTATATGATTGGCTATGGCAAGCTAGTTAATCCTAAATCGTGGTGATATATATGCTCAAGATACACATTTTCATATACAAGGAACATATGTGACCCATGTAATGAGATTTTGACAATGGCTACCGAGCCAAACGAATCTAGGGCATTATGCCAAGATGGACCCCTCAGGTCTAGTCTCTCGAATCACCTAGGACATATTATTGCTATCTAATGCACTCCCCTAAATCTCACTTTTTGATGCGAATTTCCAATGCTTCCTGAGGCACGAAGATCCGGCTACTTAGTGGGACTGAAAGAATGATGCACTTATTCCAAACTAATTTTTTTGTACTCATTTTTTTCATTTTTCATCAAGTTCTTTTTTTTTCATTTTTTTTCATTTTTTCGGAGCAAATCAACCATACATAAGGACAACTAGACTATATCCATGACCAAATCCTATTGAACTAAGGATTACTTAACACTATCGGCAAGACCTGGGCTTATGCATTCCAAAGGTTGAATAAAACAATCAATCTACCCTACTGAAGACGTAAACAAATATAGCATTCATTCACAGGAGTGGGTTAAAAGGAATTCGTGAGGAGAGAATGAAGAGGTCACGCCATGAAGATATCTAGAGTGTGTATGAAAGAAGTGAACTCAAATCAAGCGTATAAATTCAATTTCATATAAGAAAAAGTGCCATCGAGGGCTCATTTCTTCAAAATAATTTTTTTAAATATAAATATGTACAAATTCCTACATAATGCGTAGATGCAAAAATAACCGAAAAAGTGAAACACAATGTGCAAATGGTGTAGGTGGTGTGGTGTCCTCTCCGACGCTAGAAGTGAAACGTCTCCCCCAAGCTAAAACTAAGCATTGTCCTCAATGCGAGAGGAAAATGACATATGGGGGGTAAATATGCGTGGGGGGAATGGAATGGGGATGATATGTGATAACATTAGGCATATAGAAAATGATGGAGTGTATGTGACATCTACCCCAAGCTAGCGTGAAGCATAGCCCTAAATAAAATAGCGACGTGATACAAGGGCTCAAATGTGGTTAGGAGCGTACTATCAATATCGGGGTTAATAAAGGGTTCTTGGGGTCAATATAATGTCGTGTGAGGCAAAATAATGGTGATGGATTTATTGTAAATTGTAAATCCTACTGCGCTCCTTTCGCTATCGAGAGGAGACGAGATTATTAAGATACTAAACTAGAAAGCAGATAAAATATTTACACTACTGGAGTAGGATGAACCTGATGAAAAGGAGGATCAATGATCTCCAATGGAGCCAGAAGCTGTTCATCCTCCTACTTTCGTGGCTCAACCAGATGCTTTACTCCACGAACGTCACCAGACTCCAGCAATACAGCTCCCAGCATTCCTTAAAGGTGTCCAACTGTAACCTGCAAGGAATGAGCCCTGTCAGCCCAATAAGAGAAATTATTACCCTTTATGAAATTAATACAGAGAAAATCGTCAATATATGTAGGAAATTCTAAAGCATGCTGACAAATACTCCATGGAGAAATCACGTTACTCTAGAGGCTTAGTATGATCAGATCCTCGTTATTGTGGTCAGGTGTTGGTGCAACCAAGCATGCCTCTGGTGCATGTCTATCCTTGTCCTGCGGAAGACACATTACGTTAGAGATATCTGAATCTAGAAATGAATGAAATAGAATTTGAGATTCAGAGAAGGAGTGTTCATGGTTCAAGATATCTCACTGATCGATGTGCTGTTGATGCTCGGGCTCTGGTGGGATGGGGAGTGGCTACGGCGCCAATGGAGGAAGTGTACATGATTCGAGCCTGTTAAAATCAATCATCGTGTCTATGGCCGAACTCATGTACTCCTCGAAAGCATGTACATGCGTCACAATCTCCTCGAGGCTTGTGCATAGCTTAAACCGAGGGACCTGATAAAAATAAAGGTTGGAGTGGGCTCTTCTATTCCGGGCTTCTTTCTCTCTCCCGTGCAAACCTCAAGGAAATCTTAGCGGACCTGCGTCAGGAGTCCCTTAATCTCAGCTAACGTCTCATCAAGTTTCTCATTCTCTGTCTGGGCATAGCTCTGGATGATGTCGTCGGCGTGGTGGGTATCGATAGTGTCACCTACAAGAGAGGGGGCATCCATATAAGAATTTAAATTTTTTTGCTCAAATAGATTACCTTTCGTCGTGCAAGTGGCCGGTGATGCGTTAGGCCAATGAATATCCTCCACTGCAGAAGTGGATTCTCCTCCGCTATACCATAGAAGGGTAGTAGAAGTATGCATCATGCTGAATGGTCCTTCCATGTCATCTCCCTCCTTCGACGTGGTCTCATAGACCTGACCCCATGAATTCTGCTCAGGATGCACATGTGAATAGGAATATTGTTGGGCTATTGTGTTTGAATGGGCTGGTCAGGATGATGGGGGAGACACTAAGTGGTAGGCCTCAGTTTGCAATAAATTTATCCATCATACATTCAAGGCGTGCTTCTTCTTTTGGCGAAGGCATATATGGTGGAGGATATTGATGGGAGTGATTTGAGTAGTGGTTGTAGGTGTAGAAGTTTGGGTTATGGAGATAGGTATAGAATGTGCAAACATCGGTGGCATGTCCCGGAAGACCGCAAATCCCGTAGCTCTCTGCAACTTATGGAAAGTAGTCTTACGCTCCCATCTGAGCATCTTGGATTGCCGAGCTATAAAAATCATGCGAGTATGTTCTATTTGGTATTCACATTGCAACTCCGAATTCACCTGGCTTTACAAAAATGGAAGAACTAGAAAGAGATCGTTAGTAAAACAAATGAGAAGTAAACAAGTGGGGGAGGGGTAAATTTTTTTCTATTACTTGTTTTTTTTGAAAATGTGCAGTCAAACAAATACACAACTAAATCGATATCAAGCCAATTGCCTCCCCGGCAATGGTGCTTAATGTGCAAAACTATAGTGACTGCAAGCGCACGGTGTCGTGTAGCCTAGGGTTGAACACATGGAGGCGATGGTATGAATACTGACTAATTATGTATCTAATTAGCTACACGAATAGTAATGGGAATGAGGGAAGTAATCCTAGAAATACGAAAAAGAAGAAAAGGTGCCACGACTAAGCATCACCGCTAATTAAGATTAAGTGTAGGGTTGATCTAGCTTCTCAATCCATTGAGATAATGCTACATGTGAGAATTGAATCCCAATCCTCATCTCTCTACGTCTAACCATGGAGGAGAATTCGGATCTAAGTCTAAGCCTCTAATAGGGGCTTCGATGGATCGTCGGTAGCCCTAATTTATTTGCTCTATTAATCGGATCTGATGGTTCGTCGGTTTCCTAATTAGTAGAAAATCGATCTAATATTAGTTTACGTCTAATCCAAATCCTAATGGTTCATTAGTGATTAGGGTTATGAGTCAATCTAATACCAAATTGATATTAGGCATTTTCTTAGCTTGAACGCAAACATTAATTAATGGATCGATCTTTGGGGCAATCAACACATACAAATAATCTACACTATGGTTCAACTACGCCCTAGGCACAAAAATCTACTTAATAAGCATGGAGGAAAATCACAAATAGAACATGTAAAGCATATCACAAGAGCAATAAAGAGGAAATTGTTAGGGTTTTAGAGATTTGTAGATGGCAAGCACATGGCTATCATCATAGCGCTAACGGGTCGTCTGTAGGGATGTTGGGTAATCGAATACTAGTTCAATTCTAGGTCATTGTTAGCTATGTAAGATCGATAATATGGAACATGGAAATATTGGGATTAACACAAGATGCGATAGGAAAGTATGTATAAACGAAGATAATCGCAAATGAGAACAATTAGAAGAACATAGGACACCAAGAATAACAAAGAATAACATCAAATAATAACAAAACCAAATAAAGAAGAACAATAAACACTTATCTCAAAGAGTTGCTTACAAGAGTCGTCAATTCACGTTTACAATCCATGAGAAAAGCATCCAAAACATAATCTAAGCTATCCCTACTCCTAAAAATAAGAGAATACTGAAAAGGGGTCAAAACGAAGCTAAAAGTCACCCCCTTTGCTGGTGACACTACCACGTATTTATAACAACTCAGAACTCTAGCGGGTAAGCGGTAGAACCTGACCCGAAATAGTTGTTTGGCCAAACGATGCAGTCGCGTCGGTTGGCTGAACTTACTCACTTCTGCATCTTCTTCAGACGAGGCGAAGAGATGCGGTCGTGTGGATGGCCACACGACCGCGTCAAACTGTGCTGCATCCCCTGCTCTTTGGGCGACATGGTCATATGAGGGTTCACACGACCATGTCGTCAAAGATTATTTTCTTCGGTGAAATGGTCCACATAGCCGCATGATACAGTCATGAGGAGGCGACATTTGCTCCTTGGCCGCGTTTTCTCACACAGCCGTGTGAGACATCTCGCACGGTCGTGTGAGGTTACTTCAGATCACCAATACTCCATAGAATTGAACCATATCACATCGCTGATTGCTCCAAAAGCTTATATTCATTCTCTTTGGCTCCAAAAATCCACAATTTCACCTGAACACATCAGAGAAGCCTAAATGTAAAAAGGAACAAAAAGTGGAAGAAATTGTGTGGAAAGCGCGGTGAAGTGGCATGAAACATAGGGAAAAAGTACGTGAAATAAGTACATAAAAATCACTCATAAGAAATCTACGAGCAATAGTAATAGAGAAGAGAGAAAAACACAATCTTTAATCTAAAATAAAGTATTACAAATTCCTGGAGTTGCAGCCCCCAATAAGGGAAGAAAACCTAAGAGAAGCTCTCAAATCGTCCACAACAATCTCTTTCCCCTAAAAACCTGGCAGTGAATCGAGTCTAAAAACTGGATTCATAGCTACACGGTCGTGCTCGAAAGTGGCACGACCATGCTCAAAAGTGGCACAGCCGTGCTAAAATTATAGCGTTACAGCTCTGACTTCCAAAAAACGTATGAAATAACCTTGAACTTAGAAAATTACAAATAAATATGTATTAGAATCGTCACAATGCGTTCTATGACTAAAAATAGTTTTAGGAAAGAAAAAGCTAGGAGATTAAGATCAGAAAATTTTCCTTTGCAAACCTATGGTCCGTTGCTCTTGATGTTGACACGACCGCGCCACCAATCGGTACGGCCATGCCGCGTTCAGCTCCAAGAAGCTCCATGCCCCTTGGATCACATGGCCCTGTTACACTGCCATGTCTGTAGGCGGTTATAGTGGCTGCAAGGTTTTAATTTGGGCACAGTCGTGTAGCACAGCCGTGCCGCTGAACTGCTTCACTCTTCCTTGGGTTTATATGGTGGCACGACCGAGCGTTTGCATGCACGGCCATGTTCCATGTACTTTTGGCCCTTATTTACTCCAATTTGCCTCTGATCTTCGTCATTTTCCTTCCTTTACTTTTCCCATCATCCAAATTCATTGTTTGGCACACTTTTTCTCTTGAAACACATAAAATAACCCCCAAAACATGAAATGGACAGAAATGAATAGAAATGAATAGAAATGATTGGAAAGTGGATGGAAGATGCGAATAAAGACATAGAAATGCAAGGGAAAAAGGGTGCTAAAATGCATATAAAATGGTCTCAACAGTACGGCCATGTGCCAATTTGGCACGGCAGTGTCACTTGATCTTTGCTCTCATCTTCAAATCTGCAAATGTGACACGGCGGTGTGTCGATTCTGCACTGCAATGTCAGCTGATCAATTCTACCTTCACAAAATTCACACTTGTGACATGACCATGTTACAAGCATGTACGGCTATATTGGCCATTTCCCAGAATTTACTCATCTTATGGACATGTAACACGGCCATCTGCATGTCGGCACAGTCGTGTCGGCCTTCTTTAGAAAATGATCTATCTTTTGCAGCAGTGACACATTCATGTCGCCCAGAATAGCCGAATTGTGTCATATCTTTGCAATAGCACAGTCGTATAGGTGGAGCCACACGACCATGTAGCTTTGACCCTTCATATGCATGGGATCCTGTGGATGACAGATAACACTAGAGGAGGGGTTGAATAGAGTGGTTACAAATAATAAACCTTTTCGCAAAAATAAAAATCCTTCTATGAATTGTCTAAGTCTTAAATTGAGTTACCTCGAATTTGTACGTAATCAACAAAAATTAAGCTTGAATGTAAGATGTAGCGGAAATAAAAATTCAAGCGATAAATAATAAATGAGCGAGAGAGAGGGATCACAACGCAAACACAAAGAATTTTATCCTGGTTTGGCCAATCTTGGCCTACGTCAAGTCCCCTACTCACTTTGGGATTTAATCCACTATATTTCAACACGCAATACAAGCACACAGCTTCCCTCGCTAGAAATTTCCAACACCTAGTTACAACCAATTAGGATTTCCACGCACACACCTAGTTTCCTCCAACTAGGATTTCCAACACAATTTCCCTTATAACTCGGGAATTACAAACACAAGTCTTCTCCAAAGACTTCACAAAAGATATGAAAAAGAGTACAATGATTTTCTATAAGCCAATAGTATATGCGTGAAACGTGGCTTAAGAAAATCTTAGATTTTGATCAAATGAATGATATTGAGTAAAATACGATTTGATGAGAAACGTTGTCTTAAAAATTGATTCTCTAAAATTTGCTCTTGGTCTTTAGAGATCAATATTCATGTATTTTAATCTTTGAAAAATATGAACTTTAAAACTAGCACAAGGATTAAAATAAAAGAACTTATATTTTGAATCTCAAGAAGAAAGTGTTTAAGCTTGGAGATCAAAATGAACAAGTATTCAAATGAAAAAAAACGCTAAATACAAATATAGAGAAGGATCTTTAAAAGGATTTAGCACACGAATTACAATAGTACTAGAAATAACCCTTGCACATAGTGCACGGCGCCCTAAAAAACCCAATGAACAGGATGTAGTACACGCGTCCAACCGAAAAGGAGTGAGAACTGTGGGTGCGTGTGTTGGTACCGTCGGGAGGTTTTTGGGATTTTCTAAGTGGTGGGCGTAAAGTTGGGTTTTTGGGTGGGAGGGTGTATTTGTGGGTCAATTTTTGGGTGGACTTTAGGCAAGTGGGGTGAGGTGGAGTCCTACGTGGCACCCAAAAAGTATGACTGGGACAAAGGTGCCACACGAGACATCTTCATCATTTGTAATATAGATCCTTTTGAATGAAGAACAGAAGAAAATCAAGCTTTTAGCACTTTAGAGCAATAGAGATTTTTCTTTTGTATTGTAATTGTTGTTTTTAAACGTCTA
This sequence comes from Scilla litardierei, assembly GCA_030789695.1. Classification (NCBI taxonomy): domain Eukaryota; kingdom Viridiplantae; phylum Streptophyta; class Magnoliopsida; order Asparagales; family Asparagaceae; genus Scilla; species Scilla litardierei. The sequence continues at coordinate 48,920,186 of CM061141.1, forward strand.
GAATCCCATATATTTATATGCAAATAGAAGCATAAAATCAGCTCAAAAATAGCTTGAAATCAGCTGCAAAGTCAACTACAAAGGCTAGCTAACTGTTATCAAAAAATCAAGGCAGATTTTCAAATCTGTCTTCAGTTGACCAAGATAGTCGGCTATCTTCTCAGATAGACGGTTATCACCTCCAGATTGTAGGTTAGTTTATCAAATAGTCTGCTATTATTTTGACAGAGAGTTTTGAGAAAATTTCTGACAGTAATAGTCGGCTATCAGTCCAAAATAGTCGGCTATTTTGGGATACAATAATATATATACTTAAAACACTTCAAAATTAATTTATATGATTAGAAAATGGGGCCTAAATACACACATTAATTACGTATTATGTGACGGTAACAATGAGGAGAATGTGGGACACCTGTTCTTTGAATGCAACTATTCCAGATATATTTTGCAAAGGGCGCTGCTTAAGCTAAATATTACTCCTCATATTAATTCAGACTTAGCTGCGGTGGGTACATTTTTTCTTGGGCAATATGGAGGCAAGGATGTGTTAAGCATACTAGCAAAGTCGGTTCTAGCAGCTATCGTTTGGCATATTTGGATGGAGAGAAATAGGCGGATTTTCGAAAATGAGGAACGACGAGCAACCTTGCTTTTTGAGGACATCGTGGCTGATATAGGAATCATAATGAGAAACCATGAACCAACTACGGGAGCTGAAGAGGTTGTCTTAGCAAACTGGAACTTCAGGGACAATGGTTGAATACCAAGGGTGTTCTGTTCTGTTTTGTTTGTTGATGTATAGATTTAATAGGATGAGGGTTAAATAGTAGACAGTGACGGCGCTTGTGCCCTATCATCCCTCTATTGAAACCTCAAGCCTATCTTAAGATGTAACACTTTTGTACAGTTCTCAATAAAGGAACAAACTAACTTTTCAAAAAAAATTAATTTATATAAATATATTAATTAATATAATTTAAAAACATTTTTCATTGAATTTTCCATGTGTGTGTTATATTCCATGGCTTTAAATTGCTATGCAATTACTCACACAAACACAACTTTAGCTCTTCATCTTCATTCTTGATCTTGAGCCAACTTCACTTGTTATCAAATCTTCATTTGATTCATGATTCAAGATCATCATAATCTTCAATTTGTAGCTTTCTTGATCGTTGCTTTAAGTTCTCCGATTCACGTCACAATGGCTCCAAATCTATAAAATAATCTACAAATACTTGAAATGAAATTTTTTTTGGTAAGTGAAATGAAATTATTAGTCCATATATCACGTGTGCACATCATCAAAATCCACCGGGGTGGGTCTCAATATCCCAACACTCTCCCCATTTTTGATGATGACAACAAATGATATAATATATAAAAATAATATGAAATATGAAAATTACTTACGCTTCTCCTACAGAGGTGCATGATTACTATAAAGATGTTACTCCCCATGCATCAAAGCTAGTTAGCAATAAGAATTTACATGTGCATGATTTTCATATTATTTTCAATTCAAGTATTTCATTATTTTATAGGCATTGTGAGCTTGTGAGCTTATTCTCTTCTCCCCCTTTGTCACATCAATAAAATACCAAGTGTAATATATAGATACCAAGTGTGGTATATGACAATTTGTAACATGAATACCAAGTGAAATAAAGAGTGACATAGGTGAGATAACACAATATTGGATGTCTCAATATCCCCAAAAAAATAGTCAACATTTGCATGAGGGCGATATCCAATTTGCAATAAAAAAAATATCATATTGTGCAACACAATCATAAGAAGATTTTAACCATCATTGCATATTACACACCATCACATAGGTTTCAAAATATTACATTAATTTCTCACATAAGAGCACAAAATTTGTGAGAAATTGACCATTGTAGCATATTAATACAAACCATAATAGTTAAAATGTAGTTCAAAATAACATAAGTAAACAAGTAAGCAACCCAAACGTCATGAATCTATTCCCCTCAAATCTCCTTCTTGAGCTTCGAGCTCGTCTTTGACTTCTTCAATGACGGCATCGGTGATGTCATGCCAATTCTTCATCGTCTCTTTGAGGCTTTCAATCGTTTGAAACACATCATCCCTCAAGCTATTCATGCGAGCATTTGCTTGAACCTCCATTTTCTCAAGCTTAGCAAAAATAGCTTTTTGGAATGAAAGCATATATGGAGGGATGACCTCCGAGAATGAAGCTTCGCCTTCTTCCATAGGTTGCCTCTCATCGGCTTCTTCTTCCTCTTCTTCTTCTTCTTCTTCACCTTCACCTTCATCTTCTCCCTCATCACTTTCACCTTCTTCTTCTTCTTCTTCTTCTTCTTCTTCTTCACCCTCTTCTCCTAAGGCCCGAGTCCATGATAAGGCCCATTCTATTGAGAGCTCCTAAATCAAATAAATTCATGGGTTTCACTCTCGATGTTAATGCTGGTGGAGACGAAAATATAGGTGAGATAATATCCGTGATGGAGTAGGGAAGTGGGGTTCATAGAAATTGAGTTATGGACAATGTTGCTGAAAATGATTTGATACAAATTAACTCTAATCTTTGCTAGTATGGCATAGACACACTTAGCTTAATTAAAAGAACGTACGCCTCTACTACCTCCTTTTTGATTGATATTATATCAGAGAATGTTCATAAGAATCCGCACTTTGGAAGTGAGGTAGCTGGTGGGTAGACTAGCCTTGTAGAATTTCCCTTTCTTGTACATAAGTTTGAGGACATCTTTGTCAGTCATCTCAATTTCATGGAGAAGTGCCCTCATGCTAGGCATGCCAAGTCTCAGTCCTAAGTTTTCAACATTAAGATTGATAGTGAAATCAAAGACTTTGGTTTAGATTTCAGATTCTCCGGTGGTGTTGGAGATGTTTACGGTCGTATTGGTATGAAATAGGTTAATCAACCTGGGCAAACCTACATTTGTTGCGGTGAGAAAATAGGTCGGTTAAGCCTTGGTATTTGAAGATCATATGAATCTCATAATTTTTAAGTTCACTAATTTTGACAAACCTCTCTTGGAGGATAGTCCTATGTGAATTGATCTCAAAAGTAGAGATACGATCTAGTTTGCTGAGTTGAAGGATGAGTTCCTTCTTTGAAAGAGGTTGAGATGAGGATTCTGCCATCCTCTTCTTCTTAATTGAGGTTCCTCTAACCACTGCTCTAAAAAGTGACCAATATCTAGAGAGATGAAATATAGATGAGATGAAGATATACCTAGAATGGATATGGATCTTCTCTGAAATTTCTTCACAAGAGCCCTCGAGTTCCTTGAGATATCTAAAAAAATTCAATTTTGGAGGGGAAGATGTTGAGTATTGACTCCCCGGATTTGGTTTTGGATGATGAACAAACATAAATATATCGTGAACTAACTCTTTGTGAGCGCAGTTATGGAGATCGTCGCCAAATTCATATGTACATCCCAAGCGACGTCTCGAGACTTCTCAATACGCGTGACCGTATGCCTAAAGCTTCGTTGAAGCTTATGGACCATTATTGAAGTCATGAAGATTCAATTGAAGCTTTTGAAGACGGTATCGTCAAGTTTATTTTATAGTCTTCTAGCTTCTTTCGTAAAATGTTAAGCCTTGAGTAGGTCTTACGTTTTTAATCTTCATATCGCTCATATCTTAGAGCTAGGATCTTAGTAGAAGTCCATACGAACTTTCCCGAAGCTTCGCGCTTCGATTCGCGACTTCTTGTGCATGTTAGTTGGTTCAAGAAGAAGAACCAACCGACTAGATGGTGATCTAGTCGGTCAGAAAAGCTTCTTGGACCGACTAGTTTGCCTCCTTCAATTCTAGCTCACTTACTGTTTACAGTTAGTCGGTCAAAGAAGGTTCACCGACCGACTAGTTGTGAAACTAGTCGGTCAGTGTTTCTTCTTGGACCGACTAGTTGAGCTTCTACTGTACATGCCAACTTACTGTTTATCGTTAGTCGGTCAAAGAACGTTTGTCGATCGACTAGTTGATGAACTAGTCGGTCAACATTTGTTCTTGGACCGACTAAATCAATTTGTGCTCAGACTTTCAGTTTTATCTTTTAGTCGGTCTCAGTTGAGTCACCGATCGACTAGTTGTGAAACTAGTCGGTCAGCAACTCTTCTTGGACCGACTAGTTCCCTTCAGTCTGAACTTATTCTTTTGGCTGTTCTACCATTAGTCGGTTCATGCTGTTTGATCGACCGACTAGTTGATGAACTAGTCGGTCAGTCAACCTTCTTTGACCGACTAGTTGGGTTCAGAATAGAGCCGTTGGAGCATTTAATGCCACGATTTTCTCTCTCTCTTTCCTCTAACCTATAAATACTTCGAGTGCTGCATTCATTGCACTCAAGGATGATATTAAGATAAGTTTAGAGTTCAAAGAGAAAGCATTCAATCTCATTCAAAGCTCTTTCATTCCATTCAAGAATCTCTCCCTCACTCTTATTTCAAAAGAGAGATTCATTGATTATGAGCCTTCCAAGCCAAGTGCTTGATCTAAGGTCACCAACATCCACATAGGACTCCATTGCTGGTCATCTACTTGGAGCTAGGGTTTGGTGCCTCTTCATCTTCCCCAAAATCTGTTTTGCCCTAATTTGTAAGTTTACTCAAGGCATATGATTTTGTCGGTAAGAATTTCTATTTCATTTACTTTCATATTGTAAGTGTTTTTCTCTCGGTTGTGAGAGATTGTTTGTGATTCCGGGTTGTGGGAGTCACAATTTCATTTGTGTATGATTTGACTTGTGAAGGTTTTTCACAAGTATTTCATAGTGGAAATCTTGAGTTAGGGTTTCTAACTCAAGTATCCGGAGGGGATCCGGGTGGTTGGGACGTAGGATCACCGGGAACAAGTCGGGGAGACTTGGGTGGATCCGAATCCATTAATATCGTGTGTTTGCGATTGTCTTCTTTGTTGTCTAATATTTACATTTCCGTATTTCCGCATTGTTTGGTAGAGTTTGCAAGGTAATTAGGAATTAGCCTTTTAATTATTTTAAAGTACTATTCACCCCCCCTTAGTACTTGTGCAGTAGCTTAGCAGGGCATTACATTTGGTATGAGAGCCAAGTCTATAGCTATGTCTGCCAACGACAACAAAGCCGTTCGTCCACCTTCAGACTACAACACATTCAAGAACCGTGAAGGAGCGTCTTCGGTAATGGAAGGACATTCCTCGACGAGGCCTCCCTTCTTTAACTGTACCAACTACAGGTACTGGAAATGCCGGATGAAAACTTTCCTCCGGAGTGCTTCACTATGGAGGGCCACGATGAAGGAGTATGTCGAGCCCGCCGAAGAAGATTTCGAGAAGTGAACTACCGCAGAGGTCGCCGCGGAGGTAAGCAATGCCAAGGCAATGAAGGCCTTGCAATGTGCCTTGGAGCCCGAGGACTTCAACAAGATATGCACATGTAAGAGTGCATATCAAATATGGAACTCCCTCCTCATATTGCATGAAGGGACAAGTAGGGTAAGAGACTCTAAACTCGTTGTAGTTAATAAAGATTACGAGTTATTTCATATGCTACAGGGTGAGAACATGAAGGAGTACTATGCTCGCTTCGTCGACATCACAAACGAGTTGGAGGCTCTCGGTAAAACCAACACCCAAAAGGAGAAAGTCTCGAAGATCATCGATGGACTTCCTTCTTGTTGGGAGAAACGTACCTTCGCCATCGAGGAAGGTAATGACATGAAAACTTATACCGTTGTTCAACTAATGGGTATCTTAATGTCATATGAGGTACGCAAGGATAGCAAGTTGAAGTTGTAGGACAAGATGAAGTCCTACCTAAAGCAAGACGAGCCAAAGAAGAAGGCTATTGCTTTCAAGGTCGCTCCATCAACTTCCACATCAACCGATGATGAAGACTCGGAAGACGAGTTGGACTTGGAGTCCATGGCTCTCATGGCAAAGAAGTTCAACCGGTTCTTCCAGAAAGGTAACTTCAAAAACAAATCGAAGTTTAGTTCTTCTAACGCCTCCTCTCCTTTGTGCTTTAAATGCAATAAGCCAGGACACATGAAAGCGGAGTGTCCTCAAAATAAGCAAAAGGAAAAGTGGAAGGTGCCAAAATTCGACAAGTCCAAGAAGTACAAGAAAGGGTACAAAAAGGGGCTTGTCGGCACTTTCACCGACTCCGAGGATTCCTCAAGCGGAGAGTCGGACGATGAGCAAGTGGAGCAAGCACACATGTACTTCATGGCAAGAGAGGAGCATGATCAAGGATCTTCTTCCTCCGATGATAGCGACAATGAAGGCGATGAGGTAACAATGGATGACCTTAGACATGCTAATGAGCAAATATGGTCTAAATACACTAAATTAGTAAATAGGTATATTAAAGTAAAAGATGATTTAGCTAGCATCCAAACCTCGCCTAAAACTATCATCACCAACAACGACACCGTTGTTGAAGAGTTGAAAAATGAGATTGTAAATCTCAAGACTCAACTTGAACATGTTAGCATTGAGGATCCGGAGGAACACAAGATAGCGGATTTGACTTCTCAAAACTCGACTTTGAGTATTGAGAATGAAAATCTCAAATCTCGTGTTTATGTGCTCACATCGCAAGTATCCACTTTGGATGCTTCTATGCGTTCTCTCACCGAGAAATATGAATGCACATTAGGCCGAATTAACAAATTCAATAAGGGTAAGGACCATTTGGACAAAAATCCTAAATGACTTACTCCCGGCCAATCACCACATTGGCTTGGGGTATACGATGGGAAGTTCATCCAAATCGGCCACTACCTTTGTTAGGCCAACTTCCGGTGACTCAACGAGTGGGAGCAAACACTCTATTGGTAGTTCATCTACCAATGGTGCTTCCACCTCGTACACACCCTCTTTTGGAAAGAAACCCACTTTGGGTGGACCTCCAAAGAAGGGTCATGCTTATATGTACACCAATACCATGCCACGTAGGAACACACATCCTACTCCACATGCTCACACATATGATGATTTTTATGCACCACATCCACGGGCACGTGCACACCATGTGAGACACCCTCAAGCACGTGTTCCCCCACATGCATATGTTCACCCACATCATCGTATGAATAATTATCCACATGCACCATTTCATCATGTTCCTTATGCCTATCCACGACATGCATCACGTAGAAATCAACAACGCATGCATGCTCCCAATAGGATTAGGGCTCCCAAAATCTTCACTATTTGGAACCCAAAGGACACAAGCATGGATGAAAAACAAGTTTACATGAATGATTATTTTATGAATGTAGTGGATAATGAAAATTATGTGGGGAAGTCTAAGTCTAATTGGACTTGGCTTCCAAAGGTCTAATCTTTTGGACCCAATGACCTTGGGTACCATGATACGATATTTTCTATCTATAGGTACTCAAGAGAAAGAAAAGGAGCAACAAATCCAAATTTGGCTCCAAGAATAATTGGATACTCGATAGCGGGTGTTCAAAACACATGACGGGTGACGCTCAATTGCTCTCCGGAGTGGTGCCCATTACAAATGGGAACCGCGTCGTCTTTGGAGGCAACGAGAGCGGAACCATCATAGGTGTTGGCAAAGTGGGTAATCCTTCTAAACCCCTTATATGTGATGTTTACCTTGTTAAAGGATTAAACCACAATCTTATTTCAATAAGCCAACTTTGTGACAAAGGTTACAAAGTTATCTTTGCGAAAGGAATGTGCCATATTTTGAATAAAACTACTAATGATATATTGTTTTCCGGCACATGCCATAAGGATATATATATCCTAGATCTTCCAAGATCACATGAACAATGTCTCATTGCCAACACACGTGAACAACACTTATGGCATCGACGTTTTGGTCATGTGAACTTTGGAACACTTTTTAAGCTTTCCAAGTTAAATTCTATTAGAGGCTTCCCTAAGCTTGTCTTTCAAAAGAAAAGCTTTTGTGACTCGTGTCAACGAGGCAAGCTTCCAAAATCTTCATTTAAACCTAAGAAAAGCATTTCATCTAAGCGGCCTCTAGAGCTATTACATCTAGATTTATTTGGGCCAACTAGAGTTGATTCATTAGGTAATGCTAGATATGGACTTGTCATCGTTGATGACTTTTCTAGATTTACTTGGGTATTTTCCTTAAGTAATAAAAATGAAGCTTTTGAAAACTTCACAATATTTGTCAAGAAAGTACAAAATCTCATTGGAACCACCATTGTCACTATTCGTAGTGATCATGGAGGGGAATTTGAGAATGAGTCTTTTGAGAACTTTTGTGATGAAGTTGGTATTACACACACATTTTCATTCCCTCGCGCGCCTCCTCAAAATGGTGTTGTTGAGAGAAAGAATAGGACGCTAGTGGAATGTGCTCGCACGATGCTTGATGATAGCCAACTTGGCCATCAATTTTGGACGGAAGCGGTATATACCGCTTGCTATGTGTTTAATAGAATACTTTTGAGGCCCGGCACTAAACAAACTTGTTATGAATTGTTATGTGGTAGGTTGCCTCAAGTTAAACATTTTCGTGTTTTCGGTTCAAAATGTTCTATTAAGAACACGTATGGTAGTTTGGACAAATTCGATCCAAGATCCGATGAGAGGATTTTTGTTGGATATTCCTCACGTAGCAAAGCCTACCGGATATACAACAAACGAACCTCAACGATCGAGGAATCACTTCATGTTTCATTTAATGAAGGTTTTGTTCCAACTAGAATTACTAATGATGATGACTCTATGGATGTCTTATGTGATTCAATTGGTAATTCTAATTCTAATAATTCTATTGATTCTATTGAGACTAACCCTACTAATGAAGTTTTTGAGAATGTTCCTAGTGATCAGGGAATTCCCAAACGGCTTCATACCGTTCGTGACCATCCTCATGAGCAAGTCATTGGCAATATCATGATAGTGTTAAGACGATATCGCAAGTGAACTACTTCGCTCATTGTGCCTTTGCCTCCTCGATAGAGCCAAAGAATATTAATGAAGCGTGTGAAGATAGTGCTTGGATCTTAGCCATGGAGGAAGAACTCATTCAATTCGAGAGGAATGAGTTTTGGGATCTTGTTCCATTGCCATCAAAGAACCACACCGTCATAGGGACAAAGTGGATCTTCAAGAACAAGACCGACGAGAACCAAATCGTCGTCCGGAACAAAGCTCGGTTAGTAGCTCAAGGCTATCGGCAAGAGGAAGGTATCGATTTCGAAGAATCCTTTGCTCCGGTAGCTAGATTAGAATCTATTAGATTATTGTTATCTTTTGCATGCCATAAAGATTTTAAACTCTTTCAAATGGATGTAAAAAGTGCGTTTTTAAACGGAGATGTTGTTGAGGAAGTTTATGTTTCTCAACCTCCGGGTTTTATTAATGAAAAATTTTCAAATCACGTTTTCAAACTTAAGAAAGCACTTTACGGTTTGAGACAAGCTCCTCGAGCTTGGTATGACCGTTTAAAGAATTTTCTTTTGGATTTAGGTTTTAAAATGGGAGAAGTTGATTCCACATTATTTGTTAAGTACTCGAATAATGATATAATTTTAGTTCAAATATATGTTGATGATATCATTTTCGGTGCTACTAACTTCACTATTTGCGAAGAGTTTTCTAATGTGATGGAGGATCAATTTGAGATGAGCCACATGGGTGAGCTCAAATATTTCTTAGGTCTCCAAATTCGCCAAATGAACGACGCAATCTTCATCCACCAAACCAAGTACACAGTGGAGTTGCTAAAGCGATTTGGAATGGAGAATGCCTCCTGGAAAAAGACTCCAATGAGCACGACTACACATCTTGATAAAGATGCGGGCGAAAAAGATGTAGACATTCGTCTATATCGAGGTATGATAGGTTGTTTACTATATCTTACCGCAAGTAGGCCCGATATAATGTTTGTCGTATGTGTATGTGCTCGTTATCAGTCTCAACCTAAGGAATCTCACTTAGTAGCGGTAAAACGTATTTTCTGTTATTTAAGTTACACACTTGATTTTGGATTACTTTATCCAAAATCTAGCACGTATGCGTTAATCTCATATAGTGATGCAGATTATGCGGGATGCAAATCCGACAGGAAAAGTACTAGTGGCACTTGCCATTTTATAGGAAATTCTCTTGTCTCTTGGTTTTCCAAGAAGCAGAATTCCGTATCACTTTCAACCACCGAGGCGGAATATATTGCCGCCGGTGCCGCGTGTGCTCAAGTTCTTTGGATGAGACACACACTTAAGGACTTTGGTATAAACTGTGATACTTGCCCTATCATGGTGGACAACCAAAGTGTAATTTGTCTCTCTAAGAATCCGGTACACCATTCCCGTTCTAAACACATAGATGTCCGACACCATTTCTTAGATGATCATGTTGCTAAAAAGGACATCATATTAGTGTACGTTGAAACCCAGAAGCAAATCGCCGATATTTTCACGAAACCCCTAAAGGAAGACTCCTTTGTGCGGTTACGTCGAGAATTGGGGATTATGGGTAAATCCGAGATTTAGGATTCATGTTATGTTCAATAATCTTGCATGCTATTCAATTCTTTATCTTTGCTCATGCTAGATTAATTGAAATTTTCTGGATTTTTGTTGAATTTTCGGAATTTTAGCTCGATTTGGTCATAAACGTCAAATTTAAGATTTTCGATGTTTATTGGGGTAGTGTAATGATTAATGAGAGTTTTGCGATGTTTCGTCGAAGTGCGATTAGGAGAGAACTCAAAATTTCAATTTCTAAAATTTTTGAACTCTGTTAGTCAGTTCATGTTCATTGACCGACCAACCAGATCATCATCTAGTCGGTCAGTGAATGAACTCAGACCGACTAACTCAAGCCCTAAATTTTGGCTTTAGTTACTGTTTGCAACTAGTCGGTTCAAGCTCATTGACCGACCGACTAGATCGTCATCTAGTCGGTCAGTGCTTGAATTGTGACCGACTAATTGCGACGGGGACTGCTTGGTCTTTTCGACTTCCAATCGATTTTATAAGCCCCTGACTGACTTATTTTCATTCTAGTCGATCGAAAACTTCTCTCTCAGCCTAAAACCGCCGTGCCCCCTTCGACTTCCTCCCTCTCCGATCGATTTCCGGCCACTTTCCGGCCATCCCCACCGTCGCCGTCCGTCGATCCTCCTCCCTAGGTGATTCTCCTCCCTCTTCTAGCTGTTTAGGGTTAGGGTTTAGCTCATAGGGTTAGGGTTTCTTGCGATTTCAGTTCTCCTATGGTTTGTCTAGGGTTCTAGAATTAGATTTCTTGTGCTGATTCATGCTTTGTCTCATCGCGCTTATGGCGAGAACACGTATTCCGATCGATCCCTCTGGTCCATCGCCTATGACCGTCGATTCTCCTCCGTCGGACCCCCCGCAACCCAAACGAACCCCACCCAAACGCCGATCGAAGACCACCCAACCTTCTTCGTCTTCGCCTCCTCTTAAGCGTAAGAGGACGGCAATAGCGAAGCCCTGAGCCCAATCTCAGCCTAAGCCCAAGCCAGTTTCTTTCCGTGCTCCCACTCCACCCGGTGCTTCGGATTCCGACACCGAGTATATACCCGAGACCGAGACCCATAGGGATCCTACACCCCCTCCTAAGGAACCTACGTCTAGCTCTCGACCCCGCTCTAGCACACGTAAGGCTAAGGTAAAGGGTCCGATGCCAGTTGGCTGTGTCGATATCTCTTTATGTCGTGACAACCCGATGTGTCTCACGGCATATAACCGTATCGAACACTGTCCGCTGCTTCTGGAGCATTTCGTACAGTTTTCTAACTTCCCAGGCCTTGCTGATCTTCTATCGTCTTCCGGTCTTATCGATTATCTTCGATATGACCCTAAGGTGAATCCCCATCCATACCCTCGCCTTGTCAAGCTGTTTTATGCAAACCGCGTCTGGGGTCAGTACGACGAGACCCACTCCATTGAGACGACTGTCTTGGGGACACTGATTGTCCTCACGGCAGAAATCTTAGGGGAGTTGATTGGTTGCTCCTCGTCTGGCCTCCTCCCTTCCCATATTTCCGTCGATGACATCTCTTCCCTGGATCAGGTCATTCTTTCTGAGATCTTTCATGAGATTCCTCCTGTCATGATTGGCGTGCCATCTAAGTCTTTTAAGCCGAATGGCTGGGTCCTAAACCTGATTCTGAAGTTGTGCCTCCTCCCGAAGTACGGCTCCTCTTCTTTGCCTTCCCAGCCATTCCTGAAGCTGATTTACGCCATCTTCATGGGGAGCGAGATTAACTGGGCTAGGATCATACTCGATAAGATGGATTCTTTCGAGTGTATCCGAAAGTCCACGAAATCTGCTCATATCCCATATCCGTGCTTTTTGACTCTCGTGTTCTGTCACTTTCGTGTCACTCTCCCTCCTGACGATGAGCGTCCCCTCGGTCCCCCTCTGAATGCGACGGCCGTCAAGAAGTCTCTTGCGGCACTTCGTCATGTTCAGGGGACGACCCCTTCAGCGTCAGCCTCTGCCTCTGCTTCAGCTGCTCCCTCTCCTACTCTTGCTGACCTCGCACGTTCGGTGAAATGTGTGGAGTCTCGTTGTGCTCGATCCGAGGAGATTCTCGCTCGCATCGCTCGTCACCTTGGTATTGAGATCCCTCCGTCTGTTTCTGAGGACGAGGAGGAGTTGGATGATGATGAGATTCTGGAGCTTGCTCGTGCTGCTGCCGTTCGTACCCCTGAGGGTACTCCTACTGCTGCTGCTTCTTCTGGTGATGCTGCTACTTCTGCCGTTGATCCTGAGAGCACACCTGCTGCCACCATTCCTCCGGTGGATGCTTCGTCTGTTGCTGCTCCCGAGACCACTCCTGTCGTGCCAGAGATTTCTATGTCCGTCGCTCCTGTTGACACTCCTGCCATTCCAGTGACCACTCCTGCTACAGAGCCTGCTGCTGCTGCAGATCCTACAGGTGCCTCCTGAGCTTCTTTGGAGGACTCTCCTAGTGCACTCTCGATGATAGATCTTGTGTGAGAGAGTTGGGTAGGATAGTGTGGGTGGTTATGATGTTTTTGATATTTTTGGATGTATCTTGATGTATCTCATATGATGTTTTGATATTTTTGATATGTATTTGATACTCTGATATATGCTGTGAGATATGATGTTGTATTTTGTGCCTCGATCGTTGGATCGTTTATGTATGTCGGTGATGTATGATTTTGATGTACTCATGTTTCACATTTATATATACATCGATGTTGACATTTCATTCTCTTGTGCACAATATATTCTTTTTATGTCTTTGATGTTTGATTTCGTCGTTCGACGATAATAACTTGGTTTAATAGAAATTTCTTCTATGGAAACATAGAATTGTTTTCCATGCACTAAATTAACCAAGAATGTTGATATTGGAGAGTATATTCCATAACTCAATCCGTAAAATTGATTTGAGTTTTGATGATTTTATTTTTCGATTTTCGACTTTGGTCCCATTGACACGCTTTGATTTATTTCGTATTGTACTTTGGTGTCATTTGGACCGTGGTCGTATTCTACGACTCCCGTGCTTTTATTTGAAGCCACTGTTGTTGTCGTTGATCTCCTCCCGCTCTTTTTGCTAATGCCAAAGGGGGAGAGATATAATAATAACGATGCGCTAAATGATAATTTAAAGCATTTTACCAAGAATCTAATTTGATATGTTAGATTCAGGGGGTGTTAAGATATAAAAATGGATTTCAAATCCGATATTGCAATAATTGTGTTCTCATTTTTTACTTTCTTTGTCTGCTTGATGCATATGATTATTGTTTAATTTGGAATTAACGTGTCATCAATGCTGGTGGAGTAAGTAAATTTCATTTGAATCATTATTTTTGATTATTATTTATGTTGGTTTGTCATCACCAAAAAGGGGGAGAATGTTGAGTATTGACTCCCCGGATTTGGTTTTGGATGATGAACAAACATAAATATATCGTGAACTAACTCTTTGTGAGTGCAGTTATGGAGATCGTCGCCAAATTCATATGTACATCCCAAGCGACGTCTCGAGACTTCTCAATACGTGTGATCGTATGCCTAAAGCTTCGTTGAAGCTTATGGACCATTATTGAAGTCATGAAGATTCGATTGAAGCTTTTGAAGACGGTATCGTCAAGTTTATTTTATAGTCTTCTAGCTTCTTTCGTAGAATGTTAAGCCTTGAGTAGGTCTTACGTTTTTAATCTTCATATCGCTCATATCTTAGAGCTAGGATCTTAGTAGAAGTCCATACGAACTTTCCCGAAGCTTCGCGCTTCGATTCGCGACTTCTTGTGCATGTTAGTTGGTTCAAGAAGAAGAACCAACCGACTAGATGGTGATCTAGTCGGTCAGAAAAGCTTCTTGGACCGACTAGTTTGCCTCCTTCAATTCTAGCTCACTTACTGTTTACAGTTAGTCGGTCAAAGAAGGTTCACCAACCGACTAGTTGTGAAACTAGTCGGTCAGTGTTTCTTCTTGGACCGACTAGTTGAGCTTCTACTGTACATGCCAACTTACTGTTTATCGTTAGTCGGTCAAAGAACGTTTGTCGACCGACTAGTTGATGAACTAGTCGGTCAACATTTGTTCTTGGACCGACTAAATCAATTTATGCTCAGACTTTCAGTTTTATCTCTTAGTCGGTCTCAGTTGAGTCACCGACCGACTAGTTGTGAAACTAGTCGGTCAGCAACTCTTCTTGGACCGACTAGTTCCCTTCAGTCTGAACTTATTCTTTTGGCTGTTCTACCATTAGTCGGTTCATGCTGTTTGATCGACCGACTAGTTGATGAACTAGTCGGTCAGTCAACCTTCTTTGACCGACTAGTTGGGTTCAGAATAGAGCCGTTGGAGCATTTAATGCCACGATTTCTCTCTCTCTCTTTCCTCTAACCTATAAATACTTGGAGTGCTGCATTCATTGCACTCAAGGCTGATATTAAGAGAAGTTTAGAGTTCAAAGAGAAAGCATTCAATCTCATTCAAAGCTCTTTCATTCCATTCAAGAATCTCTCCCTCACTCTTATTTCAAAAGAGAGATTCATTGATTGTGAGCCTTCCAAGCCAAGTGCTTGATCCAAGGTCACCAACATCCACCTAGGACTCCATAGCTGGTCATCTACTTGGAGCTAGGATTTGGTGCCACTTCATCTTCCCCAAAATCCGTTTTGCCCTAATTTGTAAGTTTACTCAAGGCATAGGATTTTGTCGGTAAGAATTTCTATTTCATTTACTTTCATATTGTAAGTGTTTTTCTCTCGGTTGTGAGAGATTGTTTGTGATCCCGGGTTGTGGGAGTCACAATTTCATTTGTGTATGATTTGACTTGTGAAGGTTTTTCACAAGTATTCATAGTGGAAATCTTGATTTAGGGTTTCTAACTCAAGTATCCGGAGGGGATCCGGGTGGTTGGGACGTAGGATCACCGGGAACAAGTCGGGGAGACTTGGGTGGATCCAAACCCATTAATATCGTGTGTTTGCGATTGTCTTCTTTGTTGTCTAATATTTACATTTCCGCATTTCCGCATTGTTTGGTAGAGTTTGCAAGGTAATTAGGAATTAGCCTCTTAATTATTTTAAAGTACTATTCACCACCCCTCTAGTACTTGTGCAGTAGCTTAGCAGGGCATTACAGAAGAGAGAGCTATAGTCTGCTATGAGGGTATAAGATGAGAAAGGGGGTAAAACTAGGATTTTACTCTAACTCTAGTGAATCATATCCTTAGGATTAAAATCAATGATTTAGACCTCTCATCCTTAATGTGTATAAGCGAGTGATCATGGTAAAAACCCAATAAGATAGCCCAAAACCCAAAAACACAAACCCAATAGTCGGTTGTATTTAAATACCAATAATCACCCAGATAGGCGGCTATCTAGCAGCTTGGTCAAAAACTGTTTTATATCTTATTTAAAATCATGCCAAACTGATTTATATTAACATATAATCATTTAGAACATAATTCTACTTCTGAAAAGTAATTTACAGAATATTACCTTATTCAAAAGTAATTTAACTCAATTTTCTTACTATTATTTATTTTTGCATTCTCTTCAATTTCATATGCAAGAGGAATTTTGAGAGAGAGACACCTTTGCTATTCTCCATTCGTTGGTACATGAAAACAAATACAATTTTGGTACCCTTTTCTTTTGGGTCCGGGGGATGGTAGATGAGAGTAAAATCTCATTTTAATGGAAGCCAAACCCAATACGGTTTAGTATTTCCATCACAACTGTATGTATAATTCTTGTTTAAATGAACTTTACGAAAAAAAATTCATTCGTGTACCTTTGCTTCACTTCGTTCGTGTTGTCTTTAGGAACCCACATCTTGATGTACCTGTTTGTCATGTGAGAATTCCCAGAATGCTTCTCTATATGCTTAGGGTTTGATTTTTTGTATCCTAAGCCGGTCCTACTCCCCAAAGTTTTTTGTGCATCAATTATATCATAAAGTTTTCCTTTCCCTTTATTGAATTTCTCCACAATCGTTGATAGATAATCAAATTGTCTTTTTGTGGTAGCTACAAATTTGTCTAAGTCATTTAACCTATTTTTCATACCATTGACCTCTTCCAAAAGGGATTTATTTTTAGTAATCAACTCTCCATTTTCTTTTTCAAGTTCTTCCTTTTTCTTGGTGTAACTCTTATATTTCTTATTTAATTTATGGTGCTCTCTAATAATATTTTCATGAACATTACATAATTCTTTAAATGCACCTTTGATATCAAAATCAAACTCAGTATCACTATCACTATCATCATCGATATCACTAAGTAGGTCGTCGTCGATATAATGATGCAAAGATGGATCAGAATTTATTACCTTGGGTGACATTGAAGCATAAAACACATGTGTGCATGTTCTCCCATGGGTTCTTCTTTGTCAGATGATGACGACGATTCGTCAGAGCTTGATACATCACTTTGGTCAAAAGTTGCAAACGCCCTTTTCTTTGGCTTTACATGATTTTTGTCTCTTTGGCTCCGTCTTCTATCTCTTTCCTTTTCTTTGCCCTTTCCTTGGTCGTGATTTTCCTCCGAGGGACAATATCTCCGAACATGTCCTTGTTTATTGCATCCAAAATAAATAACATTGTTAGTGGAACGTGATTTACGTTTGTCAGACTTACCCTGAAGGAATTTTCTGAATTTTCTTGTAATGAAGGCTATCTCGTTTTTGTTTCTTTCGAAAAGTTCTGAATCTGAGCGCTCTTCATTTTCTCTAAATGCCAAGCTTTCTTCTTTGGTTTCTCCTCGATTTGTTTATCTTCTTCCAACTCAATCTTATACGCCATGAGATTTCCCATCAGCTCCTTTAGAGTGATTGTCTTCATATTGTTAGCTTCAAGAACGGCGGTGGTCTTCCTCTTCCATTCGGGTCAAAGCGATCGAACAATCTTCATTACCTGAACATATTCTGGGATTCTCTTACCTAACACTACAATCTCATTGGTGATGTTAGTAAATCGAGTATTACCTAACACTACAATCTCATTAGTGATGTTAGTAAATCGAGTATTAACATAGCTAATAATCCCTCATTCTTCCATTTTAAAACTTTCGAGTTTAGAATATAGCATATTTATTCTAGATTCTTTTACCTTCTCTGTATCTTTATGGCTTACCTCAAGAGTAAGCCATATTTGATGTGCCATTGTACATTGCGATACTCGGTTGAATTCGGTACCTGTTAGTGCACAAAATAAGGAGTTCATTGCTTTTGCATTTAGATTACCTCTCTTCTTTTCATCGACAATCCATTTCTCCATTTCTGCTTCAGGCTCTGTGTACTTGTTTTTAGTGATAGTCCATACGTCAATGTCTATGGATTGTAGATGAATCATCATCTGGATCTTCCAATTTGTGTTATTTGTTTCGTTGAACAATGGTGGATGCTGAGTGTTGAGTCCTTCAGAGTGGTGAGATGTTGCTGACATCGCCTTTAAAGCCAAGCTCTGATACCATGTGTGGGATCCTGTGGATGGTAGATACCACTAGAAGGGTGTTCAATAGAGTTGTCACAAATAATAAACCTTTTCACGAAAATAAAAATCCTTCTATGAGTTACACAAATCATTATGTTTAACTTCCAACTGACCAAAAACTTACTAGATATTGGTATTAGACTCATATGACTTATTTGACATCATCAAAATCATGTTTTGTCCTCAATTAGTGGGCTAACTTAGGCCAACAAGGTCGACCTCCTCCTAGTTAGGTCGGCCTGGTTTGGTCGGCCTCCTCATGGGTATGTCGTCCTCGCTCTGTGTAGGCCCGTCTGGATAGGTCATCCTCTGCTTAGTTAGGTCGGCCTGGATTGGTCAACCTCCTCCTGGGTAGGTCGTCCTCGCTTTGCGTAGGCCTGCCTGGATATGTCGGCCGCATCTTGGTTAGGTCGACCTAGATATGTATCCTCTCTCTGGATAGGTCGGCATGGATAGGTCGGTAGTTTGACCTTGTCCTGTGTTGGTCATCCTTGCCCCAGATAGGTCGGCATGGATAGGTTTGTAGAGCCTGGGTAAGCCCTCCCGGGTAACTCCATTTGACTGGCATCTCTGTGATGTCGTCCTGGGCCATTTGAAGAATCAGTCTAGCTTCACCAAAAGAATCTGCATCTCAGCAAAATCATTGACGACATCTATGGACGAGTAGCCTCCATCAGCAATTCCTAGTCATTTTCAAATCAAGCTTTTAGCCTTATTAATCACATGGTTGATCAAATAATTAAGATCTAAAGATTTGTGCAAGATCCATCCAAGAGAGCACATGGACACTACAAAGAGCAGAACATCTCGGCGTCGGCGCTGGCGAGAAGATAGACTGAGGACGAGATTATGTAAAGCAGAGATTCGATGGTTCGATGTTGTGACATCTGTTGTATTGCTAGCGATTGGCCTTTTAGGCCCTTGATTGGTGGGGGTGAGTCGACATCGTCAGTGCTAAAAGGCGACGAGGATATTGATTATTTGTTTCCATAGATAGTACCAATTATTGGTCGGTAGATGACGTGCGTTTATATTTCATATATTCACGCACGTTTTCTTTTGTGTTTCTCCATATTTTCCGCCGTCTTTTATTCGTTTTCTCGTATTTTCTCGTTTTCTTTCACTTTTCTTTGTTTATCCATGTTTGCAGGAGATTGACCGTGTAGGGGACGTTTAACGACGATATCTCAAGTCCCCGGAGCAACGGGAGGAGTCACACGTGATCCAGGGGGGTCATATGCCAAAGAATACATCTTTCAGCCCCTCACCCGGTCGGTTGGTCATCTCCAACCGATCGGGTGATGCACGCGTGCACCACCCGGTCTCAGCCGAAGCTCACATGGAAGTCACCCGACCGGTTCACAGACCGGTTCAGCGGGGGGCCTGTTCTCTGTCTTTTCGAGCAAAATGCCAACCGATCGGGTGACTCTCACCCGATCGGTTCATCTGTAGCTGAAGATGAGGAGCTGAAGACACGGGCACCAAACCGATCGTTTCACCCGACGGCGCTAAGATCCAACCGGTCACTCAAGAACTCACCCGACCGGTTCATATGACCGGGTGAAAGTCCGCCGTTTTCTGTTTACTATTTGTAACAGATCACCCGATCGGTTGACTTGTCAACCGATCGGGTGGCACTTTTCCTGCGGGTTTGGACCCGAACCATTAGGGTTCCGAAGTGGGGCTATAAATACACGAGGCTGGCCGACTTGAGGGGGATCTCCTGGAGTTTTTAGGGCTTTTTGCCCCCCCTTCTCTTGTGAGTTCTAGGTTAGTTTAGATTAGGTCTTTTGTTCAATAAGTCTTGTATTGGATTGACGATTCACTCAAGATAAGTATTTTCCTCTCTTTTTCTCCATTGTTTGTATTGTGTTTATTTTGCTTGATGGTGAAAGTTTATATGTCTTTTGTGTTGTTTGTTTTTATGTTATTCACCATTGAGTAGTTTCGATGAACCCTAATACGGGTTAGGGTAGGATTGTTGCTTGGAAATTTACATTAGACTTGGTTGCATGGCACGTGTTCGATGAAATGCGTCAATGGGGATTTCTAGCAATCTGGGTCCAATTCGTATGGCAACACACTAGATGTGTTGGGGATTGGGGTCCGGTGCTTGTCCTGTCAAGATCCGCTTCGATGTATTGCTAGAAATCACATTTGACCTATTTGGCCATTAGGGTTACGCGGGGGTGTTTCATTGTCATTGGCAGGAGAAAGACCGCCTCTGACCGTCGGGCCAAGGGGGAATAAACTTGGCGGTTGACCCCCTAGCCACAGCTCACGCCCCTAGTGTTGACATCGAGTCCTTGCGCGCGGGAGCGGCTTGGACGAAGTGTTGGGAGATATCATTGTGGCCTTAATGCTCCCGGTTGCGGAAGGTGTTAATGGACACGGGAGTGCCCACCGTCTGGAACCGGGTAGGCCTAGCGTGCTTGGCACCGACCGGAATATCGGGCCATGGACGCTAGGTACCACCTTTTGGGGCAATGTCTCACCCTGGATCAAGTCAAATGCCAAGTGTCATGAGTGCTCTAGCCCTTGTTAGCGGGGATTCGTTTTGTGTCATTTTCATTTCTTTCTTTTATTTCTACACTTCCCCCATATCATCCGCGTAGCTAGCACACGACCTAGGCGAGGCTAGTAGCCACTCAAGCCATCCACCTCCCTGAGTTCGATAAACCCGCACCCTACACTAACCGTGCACTTGCGGTAAAACGACACCGCGCCCAAACCGTAAACGGGGCGCCGGTCAAGTTTTTGGCGCCGTTGCCGGGGAGGCGTTCGGTTTGATATTAGCTTAGCTTGGGTTCGTTAGACTACGCATAAAAACACAAAAAAAATTTTCCTTTTTCTTTTTTAAAAAAATATTCAATAACCAAGAAATTTTTCCCCCACCATTATATTATCTTTTTGTTATTCTCTTGTACTATTGACGCTCCTATCTAGTTTTCTTATTTTTGTTGTCCAGGTATCTTTGATATTACCATGTAGAGATCAAATTTTGATGCTCAGATGGGAGGATACGATCCTTATCCAGTTGTGGTTTGTGAGACTTGTGGGATGGCGGGGCACGTGTATTATGATTGCCCGTTTACGCTTGAGAGCCTCCCCCCACTCCAAGGCCAAACATTTTCCCACAACCTTAGCCCAAACACCTCCCATCCATTTCCTCAACCTTATACCCCTCCACAAACACAAGAAGAATCAAGCCTCGTGTCTCTCCTTGAAAGTGCCATGTTTAACCAAGGCCAAATATTACAAAACTTGATGGTACCAATCACCGAGCCTACACCGAGGAGAGGGGATGAAGGAGAGGATATACCCACCTTCATGGTTGAGACCACCATGCCATCGGCCACCATAGACACATCTCATGCCGATGCCCCAATTTTCCCACACTACCACTTGGATGACGAAGCATTTTTTGATGATGATAGTGAGGATGCGGAGATTTCTCTAGGATCTGTGGGAGAGACTTTTCATCTTTATCTGGATACCCCATATGAGTCCTATGAGAGCACCGAGGAGACCACAGAGCTTATGCATACCGGCGAGGAGGATGTGCGTGAGGACGACGACACCACGACCACATACGAGTGGTCCGCTCCACATCCACCTCCACAGCCATCTCTGTCACAGCTTCCTCCTTGGTCGGTGGTCAACCATGAGGATGTCATTCAGGACATCGGGCAGATGGAGGAGCATGAGAATATCGTCGAGGAGGATGTGCATGAGGGCTTGGATACGATCGTCCACTTCATGGAGCCCGAGCCACATCTACCTCTACCGTCACGCTCCACTTCTTCTGCGGCTGAGCATCTACTTGAGCATATTGCCCCTATTCAGGGAGATTTTCATACTCACTCTCACTCCACATTTGAGTCTCGCTTTTCACGTCCTATTTCTTTAGACTCATATATATTTGACACACCATATCTCTCACAGGACACAGGATCGACTTCCCTTGAGGTATGCTATGGTGTGTCACCATCTGGAGAGCAACTTCACATGGAGAGCGAGGATTTGATCGTCGCTAGCACAGAGGATAGCATACCATTTCCAGGGAGTGTTCGCCACATTTCATATATTTTACCATCATTTACCGGCGACTATCTCTGGGATACATTTATTTTGGGAAATAATTTCTTGCCATGGACTAATGCACCTCGTCCTTTGCAGGTCACAGGTGGACACCTACGAGGGATGCTTGGAGATGCATTGCTTGGGTCCATTGGCACACGTGGCACAGCGCTTCTGGCGGAGCCACAGAAGGAGCAGTTAGAGCAGCTACCTGCCCCGCTCCAGATCTTGGATCCACCTATGCTCAGGTGTATCCTAATCCAGTAGTGTAAAAATTTACCGCTTTCTAGTTTAGGTTTGAATAATCGCGTCTCCTCTCATTAGCGAGGGGAGCGTATCTAGGGTTTGCTTTTGCATCTTAATAACCCTTCACGTCGTGCCCTTCTATCATTTCACCCCACATCCTCTTCCGAGGAGAACGAGCAGATTGTCTCTCCTGCATTCTGATTTCTTTCTTTTCCAATTTTCCCCTAGCATATTTCTGCATCTCATTGATCATATCATTTTGCTAGCATTGTCATGTTCAGCTTGGGGGAAATCGACTTTTGTGTGCTTGTTTTCGTGTGTCGTTGTCGCGTGTTTGTGTCTTTGAGTCCTTCGTTGCGTTTTATATCTTTTATTCTGTATGTTTCTTTTTCTTTATTTTCCAGTTTCGTTCGTGTATTTTTCGTGTTTTTCATTTTTTGTGTCGGTGCGTAACTCCCCCCCATTTTCATTGCCCTCCCGTATTCACTACTATTGCATTGAGGACAATGCAAGTTTCAGCTTGGGGGAGTCGCACTTTGTGCGTCATTTGTCTCTTTTTCTTCGTTATTTGAGTCGTTTTTCTCCGTTTTTTTTCTTTTTCTTTTCTTCTTTTGTTCTCTTTCTCCTAGAGATGAACCCTATGATGAATTGCCACGAAAATCACACGCGCACCTTGCACAGCTTCGATAATCACATTCACTAACCCTAGGATATCGAGTCCTCTTGTATTTCATGCATCGCTGGTCCACTTAGCTTTTTGTGAGTCGTGCGTCGTGCCTAGCTATTTGGTGTGCTTCTACTTTGTGATTTTACTTTATATACCTGTCCAGGAATGACCCCTAGATTATCATGCTTCGATATTGAATATGCGGTATTTGCTTCTAATGTCTGCTTCTATATGCATGCTATATATATCCTATACTTCATTTCGCATGTGTCGGGATTCCACAATTAAGGACTAGGATAACCCATTTAGCCCATGCTCTAATTAGCGAGAATAGTTTCCTTTGCCCAAGTGTTTAGATTCCGATTTCTTTTTTGTTTTACTTGGTGCGAATCCCCTCGTCGTGTACCGTTCTCCCACTTGGGAGAGTACACATGTGTATAGCCAATATCCCAAAAATCCAAAAAAAAGAGAAAAGAAAAGAAAAACCCAAAAAGAAAAGAAAAGAAAAATTTTGTATAGCCCAAAATAAAAAAAAATACAAATACCCAAAACCCAAAAAAATTCCCGTGTGAATATTTTTTCCTACTTGCCGAGAATAAAGGGAAGGCGAGAATTTGCACCGAGTGTTCTACTCCACATCTTCTCAACCTCCATCGTTTTCGAAAACACTTGGAATAGGAGCCTTCTAGCGATTACCTAGGCTATAGTGTGGTGATTTCCTAGTCCCTAGCCGTGGAGTCCCCGATGCATGATACGCTTCTATTCTTATACTCTTCTCATGCATGCTTGAGCTAATATTCACCGCAATTTCAAATTGAATCGATATTTGGGTCTTTCTTTGGGTATGTGTATATGGAGCTTTATTGCACATCGTAGATAGTGACACCATCTGCTAGCACACGACCACACTCACTCGCGCTTCACTGCGTGGGCCCACGACACTTGTTTGGACTCACATTCCTTGGTTTAGTGTTGTGTATTGTCGTATGCTTGCTTCGTGTGGCGTGTTTGATTTTGTTGGCCCTTACGGGGGATCTAGGATATAGAGTCTTCTTTTTCTCTCTTTCTCTCTATTTTTCCCATCCGAGCTCCTACTCTCACTCGTCTTCCTCGAGGACGAGGAAGAGTTCAGCTTGGGGGATTTTGACGTGCGTTTATATTTCATATATTCACGCACGTTTTCTTTTGTGTTTCTCCGTATTTTCCGCCGTCTTTTATTCGTTTTCTCGTATTTTCTCTTTTTCTTTCACTTTTCTTTGTTTATCCATGTTTGCAGGAGATTGACCGTGTAGGGGACGTTTAACGACGATATCTCAAGTCCCCGGAGCAACGGGAGGAGTCACGCGTGATCCAGGGGGGTCATACGCCAAAGAATACATCTTTCAGCCCCTCACCCAGTCGGTTGGTCATCTCCAACCGATCGGGTGATGCACGCGTGCACCACCCGGTCTCAGCCGGAGCTCACATGGAAGTCACCCGACCGGTTCACAGACCGGTTCAGCGGGGGGCCTGTTCTCTGTCTTTTCGAGCAAAATGCCAACCGATCGGGTGACTCTCACCCGATCGGTTCATCTGTAGCTGAAGATGAGGAGCTGAAGACACGGGCACCAAACCGATCGTTTCACCCGACGGTGCTAAGATCCAACCGGTCACTCAAGAACTCACCCGACCGGTTCATATGACCGGGTGAAAGTCCGCCGTTTTCTGTTTACTATTTGTAACAGATCACCCGATCGGTTGACTTGTCAACCGATCGGGTGGCACTTTTCCTGCGGGTTTGGACCCGAACCATTAGGGTTCCGAAGTGGGGCTATAAATACACGAGGCTGGCCGACTTGAGGGGGATCTCCTGGAGTTTTTAGGGCTTTTTGCCCCCCCCCTTCTCTTGTGAGTTCTAGGTTAGTTTAGATTAGGTCTTTTGTTCAATAAGTCTTGTATTGGATTGACGATTCACTCAAGATAAGTATTTTCCTCTCTTTTTCTCCATTGTTTGTATTGTATTTATTTTGCTTGATGGTGAAAGTTTATATGCCTTTTGTGTTGTTTGTTTTTATGTTATTCACCATTGAGTAGTTTCGATGAACCCTAATACGGGTTAGGGTAGGATTGTTGCTTGGAAATTTACATTAGACTTGGTTGCATGGCACGTGTTCGATGAAATGCGTCAATGGGGATTTCTAGCAATCTGGGTCCAATTCGTATGGCAACACACTAGATGTGTTGGGGATTGGGGTCCGGTGCTTGTCCTGTTAAGATCCGCTTCGATGTATTGCTAGAAATCACATTTGACCTATTTGGCCATTAGGGTTACGCGGGGGTGTTTCATTGTCATTGGCGGGAGAAAGACCGCCTCTGACCGTCGGGCCAAGGGGGAATAAACTTGGCGGTTGACCCCCTAGCCACAGCTCACGCCCCTAGTGTTGACATCGAGTCCTTGCGCGCGGGAGCGGCTTGGACGAAGTGTTGGGAGATATCATTGTGGCCTTAATGCTCCCGGTTGCGGAAGGTGTTAATGGACACGGGAGTGCCCACCGTCCGGAACCGGGTAGGCCTAGCGTGCTTGGCACCGACCGGAATATCGGGCCATGGACGCTAGGTACCACCTTTTGGGGCAATGTCTCACCCTGGATCAAGTCAAATGCCAAGTGTCATGAGTGCTCTAGCCCGTGTTAGCGGGGATTCATTTTGTGTCATTTTCATTTCTTTCTTTTATTTCTACACTTCCCCCATATCATTCGCGTAGCTAGCACACGACCTAGGCGAGGCTAGTAGCCACTCAAGCCATCCACCTCCCTGAGTTCGATAAACCCGCACCCTACACTAACCGTGCACTTGCGGTAAAACGACACCGCGCCCAAACCGTAAACGGGGCGCCGGTCAGTAGATCTGTCCCAGGGTGAGATCGTTGCTGACGAGGACGCCTCCAGTGACGTGGCGTTCTGTCGGCAGAACAGTGAGACCTGAGGAGAGGTGATCCCGGGTCTGCAAGAGCTAAGTCCGACAGTTGGGTTGAGGCTCGACATAACTCCGAGCTTTCTCCGTTGGTCTGCAACACATAGAAATCGTCTGGGGGTCAGATTTGTGTTCCGAACCAAATCACCTTCGATACTTAAGTTAGTAGATGACAAAAGGAAGCTTGAGATAGCTAAGTCTTACCTAATGAGAGGTCATTTGATCAATCGCTCGCCGAGCTATGGAGGAAGAAATATAGAGTAAAAGTATATGTTTAGGGTATCAGAGTACCTATGTGTAGGATCATTGCCCCCATCTCCCGTTTCCTCTAGGAGCTCTTATATGGCCATTGCCTTCTAACGTCTGGACCAATAAAGTTGCTTTCTTATCGAAATTGACGGGGAGGCATTCATAATAGTAATGGTCGTCATGAATGTTACTACTGTTATTGTTGTATACCAATTTTTCTACTACATATTCATCCCATCAATCATGTTTCTGTCCTTCTCTTATCGGGAGCCAAAAAATTAATTCTGAAATATGTACTCAAATGCTACAAAAGAAAATGATCTTAAGAAAAATAGCGACACCAATCCAAAATAATAATAATGATGTAAATTTGAAAAAGTTAGTTCTCCAAAATCAATTTACTTCAGAGCAATCTAATTTTTGATTGAGAAATCGCATATGATAGTTTTCAATAAATAAATAAATAAATAAATTTACTATTAGTTATTATCCGCCTAAATGTGTCCACTAGATCTCAATCTAAAGGAAGAAAAATAAATCCATACAATTCATGTTATATGTAAATATATATCTTGATTAAACATGTCACAATTTAAATGAGTTTTGGTTTTAAACTGGTCTGGGAAAGCTATAATAATCGGATCTGTATTATATTCAGGGTGATGTGTTTGTAGACCCCACCGTGGTTCGTCTCCGATTCGGTTCCGGATCCAAACCGTTGTTTTCGGCTCCGGCAGAACCAGTTTCGGTTCCGGTTCGAGGCCGGTTCCGATTCGGTTGTGATAAAATAAATAAAAAGTAAACAAAAATATATGAAAAGTAAACGAAATTTAAAGAAAAGAACCTGAGTGAAAAAAAAAAGGAACAAGAGGCAACTGCTAGTCCAACTAGCCGTTGCCCTTTTTTAAAAAAATTGAAGGGGCAATGGCCGGTGGGGCCAGTCAGTCAAACCGATCCGGTTCCAGTTTGGTTTTCCGGTTGCCAGCGTGCCGAAACAGCCGGTTCTGCAAAAGTGCAAATCGAAACTGTATCGACCTGGCCTGATTTCGGTTTCGGTTCTAGTTCAGATCGGTTCCAAAAAGATTCGGTTCCAGTGTTGGAACTGAACCGTAATCGGATCTACATGTATGACATCAAAATCGAAGCCTTAGCCAACATACCTAATAGGTTCGGGTCCTATCCGGACCCACTCACAGGCCTATGCCCAAGGAAGGGAAGTTCCCTCAGAATTCTTGTATGACTAGACCACAAGACATTAATTTTGTGGGGGGTGGAAACAACACTGGTACAATTTTCTTCGCGCTGTCAGCTTTCAAAGGCGGCTCGTTTATCATAACCACGGGCGTCCCTAATTCCTGTGTGGAAACTAGTAGCTGTTTTCCTAGCCAATATGAAATGATAAGTAAAACTATTCTTTAGTTAATGTAAGCTTGAAATATGTAATTTGACATAGCAAGTTGCATGTACACACCTTCTATATTTGAAAGTGTCCCGAAAATTGACGTCACCGTATCTGTCACTTGCTTAAGGACGTGAGTACTCCAAAATCCATTGGTTACATGGAACGTGCAGTTTAAAACAGAGATGAAAGATGCATGCATTTATATGAAAGGATAATGTTTGTCTTTGTGGCAAGAGATGCATGCATTGCTTTTTAATGAAAGGACACTCACGAAACTGTCACTGGCACATGATGACATTGATGAAACATGGCAAGGACTGTAGGTTGACGATAAAGAACCGGTTTATCCAGAATCTTAGGGCAGAAGGAATCAATGCAAGGAGGAAAACAAGCTGACCTCCCTTCCCCCACAACACACACACACATATGTTTTACTTTGATGACGAAGCCTATTCACAATTCATAAGCCCTCTAAGAACTTGAACCCGACTCCCCTATGCATTGTTAGAACGATGGAGGAGGAGAAGGAATTTTTTTACTTTTAGAGTGAAAAACTATTTCTCAATGAGGTTTGAATGTTTCCTTTCAAGAGAACTTGGATGCTTGATATGTGATTCTCTTGTTTGGGATTGGTGGTGCATTAAGAGATGAGTAGATGACCCCTTTATATAATGCCATGGGTCATCCAAATTCAAGCTTTATTCGGAATTCAAGTTGGAACAGTTAAATTTTGTGATTCAAATCATTCATCTTACACTCGCAGGTCGCTCGGTCGAGCTGTTCCATATGCTCGACCGAGCTAGAGACAGTACAATGGCCTAGCAGCATGGCACTCCGCTCGACCGAGCACTCTACCGCTCGACCGAGCAATGTCTGCTCAGTCGAGCGGTTTGAGCGCTCGACCGAGCTATATTAACAGGGAGTTTTGGAGCTCTGCAGAGCAAAGCACTCGGTCGACCGTTCGACCGAGCGAAGAAGTCGCTGGACCGAGCGCCCCGTTTCCATCCACCCAGGAGTTGGTACAGCAAAGCAGTCGCTCGGCCGAACGATGAACTCGCTCGACCGTGCGGTGAGGGGCCCAGACTTTTAAGTTGACAGTTCAGATGGGTTTCCAAGCCCGATTTGAAGCACTATTTAATCTGATGGTTGATTGGGATTAGGGTTAAGTCTGATTTCGGATCTGGAGGAAAAGAAGAGCCGTAGCCGCCGCCAGTGAAGGTTATTATCGAGAGATTAGGGCTAGGAGCTTGTGATTGGAGTTGAGTGATTCTCTCCTTTATCTCCTTTGATTTCTTCTTCCTTGAGTGAGTTTGTGAGGGCTTGTGCGTCTAGCGAAGTTATTACTCATGTGAGTGGAAGAAAGATTGTAACCCCTTTGAAGATCTCTCTAATAGTGGAATCATCTCGGATGTTGCTAGACGTAGATTGTGCGCAACTGAACCAGGGTAAAATTTTTGTGTCCGTATTTTGATTAATTTGTTGTTGTTCTTCGTTTACAAGATCTCTCTGATAGTGGAATCATCTCGAAAGTTGCTGAACGTAGGTTGTTCGCAACCGAACCAGGGTAAAAATTTTGTGTCTACGTTTTGATTAATTTGTTGATGTTCGTCATTTGCTGCTTTACTTTACAAGATCGTTGGGATTTTGTTGGGTTATTTTAGTATCCATTTTTGCCAGTCCTAGATTCATGATCAGCTTTTAGGATTGGTTGTTTCTGTGGGAATCTTAATTTTGTCGATCAATTCCCAACAAGTGGTATCAGAGCTTGTGTTTGTTTGTGAAGGAAGTTAGTGGCGAAGATGGTGTCGTTACCAACTTTGAACATTGAGAAGTTCACTAGCCGGAACGATTTTTGAACCTGGCAGACGAAGGTGAAAAATGTTCTGATGCAGATGGGTTGTTACCAGATCGTATTCGATGAGGTGAATATCGATAAAGAGGTGAAGGAATCTGCTAGAGCTGAGATGGAGAGAAAGGCATACAGTGCGATTCAGTTGTTGTTGGCAGATAATGTCCTGAGAGAGGTCTTGGATGAAGCAATGACGTCTGATATCTGGAAGAAGCTTGAGGGACTGTAAATGAAGAAGTCGTTCACGAGTCGTCTCTATTTGCTTCAGCAACTGTATACGCTCAAGATGAAGTTTGGATCCGTGCTGAAGGATCACATAGATAAATTGAACCGGATAGTGCTAGAGCTGCGGGGTATGGATGTGAAGATTTACGATGAGCAACATGCAGTCATCCTCTTGTGTTCATTGCCTGAGGAGTATAATCAGTTTGTTCGGTGTATGATTTATAACCGAACGACTCTCACAGTGGAAGAGGTGAAGGCGGCGCTTCACACTGAGCAGCTATGTGGCAAGATTCAAGATAGATATCATGTGAGTAACCGTGAGGAGGCCCTACATATGAGAGGTTGACATGAAAGGAGAGGAGGTCAAAGGAAGAGCAATAACCGCTCCAAGTCGAGACATTCGCAGGATAGATTCGCGAAGATCACATATTATAACTGTCAGCAGAAGGGTCATTTTTTAAACTGGTGTCCTAATAAGAATATGAAGAAAGGCAAGGATGCCGATAAAGAGTCCGGTTCAGCATCATTGGGAATAGATGGTATGCATATCAATGATGAATGTAAAGATCTGGAGAAGTTTGCAGTAGGGATTGCAGGTGAAGCAAACATTGTGTGGCTCATTGTTACACCCCTATCTCCTTTGGCTCTGGAGAATGGAGTTTGAGGGTGGGTTCTTTTGTGGTTGTGGACACCGGGGCAGGGTGAGAAAAGCGTCGATAACTTTTTCCCCCTTTTCCCTTGTACCCTGAGAGCTTTCAGATGTACTTTTGTTTGTACAGTTCCGTGATGATGATGTTACAGTCAGTTTCTATATGTTGGTTATAGACTCCTCTGCTGGTTATCTGCCTATATAATAATAGTACTTATTTCTGTCTGTGTTGGAGCACTGTACTTACTTTACCTTTCAGTACTTTTTACTGTCTGTATAATCCCAGCTGTTGCAGTGGCCTACGCAATTGAACATAACCACAAATACGCTTGGTACTTAGTACCATGACCTAATTACACCCCTATCTCCGTAGTCTCTGGAGAATAGGGCGTGACACTCATGGATAGCGGATGCTCATACCATATGACTCCGCATAGGAGTTGGTTCACGACATACAGTTCCAAGGAAGATGGAGGCTCATTCCTCATGGGAAACAATGCAGTGTGCAAGACTGCAGGTATTTGAACCGTCTGGATCAAGACGCATGATGGCATAGTGTGCATACTAGCCGATGTGAGGCATGTCCCAGATCTGCGGAAGAGCCTAATCTCCATAGGCGTTTGGGACAATGCCGGATGCAAATCGGTCTTTGAGAAAGACCAATTGAGACTGTCGAAAGGAGCCATGGTAGTGATAAAGTGAAGGAAAGTGGAAAACTTATTTGCCCTTCAAGGTACCACAGTGGAAGGAGATGCAGACGTTGGCGCTACTAGCATAAGTCCAGAAGATTCTGTCAAGTTGTGGCATTATTGCTTGGGTCATCCGTGTGACAAGACCATTGACATACTTCGAAGGAGAAAGTTGATTGATGCTACGAATGCGAGCGTTGAGTTCTTTGAGTCCTGTCTGTACATGAAAAAGACAAATGTGTAGTTTAACACGGGAAAGCACACTAGCAGGAAACCTCTTGACTATGTACACATAGACGTGTGGGGGCCGTGCCCGGAGCCATCAAGAGGAGGAGCTAGATACTTTGTTCTTTTCATAGATGACTATGCCCACAAAGTCTGGATGTACTTGATGAAGTCGAAGGACCAGACATTTGAGATTTTCAGTGAGTGAAAGACCATGGTAGAGAAGAAAACTGGAAGGCACGTGAAGGTGATGAGGTCCGATAATGGAGGTGAGTACACCTCGAGGGAATTTAGAAACATCTGCAAATTCCATGGAATCCGCCGTTACTTTAACACACCCGGAGATACGCAGTCTAATGGTGTGGTGAAGCGGATGAATCGGACGTTGTTAGAGCGAGTGCGATGCTTGAGGCACTCAGCCGGTTTGGAGAAGGAATTTTGGGGAGAAATTCTCACCAATGCAGTGCGCATCGTGAACATAGTTTCGTCAGTGGCTATTGATTACAAAATTCCTGAAGAAAAGTAGAGTGAAGAAGCTGTAGACTATTAGCGCATAGTGGGCTACCAGGTGTATGTGCACGAGAGGGGCGACAAGTTAGATCCAAGAGAAAATAAGTGCATTTTTCTTAGATATGGCCACGGCGGCGTCAATGGATATTGCTTATGTGATCCAGAGGGACAGAAAGCGATCATGAGTTGACATGTCACTTTTGATGAGGATGCAATGCTCAGGGCTGAGCATTCTCATTCAAAAGGGGACACGTCAACAAAAAAAGAGATTGGTAGACATTGTCAACCTTCCAGTCTAGCCCACTCAGCGACCAGGCAAAGAGTTGATGGTCGACGTCCCAGTTGAAGGACATGATGAGGTCTATGTTGAGGACCATGAGCAGACACCCGGTCCATCTCAGGTACGCATTGAACTTATGCAGGTGATGAAGAAACGCGAAAATCAAAGAGGGTGAAGAAGGCACCCGAAAGATTTGGGGCATGGGACTTTGCAGGATTTTCTTTCGATGACATGGCATCATATGCACTCAACTTAGAGCATGAGGAGCCATCGACATATGGTGGAGCCATAGACTCAGGAGATGCCGCTCAGTAGCAAGGATCTATGGAGGATGAGATGGTGTCCCTTTACCACAATGACACTTGGGAGTTGGTGCCATTACCCAGCGAGAGGCGTGCCATTGGATGTCGTTGGATATATAAGGTAAAAGAAAACTCAACCCAAGATGGTAATGATGTCAAGTACAAGGCGAGACTGGTGGCCAAGGGATTCGCACAAAGGAAAGGATAGGACTACAATGAGATATTCTCACCCGTTGTGAGACACACGTCCATTCGTGTGTTGTTGGCATTGTGGCAAGCATGGACATAGAGTTGGAGCAACTCGATGTGAAGACCGCCTTTCTTCATGGAGATCTGGATGAAGAGATACACATGCAACAGCCAGAGGGGTTCAGAGTTGATTGGAAAGAAAATTTAGTCTGCAAATTTTAGAAATCGTTGTACGGGTTGAAGCAGTCATCCAAGCAGTGGTACAAACGATTCGGCAGCTTCATGATGGAAGTAGGCGTTGAGAGGAGTATCAAGGACCAGTGTGTGTATGCGCGCACACTGGAGAATGGCATGAAGATTTATTTGCTGCTCTACGTGGACGACATGCGTATTGCTTCCAATAGCATATCTGAGGTGAAGAAGCTGAAGGCAAACCTGGGACAAGAGTTTGACATGAAGAACTTAGGGCCCGCAAAGAAGATTCTTGGAATGTAGATTTTCCAAGATAGAAAGCGACATGATCTAAGGTTGTCACAGTAGGGGTACATTCAGAAAGTGCTGACCCATTTTCGAATGGAGAGCGTGAATCCCATGACAACACCACGAGGAGCTCATTTTCAGCTGTCTGCAACATAGTCACCAAATACTGAGGATGAGAAGAAGTATATGTTTCAGGTGCCATATGCAAGTGCAGTAGGGAGTTTGATGTACGTGATGGTATGCATGTGTCCAGATATTGCACAGGCTGTGGGAGTGGTTAGCAGGTATATGACCAACCCAGGCAAGGAGCATTGGCAAGCCATCAAGTAGATTTTGAGATATCTGTGATGCACAGCTAGTGTTGGGATCTGCTACGGGAGAGGATACGGAAAGGTGCTGACGGGATATTGCGACAGTGATTATGCAGGAGACAGGGACAGGCGGTGATCTACCACGTGGTACGTGTCCACCTTGGTCACTGCCGCGGTTTTGTGGAGATTGGACCTACAGTTGGTGGTAGCGTTATCGACCACAGAGGCTGAGTTGATCGCAGCAGTGGAAGCTGTGAAGGAGGTCAAATATTTGAGGAGTCTTCTTTGAGATTTGGGTGTGCCGCAGAGTTTGTCACGAGTGTACAGTGACAACTAGAGTGCCATTCATCTGGTAAAGCACCATGCATACAGTTCGAGGACAAAGAATGTTGAGGTGCGAGCTTCCTTCCTAGAGTTGGAGAAAACGAAAGTGGAGCTTCAGAATATCCCGACTGAGAAGAACCCCGTAGATATGTTCACTAAGCCAATTCCTGCTGTCAAACTCCAGGTGTGCCTGGAGTTGATCTCTTTATTGACTTAGGTGGTGCCACAAGGCGCGAACTCCGAGATGATGATGAAACCCAGAGAGAGGGTCATGGAGAGTAGCATGGATGTGCAGAAGTATATGCGAGAAGATTTGAATCAAGGTAGAGTGTTAAATTTTGTGATTCAAATCATTCATCTCACACTCCTATGTCGCTCGGTCGAGCTGTTCCAGACGCTCGACCGAGCTAAAGACATAGTACAAAGGCCTAGCAGCATGGAACTCTGCTCGATTGAGCACTCTATCGCTCAACCGAGCAATGTCTGCTCGGTCGAGCAGTTTGAGCGCTCGACCGAGCTATATTAACATGGAGTTTTGGAGCTCTGCAGAGCAAAGCACTCGGTCGATCGTTCAACCGAGCGAAGAAGTCGCTCGACCGAGGCCCCGTTTTTATCCACCCAGGAGCTGCTACAGCAAAGTGGCCGCTCGGACGAGCGATGAACTCGCTCGATCGAGCACATCAGGGCCCAGACTTTTGAGTCCCCCATTTAATCTGATGGTTGATTGGGATTAGGGTTAAGGCTGCTTTCAGATCGGGAGGAAAAGAAGAGCCGTAGCCGCTGCCAATGAAGGTTGTTGTCGAGAGATTAGGGCTAGGAGCTTGTGATTGGAGTTGAGTGATTCTCTCCTTTATCTTCTTTGTTTTCTTCTTCTTTGAGTGAGTTTGTGAGGGCTTGTGCGTCTAGCCAAGTTATTACTCACGTGAGCGGAAGAAAGATTGTAACCCCTTTAAAGATCTCTCTGATAGTGGAATCATCTTGGAAGTTGCTGGACGTAGGTTGTTCGCAACCGAACCAGTGTAAAAATTTTTTGTCTGTGTTTTGATTGATCTGTTGTTGTTCTGCGTTTGCTGCTTTACTTTACAAGATCGTAGGGATTTTGTTGGGTTATTTGAGTATCCATTTTTGCTTGCCCTAGATTCCTGATCAGCTTTTAGGATTGGTTGTTTCAGCGTGGATCTCAATTTTGTCGATCAATTCCCAACAAAAACCCAATTCTATCCCAAAACAGAGAATTTAGAGAAGGCTTGTTCGTTAGGTTTTCTAAGCCTAATTAAATTTGAGTCCAATTCTTATCCTGAAATAAGGTGGGATTATTAAACTAAAATTCCTAGAAATCCTACAACTCTTAGGGTTTCATATTAGAGTTAAACTCTCTAGACTTAGGTTGGTTTTAGATCTAAGTATTGGATTAACACGCACCTAAATAATAAACCCAAACCCTAATTTGCACATGACAGCCATTAATCGACTAACAAACCCTATTAGTCAATTAATGGTCGAAACAGAAGCAGATCAATTTTTTGTGCTAGGTTAGCTGACTACTGTTTGTCCATTAGTCGACTAACATGTGTTACTCGACTAATGGACAATCAGTATTTGACTCATGGCTGCCATAAAGCCATTAGTCGACTAATGAGTCGACTAACATGTTTGTAAGAATTTGATAGGAGTTGTTTTGCCTTTCTTCTTTAGCTAAAATATTCGTTACGCTTTACGAATATTTCTCATGTGCATTCGCAACTCTAAAAGCCTAATTTCTATTCGATAGCGAGTCGATCATAATCTACGATTGTATCATATGTGTTACGGCCTCAAGATCGATCCTGTCGATCTAGGCCCGTATGATCGAAGCCCAAGTCATGGCCCGCCGAATCTCTACAATGAGACCTAGTTCGCTGAGGCTCAGAGAAGCTCACCAGGGTTCAGAGAAGCCTGCACTTACGGAGCGGCGAACTTGTCAACCGAACCAAAGAGAAGAGCCCTCTGGCTGATCGTGTACGATCTACACCAGCTCGTCCCAGAGGCAGCTCGCCTACCTCTCCAACCAGAAGCAGTTTGCCCAAGGAGGAGGCGACCCGCCACAAACACCACTGCCAGTTTCACTATAGACAAAGTCTGACAAAAGCGCACATGGCCGCTTCGCCACCTGACAGCCTGTCGAAAGCACGCCTAGCCGTTGCATCGCCAGACAGCCTGATAAAAGCACACCTGACATTTACGGCTCTGACGGCATGATAAAAGCGTGCCTGCCATGTTCGGCCCTGACATCAACGTTCGAATCCCTGACATCCTGACACCGCCAGCTCAGCAAAAGCAACCGACTCTAGCAGCCTATAAATACCCACTCTCCTCCAAGCGAGAGGAAGGTTGGCAGGCTAATCTGTAAGAAATCCTAACACATCTACTTATATTCAAGATCAAATATCCTCCACATATTCGTGCCTTCCACACTAGTTTGCCACACAAGCGCCGATCTGCCTCTAAGATTGCCATGTGTGTCCGACATTCTCCAATTAGTCACCAGCTGACTTAAGCATCGGAGAGGCTCTTGGTTGGCAGCCAATTAAGCTTTTCTGACGAGTTGTTCTCCTTGCAGGAAGCTCGCCCCAGCCACTGGCGGTCAAAGCAACCCACGGCGAACTACTCCAATAGATGGGCGATTTACTCCAATTGACGGGCGATCTTGAGACTTCCATCTACAAAGCGTCTTCTAATCAAAATTAGCCTCGTCTACACTCCAAAACTTGTAATCATTGTACCCGTGATTCCCATTTCAATATAAATTCAGTGTTAGTGGATTTTACCCCGCAACATTTGGCGCCGTCTGTGGAAACAAGGGTTACATCCATGGCAGACCCCACACAAAGTCACCGTAGTCACTGTAACGGTAAACAGTCAATGCTCGAGGAGGCCCCCTCTCCTAGGAGGTCCCCCCGAGAGATGTGCCCCTTGAGGGACCAGACGCTACCATCGAGGCCGTAGCCCGTGGTGTTTATCAAAGCTTTGAGATCTTCGACAAAGTGATGAAGGACATGGCTATGGCAAAATATGCGAGGCGGACTCAAACATCAGGCCCCTCCAGACCACTCAATGTGAGGTGGAACCTCCTCCCCGAATTCGATGAAGAAGCAGCCGCTCGAAGGAGGTGATTCGATGAAGAGGAATTAGCCACTCTGCAGAGGCATCTTGATGATGACTAGGTGGCCGCTAGGTAGAGACGGTTCGATGAGGAGGAGGCCGCTATACAAAGACGGCTTGACGAATAAACATCTATCCAACAGCGACATTACATTGCCACTGCGAGGAAGAGGATCCAGCAAGGGAGCTTGGGAATCCCCTACCCATCGATCGAGATAGTGCGGGAGCACATCTCGCAAGATCAAGCTGCAGAGAGTCGCTCTCGCAGGAGGTCGCCAAGCCCAAGGCGCAAAGGGCGCCCCAATCAAGGCTGAAGCCCCCCGGGCTGAGCGCCTCTCCCCTAGGTGCAATGATCGGTGGGGGCAGAGCCACGAGCGAAGCCCGGCCCCCAGTGCACATAGAAGGGACCGTCATAAGCATCGAGGTGGCTCATCTGGGGTCCAAGGTCGCCAGCACCCCCAACATCCCGAAGAATCCAACCTCCTAACACGAAGGGTGATCTCAACCTCGATACGGCATAGGTTCAAGCTATTCCAACTTGGATTGTACGATGGCTCGGGCGATCCACTCGAACACGTGCATCAGTTTAGGAGGGTGATGGGGATCCAAGGAGCAGATGACGAGCTCCTCTACCGCACCTTCCCGACGACTCTGCAGAAGTCCGCCGCTGAATGGTATAACGACTTGCCGGACAGATCGATTGACTCCTTTGGTGATCTGTCCCACAAGTTTCGTATGCAATTTCGAGCAGGGCTTAGAAGGAAGAATGCCCTTGACTATCTGTTTACTGATTGCACGCGAGGGCGTGCACGATCCAAGTAAGATGCACACGCCCTCCTCCCAAGAGAAGGAGTGTCCAATGCAATATAAACCCGTGAGTACGGGGTCGAATCCACAGAGACAACTCGTTTCACAATCACAGTCTCAATTGGTTAAGGAAAGGCTAAAGGTGTTGGTACAACCAACTAAACTAACACTGTGTTGTGAGAGAGTGTGGGGTGACAATGTCGAGCCAAACCTAAGGTAGGTAGGGTTGAGACCAAAGTGTGGAGCTAGTCAAGCAAGGAGAAGTGTGTGGAACGGGATGTCGTTAGGTTCATGGGTTGATTAGCAATAGGTTCATCCCAAATGAATCAACCCTCGCATCCATTTTAAGGTATGCGGGGTTGTGCACATATGTAATGCCCTTAAGGCACACCGTCGTTCTGCGACCCCTCCAAGGGTAATGCACGATTCATTGATGTGTTGATTAGTGGGTTGACATCCCTAACTTAAGCTCGTGAGTCAATCCTTGCATCTGTGTCAATAGGATGCACGGATCGTGCATGTAGGTGTGACCCTTAAGGTACACCACCGTTCTATGGTCCCACAAAAAGTAGCGCACGACTTATTTAAATCTAGGGCATAACTCCGCAATCTACACTACTAGCATCCATTTCAAGGTATGCTAATCCAATTAAATGCATGAGATGAATCATTACCAATCAACCTCACAAACACTAGCTAATCCCAATTCCACACACTATTGGCTCTAGGCCTTCATAATGAAAACAAGATGATAAACATTAATGAGCATTTATTACAAGCCATTAAGCAAATAATTATCCAATGAATCTCACTTTCGTTCAATAACCATTCACAAATATTCATACAAAGCAATAGAAACCAATAGCTACAAGAGAGGGGAAGAAATCACCCAATAAAGCCCTAAAAATCCATGCTCTTCCCTCTCTTGCTCCTCCTCCAAGCTCTCCTTGCCTCCAATGGCCTCCAAGCCCTGGCCCTAGCCTTAGGGGGAGAAGATGGGGCTCTCCTAGCCCCAATAGAACAGTAGAAACGAGAGATAGTTTGCTGGAATTAGCCCAGGCTAAAAAATACCCTCATTTGCGCATTGCGGGTCTGAGATGGCCTTGCGGGTCGGGTCGCTAGGCGCCCGACCCGCCCGCAAAGAGGCGCGTGCGCTCCACCGTTTTGAAACGGCCCGGGTCAGGTCGGCAAGTGCTGCCCGACCCGCTTGAAGCGAGGCCAAGCCCGCTGGGTTTAAAGGGGGCACGCACGGGGCGCGTGCCCCTGCTTGCTGCGGGAAGGCAGGCCGGCCACGCGGGCCGGCCCGTTGGGCCTGTATTTAAATGCAGTGACCCGCATGGGAAGCCCGCTGGTGCTGGCGGTTGGATCAATGCCACATGGCACCCACAGATTGCGCCACGTGGCGCCCTCTTTTAAATCCCATTTCACTTTTAAAAATGTCATTTCTCCTCCAAACAATTCACCAAAAATACCCAGAAAAATCCCAGAAAATTTTAAAAAATCACCAAGACTCTCAGTAGTACCTGAAAAATAGGAGAAGAAGAAATTAGTCCATATAATGCTGTTTTGTGCAAAGAGTACAAATAAGCTCTAATATGAAACATAAAGTGATAATACACTTAAGAGAGCAAGATTAAGCCTAATCTTTATCACAAAATAGGCGTAGTTAGGGGGTATAAATATACACGTTTCACTATGAATCACACCCCATAACTAGCATTTTGCTAGTCCCTAGCAACATAAGCGATAATTTCGGATTAAAGTGAAAACATGCACCAAACTCAAAATATCATCATGGCATACTCCACATGTTATTTCCAAATGAATTCAAAGCCAATATACACAAAGTATGAGATGAAATAACCAATGACACTCTCCTCAATCCAATTCAAAGAAAAGTAGGGTAATAAGCACTGTATCACATTCTTTGGGATAATGCGCAAATGGCAAAGTTTCCAATTTTCAATGAAATGGCCAAAACAAAA
Organism: Scilla litardierei; assembly: GCA_030789695.1. Taxonomy (NCBI): domain Eukaryota; kingdom Viridiplantae; phylum Streptophyta; class Magnoliopsida; order Asparagales; family Asparagaceae; genus Scilla; species Scilla litardierei. Next base: position 48,959,731 of record CM061141.1, read on the forward strand.
GAATTTCCTTCTAAGTTGTGGGAGATGAGATTGCATCACTCATGTTGCTTATTCTTTCATTTATTCATTTATTTTTTCTTTTTCTTTTTTTTCTCTATTTTTTGTATTCTTTTTGATTTTGGTATGTTTATGTTTATGTTTTGCATACATGCAATCATGCTATGAAATGCAAACACTGTCACCTTGCATACATGCGATAACGCTATATAGGTAAAGGGATGGAATGGTCCACTGAATCTCATCTTTGGCTTCCTCCCCAATGTTTCGTGGGGCACCGGCTACTCAATTTGATTAGAAAACCATTCACTTCTTTTACTCTCTCTTTCTCATTCTAAACATGAATTATCAACTCATCCACCCACTCCTTAGGAGGAAAACAAAACATACACCATTGGCCACATCCTATCCAATCAAAAACTAAGTCATTCATCCCAATTCATGCAATCACTTACACCAAACTATTCCCGAATTATTTCAAAGAAAGTATCACAACATATAAAATAGTTTCATACATGGCATAATAACATTTGACTCCAAAATAGAAAAGAAATTAAAACACGCCAATCAAACATCTATAAATTTGATACCAAAGTAATAATCCGAAAAAATTGCATGAAATTAAACATGTAGAGACTAAGCAAAAGAAATGTGATGGAGGTAAGGATGGAGGCACCAAAAAGATATGCTCAAAATGAATGAATGATGATGATGATGAATGAGAATTTTTTATTAACATCAAAATTTTTCATAACTACCCAAAACTAGCATCCAACTTCATAGTTCACTCTCCCCCAACTAGAAATGAGTATTGTCCGCAATGGTTGAAGTGAAACTAGATATTATTCACTATGCTAGAGGGAAAACAATCATATTAAAGCAAACATGCAAAAACAAACTAAACTAAAAAAATTTATTTTTTTTCTTTATTTACACTAAGTAAAGGAAGGAATACACCTTAGAAAAAGGCGAATCTCGAATATGTAATGGTGGAGGCAGCTGCTCTATCATATCCTTTCGTTTCTCAGCCAGATACTTTGGAAACGAAGCTCCTCCAGCTTCCTTAGATCATAGCAACACAACTCCCAGCATCTCCTAGAATATGCTCCTGTGTCCTGCAGGAGACAAGCTGTGTTAATCCAAGGAAAATAAGTAAGACTTCCAATGAAGGAAGTCCAAATAGGGGTCGTCATAATAAAAATAAGGATATGAATATGTATGACAACGATCTGAATCTATAATGTATTGAAATGAAGCGTGAGATTCAGAAATGAAGGGAAAAGTGTGATGAGAACTTTCCTGAATGGCGATGCTATCACCTGGCTGATGCGAATCCTCAGGAGGAGGGTGAAATGGCTGCAGGGGCAAGTGTGGAGGAGAAGGCATTGCAGACTCAATGTAGATCATCTCGCAGTCACTGTCGCTCGCCGCATCCTCGCCATCAAAGGTAATGGCATCTGCAGTCATCCCTGGACTCTGTGGTCTACCCTGATTATTATCATCCTGGATGATGGACTAATGCGTGCCCTGAGGTGTTTGAAGTGATGGCTGCTGAACTGAATCTATAGGGAGGGAGGGCTCGGGCTCCAAAGTAGTCTGTAGGTTGTACCACGTGCACTCATCCTCCTCAATACCACCATAGTAAACCATCTCAGCAGTCCATCCAAGATGCTCGCACACCTCCAGCTGTGGTAATGGATCAGACAAGTAATGTGACTTAGGCACTTCGATATCATTTATATCACTCTCGCCTGGACACATCTCCATCTTATCATCACCACCAACCCAACGAAACTGCATCGTGTCTCCAACGAGGGTGACACACACTCCATCATCCATCTCTTACTGATCCTCAATATGCAATCTCTCCACGTCCTCTACCTGGCTCTCTTGCAACCCATCATCCTGCTATGCTCTGTATCCCATGGGGTCACAAGAAAAAGAGCCCAAAGGTGGCTCCCCAGACTGACACTGCACCTGCTATGCATCTTGAAGTGGAAGCGGGGACTGGCCATCATCCTCATACCCAAGTGAAGGTTCTCCAGATGGCACAGTCTGCTCCCACTCTGCAAGGTCCCTCAGGTACAACCATGCATCATCTGTAGTGTATGCAAAGAAATCTCCGACGCTGTTCATTTGCACAAAGTCTCGTGTCGACGGCTGCAACCATGTGTAGAAAATCCGAAGTAGATCCTCTGCGCTGAAAGCATGGCATGAACACCCAAGCACTAAACCATCGAACCTCTCCAGAACCTAACAATAAGTCTCACCGTCAAACTGGACAAAGCTCGCCATGTGTTGCTCAAATGCCTAGCGCATGTGTACCTGATTCCTGTAATAAGTAGGAAAGAAAGCTCGAAAAAAATCAGTCTGAAAAGAAAGCCATGTAGAAAAAGAATCTCGAGGATATGCATCAAACCAAATTTTAGCATCATATCTCAAAATATGTTGGAACACTTTAAAATAAACAAAATCTGCACAAGTGTTCTCATCAAACAAATCCCAAAACTCTTTTCTACAACATTTTTCAAACTTTGGCATAAATGAACTAGGATTTTCCAACCCCATACCGTGAAAGAACGGTGGGAGTTGGAAATTCTCCATATCAGCATCGCTAAAGTTTGAAAATGAATCCATAAGAAAAAAATTTATATACAAAAGATTTTTAAAAAATAAAAGAAAGAAAGAAAGAAAAATGACTCAAAAAAGTATAAAATAAACAACCAAAAGGACTCAACACTAAGCTAGAAGTACTTCACCTTAAGTGTCCAAAACCAACCGAAAATGTGAATGTGAAAATTGTTGTCCCCGGCAACGGTGCCAAATGATTACACGCGAGGGCGTGCAAGATCCAAGTAGGATGCACACGCCCTCCTCCCAAGAGAAGGAGTGTCCAACGCAATATAAACCCATGAGTACGGGGTCGAATCCACAGAGACAACTCGTTTCACAATCACAATCTCAATTGGTTAAGGAAAGGCTAAAGGTGTTGGTACAACCAACTAAACTAACACGTGTGTTGTGAGAGAGTGTGGGGTGACAATGTCGAGCCAAACCTAAGGTATGTATGGTGGAGACCAAAGTGTGGAGCTAGTCAAGCAAGGAGAAGTGTGTGGAATGGGATGTCATTAGGTTCATGGGTTGATTAACAATAGGTTCATCCCAAATGAATCAACCCTCGTATCCATTTTAAGGTATGCGGGGTTGTGCACATATGTAATGCCCTTAAGGCACACAGTCGTTCTGCGGCCCCACCAAGGGTAATGCACGATTCATTGATGTGTTGATTAGTGGGTTGAAATCCCTAACTTAAGCTCGTGAGTCGATCCTTGCATCCGTGTCAATAAGATGCACGGATCGTGCATGTATGTGTGACCCTTAAGGTACACCACCGTTCTACGGCCCCACAAAAAGTAGCGCACGACTTATTTAAATCTAGGGCATAACTCCGCAATCTACACTACTAGCATCCATTTCAAGGTATGCTAATCCAATTAAATGCAAGAGATGAATCATTACCAATCAACCTCACAAACACTAGCTAATCCCAATTCCACACACTATTGGCTCTAGGCCTTCATAATGAAAACAAGATGATAAACATTAATGAGCATTCATTACAAGCCATTAAGCAAATAATTATCCAATGAATCTCACTTTCATTCAATAACCATTCACAAATATTCATACAAAGCAATAGAAACCAATAGCTACAAGAGAGGGGAAGAAATCACCCAATAAAGCCCTAGAAATCCATGCTCTTCACTCTCTTGCTTCTCCTCTCCAAGCTCTCCTAGCCTCTAATGGCCTCCAAGCCCTAGCCCTAGCCCTAGCCTTTGGGGAAGAAGATGGGGCTCTCCTAGCCCCAATAGAACAGTAAAAACGAGTGATGGCGCTGGAATTAGCCCAAGCCGAAAAATACCCTCATTTGTGCATTGCGGGTCAGGTCGCTGGGCGCCCGACCCTCCCGCAAAGAGGCGTGCATGTTCCAGCGTTCTAAAACAGCCTGTGTCGGGTCAGCAAGTGCCGCCCGACCCGCTTGAAGCGGAGCCAAGCCCGCTGGGTTTAAAGGGGGCACGCACGGGGCGCGTGCCCCCGCTTGCTGTGAGAGGGCGGGCTGGCCACACGGGTTGGCCCGTTGGGCCTGTATTTAATATCTATTTTTTATACATTTGTTTGCACAAATGCAGTGGCCCGCGTGGAAGCCCGCTGGCGCTGGTGGTTGGATCAGCGCCACGTGGCACCCCCAGATTGCGCCACGTGGCGTCCTCTTTTAAATCCTATTTCCCCCTTTTAAAATGTCATTTCTCCTCTAAATAATTCACCAAAAATACCCAGAAATCCCAAAAAATTCTGGAAAATCCCCAAGACTCACAAGAGTACCTGAAAAATAGGCGAAGGAGAAATTAGTCTATATAATGCTGTTTTGTGCAAAGAATGCAAATACGCTCTAATATGAAACATAAAGTGATAATACACTTAAGAGATCAAGATTAAGCCTAATTTTTAGCACAAAATAGGGATACTTAGGGGTATAAATATACACTTTTCACTACGAATCATTTACGATAGTCCAGGAGGAAGGGGAGACCCTCCAAAGGTTCCAACGGTGCTTCAACGAAGAGCATCTTAGCATGACAAGCTTGCCATGGTAGCCTTCAAGAAGGGGCTCACCATTCGCAGTTTGCACAAATCCCTCCTCCATGACCCGCCAATGGACCTCGATGCTCTCTTCTCCAGAGCGGACTAGTTCATGCTTAGTGAGGAGTCGTTGGGGGCGAAGAAAGCTGTTACCCCAGCCGAGCGTCCAAGAGCTGAGCCCCGGCCTCCACCTATGCCAAGGCATGATGACCGCCCCCGAGGGCGAGATCAAGATCACCCCGAGGGCATGCTGAGGGAGACCCCCGAGGGCAGGTCACCCCGGACCTCTGAGGGGGTTCCACGCTTCTAGGAACCCCGCTCCTAGGAACGGACCTGAGAGAGCACTGGAGGAGGTGCAATATACAAGGCTCAATGCCTCGCTGGCCAAAGTGATGGCAGCGGCCAAGACGGGTGGACTTCTTAGAGATCCACCCCCGGAGATGAGGGGAAATCCAAACACGCGCAATGCGTAGAAGTACTGTCGGTACCACCGCGACCACGGCCACGACACCGACAATTTCTTTGCTTTGAAGAGAGACATAGAACGGCTAATCCAGGGTGGCCACCTTCAGAGGTTCATCGATCATGAAGGCCGGAGGCACGAAGGGCGAACTCCAGTGGAACCTGTCTGGTAGGACCAGGCCCAAAGCTGTGAACTTGCCGCCCATCCAATCACTGGTCCGATCATGCTCATAGATGTGATATGCGGTGGAACGACCTCAGGCGGAACCTCCGCGTCGCTAAGGAAGAATTATGTGAGACATGTCATGGTGGAGAGCACTGGTGAGGGGGCGAAGCGAAGAAGGGCAGCTCCACCCTCCCATCTCCTTCTTTGATGATGACCTGAAGGGGATTGAGCTGCCATGTGAGACGCCATCTTTATCGAGGCACTTATTGGGCCGGCGATTGTGAGCATGCTCTTGGTCGACACCGACAGCTCGTGCGACATACTGTTTTTGTCGATGATCCAGAAGATGTGGCTGGATGAGGCAGATTTAAAACCATGCTTGGGCCCGATTGTCGGCTTCACTGGCCATTCGGTGCCCATTGTTGGAACGATCGATTTGCACGTCACCCTTGGAGAGAGGCCGAGGATAGTCACGAGAATGACGCAGTTCGTCGTCCTCAACATCCCCTTGGCATACAATGGCATTATAGGACGGCCTTACATGACCACCGTCGAAGCTCTTCCCTCGCTGCTACACCAGATGATAAAGTTCCAGACTCCGTACGGGGTTGGACAAGTGCGAGGAAGCCAGAGGCTCTCACGAAGTTGCTATGTCGGCTCCACCAAATATAAGCAGCCCGAGCAAGCCCTGTCAGCCGAACTCCTTGACGGTCGGGAGGACTTGGAACATCAGCGACCAACCCCGGTGGAGGGCATAGAGGAGGTGCTGCTGACAGAGGAGGCGGACAAAACTGTGTCGATCGGCACGAAGTTAACAGTGAAGCTGAGGGTGGGGCTGATAGACCTCCTCAGGGAAAATGCTGACATCTTTGCATGGTCGTCCTCTGATATGCTTAGAGTCGATAAGGGGGTGATCACCCATGAGCTGCATGTCGACCATGAAGACTGCCCGGTTCGACAAAAGAAACGGTGCGCTGGGGGAGAGAAAGCGCGTGTAGCGGGCGAAGAGGTGGAGCGGCTCCTCGAAGCTAAATTCATTAGAAAGATGAGCTATCCTGATTGGCTTGCTAATGTGGTGATGGTAAAGAAGCCCAGCGGTAAATGGCGAATGTGCGTGGACTTCACCGACCTCAATAAAGTCTGCCCAAAGGATAGCTTCCCGCTACCAAGGATCGACCATCTGGTGGGCAATGCCTCAGGGTATGAACTCCTACCTTTTATGGATGCCTTTTCAGGCTACAACCAGATATAGATGGTGACCGAGGATGAGGAGAAGACGGTGTTCATCATGGACCGGGGGACATTTTGCTACACCAAAATGCCATTCAGGCTCAAAAACGCCGGAGCAACCTACCAATAGATGGTCGACAAAATCTTCCATCCCCAGGTTGGCAGGAATTTGGAGGTCTATATCGACGACATGTTGGTGAAATCGAAGAAGGCCGGAGATCATCTCGCCGACCTGGAGGAGACATTCCAAAAGGTGCGGCTCTACAACCTGCGGCTCAACCAGCCAAATGCATATTCGGCATCGAGTCGGGAAAGTTCCTTGGCTTTATGATCACCAAGCGAGGAATTGAGGCCAACCATGACAAGATCGCCGCCTTCACCAACATGACGGAGCCAAGGACGATCCGGGACATGCAGAGGCTGAATGGACGGATCGCCGCGCTTGGAAGATTCCTGTCAAAGTCTGCAGAGAGATCACTCCCATTCTTCAAGATTATTCGGAAGGCCCTCGCTGAGAGGAAGGGCGTAAGAAAGGTGGTGGAGTGGGATGACTCCAGCACAAGAGCTTTCGACGAGCTGTAGGCCTACCTGCAAAGTCCACCGCTGCTTGCAAAGCCCAAAGAAGGAGAGCAGCTCAGCCTCTACCTCGCCACAACTGAGAAGTTGTAGGCTCGGTCCTAATAAAGGAGGACGAGGGAATCCAGAGGCTAGCCTACTATGCCAGTCGGGTGCTCCGAGATGCAAAGACCCACTATGACCCCATCGAGAAGATCGCCTACTGCCTGGTTCTGACCGCAAGGAAGCTCCGACCATACTTCCAGGCGCACACCATTGTCATCTACACAAATTCGTCGCTGGAAAAGAACTTGAGGAGGCTAGAGAGGTCGGGCCGAATGCTGCATTGGAGTGTCGAGCTCAGCGAGGTCGACATTATCTACAAACCAAGGGCAGCGATCAAGGGGCAAGCACTTGCGAACTTCGTGGCGGAGTGCACCATGGTAGAGAATGGCGAGGCTCTACCCAACAGTCGCTTGGGTGCGGCACCCCAGAAGCTCGCCGTCGAAAGTCCTCCCTTTACTTCCACCCAGTCTGACGGCAAGCAGTGGGTCGTCCACGTCGATGGATCAGCCACATCATCAGGGAGCAGAGCCGGCATTGTAATAGAGACTCCGGAGGGGAGCCTATTAGAGTATGCCCTCCACTTCAATTTCTCAGCGACCAATAACATGGCAGAGTACGAAGCCACCCTCAACAGCCTAAAGCTCTACCGGGCGCTTGGAGCAACGAATGTGTTGTTGATCAGCGATTCAAGGCTGGTTGTCGAGCAAATTGAAGGAAGCTTCGAGGCAAGGGATGATGTGATGAAGCGATACCTGAAATGCGCCAGTGCCAAACTCCTCAAATTTATGATGGCGACGGTCCAACATATGCCGAGGTCGAACAATCTTCGCGTTGATGCCCTCTCAAAGTTGACTTCATCTTCTCCGGTAGAAATCAGAAAAGCCATCTACATTGAGAACTTATTGATGCCCAGCATTGAGGAGGGCGAATTAATATGCGTCGACCCAGAGTCATCGTGGATGAGCCCGATCATCGCCTACCTGAAGACTGGAGCCCTACCAGAGGATATGCTGGAGGCACGGAAGACCGAGATACGGGCTTTATCGTTCGTGATCTTCGACGACGTACTCTATCGAAAGCATCATACGAAGAACGACGTATTGCCCTACTTAAAGTGCCTTGGACAGAGAAGAGCCGAGGAGGTCATCCGCGAGATACATGAAGGATTCTACGGGAATCATCATGGTGGTTGCACCATGGCACATAAGGCAGTCTGGTAGGGCTACTATTTACCTACTATGCTGAAGGATGCAATCAACTTCGTCAAACAGTGCAAGGAGTGCCAAAAATTCTTCAAGCATATAATGGCTCCTCCCGCCGAACTGATTCCAATCCTCAGTCCGGTTCCATTTGCGAAGGGGGCCTCGACATCCTCGGACCGTTCCAGATGGCAACCGGAGGAAGAAAGTTCCTAGTTGTCGCCATCGATTACTTCACCAAGTGGATAGAAGCGGAGCCCCTAACACGCATTACCTCAAAAGACATGAAGAACTTCATCTAGAAGTCTGTCATATGCCGCTTCGGGATACCCCGCTTCATATTGATGGACAACGGGACACAGTTTGACTCCATGAACTTCGAAGAATTCTGCTCAGACTGTGGCATCAACCTCCACTTGGCCTCTGTAACGCAACTGCAGTGCAATGGCATGGCCGAGGTAGCGAACAAGTGCATCTTTGAACCCCTGAAGAAGAAGATCAACAACACTCCTAGATCTTGGCCTAACGAGCTACCTGGCATGCTTTGGTCTTATTGCACCACCTACAATGCTTCAACTGGCGAGAGCTCCTTCATGCTAGCTTATGGGACGGAAGCCATCGTCCCGGTGGAGGTCGGCGAACATTCTCTCTGCCTTTAGTACTTCGACGAACAAGCGAATGAAGAAGGCCTCGACCTCAATACCGAACTCCTAGATGAGGTAATGGATCGTGCTCTAGCATGTCTTATCAAGCACAGCCATAGGATGGCGAGGTATTACAATTCTCAGGGGAAGAAGTGAAGCTTCAGAGTTGGCGACCTCGTCCTTAGGGACGCCACCTTCAAACCCAAGGTCGACTGCCATGGAAAGCTGTCCATCAAATGGGAGGGCCCCTACAAAATAGCAGACGCCGTAGGACCCATAACCTACATTTTGGCGAACATGGAGGACGAAGAACTAGCTCATCCATGGAACGCCCAATACTTACACAAGTACTATCAATAAAATTTGTAATTTTATATTTGTACATACAATGTGTTGTTTGAATAAAATTTTCAGATCCCCTCCAAGATAGAAAGCGCCTCCATAAAGGTCGCCTTAATAATCTGGAGCGGGCTAATTCACTACAAGTAAACTCTTGTATTTTTGTTTGTACTTGTGTTTTACGTGAACTAAAATTGCAGCCTGCCATACAAACCGGAGTGATAAATGCGGGGTCGGCTACGGCCCATTTATACCCGCACTCTTGAAGACCTCCGGGGCAGTTTGTCATCCAAACTGGAGTGATAAATGCGGGGAGGCGACAGCCCAATACCTGCCCTCTCAAAGACCTCCGGGGCAGTTCGCCATCCAAACCGGAGAGATAAATGCAGGGAGGCGACTGCCCAATATCCGTCCGATTACAGAGGATGCAGGGAGGCAACGGACCAATACTCACCCTCTCAAAGATCTCTGGGGCAGTTCACCATCCAAACTGGAGTGATAAATGCGGGGAGGCGACGGTCCAATACCCGTCCGATTACAGAGGATGCGGGGAGGCGACGGCCCAATATCCGCCCTCTCAAAGACCTCTGGGACAGTTTGCCATCCAAATCGGAGTGATAAATGCGAAGTTGGTTATAGCCCATCTATACCCGCACTCTTGAAGACCTCTGGGGCAGTTCTCCATCCAAACTGGAGTGATAAATACGCGGTCGGCTATGGCCCATCTATACCCGCACTCTAGAAGACCTCCGGGGAAGTTCGCCATCCAAACCGGAGTGATAAAAGCGGGGCATGCCACATGCAACCCCCTCAAAAGACCCTGGAGGTGATCAATCTCTACAAAGAACTTCGCCAAATCAATCACACTCACACTCCACAACATTCTGCTTCTCCGGGGCAGTAGCCACTTCCAAGCAGAAAGTTGGGGGCATACACACTAAGGCAAAAAGTGTCGATAAGTAGCAACACATGCAAAAAAGATAAACAAGGTGAACCGCCTAAGGTATATTTCATTAAAGTTAAAGCTGATACATTTCCATTAAGCTTTCTACACTAGTCCTACGCCTGGCCCCGAGACCGGCCTTACATATGCTACCCCCAACCGCCTTATGGCACCTCTGTGTTGAGTATTGGTGTTTCATACCAATGTTATTTTGATGAAGATCACAACATTATGTTATTGCTAATGACTCTTGTAACGACCACTTTTCGTTGAACGTTGTTCGTGCACGTGCTTTTGGCCGTGCACGTGTTTATTTTGGACTTTATTTGATTGTGAACACTTTTGTGTGATATGCCATTGTGAACGTCTCTGAGAGTAGTAAATAGTGGCACTATCTTGGAACGACACTTCTCGAGTCGTTTTTCCACAATTTAGACTTACCCGATGAGACGTGACGATTTTCACTTTTGACGGGAGACGTTTCTATTTTTAGTTTCGTCGTCCGACGTCAAATTTGAGATCTGTCTTCTTAGTTAGCTCACATTCGTCGTCACGATCACCACGATATTTATTTTATAATTTTTGGAGTTTATTTGACCACTTTTATATTTTTAACAAGTCTTATATTATTTTTAATAATTAATTTATAAATTATTTTCGGCCAAATAAAATTTATTTGAGTTTTAAACGTTTTAAAGAATTTTTGAGCCAATTTCCAGCTCATTTGGACCAAGTCAAACCCTTGGGGGAGTTAGAGTAGTTGGAATTCAAATTTTAAATTATTTTAATATTCTAATCCTATTAGATTTAGCCCTAGACCAAGTCAACCCATCTATACTATATAAGCAACCCCTAGGAAGACCTATTTTCGCAAGAAATTAGCCCTAGCCCCTTCCAAAACTCAAATTGGACGTTGCGACGATTCGTCGCAACGTTGCGACGTTCAGCTGCCGCACGACCGAGAAAAACGCCCCCGTTCCTCCGCTCCGACCGATAGCAGCCCCCGCACCCACCGCCGCCCGCATCGCTTCACAGCGCCCGACCCGTTCCCTCGGTCTGACCGACTGCTTGGCCCGCACCTCGCTCCGCACAGCGCTCCGCACCGTGCCCGCTTCGTTCCCCCGCTCCGCACAGCGTCTGACCGGTAGCCCCGCCCGCAGCGACCGACGTTGCAACGTTGCAACGTTGCAACATCGCCCGCCCCGCTCTCCAAGCGCACGACCGACCGCTCCCATCGATCTGACCGAAGGAAGCGCCCGCACCCGCTGCTGCGACCGACCCCCGCTGCTGCACAGCTCCGTTTCCCCGCAGCGACCGAGAGAATCTCCCGCATTGGAGGGGTACGACCGAGAGCCACTTGTCGCAACCCCGCATCCGTCGCACCACTTGCCTCCATGGGCCCCCCAAGTTCTCCAGAGTTATTGTGGGTCCCCCAAAGGTCCCTAGGACTACTGTGGGCCCCACCTAGGTGCGTTCTCTTTGACGACTTGCCGCGTACGACGTCGTCGCACGTCGTAGCCCGTCGTCACACGTGCGAGCTTTGGAATCTGGAATCGTCGACCGGGTTGTTTGCTCTGAAATTTCCAGCGATGAATCTAATTGGAATCTGGACTTGGAGCGCGATCTTTTATTCCAACCCCCGGCGTCGCTACCCGACGCCGGTGTAGCTTCCGCGTCGTGTTGAGGTAACGTTTTGCACCCATAGGACCCCCAACCAAATTGCATGCTAACCAAGACTAAAAATCAGTATTTTAAAGTATTTTAAATGTTTTAGCATTCACTAATCAAGATTAATAAAACGGATGTAGGCCGGTGGACTTGTGCACGTAGGAATCGTGACTTTGGACTCGTTGGACGGTGTTTTCTTGACGTGATAGTTGCAGGCAAGTGAAACTTGCCAACTCTTGTGTAGGGCCATGTTTTTAGGCCACTTACTTGTTTCTAGCGTAAAAGAGACTAGTCAGTGAAATGATAGCTGACTAGACGCCTACTTGATCTAGTTTGACAACGAAACTAGATCCGTCACCTAATTGATCTAGCTTGACAACGAAGCTAGATCCAACCTTTAAACTTGTTGTTCATGCATACTAAACTGTCACGTTTACTTTCCTTACCTGTACGCCTTACTACTTGTCATGTCATGTCATTCCTGCATTGAATGTCGCATTGGTAGCACACGCTACAATACTTGTACTTGTACTCCCTTGACTGGCTAGGTGCACCCCTAGACCAGCAAGGCAAAACACTTCCTGGCTCGTGTTCCAGAAGCGAGCATTCCCGTTCGGGGGTAAGGCCCTGGCTCGACACACGTGGAGGGGTAGGGATAAACGATCACTTGAGCTTAGGAGTTGGCCCGCGCAGCCACTCTAGCCAAAAGGCGGAATCTCTGTGCACGAGGTGCTTACTTTCATTGTCTTGTACTTGTCTTGTGAATGATTCATGTAATACTTGCCATCCATGCCATGCCATGCTCGTACTTTACTTTACTTTACTTTACTTTACCTGCTGCACTCATACTTTAACTGCCATGTCATTGCATCATGCTAGAACTGCTAGGTTGCTCTTACTTGTACTTTCAGTTTCACTTGCACAAGTCTTCCAGTCTTGCTGACATGTGCCCCTTTCTCTTTGGGTGTCACATGTTAGACCCTGAGCCAGAGATAGTTGTAGCGGACGAGGTAGTTGCTGACACTGAGCCTACGTTCGTCGAGGAGTTCGTGGACACCGGAGACCAGTTTTAGAGACTGTTGGCGTTGCTTTTGCTTTAGGTTGCTGTTAGATGTCGGTGCTTGCACCATTACTTTGTTGTTGTACTTTGTACTTTTGTTGGCCATGCTCGGCCTCTTTTAGACTCTTTTCTTTTAGCCTGGTGGCTTTTCTGTGATGTTGAGATTTATTGCTATGGATATTCTGAGATGTTTCTTTTGTCTCTTTCGTTATTATTATCTTTGTTTCGTTTCGCGTTGCAAGGACCTGCAGTTTTAATTTGATTGACGCTTCTCGGACTTGCAGCTTTGTAGCTTCAAGTCTGAGCGGACCTTCTCACGCTTCGCCTCCACGTTCTTGGGAAGCGGGGCGTGACAGGTTTTGTTGGTGGCCCATGCAGGTCCGGTCTTGCAATTGCGAATTAATGGAACAACGATAATAACGGAATGTCCATTAAATAAATTGCAACATCCGAGTAATAAGCCCTGAGTTTAGTTGTTTTCTTAGGACACTAGGTGATAAGAAGGCTTAGTTAGACGTCTGTGCTTGCTAATTAAGGGGCCCTGATTGTAGTTAGACTCCCTTTTAGCAATTTATTTAATCGTCGTAGGAGTTACCTTAGTGGTCCTTGTTTACCCCTGACCATATTAGACCTCTAAAATTTCCTTTTGTCGTTCACTTTGGTTCATCGATTTCGGACCAAGCTGAACGCATTTCATTACCGTCCAGCCCCTTAGAAGGTCTTAGTGCCTAGTTCCAAATCTTTAGTTGGTCGACCGTAGGGGTTTCCCCGTAGATCCTTCAGAATCATATCCTAGGCGTATGTATGTTCTGATCACCTGACCAAATTTCCTTGCCTCGATTCACGAGATCGCCTCATGACGATCGTCGTCACTCTTCGAACATCTCCATTACAAATCCTGAATCTTCTGAAAGTATTTTTCAATCTTCTCTTCCACTAAGTTTAACTTTGTTCGAAATTTTAATATACCTATATTTCATCCTCCTTCATTGATTCAGGTTTTTAAAAACGTTTGTCGAAATTTTGAACTCTAGCTTATAATATTTTCCAGCTTATATCTTTCGTGCCTATGTAATTGCGTTGCCCTTCATATATTAATTTTCTAAAGAACCGTACTTTTATTTTTTCCCAATACGATTTATAATTTTCCTTCTTATACGAATGAAACGTCGCGTTTACTTTAATATACTTTCAAGACACATGGAATTTCAGCTTTCAGCAAGTTGGTTTTGCTCGTCGTTTTCGCTACTTCAGATTTTTGCAAAATTACTATTTTCATAACCACTTTCTAATTTAGACCCTCCATGATTTGATTTTAAAGACTTGCTATTCGATCTTGATAATTCTTATACTAAGTCGTTAATATTATTTTCCGTGCACCATACATACTTTCAATTATTTTTATATCCGTACCAGACTTGTTGTGTTCGTATATTAAGAACCTTATGTAAATTAGTTTCTCATTTCTGGCAAACCCTGGTTCTCTAAAAATTAGTTTCAAAATTGATTATTCTCAATTTTCCATAGCCCAAAGAGTTTTGAAAGCATTTAACCTGAGTTTAAATTTTGCCGTTACTTGATTTCATTCTTCGACTTTCCAAAACTTTTTGACAAAATTATATTAAATCACTGACGTATAAATTTCCTAAACCACGTCTTTCATATTCGTGTAAATAATTTTTCTTCCTTTTATAAATTTTTTTTAACCCAGTGGACCATTTTCTCCTATTATGAATATTCGACCCAAACTCATTTTGAACAACTCGTTTATCGCTCTCCAAATATTTCTTTTCAGACGAGGATTCCAACTTTTGATGTACAACAGTTTTCAAACTCCGCGTATTTTAGCTTATGCTACTTACCCTATTTCCCTTTCTGTATCCTATTTAAGCATCACTACATCTCCATTTCCCACGACCTAAACATCACCATTGAGTCTATGTTTCATCTAACCAAGCTATCTCCTTGTATTCGTCCTATCTGAACTCGTGCCTATCGATCCTTCCCTCGTCACGCCCTCGACCTCGACCTCCCTCTATTGCTTAGGCTTTAGTGTCCATCAATGTCTGTGTCAACCCATAATTGTTAGTAGGCCCTGGGACCTTGTGAGGTAGTCGTAGTGCACGTACCTAAGTTGTGTACGTGGGCTTGAATGAGAATTCCCATAGTATATTGATGCTGCCTATTGAGTGATATATATATATACTCGGAGTTATTCGTGATATTATGAAGTTGTCGTGGGTTAGGAGTTATAGATTTTTTTGTGGATAGCTATACTATACTATGGATGCCGGTGTGTATTAGAGTTAGCGTTGAAATATCTAAGTTGTGAATGTAGTTAGAGATACTTACAATGGTTGAAATAAATGATTGGTAAAGCTATGTGTATGTTAGTAGTGATAATAATAAGAGTACGTATGGTTAAGAGGGTAGGCCTATTATGTGATCTATATGTTAGCACGTATGAGTGTGTGCTCGTATGTGGGTATGTATTGTGTTTAGACGTAAGTAGTTATGTTTTGATGCCTGAGTATATAGGTGATATACATATGGAAGTAGGAGTATAATTTTGATTGGTATTGCTTGCTCTTGCGGGATGTTGCATGCGTGCATACCGTGAGGTATACACGACTATTGCACATCTTAATTATGTATGTATAGGTGTATTAGTATACTAATTATAGGTAGCAGGCTATGGTGTGGATATATACATTATTTATGTGTGACTATACGGTGAATGTTTGTACTAGAGGGGGTATTATAAATATGTGGGTGCTGATGTCGGTAATGTTATTATTATGGTATATAATTAGTTTGAACTATGTGGGTGTTATCTAACTAAATATTAAGTGTGATTGATTTATGGAATGTATATGGTTGTATTGGTATATGCATATATATATATATATATATATATATATATATATATATATATATATATATATATATATATATATATATATATATATATATATAATGGAGTGGTATTGGTATATGTATGAATGCCGTGTTACGTATATAGAATATTCTGATGTGTGTACTGAGTATCACTCAAGCTTGAGTGGGTATACTCTAAGTACATTGAATGTATGTTTGTAGTTTGAATATAGCGATGTTTGATGCATGTATAGTGACAGGAGTGTTTGTGCCTGGTTGTGTTACGCACATGATTGTGGGTCGCTACACCAGTATATAGTTATAGGTGTTGGTCTTGTGGTATAGCTAATTACTAAGGACTTGCTCGTGTGAACGTATGTGTACTAGCTAAAACTAGGTGTGTATGTGTGCTAGTAATATAATGGTATGATTGGTATGCGTAAATGAAATGCTAGCGTGTATGGGTGTGCACCATGCACGGGTAGGTATGTGCTTAGTTATAAGCTTGATGACTATGATATATGTGGCGTGTCGTAAATACAGTTATAGGACCGTACGTAATGTGAATGTATGGTGAAATATTGGAATGCATTTGTATGACTATATATGGTGGAATTATAGTAGTGGTGAATGTATATTAGATATAGTGGATTTGATTTAATAATGGTATGGTGTGACTATATGTGATGAGATGTTTGGTATTGGATGAATATTAGAGGGTAGTATACCCTTGATGTTGTGCATAGGTAGCTATCTATACGTAGAGCAATGATTGTATTTTCTAAGTGTGACACTATCCTTATATGAGTATCTGAAATATTGTTTTGTGTTTAGGTAAGTAGTAGTTATACAAGGGATGTATGTTTATACATATGATTGCAATACATGTATGAATTTGACTGGCTATAATAGGTATAGGTATATGGCGTATGTGAATGTATATATATATGCGTGTTAGTAGTGATAATGTTTGACTACCTAGTGCGTATATAAGCATTTGTAATAGCTATACCTGGTTTGAAATATAATGTCACTTGATTGGGGTAGTTATTAGAGCGACTAGATATATTAGAAAGTCCGAGGACGGACTTTATTCTAAGGTGGGGAGGATGTAACGACAACTTTTCGTTGAACGTTGTTCGTGCACGTGCTTTTGGCCGTGCACGTGTTTATTTTGGACTTTATTTGATTGTGAACACTTTTGTGTGATATGCCGTTGTGAACGTCTCTGAGAGTAGTAAATAGTGGCAATATCTTGGAACGACACTTCTCGAGTCGTTTTTCCACAATTTAAACTTACCCGATGAGACGTGACGATTTTCACTTTTGACGGGAGACGTTTCTATTTTTAGTTTCGTCGTCCGACGTCGAATTTGAGACCTGTCTTCTTAGTTAGCTCACATTCGTCGTCACGATCACCACGATATTTATTTTATAATTTTTGGAGTTTATTTGACCACTTTTATATTTTTAACAAGTCTTATATTATTTTTAATAATTAATTTATAAATTATTTTCGGCCAAATAAAATTTATTTGAGTTTTAAACGTTTTAAAGAATTTTTGAGCCAATTTCCAGCTCATTTGGACCAAGTCAAACCCTTGGGGGAGTTGGAGTAGTTGGAATTCAAATTTTAAATTATTTTAATATTCTAATCCTATTAGATTTAGCCCTAGACCAAGTCAACCCATCTATACTATATAAGCAACCCCTAGGAAGACCTATTTTCGCAAGAAATTAGCCCTAGCCCCTTCCAAAACTCAAATTGGACGTTGCGACGATTCGTCGCAACGTTGCGACGTTCAGCTGCCGCACGACCGAGAAAAACGCCCCCGTTCCTCCGCTCCGACCGATAGCAGCCCCCGCACCCACCGCCGCCCGCATCGCTTCACAGCGCCCGCCCCGTTCCCTCGGTCTGACCGACTGCTTGGCCCGCACCCCGGTCCGCACAGCGCTCCGCACCGTGCCCGCTTCGTTCCCCCGCTCCGCACAGCGTCTGACCGGTAGCCCCGCCCGTAGCGACCGACGTTGCAACGTTGCAACGTTGCAACATCGCCCGCCCCGCTCTCCAAGCGCACGACCGACCGCTCCCATCGATCTGACCGAAGGAAGCGCCCGCACCCGCTGCTGCGACCGACCCCCGCTGCTGCACAGCTCCGTTTCCCCGCAGCGACCGAGAGAATCTCCCGCATTGGAGGGGTACGACCGAGAGCCACTCGTCGCAACCCCGCATCCGTCGCACCACTTGCCTCCGTGGGCCCCCCAAGTTCTCCAGAGTTATTGTGGGTCCCCCAAAGGTCCCTAGGACTACTGTGGGCCCCACCTAGGTGCGTTCTCTTTGACGACTTGCCGCGTACGACGTCGTCGCACGTCGTAGCCCGTCGTCGCACGTGCGAGCTTTGGAATCTGGAATCGTCGACCGGGTTGTTTGCTCTGAAATTTCCAGCGAGGAATCTAATTGGAATCTGGACTTGGAGCGCGATCTTTTATTCCAACCCCCGGCGTCGCTACCCGACACCGGTGTAGCTTCCGCGTCGTGTTGAGGTAACGTTTTGCACCCATAGGACCCCCAACCAAATTGCATGCTAACCAAGACTAAAAATCAGTATTTTAAAGTATTTTAAATGTTTTAGCATTCACTAATCAAGATTAATAAAACGGATGTAGGCCGGTGGACTTGTGCACGTAGGAATCGTGACTTTGGACTCGTTGGACGGTGTTTTCTTGACGTGATAGTTGCAGGCAAGTGAAACTTGCCAACTCTT
This sequence comes from Scilla litardierei, assembly GCA_030789695.1. Classification (NCBI taxonomy): domain Eukaryota; kingdom Viridiplantae; phylum Streptophyta; class Magnoliopsida; order Asparagales; family Asparagaceae; genus Scilla; species Scilla litardierei. The sequence goes on from CM061141.1 coordinate 48,978,343, forward strand.
GTGTAGGGCCATGTTTTTAGGCCACTTACTTGTTTCTAGCGTAAAAGAGACTAGTCAATGAAATGATAGCTGACTAGACGCCTACTTGATCTAGTTTGACAACGAAACTAGATCCATCACCTAATTGATCTAGCTTAACAACGAAGCTAGATCCAACCTTTAAACTTGTTGTTCATGCATACTAAACTGTCACGTTTACTTTTCTTACCTGTACGCCTTACTACTTGTCATGTCATGTCATTCCTGCATTGAATGTCGCATTGGTAGCACACGCTACAATACTTGTACTTGTACTCCCTTGACTGGCTAGGTGCACCCCTAGACCAGCAAGGCAAAACACTTCCTGGCTCGTGTTCCAGAAGCGAGCATTCCCGTTCGGGGGTAAGGCCCTGGCTCGACACACGTGGAGGGGTAGGGATAAACGATCACTTGAGCTTAGGAGTTGGCCCGCGCAGCCACTCTAGCCAAAAGGCGGAATCTCTGTGCACGAGGTGCTTACTTTCATTGTCTTGTACTTGTCTTGTGAATGATTCATGTAATACTTGCCATCCATGCCATGCCATGCTCGTACTTTACTTTACTTTACTTTACCTGCTGCACTCATACTTTAACTGCCATGTCATTGCATCATGCTAGAACTGCTAGGTTGCTCTTACTTGTACTTTCAGTTTCACTTGCACAAGTCTTCCAGACTTGCTGACATGTGCCCCTTTCTCTTTGGGTGTCACATGTTAGACCCTGAGCCAGAGATAGTTGTAGCGGACGAGGTAGTTGCTGACACTGAGCCTACGTTCGTCGAGGAGTTCGTGGACACCGGAGACCAGTTTTAGAGACTGTTGGCGTTGCTTTTGCTTTAGGTTGCTGTTAGATGTCGGTGCTTGCACCATTACTTTGTTGTTGTACTTTGTACTTTTGTTGGCCATGATCGGCCTCTTTTAGACTCTTTTCTTTTAGCCTGGTGGCTTTTCTGTGATGTTGAGATTTATTGCTATGGATATTCTGAGATGTTTCTTTTGTCTCTTTCGTTATTATTATCTTTGTTTCGTTTCGCGTTGCAAGGACCTGCAGTTTTAATTTGATTGACGCTTATCGGACTTGCAGCTTTGTAGCTTCAAGTCTGAGCGGACCTTCTCACGCTTCGCCTCCACGTTCTTGGGAAGCGGGGCGTGACAACTCTCTTGTCTTAATCTCATAGTTACAATTCTAGAATATCATTTTTGGAGACTAAACACTTGGTGCAAGGATGGACATCAAGTGGAGAAGGGCCAGAGCTTGGACTCAAGGGGCGCCAAAGCTTGGAGATGATGGTGAGCATCAAGGCATTAAGATTGAAGCCATAGACTCTAAGGAAAGTAATGTAATCCATGTAATATTTCTTTTATTGCTTTCTCTCTCATTTGAGTCTAGGTTAATGTAATGCCTTGATATATGGTCTACTCATTCATGCATATGCATTTAACCATCTTAGTGAGCCTTATCATAGAATTCAACCCTATAGGCTCATCTTGACCAAAGACTCATTTGGAGTCTCTGGTTCTCCTACAGTCGCCTGCTGAAGGATTCACAGTCGACTGGGTGATTTCCAGTCGCCTGTCGATCCTTCTAAAGTCGACTGTGATGCACGGTTCAAGTCAAAATTTCTATTGACTCTACTTGAGCTTTTCGCATCAGTCGACTGTTGCTCAGTTTATAGTCGCCTGTATATTTACAGTCGCCTGTAAATTGGTCAACAGTCATCTGAGTAGCGTAAGTGCATATACTGCTTCTCTCTGTTTTTCTCCATCTCCTACAGCAGTCGACTGATGAAGGGTTTACAGTCGCCTGTCTATTTTACAGTCGACTGTATTCTTGTCATCAGTCGCATGTATGCTTATCTGGAGAAAGAGTGCAGCTCTTTGTTTATTCCATCCCCTGCAGCAGTCCCGTGCTGAAGGTTTTACAGGCGCTTGTCCTGTTCACAGTCAACTGTATCGACTTCATCAGTCGACTGTCGAGGCTCAGATTATAGCCGTTGGATATTTTCTAGCCATTGAACAGTCGACTATCATTTGTTCATAAGTCGACTGTCAGTGACGTTTCTGCCCAGAAACTAGCTGTTGCAGCCTTTTGTTTTTAGCTGTTTTCTTGGGGTTTGAGGGTTTGTATAGGGTTCCTATATATAGGAGAGGGCTGAGTTCATTGGAACTTCTTGATGATATTGTAAATCATTAGAGATTGATAAAGCCACTCTCAAACTCTCACATTTCCCTCTTTGAACTCTCATTCCTCTTCATGCATTGAAGTCCAGCTCAAGGGAAATCATCCAAGTGCTTTCAAGCAAATCTCAACACTTGGAGATCCTCTTCCAAGCCTTGCATTCATCTATGAGTAAGCATCTCAAAGCATAGGTAAGAGTATTTATTTTACTTGGTGTTTCTTTGTAACACTAATTCTCTTTGTGGAAATTAGTCTACCTCTCTATGTGGGAGTATCTCTCTGTGTGGGAGTTTATCTCTTTGTGGGATTAGGATTTTCTCTTAGTGAGAGTAACTCTCTTAGTGGGAGTTTGGTGTCCTAGTGTAGGGCTAACCCTAATTCTCTGAGTGGGAGTTAGTAATTCTCTAGGTGGGAGTTTGACCACTGTGTAGGGTTGGTTGGGTCCTTGTGTAGGGCAAAATCCTCTTGGTGAGGTATCTCTTTGTGGGATTTGTATTCACTTCTCTTTGTGGGATTTTAGTGAATATTGGTGTGGCTGGACGTACCCAAGTTTGGGGAACCAGGGTAAAATCTTGTGTTTGCGTTTGGATTGATTGTGTCAATTATTTGCTCTTGCATTTATTATTCCGCATTTGTAAGTTTAATTTTAATTGGAAAATTTATTGCCATTACACTATTCACCCCCCCTCTAGTGTGTTGTTATTAGTATCGCAAGGGTAAGGCGATCCTTACAATTGGTATCAGAGTGAGGTTATAGCTTACTGCAACGATGGCATTCAACGCTACATCCGCGTCTCATGAAGAAGGTCATTCGACCGTTCGACCCCCGCTCTTTAACGGAACCAACTACCCAAGTTGGAAGATCAGGATGATGATCTATATGGAGGGTCAAGATCTATGGGATATTACAGAGGTGCCATTTGAGAAGCCCACTACACATGCGGCTTCAAGGACAAAGGCGGAGAAGGACTCGATCAAATTCAATGCGAGGGCTATGAATGCATTCCATTGTGCCCTCTCAGCAAATGAGTTAAACCGCATCTCCATGTGTAAAATGGCCTACGAAATTTGGCATACTTTGGAGATATGTCATGAAGGGACTACAAAGGTAAAGAAATCTAAACAAACCGTGTTTAGATCTAAATATGAAATGTTTAAGATGTAGGAAGGAGAAAGCATTTCAGAGATGTTTACAAGGTTCACTGATATCGTGAACACTTTGGAGGGACTTGGGAAGATGATTTTCCAAGAGGATCGTGTAGAGAAGATCCTTGACTCTCTCACACCTCATTGGGAGTCAAAGGCCAATGGAATTTTGGAGTCATATGACACGTCTAAATACACCATTGAGGAGTGCATTGGAAATCTCATGGCGTACGAAGTGAAGTTTCAACACAAGAAGGAGATTCAACCATCGAAGCCCGAGAAGCCGGAGAAGCACAAGGGGGTTGCATTTCAGGCCAAGGAGGAGCCAATCTAATGGAGGAAGAAATTCCATCGGGAAGCTCCTAGTGAAGAAGATGAGCTAGAAGAGGCGAGTGGAGAAGAAATTGAGGATCTTGCCGAGCAATTCAAGGCATTCCTCAAGTGCAAGCAAGGTAAGTCTTTATCAAAGTTTGCCTCCAATTCTAGCAAGGTTCCTACTTGTTACACTTACAGTGGAAAAGGTCACCTATCTACCGAATGCCCTTCCAAACCCAACAAAGAGACTTACAAGGATAAAGGGAAGAAGCATTGGAAAGGAAAGTCCAAGTCCAAAAACCACAAGAAGGGGCTTGTCGGGACATTTGATGATTTGAGTGAGGATACATCAAGTAACGAAGAAGAGGATGCAAAGGAGGATGCTCACTCATGCTTTGTAGCAATTGATGTTCCTACACCAATCCCCTCTGGCTCAAATGAAGATGAGTTGGAAGCATGGCTCAACTCCTATGAGGAGTTGTGCCTCATGGCAATCGGTGAGAAGTCATCATCAAGCTCTAGCGAGGAAGAAGTCGATGATGAGATTGAGGAAAAGATCTCATACGAGGAGCTTGAATATCGTTTCGGTATGGTTTCTGAAAACGCTAGTAAGTGCATCAACTCTTACAATAAATTAAAAGCAAAATATAAGATTGCTAAGAGTAGATTGCATGAACTAGAAATTGCTAGTGTAATCCATGATGAAATGTATGATTGTGACACTAGTGAGAGAGACACACTTCTCTCTCAAGTTAAGGATTTGAGTTTGTCTAATGATAATCTTGTTACTCAAAACCTTAGCTTAGAAACTCGCATTCAATAACTTACGTTGAAATGTGAAGAGGAATCCCGTAAGCTCAAAAGCTTTGTGTATTCTAGGGATTCACTCCATGATTTGCTTGAAAAACTACATCCGGTAAATCATAGAGGAGGTTTGTGGTATATTCAAAATGTGGTACCCAAACCCACCACTAATTCCTCTTATGGTGCTAATACAAGAAATATTACAAAAGCAGCTAAGAAGAATCACCATGCCTTCTTGTATAACAATAACACCAACAAGAAGCATGTAGATCACAAGGTGATGAGGAAGAATGAAAACTCTTCATTTTTTGCTAAGAAGCAAAATCCTCATTCTATGCATGCCAAGAAATTCGTTTCTACACCTAAGCATGCCACGTCCACCCCTCTTGCAAAGGCAAAACCCTTGCCTAGGAAATCCTTGAGTTTATGGATTCCCACTAAGGTTAGTGTGCAAAAGAGGGATAGTTACATCAACTCTCTAGTTAGGGATGTGATCACCTCATGTGATTACATTAGGAAATTAAACTCCTCTTGGGTTTGGTTTTCTAATGTTTAGGTTCCTCACACATATGCATATTGCATGGGTATTGTGCTTAAATGTTTATTTTAGCATACCCATTGTTTGTGTGTGTTTCATGATTTTGAAAATGTTTTCAAATTCATTTTTTCATGAAATGGGACTCTGGGGGAATACATTGACATACATGCATTTGTTGATCCATATGTATGTTAATGGGGGAGTTAATATGTTGTATGTTTAAAATATTTTAAAACATATTTTGACTCTCATTTCGGGGTGTGTTTGAGATCATTGTTTACATTGGTTAGTTTTGGTCTCATTTCGGGATATTGCCAACATGTTTCATGTTTTATCTTCTTTTGGCAATATCATTATGTGTCATTGAAGCTTGATTTTTCCATATTTATTGCTTTGATACACTTTAGGCTCATGGCTCCAATATATGTATGTCAATTGGTAAAGAGGATTATTCCAAGATTCATTGTCTACAATTGGTATTAACTCAATTGTTAGAGATTGTTTATCTTCTACTTTACAATTGGTATTAGATCCTAGAAGTCAAAATTTGACCTTTTCTATGATCTATGGAAGCATGGGATAGTGATTGATACCCACTAAATTTTACAAAATTAGGTATCATACATCTCCTTATATCATGCATATTGTCACATTTTTGATTAAGATGACAAAGGGGGATATTTATGATGTCCACCTTTTTGACGATGTCAAGGGGGAGAGATATATGCATTATGTAAATATAATTCTTATATTTCATACATATGCATTTTGGGAGAGATACATCTATGGGGAGAGATATATGGGATTATATAAACCATTCATGTTTGCATGATTTTGTCTATTACAATTGGTTTATGTAATCCATGTCTACCTATTATATGTCACCATGTTGTCTCATTATTTCAGTTGGTATAACGAGTATTTATTATTGTGTATCTCATTTTACACTTGGTGCATATAAGTAGGGGGAGCTCATTAGCATTGTGCTTTATTTCTATTTGTTTTACATAATGTGTGTCATCATCAAAAAGGGGGAGATTGTTGAGTATTGGTGTTTCATACCAATGTTATTTTGATGATGATCACAACATTATGTTATTGCTAATGACTCTCTTGTCTTAGTCTCATAGTTACATTTCTAGAATATCATTTTTGGAGACCAAACACTTGGTGCAAGGATGGACATCAAGTGGAGAAGGGCCAGAGCTTGGACTCAAGGGGTGCCAAAGTTTGGAGATGATGGGGAGCATCAAGGCATCAAGATTGAAGCCATAGACTCTAAGGAAAGCAATGTAATTCATGTAATATTTCCTTTATTGCTTTCTCTCTCATTTGAGTCTAGGTTAATGTAATGACTTGATGGATGGCATACTCATTCATGCATATGCATTTAACCATCTTAGTGAGCCTTAGGATTATCATAGAATCCAACCCTATAGGCTCATTTTGACCAAAGACTCATTTGGAGTCTCTGGTTCTCCTACAGTCGCCTGCTGAAGGATTCACTGTCGACTGGGTGAGTTCCAGTCGCCTGTCGATCCTTCTACAGTCGACTGTGATGCACGGCTCAAGTCAACATTTCTATTGGCTCTACTTGAGCTTTTCACATCAGTCGACTGATGCTCAGTTTATAGTCGCCTGTATATTTACAGTCGCATGTGAATTGGTCAACAGTCGTCTGAGTAGCGTAAGTGCATATACTGCTTCTCTATGTTTTTCTCTATCTCCTGCAGTAGTCGACTGATGAAGGGTTTACAATCGCCTGTCTATTTTCCAGTCGACTGTATTCTTGTCAACAGTCGCATGTATGCTTATCTGGAGAAAGAGTGCAGCTCTCTGTTTATTCCATCCCCTGCAGCAGTCACCTGCTGAAGGTTTTACAGGTGCCTGTCCTGTTCACAGTCGACTGTATCGACTTCATCAGTCGACTGTCGAGGCTCAGATTATAGTCGTTCGATATTTTCTAGCCGTTGGACAGTCGACTGTCATCTGTTCATCAGTCGACTGTCAGTGACGTTTCTGCCCAGAAACTAGCCGTTGCAGCTTTTTGTTTTTAGCCGTTTCCTTGGGTTTTGACGGTTTGTATAGGGTTCCTATATATAGGAGAGGGAAGAGTTCATTGGAACTTCTTGATGCTATTGCAAATCATTAGAGATTGATAAAGCCACTCTCAAACTCTCACATTTCCCTCTTTGAGCTCTCATTCCTCTTCATGCATTGAAGTCCAGCTCAAGGGAAATCATCCAAGTGCTTTCAAGCAAATCTCAACACTTAGAGATCCTCTTCCATGCCTTCCATTCATCTATGAGTAAGAATCTCAAGGCATAGGTAAGAGTATTTATTTTACTTGGTGTTTCTTTGTAACACTAATTCTCTTTGTGGGAATCAGTCTATCTCTCTGTGTGGGAGCATCTCTCTGTGTGGGAGTTTATCTCTTTGTGGGATTAGGATTTTCTCTTAGTGGGAGTAACTCTCTTAGTGGGAGTTTGGTGTCCTAGTGTAGGGCTAACCCTAATTCTCTGAGTGGGAGTTAGTAATTCTCTAGGTGGGAGTTTGACCCCTGTGTAGGGTTGGTTGGGTCCTTGTGTAGGGCAAAATCCTCTTGGTGAAGTATCTCTTTGTGGGATTTGTATTCACTTCTCTTTGTGGGATTATAGTGAATATTGGTGTGGCTGGACGTACCCAAGTTTAGGGAACCAGTGTAAAATCTTGTGTTTGTGTTTGGATTGATTGTGTCAATTATTTCCTCTTGTGTTTATTATTCCACATTTGCAAGTTTAATTTTAATTGGACAATTTATTGCCATTACACTATTCACCCCCTCTAGTCTGTTGTTGTTAGTGTTGCAAGGGTAAGGCGATCCTTACACTCCACACGGCCGCCGACCTCCTCAAGCACCTCTGCATGTGCCTCGACTTCGGTTTTCGCTGGTTCCGTCACCGCGACCTCCCCCTGGCCTCCGACATCGCCACCAGCCTGATTGCTGCCAGACGGACCTGCTTCTCCAGCTTCCTCTTCCTCCTCGTCATCTGAGGCCGCCATCAATGCGGAGAAGTCGATCTCCAGCCTGAGATGCAGCCTCTTCAACCTCTTCTCTACCCTCTCAAGGCCCGCCTGAAGACCCTCCTGCAAGCTCGCCTACTGGGCCTTCGCCATGCTTTTGGTCCAAATATCCTTCATGATGGGAAGGAGCTTGTCCATCTGGTGTGCACGGACGGCCTCCACCTTCACAGCCCCAAGATCGATCTTCTTTAGATCCGCCACCTGACGCGTGAGCTCGGCAATCTCTTGGCCCTTCGCCTCCACCTCTGCGGCATGGGCATTCTCCAGAGCGGCCCTTCAGGCCTCCGCCTCCTCAAGCTACCGGGCCAGATCCTCCAAGATCTTAACTTGCTTCTCCATCTCCTCCTTTTGGGTCGCATAAACCCAGTGGACTTCTTCCACCTTCACCTTCGTGTTCTGAAGCCGCTCTACGACCTCTTTGAGCTCGACGTCCTTCTTCTGCAGCTTACTGGTGGCCACCTTGAGCTCCATCTTCTTCCGACCAACGGTCACTGAGCATGCCCACGTTAGTGTGGCGCTGCAAGGACGTCATCATTGCCACAGCCTATAAAATGAACAGAATACATAAGCCCGCATGAAAGAATGCAGACATGCAATATGAGTAGGGGAAAGCATCAAACCTGCATGCTGTGCCAAATTGTCGTGCCACAGAGGCGCTCGGGACCAACATTATACAGGGACTTCCGGTCCCTAGGGAACAGACTGTTCTCCGTCAGACGGCCCACAACCTTGGCATCCTCGAACAACGATTCCTTGGCATCCATCGGGTAGCTCGGCTCGGAAAACTCGATCTTCGGGATCGCCAGGATCTCGGCCTTCCTCGCTTTAAAGCAGATGAGTGCTGCCTCGCAGCTTGGATGCCCCGACGTCCTCGAGTCCGGCCTCCCTTGCTCCCAAAAGGGGCATCCAAAGGGCCAACGCTCGACCCCTGTAGCTTTGACCTGGCTCGGTGGGCCCTGGGGTGTGGCGATCGTCAGATCAGCCACCAGCTCCACGACTGCAACGGGGTCAGCTAAGCTGCCAGACGCGGCCTCGTTTGTACGGGGGGAGGAAGCGGTTTCTGTAGATGTCTTCTTCTTCGATCTCTTTCTCCGCTCCCCCTCCTCCTTAGCCTACGCAGTGGACACCTCCTCCAGGCTCCGCTTCTGCCCAGCCTTCTTTGGCAAGCCCTTCGACATCACCGCCTTGCCTTTGACCTGGGCTGCATGCTCCTTGGGCACCGATCCCTCGGTTGACACCCCCTCCATGGCCATCCTCATTAGTTCATTTTTCGAAAGACTCATGGCCGCACCTGCAAAAAGAAAAGAGATCAGGGTGAGCAAATATGAAGAAGGTCGCTTAGATCGCAGTACCTTTGGGCCAGATATGGAGGGTGATCTGGTGGTGCTTGACCAACTTCACATGTCTCCGGAGCTCGCGGGGGATCTCCATCAAGATCTTGGAGATCTCCAGATCCTGCCCCTCCAGAATCACCTCCTTGTTCACCTTGGGATTCAACTTCTCCCAGTTCGACCACAGAGACAAGTCTGCTGGTGTCGAGATGAAAACGAACTTCTCTTTCCACTCCCTCACTTTATTCGGCATATCAAGGACGAGATGCCGATCCATCCTTGCACTGACATAATAATACACTCCTCGTCACTTTGCTTCGAAGAAATGCCAGAATAGCAACAGGGTCAGACTTACGCCACTACCGAAGCAGAGAACAAGGAACCTGACCATGGCGCTGATCGAGTTTGGCATCAGTTGGAAGATCGAAAGCTCGAGGAAGTTCAGCATGAGCAGGAGGAAGGGGTGAAGCAGGAACCGAATTTCGAGCTCGAAGGTCGAAAAATAGACACCGACTTCGTTGTCCCTGGGCAAACTGACCCGTTCATCGAAGGTGGGGATACAAACTTCATAGGGTAGCCGGATATACTTGGAACGAATCTCGGCGCGACTGATGTGCTTTGTCTAGGCGATATGGCCAGGATCTCTGCTAGAACCGTTGTTTTAACTATGTCGACGGAGGGCCCAGAGCCCTTCTTTTTGTTTTTCTTGGGGGCCGTCGATGTCGAGTGGACAGCAGGGGCTTCTTCCCACTACTCTGGCCAAGACTCCGCCACGTCCACCGACACCATTTGTTCCACCGTCCCCTCGGAGCTAACATCCATAAACTCATCGAAATGCTTCTTGGTGTGTTTATTAGAGGAAGAAGATTCGGATGAAGTCATCTGATAAGAGATTGAAGAGAGTACCTAAGAAGGAGATCATCGGAGCTCCGATGAAGCGAGATTGGCGGCGAGTGCTCAAAGACGAAGAGAGAAAGGAGTTTTTTGAAATTCGAAAGCATGAGTCCTCAACCATTTCCCCCTTCTAGAGAGCGTCAGCCAATCTCGACCACTGAAGGTGGGCCACATGGTGAGATCTGAAGTAGAGCTGTCGCCTCAGCTTCTCACCAGAGCCGTACGCGGTACGTGTCGTGTTCCGAGCGGCGGGGCACCTCGATATCTCCCCATTGCCAAATCATCATGATGACCCTAGAGATTCAATGGTCATCTCACATTTAATGCTACAGCTGTCATCTAATAGAGAGCAGAGCACGTCATCCGAGCTGAGCCGGACTTCCCGTTTCGAACTCGAATGATGGGGGCAATTATTACAACCTCTAGATCAGCCCAGTCGATCTAGGCCCGTATGATCGAAGCCCAAGTCATGGCTTGTCGAATCTCCACAATGAGACCTAGTTTGTCAAGGCTCGGAGAAGCTCGCCAAGGTTCAGAGTAGACTGCACTTACGGAGTGGCAAACTTGTCAACCGAATCAAAGAGAAGAGCCCTCCGAATGATCGCGTACGATCTACAACAGCTCGCCCCAAAGGCAGCTCGCCTACCTCTCTAACCAGAAGTAGTCCGCCCACGGAGGAGGTGACCCGCCACTAACACAACTGCCAGTTTCACTACAGACAAAGTCTGACAAAAGCGCACCTGGTCGCTTCGCCACCTGACAGCCTGCCGAAAGCACGCTAAGTCGTTTCGCTGCCAGACAGCCTAAAAAAAGCGCACCTGATATTTATGGCTTTGACGGCATGGCAAAAGCGCACCTGACACGTTCGGCCATGACATCAACAGTCGAAGACATCCTGACACCGCCAGCTCAGCAAAAGCAACCGACTCCAGCAACTTATAAATACCCCTTCTCCTCCAAGCGAGAGGAAGGTTGGCAGGCTAATCTATATCTATTTATATTCAAGGTCGAATATCATCCACATATTCATGCCTTCCACACTAGTTCGCCACACAAGTGTCGATCTGCCTCTAATATCACCTTGTGTGTCCGACATTCTCTAACTAGTCACCAGCTGACTTAAGCATCAGAGAGGCTCTCAGTTGGCAGCCAACCGAGCCTTTCTGACGAGTTGTTCTCCTTGCAGGAAGCTCGCTCCAGCCACTGGCGGTCAAAGCAACCCACGGAGAACTACTCCAATAGACGGGCGATTTACTCCGATTGACGGACAACCTTGAGACTTCCATCTACAAAGTTTCTTCCAATCGAAATTAGCCTAGTCTACACCCCAAAACTTGTAATCATTGTACCCGTGATTCCCATTTCAATATAAATTTAGTGTTAGCAAATTTTACGCCGCTACAATATGTATGACAGTGACACTAGCTACATATGAAGCCACTCATTTTGGAATCGTCATTATTTGATTGGTATGAGACTGAAATCTCCTTCGATCAAATCTGGACCTATCAGTGACAGCTACGAGAATCAAATATATCGTGAAATACACAATAAAGTATAAAAAAGTGAACTTTGGGCTATCAAAATGGGATGAAATCATGCAGTAAAAATATGGAAAATATGGACACATCAGTTGGGCACTCCCTTCACAGGCTGACCTAGCTCTGGATCGACTGTAGCTTGGGGCCACTTCCTTCGCAGGCCGACCTAGCTCTACCTCAGCTATAGCTCGACTCCCCTCACGAGCCGACCTAATTATACGACCGGTGTCATTTCTCTCTCATGCATGCCACATCACCCGACCTCAATCTTTGCCACAGTTGAGCTCGGGAGATGGTGGCCATTGTCACGACAATTATGGCATGCCTTCTTGGCCATTAATCCAATAATCATGGCTTGCATTCATGGCGATTGTTTTCTTCATCAATGATGACCGTTACTCCAATCAATGTATCCGTATCAATATCGATAATAAAGTATCATTATTGACACAGACGTTACGATGCAATGAACCACCTATAAGAACTCTTGGAGACAAAGGGACAATGTGGGCCTCTATCAAGAAATACTAAAAACTCAGGTACCCTGACACACAGTTATCTGATTCCATTTTACATTTCCCACATAGCTAGACAAGGCAATGATCGGTCAACCTCCCAATAGGTCAGACCTAGCTGCCTTAAGCATTTCCTAGTCATCCACTGACTTAAGCATCGAAAGGGATTTCGTTCAGAACCCAAATCCGACCCCCTGGCGATCTTTCCTGTGTTGCAAACCAATCAAGACAGCTCGGAATTAGGTCGGGCTTCGACCCAATAGCTTGGGCCTAGCTCTCATTGATCCGGGACCGTCTTTCCATAGGTTTCACTCATCGTCTGACGGAGCGACATGTTACTGGAGGCGTCCTCGTCAACATACTACTCATTGTTGGTGGATTTACTAGTCAACAGAGACCGAAACAGGATTAAATATCTTTTATTTGTGATTGCATTGTCTGGTTTACTTATCTCTTTATTCTTTTATATTTGCAAACAGTTTATTTACTTTCCATTGTAATTATTTTGGTTGTTGTTAGCTTATAACTAATCGTAACTGTTAAGTTTTTAAATTGCCCATCCCACAGAATCCAAAATCTTGGTTTTTCACAATGTGAATGTCAATTTCAGAAGGTTTTCACTCACCACCAGTAGTGTTAGACCACCAACAAACCCTTTATTGAAACATTGATAGTTGTATTCTAGACATATGGAATCATTGACAGATTCTGTAATTTATGGTAGGATATAGGAGTTACCTGTGTCATATGTCTAGATTTTATTAAAGAAGTATCCATATTCGAATAGATGCTTTCTTTTCTGACGGCTTAAGTTATACAAGATTTAGTAGCATACATAAATATGGTGTGTGCAACTGTGTACAAAATTGCAAAAAAAGAAACTCCTTAAAAATTATTTTTCAAACAAAAATCTAAAAATTTAAAATTGTAGGAAAATCACTTTATTATGCGTGGACTTCTAAGAAATAGTTTTCTCAAATAACTAAATGAAAGATGTTGGGTTGATTTTCTATTGCTATATGTTGGCATTAGTGGCACTAGATCTGGAGTGTTTTGATTGAGAAATCTGACCCTGTTCTGTACATGTCATGATTTATGTTATAAGTCATGTCATAACATTGTTCACAACACGCGGTATCCGAAAATCAGTTGCAGAATTTCTATCTTCAGGAATTTAGATCTGTTTATTGCTGCTCCGTTCAGATCTAATTTACTTGCTCAGAATCTCGTGGAATTATCGGTAGTTACTATATTTATGGGGGAAACATCAGCATGTGATTTGATATAATTATTTACCTGCATTGGTTAAATTGTTCCTTTAGTTATGGCACTATTTACCCAAAATGGTTCCTTAATATATGGAGTGAATATCCGCGTGAGATCTTATAGGATTATTTATCCAAAATAGTCCCTTAAATTATGACCGGAAAATTTTCTTGAGATTTGATTGAACTGTTTACCCAGAACAATTCCTTGATTGGTGGAGATCGATACAAAAGGCTCTCAAGCAGTTTCGGCTAGGGTTAACCTTTCAGAGATTGGTTCATCATTCTGAGAAGGAGGCCGACGGCTACGAAAGTAGGGATCAAAGGGAGTTTAATTCAGGTCAGTTTTTGCAAGGGAATCTTGATGGGATTACTCCACTTTCTCATTCTGGTGAATGAGGCTGACGGCTACGAATGTACAGAATTTCAATTGGTACCAAAGCGGATCACCCGTGTTGCTTTGTTGTCAAAGAGGGTGTGATCTTGGATTATCAATACGTCAATCATGAATACTCGTGAAGGTGCTTCTGTTATTCACTCTTCTTTGCTCGAGGGAACCAACTACACATATTGGAAAGCAAGGATGTGTGCCTTTATCAAATCTCTTGATGAAAAGGCTTGGGTTGCAATTGTTGAAGGATGGTCACCACCTGTTCAAGTTGACAAAGATGGGAATGAATCATTCAAGGTGGCAAAGGATTGGAGTCAGAATAAAGAACGTGCAGCTCTTGGAAATTCTAGGGCTGTGAATGCTATCGTCACTGTAGTGGATGAAGAACAATTCAAACTCATCTCTACATGTGAATCTGCTAAAGACGCTTGGGATATTCTTCAAAATGTTCATGAAGGAACCAATTCGGTAAGAGTTTCTAAACTTTAAATGCTTGCTTCACAATTTGAAGAATTGAGAATGGATAATAATGAGACCATTGCTATGTTTAATGGAAAACCGATGGATATTGCTAATAAGGCATATCTACTTGACAAGAAATATTCCGAGGTTAAGTTAGTGCGAATGGCTTTAAAATCTCTTCATGAATGGTTCTCGGCTTAAGTTGCTACTATTGAGGAAGCAAGAGATATTTCTACCATGAGACTTGATGAGCTAATAGTATCTCTCCAGATCTATGAGATGAATCAGAATCATAATAAAAGAGACAAAGGAGTGACCTTGAAGGTTGATGCTGCAAATGTTTCTAAAGACGATGATGAATCTGGTTTAGATGAAGATATAGTTCAGCTGACCAAAAACTTCAGCAGGATGCACAAGAAAATTGGAAGTAAATGGCAAAATTTCAGGACTGAAAACAATATGCTTCGGCTTGGTGATACTTCTATGGAAAAACCTTCAACCGAAATCTGAAGTATGATCAGAAGAAGATAGGAAAAAGGATTCAGTGTAGAGAGTGTGGGGGGTATGGGCATATTCAGGCTGAATGTGCAAACACACTGAAGAAACAAAAAGGGAAATCTTTGACGAGTACCTGGAGTGAAGATGAGTCAGAGGGCATTGCTGAAGATGAGGAAATCACTAGTAATTATGTTGCCTTTACGGTCTCTCTGAAAAAGCAATATGATTACAACACTGGCAGTCATGTCAGATCTAATGTTACAACTTCAATCCTGACATCAGTCAACGCATCATATTGTCACGCCCCGCTTCCCATTATACTTGGGAGCGAGAACGCGAGCGGGTCCGCATGTGCTTAAAGCAAAGAAGAGGTACTTATTTTTTTCTTTCTTCTTTGACTTAAGCACAATAAGCGTTGATTAGCAAAAGCAGGTCTCTGCACGCGAATTTCTTAGAAGCAGCATAAATAGTCATTACATCTTAAACACTAGCGTCCAAAACAAAGTACACAAGCAATTAAGGCCTAGCATGGCCGTACAATCTGCTGAAAGCAAACACACCTGAAAACAACAATGTAAATAATAAAACTAAAATAGAAACGTCCCGCTCTAGCCTTCCGCAGGGAGGATCTCAGCGCCCTCGTAGCTCTGATCTGCGGGGTCCACTTCTAAGATAGGATCCTCAAAAGTAGGGTGCTCGAGGTACACTGTCTCTGAACCTAACATATATTTCATAAATACATTGAAATATATGTCAACGATAAGCTCGGTAAGATATTTAAAGTAATGAAACGAAGAACAACTATAAAAGGACAAAAGAGCGTTAGTACACAGTTATGAATAATAAGTACAGAAAAGTAAAGTACGAGCATTCATGGATTTACAGTTTAAAAGTAAAATAGTTGTAAGTTGAGTATTTGATTGTTTGTGCTCGTGATAAGTTCATGTCTGAGTAGGTAAATGTTCTCGATACACCCTATCATTGGGGGTTTACCGTGACGCTTCTTTCCATTCCTAACCTGGAAGATGGCCAAGATACTTGCCTCCATTGGTGGGTTATGGAGGTAGCCGTATAGTGCTCAAGACACACTTACAAACTCTACTACATGAACCAACCCCACCCAAGTGTACTGTCTGGTCATCGACTAAGTTTCAACCCATCTGTATTCGATGGTTTCACATATGTGTTTCGAGTTTATAACATACTCTCTTTCCAAATTATTTCAACTTGATAGCATGCAGGTAGTAAAGATAGTTCAATTTAATAGCAGGCATGTGGTGAATTGTTCTAAATGATCAACATTAATATGACACTCCATTTAAATTAGAAGACAACGAGCGAAATAAAACACACTATTTGGCTACTAAAAGTCGACAAGCATATTGAAATTAGATTTAGTACTAAGTTTGAACGGTTCAATTCGCAATTCATTTACTACAAATACTTGTCTTGATGTGGGTTTATGTGTCCAGGGGTCGTAACGTGAGGCGCGTTTTATCTACATCATTAGATTCGTGATATCAGGCTAATGGTCATCAACTAGTTAAAATATTTTAAACTTAACTTACAAAAATAATGTTAAACTAACATTAACTATTAATTTAATTTATAATAACTTAACCTTATACTTAATTATTAACTTAGAATAAGTTATATAACTTTAAAAAATAACTTTTAAAAAATAACTTAAACTAACTTTTATAATCTTTAAACTAATATAACTATAACTTTATATTACTCTAACTATTAACTTAATAACTTATTATAATAAATAATAACTATTACTATAACTTATATATATATATATATAAACTTATATATAAAAACTTACCCTTCTCAATTTCTCCCCTCCCCCCTCTCTCTGTCGTTCTCTCTTCTCTTCTGTTTCTTTTCTTTCTTTCTTTTTGTTTACACAGGAAACTGACGGCGACAAGGGGCGGACGGCCAAGGGAGCATGGGGCGGCGGCGGCCTGGGCGCCTGCAGCGGCAGGCGACGCAGTGGGGTCCAGCAGCGGCTTCGGGCGGCTCGCGGTGGTGGGATCCGAGGGACGCCTACATTTCAGGGGCGGCCGTGTGATTCGGGGGTATGGCGGGGCTGATCGGAGGTCACAACAGGGCGGATCGGGGGTCACGGCAACAGGGGTCATGACGGCACACGACGGCACACGGCGGGGCTGATCGGCGGCTTCCAGGGCACGGCGACGGCGGCTCGATTTCTGAAATTTGGTTCCAATTGGGTTGATTTTGATTTTTGATTTCCCAATTTCTGATTTGTTTTCGATCTCAGATTTTGTTTTGATTTGGGTTGAAAGGATGATGTGGAGTGGCTGATTTGGGTTGGGTTGTGGTGGTGGTGGTGGGATGGCTGATTGTTGTTGTATGGAGGATGGGATGGCTGATGTTGTTGCTGTTGTTCCTGTTGTTTTAAGAACAAAGTGGAGGGGGACAGCTTGAAGAGGTTGATGTGGAGGTAGTGGATGGGAATGAATGTGATGTTGGATCTCATCGGTTTCTTTCGGTGGGATTCAATAGGTTAGGGTAAATGTAATATGGTAAGAGTTATTAAGGAAGGTAATGGTAATTTAAATAAGCGAGTAGAAATCAGTTAATTAGTAATTAAATTTTAATTAAAAATAATTAGTTACGATTAACAAGCCAAAAGTTACGCTACGGTAAAAAGTTAAAACCGAGACGCGTTCGCGTCGACGTGTGAAAGGAAAATCACTCGGACGAAAATATCCGGACGATCGAAGTAAATATACATGCACACAATAGTCAAACACGACTAAAAATATAGGCCGTTACACATACAATGTCAGATCCAGTGTTACGACATCAACCATGACATCTACAGCTGAATCAAATTCTGAAATTGACAGCGATGAGGAAGTTAGTGAAGAAGATATCCATGTCGTATACCAGATGATGTTTGAAAAATGGATGCAGATCTGTAGTATTAATAAAGTGTTGAAAGAAGAAAATGAAAATTTGAAGAAAGAAAATGAGGAAGTCAAAAGCAAATGTCTCAAAGTTGAGCAAAAGTGTAGAGAGCTGGAAAGCAACTTCAGTAATATCCTCCTCAGGGCAGAGAAATCTGAAACAACATTAAATAAGTGGAACTTGGGTAAAGCAAAACTTGATGACATTCTAAACATGGGCAAAATTGCAGGAGATCGCACTAGAGTGGGCTATCATAGAGGATTTAATTTTAACATTTCTACTACAAAAAGGATACAAATCATGAAGCAAATTGAGAAATCGACCAGCACAAGGGCAATGATAGCAAGAAGAAGTTAATTAAACCCATCAAAGGTGGAAGCCCAGTGTGTGAATACTGCAGAATTATTGGTCATTCTGAGAAGAACTGCTTTACTCGTAAGAGTCGCTTCATGGAGGGAAGAACAATAAATACTCTCGGCATGAGAGTGAAAAGGAAATAGGTCAGGAAGACTGGGTTATATAGCATGGTGGCTCATATATCCTTAAGAGCATCATCAGATAACATGTGGTATTTTGACAGTGGATGATCACGGCACATGACAGGCAACAAGGAGTATCTTGATGACTACAAAGTCAGTACATGGGGTCGTGTTACATTTGGTGATGGTCGAAGGAGCAAGGTTCTTGGTAAAGGTAATCTGAATGTAATTGGACTTCCTAAGCTTAAGAATGTGTTGCATGTTGAAGATCTCAAAGCCAATCTTATTAGCATCAGTTAACCGTGTGATCAAGGCTTGCTTATGAGATTTACTAAGGAGAAATGCTTTGTGCTTAATACTGATGAAGAGCGTATTCTGATGGACAAGAGGTCTGCTAACAACTACTATCTGCTACAAGACTCCAGTACTTATATGAATGAAGATCTGAACACTGCAGCTTTAGACAAAACACGTCCTGTTGTGACTGATGTTATAACATTGGATAAGTCACAGAACGATGTTGATGTAGATGTTATGACACCAGAACCAACATCTCGTCTCAATAATCAATGTGAGCAACCTGCTACAAATTGTCATGAATCTTCCTCTGCCAAGTGATGTCGGATCTTCTCACATCTCTCCTCCAACACGACGCCTGTTGATCTGGATGTTTCGGCCTCTTCGCTTATTCCGGCGGATTTCTGCCAAAATTCGCACGCTTCTACGTCGGTTCCACTTCCTATGTCTACAATTTATGCCTCTCAAAGCTCGATTGCTCCAATGGCTATTGTTCATTTTTGGCAAACCACTATCAGGAGTGAGGTACCGTCTTCTTTCCTTAATTCCATTGCATCTGAGGATCTATATGCTTTATTTTGTCTAATGAGACAGTCAGGGGAGCTTCTTGATGGTTCTCAGTTTGATTTTTTTGATTAATTATTGGAGATGTGTACTTGGACTATATTGGAGGCCAGCTGGAATGTATTAGACTTATCGATGAGGAAACACTGTTATTGTCGACCACTGAGTTTGGTCCCCCATCTTCGTCTATGGTGTTGACTAAGATTGTCATCTTGATGACTCAGATTCTTCCAAGTCTGTATCTGATGGTGTCTTTGCATATCAGAGAGCTGGTGCAGATTTCTCAGATCCACATAATGCAAATAGTCAAGCTACTTCTGTTTGGTGGGTTAGAGAATATTGTGGACCTTCCTAATGTCATCTTGTCAGATTCTATTGTTTATGAAGGAGTTGCCTCTGTTGACCGTCATGTTGCAGACAATGTCTTGACACAGGAGCCGACACCTCATGATGACTCAACTTATTCTCATGTTGCTCATGTTATAGAACATGTTGTGACATGGGACACAACATCCTCTTATACTCCACACGTTGTAGCTCCAGCTATTTCTGGCTCTGAGCATCCTCTACCTGATTTAGTGCCTCCATTTTGCTTCACACTTTTGAGCTGACATTGCCATTCATGAAGCAACATCTAGAGACATTGCTCGTTAGATTACCGTTTTACAAGCTCAGAAGACTACATTTGACAGTAGAGCTCAAACTTTAAGGGGTATTTTGGTGTCTTTTCGTTCGTAGGCACCTCTGATACTGCTCCAGCCATGACTTCTTGAGGTATCCTTTGGCTTATTGTGGCTCAAAGGGGGAGTATTGTTGTGTGGTGAGCACTTTTGCCCTTGCCCGTGGTGCTTGGGTTGTGCCACATAATGCGAAAGGGGGAGATTGTTAAGTTGATTTTCTGTTGCTATATGTTGGCATTAGTGGCACTAGACATGGAGTGCTTTGATTGAGGAATCTGACCATGTTCTGTACATGGCATGAGTTATGTTGTAAGTCATGACATAACATTGTTCACAACATGCAGTATCCGAAATTCAGTTGCAGAATTTCTGTCTTCAGGAATTTAGATCTGGTTATTGCTGCTTCGTTCAGATCTAATTTACTTGATCAGAATCTCGTGGAAATCTCGGTGGTTATTATATTTATGGGGGAAATATCAGCATGGGATTTAATAGAATTATTTAGCCGCGTTGGTTAAATGGTTTCTTGAGTTATGAGACTATTTACCTGAAATGGTTCCTTATATAGAGTGAATATACGCATGAGATCTTATAGGACTATTTACGTGAAATAGTCCAATGAATTATGGGCGGAAAATCTGCTTGAGATTTGATTGAAATGTTTACCCAAAACAGTTCCTTGATTGGTGGAGCTCGATACAAAAGGCTCTCAAGCAGTTTCGGCTAGGGTTAACCTTTTAGAGATTGGTTCGTCATCCTGAGAAGGAGGATGACGGTTACGAAAGTAGGGATCAAAGAGAGTTTGATTCAGGTCAGTTTTGCAAGAGGATCTTGTTGGGATTACTCCACTTTCTCATTCTGGCAAATGAGGCCGAAGGCTACGAAGGTACTGAATTACAAAATATATAAACGAAAATTTTCATTATTTACTCCTTATTTCTAATGTATATTAGTAGGCAATTGAGGTTTAATCGTGGTACAAGTAGTTTTTATTTCCTCTTTTTGATTGAACAGGGTGGATAGTTTGGTCGTAGTATTTCTCGGACGTATGAGAATCCTAATTGTTATGTCAGCTATCTTGTCATTAGTTGCACAATGGGTCTTTTGGTAATGTTGGATATTATGTCATATATTATGTTGAACATAATATTCAACATATGAGATTAGGTCTTGAAGTAGTTTCATGATGTTGATCGTATTGCAGTTTTTGAAGATAAGACCCCTTCTTGGCTGTTGACTATAGTTGTCAAGGTTGTTGGGTGTGTTTCATTTACTAAAGAACCGCTGCTAGGTCGGTTTGGATTGAGTTGCAATATTCTGTTAGAGGCGGTTGTTGAAGGTTGTTGGGGTTCGCTCAACTTTCGGTTATTGCTGTGTATGGCAGTTGTGGCAAAGATAACAACCGCATCTCCTAGCCTGGCTTCGCTTGTGGCAGTCGGCCGATCTTCTGAAATTTGATTGGATGTACTTTTTTAACAGCTCAATATTTGTGAGGGGGGTGTTTTTTTCTTAAGGCGATAGGTGATCGGCTGCCAGGTGAATGACTTGGAGATTGAGCTTTTGCGAAAGCTACAAGGAGCTCCGGGAGGAGGCTGATGACTACTGAGGTGGGGTTCAAGGGAGTTGATCTTTGTCAGTTTTGCAAACGGATCTTGCTCGCAAGGGGAGCTTGCGCAAATTACTCCATTGGGTTGATTGAGATCACCCCTAGCGATTTGTATTAAGGGGGAGTTTGTTTTCCATAATATCTCGTAGTATTGGTGATTGTAATTATCAATATTTAGTGGAGTAATTTGAATTTCTGAGCGAGGCCCCACAGATGTAGGTGTGCGCACCGAACTGCGTTACCAATGTCGTTGTGTCATTATGTGTTCTCTATTGTTCCTGTGTGTTTATCAGTTTAAGCTAGCGTACTAAACTACAATTGGTATCAGAGCAGGTCATCCGTGCTACTTTGTTTGACAAAGGGGGTGTGATTCTGCTGTTTGGTACGACAATCATGAATATAAAGGAAGGAGCTTCTGTAACTCGGCCTCCGCTGCTCACTGGTACTAACTACACATACTGGAAGTCTTGGATGCGCACATTTATAAAGTCTCTTGATGAAAGGGCTTGGGTGGCAACCATAGAAGGATGGACTCCTCCAACTGAAGACGACAAAGAAGGAAATGAATACATCAAGCCGACTAAAGACTGGAGTCCCAAAGAAGAACGTGCGGCACTGGGAAATTTGAAGGCTGTGAATGCTATCTTTACTGCAGTAGATGAGGAGCAGTTCAAATTAATCTCTACATGTGAGTATGCCAAGGAAGCATGGGACATTCTTCAAAATATTCATGAAGGGACAATTACTGTAAGAGCTTCTAAACTTCAAATTCTCGTCTCTCAATTTGAGAATCTTAGAATGAATGATGATGAATCTGTGGCTGAATTCAATGGAAAATTACGTGATATAGCAAATCGGGCTTTTCAATTGGGGAAGAAGTACTCCCAAAAGAAGTTAGTTGAGAAAACTCTAAGATCATTGCCTGACAAATTTTCGGCAAAGATTGCTGCTATTGAAGAGGTGAGAAACACATCCAATATGAGATTGGATGAACTAATAGGGTCTCTTTAGACCTACGAGATGAATTTGAAGCAAAATAAAAGGGAAAAAGGAGTGGCTCTAAGGTGGAGGCTACTGAAGTATCACAAACAGGGAATGACACTGAGCTTGAAGATGACATTGCTTTGTTAACTAAAAACTTTAGCAAGATGATGAGGAAAATCAGCAATAGGGGCCAGAATTTCAGAAATGTTAACAAGGAAGTGCGTCCTAGTTCTCACACTGCAGGAAAGGGTGTCAGCCGCCCTATACAGAAGTATGAACCTAAGAGTAAAGACAAGGGAATACAGTGCAGAGAGTGTGAGGGCTTTGGTCATATACAAGCCGAATGTGCAAATACTCTAAAGAAACAAAAAGGAAAATCTCTAGCCAGTTCCTGGAGTGATGAGGAGTCCGAAGAAAGTGCTGGAGATGAAGACATCATCAGCAATTATGTTTTGTTTACTGCCATTCTGAATGATCAATCTAACTAGGGTTAGTGAGTGTGATTATCGATGCAATGCTAGGTGTGTGTGACTTTGTGGCGATTCATCATAGGATTCATCTCTAGGAGAAAGAGCTAAAAAAGAAGAAAAGAAAAAATAAAAACACGATGAAAACGACACAAAAAACGAAAAAGAAGGACTCAAACGATGCACACAGTGCGACTCCCCCAAGCTGAAGTTTGCATTGCCCTCAATGCAATATGAGTGAGTACCGGAGGGCAATGAAAATGGGGGGGAATACGCACTGACACAAAAAGAAATGAAAACGAGGAAAACACATAGATGAAACTGAAAAAGAAAGAAAGATCAAAATCAAAATCAAACAACACGAAAATAAAAATAAAACCACACGACACGACACTCAAAAAAATGAAAAACAAGCACACACACACAAAAATGAGAAAAACAAACAAAACACGACAGCACACCAAAATAGACGTCCCCCAAGCTAGACCAGAAAGTGCTAGCGAAATGATGTGATTAATGAAATGCAGAGATGTGCAAGGGGGAGTCAAAAACAAAAGAGGTGAAATCAAAAAGCGACACGCGAATGGCCCCCCCTCCGACAGAGACAAAGCAGGGCCCCCAAAAGACAGATGGGCACAAATATGGGGGGGCAAAAGGGGGAAAGAAAGATCAAGCAGGGGCACCACCCTCCGGAGGTGGTGACGGGGGCCTGCGCTGTGGACCAGGGGTCGTGGGGGGTGGAATGTGGAGCTCGGAGACGTCGGGTGGGTCTTCACGGATGTGGCGAATGAAGCTTTGAAGAAAGGGGAGGTCTCATTCGACGGACTCCTCGGTTATCCGACCACCCTGCCCAGCTAGGAGGATCATGGCCATGAATCAATCGGCTTGGTCTTGATCGGGGGCAGATGGGTTGGAGGTGGGGGGCTGAGCGGGGGGCTGTGTGCGACGAGCGCGACGGTTGGGCCTAGGGTTCGAAGAGTTGGCGTCGGTGGGTTTAACACGGCGGGGAGGCATTGTGCGGGTGTCTTGTGTGCGTGCGAGTATGTAAAAGTACAATGAATCAACACAAACACGAAATACGGCCAACGAGAAAATGGAAAATCTGGGGTAAAAATAAAATTAAGCAAAGGAGCGAGTTTACCCAAATGAGATGAAGATAGTTGCTCGGAGACGCCCCGATGCTACTCGATTGGAGCACGCTGTGAAGCCGCAGCGATCTCTTCAACAAGTTTCGATGTTTGGGGAGGATGGGTGAAATTTAGGGTTTTGTGTGTAGGGAGATGGCGGGGGAATGGAGGGAAATCGATGGTTGACGGGTAGGGAGATGGCGGGGGAAGACGATCGAGGTTGATCTTGGGGAAGAAAGTAGGCAGGCGCACGAGAGGAGTCGAAACGGCGGCGATTTGGGCGATCGGGCGAGGATGGAAATGAACGGATGTCGGGGGGTTTATATAGGGTTTTAAGTCGAACCGATCGGGTGACTTGTCACCCGATCGGTTGACGGTTAGGTCGAAATTCTTGCCGAAGAAATGCTACAGGCGAACCGGTCGGTTGAATTTTCAACCGATCGGTTGGCCGCTCCACTCATTTTCCCGAGAACTTAGGGCTGCTCACCCGGTCACGTCAACCGATCGTGCTCGAACACAACAGATCGGTTGATACTCCCCAAAAATTTCCGAGAGTTCTCCCCAGCTCACCCGGTCTGCCACCAGGTCTCTTCATTACTCAACCGATCGGGTCATATGTGGACAGATCTCGGCATGTATCTGATACATCCCAACCGATCGGGTGAGTTGTCATCCGATCGGTTGGGGCTTGTTTCCTGCAAAAACCAATAGAATTGTTTAAGTCCCCGAACGGATGTTCTCGCGGCTGATTTTATTTATAAAAATAGACAAAATAAAGTCAAAAATAACGCTGAAAAATGGGGAAAAAGTTTAGAACATGGGTTGCCTCCCATGAAGCGCACTTGTTTAACGTCGTTGGCTCGACGCCCGCAAGAGATGCTCATGGTGGTCGATACGGGTGATGCCCGAAGTTTGGCATCTCTTTCTCGTTGGAGCTGAAGGCGCTTGCAGTAGTCAGCGGCTGGAAAAATACTTGCTCGACTACCCTCCCATTGTTCCTGGGATCCGGGGGCTTTTCCTTGGTGTTGGCGCTTCCCGCCATCTTCTTCAGGATCCGGACCTCGTCTTTAGTGAGGTCCGTGGGCTCTTTCCCCGTTCTCCTCACATGAGGAGCCTTGGGGAACCCGGGATGGGTCGTTCTTGCTGCACTCGGTTTTCCAGCAGCTTCTTTATACTCGAGGTCGTCTCCATCTTCTGAATCCCCCAAGTCATCGGGGGGGTTTCTCAGGAGAATCTCCCAGGAGCTCTCCTCTGTAGCTTTTTCTTCTTCTATCTCAAGCAAATTGCACCGAGGGTCATCAGGGGGATCGGGTTGCTTCATGGATAATCCCAGATCAAACTCAACTTTCTCTCCGCTGACGTTCAAAGAGAGTTTTCCGTTCTTCACATCTATTAGAACGCCAACAGTGGCCATGAAAGGCCGTCCCAGGATGATGGGGGTGTGTGCGTCTTCAGGCATGTCCATGACTACAAAGTCCACAGGCACATGCACCCCTCTCACATTCACGGGGAGGTCATCCACAATTCCCACCGGATATTTGACCGACCGGTCAGCTAGTTGTAGGGTCATGCCGGTGGGCTCCAAATCACCCATTCCTATCCTTTTGTACATCGACAAGGGCATCAAACTTACACTCGCTCCGAGATCGACGAGTGCACGATGAATCTTTACTGCCCCGATCGTGCAAGGAATTGAGAAGCTCCCCGGGTCTTTAAGTTTCGGCGGATTTGCCCTCTGGATAAGAGCGCTACACTCCGCCGTCAACACTACTTTCTCTTTTCTAGACCCTCTCGTCACCAAATCTTTCAAGAATTTTGCATATGAGGGGATTGTTTCGATTGCTTCTAGGAAGGGGATTTGCAGGCTTAGGTCCTTGACCATGGCGAAGAACTTGCCATATTTCTCATCAATTTTTGCCTGAGCCAACCGTTGTGGAAATGGCACAACGGGTTTATACACTTTCGGGCTCTCTTCCTCCTTCTTCTTCTTCTCTTCTTCAGAGACTCCTTCCGGAGTCATAGGATTTGATGACGAAGCACCGGCGTCGTTTGATTTTTCGATCGGTTTCTCAACGACCAATGGTGCTTCCGGGTTGCTAGGGGGCACTCTAGTAGGAATTTGTGTCCCGCTTCTCAGAACGATAGCGGACACATTTGCGTGCTCGTGCACGAGTGCCGATGTTTGGGTTGCTCCCCTCGGGTTCACCTCCGGTTGTGGCGGTAATTGGTTTTGTGACCTTGCAAGGTTCGCCACTTGTAACCCCAGCTGGGTTACTTGGTCCGTGAGGGTCCGCTGACCCATTTCCAGCTTTTGGTTGATCCTCTCCTGGTTGGTAATATATTGAGTCAAGAGAGACTCAACCGGAGAGACGGCCCTCTGTTGGCCATACTGCTGCTGCTGCTGGAACGGCTGCTGATTCCTGGGGGCGTAAGATTGTTGCTGAGTTTGTTGCTGAAATGGTTACTGCTGTGGCCTAGCCGGCTGATAAGTTTGTTGCTGCGGCTGCTGAGGCGGTGAGGGCTGAAATGGTGGCCGGTAACTGAAGTTTGGGTGGTTCCGGTTGTTTGGAGAGTAGGCCGGGTTGGAATTTGTCCTTGGCGGATACGGCGCATTTCCCGTAGGGTTGTAAAATAGTGCGCTCGCCTGATCCAACGGTGGTGAAATGTCACCACCGTCGAATTCCCCAAAGAATTCGGACTCTACCGTAGAAATTTGCTGTGTACCGACCCCACCGGCTCCTACCATTAGTGCGGAGATCTGGGTCGAAAGCAAGTCGAACTTGCTTGAAAGTTTGTCGACGTCCTCGACTCTGTGTATACCCCCGGATCTTGGTGTGGCTCTCTCGTCACACCACCGCTCATTGTTGGATGCCATATTTTCCAGAATATGCCCGGCATCCTCCTCGCTTCTAGACATGAAGGAACCCCCAGCCGCGGCGTCCATAGAAGATTTCAGGTCATCCCTCAACCCATTGTAGAACAGATTAATAATCTGCCACTTCGGAAGCTCATGGTGAGGGCATCTTCTTTGCATCTCTTTATATCTCGTCCAAGCTTCATGCAAGGACTCGTGGCTGGCCTAGGAGAAGGAGGAGATCTCACTCCTCAACTTCATGGTCTTCCCCGGAGGAAAGAACTTCGTCAGAAAAGCGTTGGAGAGCTTCTCCCAGGTGTTGAAAGTGTTAGGGTCCTTCCCCCTCAGCCATTGCTTGGCTTTGTCTTGCAAAGAGAAGGGGAACAGCTTCAGACGGATAGCCTCTGTCATGACACCATTAATCCGGAAGGTGTCACACTTCTCCAAGAAGGAGTCCAGGTGCTCGATCGGGCTCTCCATGGGTGCACCCGCAAACTGGTCCTGCTGGATCCATGTCACTAGAGACGGCTTCAGCTCAAAGCTTTGGGCCGCAATAGCTGGAGATCGGATGGCGGAAGTAGACTCGATGGATGGCATCGAGTACTCCAGCAGAGACTTGTGAGGTGGGGTGTTCTCCTCCATGGATTCGGGATCTTCTCTTCTTCGCTTCTCGGCGGCCAAACGCCTAAGGGTGGCGTTAATCTCTGGATCGAGGGGAATCAAGTCGTCAAGACTCCTTGAACTCCTGCGCATGAAAAACAACAAACACCCGTGAAGCGACAAGTGGGAAAGAAACAGATAAAATAAGAAATAAAAATAAGAAAAATAAATATATATATATATATATAAAGAAAAAGGAGAATGCGAAAATTATCGCGAGGTAGGGATGTGAGCTAGACACGAGGGTTCAAGAGATCCTAAAATAACAAGCACGTTGCCTCCCCGGCAACGGCGCCATAAACTTGATCGGCGCCCCGCTTGCGGCGCGGCGGCGTGGTGTCGTTTACCGCAAGTTTCACGGTTAGTGTAGGGTGCGGGAATATTGTACTCAGGGAGGCGAGGTTGTGCTTGGGTCAGGTAGGACCTAAATCACCCCGAGGGGCGAGCTAGCCCGAATCGGTGAATGGTTGTCACGAAAGGAAATAAAATGGTATGAACAACAAGAAAGAAAACCCGGGACTTTGGTTTCCAACCCGACGAGAGACTCTCGCCGATACGGCCTACGGGTATGGATAGCGATCGGGATTAGGGTCTAATAGTGAGACGTTGCCTCTGAAAGTGGTACCTGGCGTCCCATGGGCCCGATATTCCGGTCGGTGCCCAGGATGATACACCGGACTTCCCGGATTCGATCAGTGGGCACTCCCGTGTCCATTAACACTGATCGATCCCGGGAGCACTAAGCCCGGAACGATATCTCCCAACGTCTCATCCTGCCACTCCCGCGTGCTAGGATTCGGCGTCTACGCTAAGGGCGTGAGCTATGGCTAGGGAGTCAACCGCCAAGTTTATTCCCCCTTGGCCCAACGGTCAAAGACGGTCTTTTTCCCGCCGATGACAATGAAACACCCCGCGTAACCGTTAGATTCCTACTCCCTATCGATTTCCTAACCCTATGGATGCATCGGGAAGAGCCCCCGAAGGGGTTTCCACCAAAATCCCAGATTTGGGAACTACTCACAAAAATTCATGAAAAAGCGATCTAAATGAAATTTAACCGTTGGAATCATAATCGGACAATTGCAATGCGGAAGTAATGGAGTAATAAAGACAATACTAAAATTTTAGAAAGATCTGAAAACTTACAAAAGAGTAACAATTACAGCCGTCACAAGGAAATAAAACAGTAGAAAAAGAACAGCCCTCGTTTCTGGAACCCTAGGGGTTCTATTTATAGACCTTCGCATCAACCGATCGGTTGACAAGTCAACCGATCGGTTGATCCGTTACAAATTAATAACAAAAAACGGCGAGCTTTCACCCGATCACATGAACCGGTCGGGTGAGTTCTTGAGTGACCGGTTGGATCTTGGAGCAGTCGGGTGAATCGATCGGTTCGACGTCCGTGTCTTCAGCTCTTCTTTTTCAGCTACAGATGAACCGATCGGGTGAGAGTCACCCGATCGGTTGGCGTTTGCTTCGAGAAAACAGAGAACAGCCCCCGCTGAACCGGTCTGCGAACCGGTCAGGTGACTTCTTTGTGAGCTGCGGCAGAGACCGGGTGGTGCACGCGTGCATCACCCGATCGGTTGGAGATGACCAACCGATCGGGTGAGGGGCTGAAAGATGAATTCTCTGGCGTTTGACCCCCTGGATCACGCGTGACTTCTCCCGTTGCTCCGGGGACTTGGGATATCATCGTTAAACGTCCCCTACGTGGTCAATCCCCTGCAATCATGGATAAACAAAGAAAAGTGAAAGAAAACGGGAAATTACACGAAAACGAATAAGAGACGACGGAAAAACATGGAGAAACACAAAAGAAAGCGTGCTTGAATATATGAAATATAAACGCACGTCATATGTTGAACAGCCGAAGGGATTTGAAGATCCATTTCTTCCCAACCATGTCCACCGTATGAAGAAAGCTCTCTATGGTTTGAAACAAGCACCAAGAGCATGGTATGATAGGTTGACCAAATATCTTCTCCAAAAAGGATATGAACGAGGGGGAGCAGATAAAACTTTATTTGTCCAACGAACCAGATCAGCGGTCATTATTGCTTAGATTTATGTGGACGATGTAGTCTTCGGTTCCACTTCACAACAACTGGTACGTGAATTCATTGACCTTATGCAAAAAGAGTTTGAAATGAGTATGGTTGGTGAATTAAACATGTTTCTTGGCCTTCAAGTTAAGCAATCAAGTGATGGATTTTTTATATCTCAAAGTAAGTATGCTAAAAACCTTGTTAAGAGGTTTAGCCTTGAAAATGCGCGGCAAGTTCACACTCCTATGGCCACAACTGAAAAACTATCTAAGGATGATGGTGGGAAACAAGTAGAAGTCACATTGTACAGAAGTATGAGGAAGTTTACTGTACCAGACAACGAGTAGGCCTGACATCAGTTTTAGTGTTGGGGTATGTGCCAGCTACCAAGCATGTCCTAAGGAATCTCACATTACTGCTGTGAAACGTATAATCAGATATATAAGCGGGACTACTGACTATGGTATTTGGTATTCAAAAGACACCAATACTTTACTATCAGGCTATATTGATGCTGATATGGCAGGAAATGCAGATGATAGAAAAAGTACCACAAGAGGATGTTTTTACGTTGGAAACAACTTAGTCTCCTGGTACAGCAAGAAGCAGAATTCTATTTCCTTATCCACTGCTGAGGCCGAATATATTGCGGCAGGAAGCTGTTGTTCTCAACTTCTCTGGATGAAACAGATGCTGACAGACTACGGTGTAGAGCAAGATGTCTTGACTATTCTATGTGACAACCTGAGCGTCATAAACATATCCAAGAATCCTATTCAACATTCCAGGACCAAACATATCGACATTAGACATCATTTCATCAGAGAACTGGTTGAAAAGAAGGTTCTTGTCTTGGAATATATAGCTACTACCAGTCAGTTAGCTGACATCTTTACAAACCCCTTGGACTCCAGCAGATTTGAGGAATTACGACAAGCTCTTGGGCTGTGTCGTATCTAATGTTACACATAATGTTGTACATAATGTTGTACCTTATTTTGCAACTAAGAAAGGGGTTCAGGTGTCTCTTATTGGTATTTTCTGGTTATTCTTTTACTATCTCTGCATTTATTATTCCTGATTGGTTCTCTCAGCGCTCTTTACTTCTCTAGAGCATTTCAAAAAGGGGGCTGCTTCGTGTTTCTTTGGATTCTTGATTTCTCTTTCGGCAAAGGAAATTCTTGTCCTTCTTGAAGAATGGGACGTGCTCAGAGTCGGAAACCCTCTCCGAATCCTCGACGCTCCTCTCGTCAGGCTGCTTTGTCTCAAAATGCTTCATCTTCGTCCTTGTCTTCCCGTATCAAAAGAAAGGGGACAGTTCCTCGTGCCTCTAGGGCTTCCCCTTTTGGTATTTCCCCTTTTACCTCATCCTCAATGTCTTATGATAACATGCATTCTTGTTCCATTTCGAAATCGGCTGTGGTGGTTTTCTCCCCAATTCGTGTTATTCCTTATTTACCATTAAAACCTTCAATGTCTGAATCTGAAGAAGATGAAAGGGTTTCCCGTCCTGAGACTGTACAAGATTGGTTCTGGTACCTTAGAGAACTGGGCGCAAATTAGATGTTTCTTGGTTGGATTTGTCTGGAGTTCGGTTTGGTTCTCTTGAACTTAAAAATGTGGATGGTTAATTGAAGAGCGTGCAAGTGCCATTTGATGACTTGATCATTCTCAAAACCTAGAATCCATGTGGATCATCAGTGAAAATATCAGAAATTGTGGTGTTAGATAGCTCTGACTCAGAATCTTCTTTGTCAGCAGATATCCCCAACATAGATATTGATGAGGGTGAAGCTCATGGTGATGCTTACAATGATGGTGGTAGTGTTGACATGAGTATCTCAGATACAGATGTTGATGGAAAGATTGGTTCTTTGGCTGATATGGATGATGATCCTAACTCAAATGATGTGGAGAATGACAATCGGATTTCTCCAGAAAAGGAGGTTTTGTCTGACGTGAATTTAGGTGCATGATCGTCAAATGTTATGATTGATGATACTCACTCTGAAGTACCCCCAGTGTTGATGACTCCAGTCTTTTTATCTGAGTCATTTGTGGGTTCTGATCATGTATAAGATACACATGATGGTGAACCTATGACTGTCCGAGTAGAGGAGATTGATCGTTCTATCAATGTTGAACCTAGTCCAAATGTTGGACATTGTCCCAATGTTGCACCTTCTGTCAGATCATCTGTAGCTGTTCAAGAAGAAGATATCTCAGTAGCTGATACTCCAAGTGTGGATCCATTTCTTTCTCACCCTCGCAAAACTAGATCTGGATCCCACAAGCGTGTTGCCTCATCAAGGTTGTGTACCCCCTCTCCTTCTAAGAAATCGAAAGGTTCTGGTGTTTCAGGTTCTTCCTCCTCCTTTACTATTTCTGCTTCCAATGCATTGTCGAAACAATTTTTTGACCTGTCATGCCAGAAAAGATGGCCCACATATGCTGAGAGATCTATCCTAGGAGAAAAATCTCTTGCTCTTTCTTCATTTGCCAAGACTCTTTTCATATCGTTTCTCAAGGAGATTGACCTTTTTCAAGCAGCAAGCTGTTTCAAAACTTTTTATCATGTATTAGTTCGAGAATTCTCCAGCAACATTCACAAATCCACTGGGGATTCTGCCTCTATATGGTCCTTCAGGACATTCATTAGGGGCAAAGTAATTCCGTTCTCCCCTTCTGTGATCAACAAATTTCTGAAGTGGCCATGTGCTCAGAATCTTCCTGCCTATGGTATTTCAGTTGGTGACGACTTTGATTTGTTTATTAAGACTATCACTGGGGGGCAGTTCAAATGTTGGCCAAAATCTTTTTCCTTCCCTTCCTCAGCCTTGACTGCCAAATTCTTCTTGCTCTATCGCAGTGCCACTCGTAATTGGCTTCCTCCTTCAAATATGTCCATTGTCACCAAGGCCATGTGTAAACTTCTTTTTGCTGCCGGAACTAAGAAGCCTTTCGATCTGGGTCGGATCATATTTGACTCCATCCTCTCACTTTCAGAGTCCGCTGCACCATCTTCCTCTCTTCCTCATGCCTCCCTCATTTCAATGGTGCTTTTCTCTCAAGGTATTGGTCCTGACTCATCTGGGCTGGCCATGACATGTGAAGGGATCAGCTTTACGTCCAAGTCAGCAGTGGGTAAAATTGATGATATATCTGCTCCTCAGTCGTTAGTGCCTTCTTCACCTATTTCCCCTCCATCTGCCTCGGCATCAGATGTTAAAGGGGCTTCGTCCTCATCTGTCTCCATGCACGACATTCTGGACGATATTCTGGTGCTTGAAAGGGGTGTGAAAAATGTAGATGATCAACTGACCCTTTTTCACAGTCAGAGGGTTTTACTTGAGTCTCATAAGGACCTGCTTCAGGACAGGATTTCTCTGCTCAAAGCTAAACTCTCTTCAGACAGAGGTGCCTTGTAAGGTATGTGCTTTGTCTTTTTGTGACACAAAGGGGAGTAACAGTAAGTGGAAGATGTTTTGTTTTGATGGTGGTTTTTGAAGCTGTTGAAACTCTATGAAGCTGTGTATGTTTTTGTGTATGTTTTGGTGGAGAATATTGTATGGTCTCTTTGTTGGAAGTATGGTGAATGATCTCTCTGATGGTCTTCTAGATGACTGGTATGTCTGCAACTTGACCTTGATATCTCAGCATGTTCTTGCATCTTGATCTCGACTTTATTCCTTTTGATTGTGCCACTAAAAGCCAAAGGGGGAGATTGTTAGGTCAGTTATTTTGTCATTAGTGGCACAATGGGTCTTTTGGTAATGTTGGATATTATGTCATATGTTATGTTGAACATAATGTTCAACATTTGAGATCAGGTCTTAAAGTAGTTTCATGATGCTGATCGTATTGCAGTTTTTGAAGATAAGACGCCTTCTTGGCTGTTGACTATAGCTGTCAAGGTTGTTGGGTGTGTTTCATTTACTAAAGAACCGCTGCTATGTCGGTTTGGATTGAGTTGCAATATTCTGTTAGAGACGGTTGTTGAAGGTTGTTGGGGTTCGCTCAACTTTCGGTTATTGCTGTGTATGGCAGTTGTGGCGAAGATAACAACCACATCTCCTAGCCTGGCTTCGCTTGTGGCAGTCGGCCGATTTTCTGAGATTTGATTGGATGTACTTTTTTTAACAGCTCAATATTTGTGAGGGGGGTGTTTTTTTCTTAAGGAGATAGATGATCGGTGGCCAGGTGAATGACTTGGAGATTGAGCTTTTGCGAAAGCTACAAGGAGCTCCAGGAGGAGGCTGACGACTACTGAGGTAGGGGATCAAGGGAGTTGATCTTTGTCAGTTTTGCAAGGGGATCTTGCTCGCAAGGGAGAGCTTGCGCAAATTACTCCATGGGGTTGATTGAGATCACCCCTAGCGATTTGTATTAAGGGGGAGTTTGTTTTCCATAATATCTCGTAGTATTGGTGATTGTAATTATCAATATTTAGTGGAGTAATTTGACTTTCTGGGCGAGGCCCCGCAGATGTAGGTGTGCGCACCGAACTGCGTTACCAATGTATTGTTCGTGTGTGTTTAACAGTTTAAGCTTGCGTACTAAACTACACTAATTATCTGTATCTGTATGAAAACATTGAAAAAAGTTATCTTGAACTAAAGATGAGTAAATGATATCTCTCCTTTTGGTCAGAGGCAAACCTAACATTAGGAACATCTTGGTCATAGGGAAGACGTATATCAGGATCATGCACTGTTAACGATCTAACACCTATGACGCCTGTAACTATAGCTAGCTAGCTTGCATGCATATTCAAGATCCCCACGAAGAAATTGTGAATCTTTTGGTGTCCCCCAACTTTGTTCTTACAAAGAGAGCAAGGTCTTGCGTAAATTACCAAAGCCCCCCTCATTTACTTTGGTGCATTCCTACTAGCCCCCTTGAGATAACTTTCCCTGTGGAAAAACAATCCACAAAGAAAGGGAAGCCCTGCTCATTAATTACGATTTGATACAAATCACATCTGCCCATTGTTTCTGGCTACATTCGGCAGAGCCTTAGGACTGTGAAGTTGATTTAAAAAAAACAAGAACAAACAGTACCCAACAATGCTTAAAAGAAAGTGAATTGATGATTATCCAATTAATACTGAAACAAACAAATTAATTAAGCACACGAACACATTAATAAAACAAAGCCTCTCCCCCTACAAGGATCGAGTTTATTAGGGTTCTGTCTCGGGAATTCAACACCACCACCAACAATGCATGCTACAAATCTACATCTCACCACACCCCATATACACAGTAAACAACCGATGCATCGGTGATCACTGAGTGCCGAGAGGCACGGGCTCCTCGAACAAGCACGTCGTCATCGACTGGTAACCGTCGATCATCATCATCGGCTGCTGGTTGTAGCTAACATTGAGAGGGCTTACTTCGCTCCAATTCGCCGTGTCATCAGCTGACGAAGTGCTCGTCCCATTGTTGCTCTCGATATCCCCACCCACGTTCCCCATTCCATAGAAGCAGTCCAGTCCCTCTAGCTTCGCCGAACCGCAACCAAACAAGTCGTCGAGCTCAGTCGACTGATTGAACCCGCTCGGCCCGGCCAAGCCCTCGCCGATATACAACGGATCAGCAGCGATCATACTGTTAGCCGACGCGTAATAGACTTGTTGCGACGGAGCCGCGGCAACGAGCGGCGCTGTTTCGGCGGCGAACCTCCCTCCGAGCTTCATCAGCAGCCGTCTGATCGACGAGTGCTCGTCGCTGACGCGGTGCTCGGCCTGGTTGATCGGGCACGTGGGCATGGCTGGGTCGGGCCAGTAGGCATTGTTGGCGGCGCCGTTAGCCTCTTGCTGCTGCCTCAGAGATGATCCGCCGCCTGATCGGCGGCTCTGGCCCTGATCTTTCCGCGGCTTGCTACCCAGCAGCTTCTTCTTCAGCCTCGTGTTCCAGTAGTTCTTGATGTCGTTGTCTGTTCGCCCTGGCAGCTGTGCCGCGATTATGGACCACCTGCATCGCACGAGATAGAAATTAAACGACTGAGTTCATGATAACAGTTGTACTTAGCTATCGATTCATTTGGCTCGATTGATCATCACCTGCTGCCGATGCTGATGTAGAGGCTGCAGATGATATTGTCTTCCTCCTCAGAGAAGCCGCCGTGCTTTATGTTGGGCCGGAGGTAGTTCAGCCACCGCAGGCGGCAGCTCTTCCCGCATCGCTTGAGGCCTAATTAGCAACATCACGTATGAATTAAAAAGAGATATAGTTGTAATTAATTAAGTTATTAGACCGGCTTGGGATGATCGACGTATACCGATCTTTTGGGGGAGAGCGATCCAGTTGCCGCCTGTGCCGTGCTGCTCGATGTAGGACTTGAGCTTGGCGTCCTCCTCCGGCGACCATGGGCCTTTCTTGACGTTGGCCTTGTCACAGCATGGAGCTCTTCCCATGGCTCTCTAACCCCTCTCTCTCTAATTTGTTTGGTTTTGGTTTTTGATGATGGAGGCCTCTGGAGATGTTTTCTGATGGTTAGAAAGAAGGCATGAGAGTCTGGATTAGTGAAATAGATTAAGGAGGGGGGAAGGGGATTAAATAAGTTTATGACGAGGCTGAAGACTAGGGTTTTTTCTTGCTACTTGTCCTGCATGTAATATAATAATGCGAATTTGATATTGCTGCCTCCATCAGCAGAGGTGGCCCACATATGTACGCTCTTTGTTAATTTTTCTGCTGGGTGTGTGATTAATATAAAGAAAATTAGTCGTGTTTCTGTAAATAATATTATATTTGCATGCAGAATGAATAGTTTTAAACTCTAAAGTAAGGGAAATGGAAAATTGAAGGTGGAGTAAACATGTGGGTGAGAGGGGGAGAGACCCAGCAGCTGAGCTGCTGAGGCACAGGAGAAGTTGTCAACTTTGGGGTTTAATCATTCCCAAAAGGTTGAAGGTTGATAATTAATTTAGGCGGCTCAAATTGGGCAATTCTTTCCAAAATGGCAGGTTTCTACATGAGTTAATAATAGAGAAATCTGAACCTTGGAAAAATAATTAATTAATTGTTTCCATATTAAACAATAATTATGACAGTTTTTGTTAGAGTTACCACTATTTTAAGAGGAGAGGATACATAGTTTTCTAAAAAGCTAGTTTGTTCGAGGATGTGGTCTTATGTACAAAGCAAATTAACCGTGCACATAGTGCATGGGATCAAAGTAAAAAATCCACACACATGAAATGGAAACTGCACACACTTGAAAATGAGAGAGAAGTCTGAGTTGCACGTGGGAATCGTCTAGGGGTAAAAGGGAGGGGAGGCTAAAATGCAAGAAAACACAGGATGCAAAGTGGAAAAAGACCAATGACAAACATGTAAACAGGTGGAAGAGTGATGTGTTTTTTGGTTGTATGAAAAAGTAATGGCAAGCGTGTAATTCAGGGGGGACTTATATTTGGATGCATCACAAAACACCCGCAAATCCCACCCAAGCCCACACACATCCCCAAGTGGGCCCCACCTCGATGATGTGGCCAAACCATGGCCAGATCTCTCCCCACCATTTTGCCGTAGTAGGACAACCTCATCGTTTGTATAATAGATATGTTGTATTCTATCTACATTATGGTGTGGTTCTCAGAGAATAAATGATTAATGGCGCACGGAGAACCAACGAAAAATTTTCTTTATAGCATGAAATATCAAGAGGAAAATGTCTAACAAGGAACTGTTGTGAAGGGAATTTAGGGAGAAATAGGTGTAAGGGGTTAAGAGCCCCCTACCCGTGTATTTATAACTTTCAATAGTGGGTTGGATACCCAATTGGCCCAATGGGCCTATTCATAACACTTCCCCTTATCCAATCAACATTGAAATAAGAGGTGGATTCTTCAGGATCCGAGTTAGGGTAACTGTCTTGTTAAAGAAAGAACAGTTAACCCATAACTTCCCCTGTTTTGGGGATGTGTTTAGGGGTGGATACTTCAGGATCCAGAGTCAACGAGGTTGCCTCGTCAAAACCTTGACTACGGAAAACCCAGTGGGAAAAAACCTGTAGCCAAGGGAAAAGAGTACAACTCTGCAGTTGACTCCCCCTTATCTGACCAAGCTTCAGGCTTGCAGATTTCCTATGAATCTATACATCAGTCTCCTATGTATATATGAGTTCATAGTTCTCTCATCCTGACCCAGTTTACATTTACTCACTCTCCTCATCCCAATCCCATGTACAAGTTTTTCAAAGATACTAGTAGGCAGGGATTTGGTAAGCAAATCCGCCAAGTTATTACATGATTGGATCTTCTGTACCTCAATCTGCTTTTGCTTCTGAAGGTCGTGCGTCCAGAAGAACTTGGGGGAGATATGCTTCGTCTTGTCACCTTTGATGTAGCCGTCCTGTAGCTGGGCTATACATGCTGCATTGTCTTCATAGAGTGTAGTGGGTGCAAGAACGCCGGTCGTCAGGCCGGTAGAGGTGAGTATGTGCTGGATCACCGAGCGTAGCCAAAAGCATTCCTTGCTTGCTTCGAAGATCGCAAGTAGCTCGGAGTGGGTGGATGAGACGGTCGTCATGGTCTGCTTCACAGATCTCCAGGATATGGCAGTGCCGCCATATGTGAACATGTATCCGGTCTGAGACTTCTCTGTATGAGGATCGGACCTGTAACCTGCGTCAGCATAACCAACTAAACCAGTTGATGCCCCTTTCCTGTAGAATAGACCTAAGTCTATGGACCCTTGGAGGTAGCGCAGAAGATGCTTAACTCCGGCCCAGTGCCGCTGTGTAGGTGCAGCACTATATCTGGCTAGTAAGTTTACTGCGAACGCTATGTCAGGGCGAGTGCAGTTAGCCAGGTAAAGGAGTGCACCGATAGCACTTAAATAAGGCACTTCGGGGCCTAGTACTTCCTCCCCCTCTTCCAGCGGCCGGAAGGGGTCTTTGTGTACATCCAATGATCTGACGACCATCGGAGTGCTGAGGGGGTGGCACTTATCCATCTGAAACTTTTTCAATAAGTTCGATGTGTAAGTTGACTGGTGTAACAGGATCCCATCTTTAAGATGCTCTATCTGAAGGCCTAAACAGAATTTTGATTTTCCGAGGTCTTTCATCTCGAAGGTTTCTGTCAGGCTTTTAGAAATCTTTGCGATCTCTTCAGGAGATCCGATGAGGTTTAAGTCGTCTACATAGACGGCTATAATTA
This sequence comes from Scilla litardierei, assembly GCA_030789695.1. Classification (NCBI taxonomy): domain Eukaryota; kingdom Viridiplantae; phylum Streptophyta; class Magnoliopsida; order Asparagales; family Asparagaceae; genus Scilla; species Scilla litardierei. The sequence goes on from CM061141.1 coordinate 49,017,183, forward strand.
CAAATCATGTTGCCTTTGCTCTTATAAAGATGCAAGGACAGACTGGGTCGTTTTTAAATCCTTGCTGTGCAAGGAAGTCGCTCAGTCTGTTATACCACATCCTTCCAGATTGTTTTAGACCATATAATGATCTTTGCAGTTTCACTGAGTAGATGTCACGTTCCCTCTCTTTTAGTGCTGCAGGCAAAGAATAACCGTTAGGCAATCTCATATAGATGTCTCGGTCTAGGTTGCCATATAGGTATGCAGTAACCACGTCCATGAGTTGCATATCTAAACCCTCTTGTGCTGTTATGCCAATGAGGAATCGGAAGGTGATCGCGTCCATGACCGGGGAGTATGTGGCTTCAAAATCCACCCCAGGACGTTGGGTAAAACCCTGCGCTACAAGCCTTGCTTTGTAGCGTATGATCTCTTTCTGTTCATTTCGTTTTCTAACAAATACCCATTTATAACCTACAGGTTTTACACCTTTTGGTGTCTGGACTATTGGTCCGAAGACCTTGCGTTTGGTGAGTGAATCCAACTCCACTCCTATTGCCGCTTTCCACTTTGGCCAATCATCTCTGCTTTGACATTCTGTCAGAGAGCGTGGTTCAATATCATCGTCGCAGTACGCGACGTTGATGGCAATATTACACGCAAATGTGTCATCTATTGTTGTGCTTTTTCTGTCCCAATACTCCCCAGTTCGTACATAGTGTATCGATACTTCATTTTCTCACGGTTTTTCCTCTTCATGAGAGTTTGGGAGAGATGGGGTAGCAGGGCTTAAATTAGCATCCTGTGGTGGTATTTGTTTACCATTGCCAAGGGTCCTACTCTTTCGAGGGACTTGGTCCTTGGATCCCGGTGGTCGTCCTCTCTTTTTGAGAGGTCCAACCATTTCTGCTGCAGGCGGATTGCATCCATTTTGCGGTATGTCAATCCTAGCTGGAGTGTTAGCAGCAGGGATGTGTGATTTGACAATCTTCTGGTTGTCAGTAAATTTGTCCGGCAAGAGATGGACAGTGTTTTGGATGTGGAGAATCTTCAGGACCTCCTCCTCACACTGGCTTGTTAGCGGATCAAAGTGACATAAAGTTTTTGTATCCCAAGTGATACTTTCTGAAGCTTCGGGCTTCTTTGTCTGTGAGCCTAGTCTTGGGAACGATGTTTCATCGAATTCACAGTCTTCTAGACGTGCCTTAAAGACGTCCCCCGTAAGGGGTTCTAGGAATCTAATTATGGAGGGGGTGTCAAACCCAACATAAATGCCAAGGCGACGTTGTGGACCCATCTTTGTCCTTTGTGGTGGTGCTATGGGGACGTATAATGCACAACCAAATATTCTCAAATGTGACACAATTGGTGGGGCTCCAAGTGCTAGTTGCATTGGAGAAGATGACTGACCTCCAGAGGGTCTTAATTTTATTAAAGATGCAGCATGCAAAATTGCATGACCCCACGCATTCACTGGCATCTGGGATTGAAGTAATAATGGACGAGCGATCCATTGCAGTCTCTTAATTAGAGATTCTGCTAACCCATTTTGGGTGTGAACATGCGCTACAGGATGTTCGACTTCAATTCACTGAGCTTGGCAATAGTCTAGAAAGACTTGTGACGTAAACTCCCCCGCATTGTCCAGACGAAGTTTCTTTATCTGGTAGTCGGGGAAGTGGGCCCGTAACTTTATTATCTGAGCTAAAAGCTTAGATAGTGCTAGGTTACGGGTGGACAGTAGGCACACATGTGACCACTTAGTTGATGCGTCTATCAGGACCATAAAGTACCTGAACGGACCACTTGATGGGTGAATCGGCCCACAAATGTCTCCGTGGATTCTTTCCAGAAAGCTGGGAGACTCCACATCCACTTTCAGTGGAGAGGGTCTCGTGATCAGTTTACCCTTGTAACAGGGTGGACATGGGAATTTGCCTTTTTGAAGAATCTTCAGGTTCTTCAGGTCAATGCCCCTGGAGTTCTTTATGATGCGGTACATCATAACCGAACTAGGGTGTCCCAGTCGACTGTGCCAGAGTTGGAATTCTGGTGTTTGGGGGCACTGCAGGTGCTCCACCATGGATGTTTCTGGAGTTTGTATACTTGTTTGGTAGAGTCCCGAGGGGAGTCCCTTGAAACGTTCCACAATGGTTTTTGAACCATTTGTAAGAGCCGTTACAAGCAAGTATTCCCTTTTATCTTCCTCGACCGTCTCTAAGTGATATCCGTTTAAACGGATGTCTTTAAAACTTAGGAGGTTTCGGATGGATTTTGGGGAGTATAACGCATTTTTAAGTGTTATTTGTGTGTTGCCGGGGAGCAATATAATTGCTTCCCCTGATCCTTCGATTATGTTTGCTGGTCCTGAGATTGTTCTCAGTGGGCCAGAATAACTACTTACGCTCGTGAAATAGTCTATGTTTTGAAGGATCGAGTGCGTCGATGCACTGTCCACTAGGCAGATAAGTTCCATATCTAAAAAATGGGGAAAGACATTCAAGCAATAAATATAGATAAAAGATTTACTTTCATAAATAAATGCTAAAAAGATATTGTTTGACATGGAAAATAGAACTAGATACGATGCATAAAAATTTAAGATACATTGCTAATTGCATAAAAGTGGTCCAGATCTAGAGAGTATCATCTCCCATGAAATCTTCGGGAGTCCATGAGGTCTCTGCCAACGCTGCGCTCTCCATCAGGTTTGTCTCAGCTCGAGGCTTGAGGCTTGCCTGGTAGAGGTCCTGGAGGTGTTTTGCTGTGCGGCAGATTCTGGACCAGTGGCCCGTCATCCCGCATTTTGAGCATTTGTCCTCCAAGTCTTTCTTGGGAGTGCCTCCTTTGTTGGGAATCCTCTTCTGCTTCTTGTCCACGAACTTCTGGTTCTGGGGAGGAGCTGGGTGAGTGGCCTTCTTCCGCTGATTCTGTTCTTTCCATTTCTGGAATTTTGCCTTTTTGTCCGTCTTCTTCTTCTGGGAAGACTGGAAGTGGGCCTCTGCAGGAGGTGGAAATGGAGCGGAGCCAGGAGGGCGCAGGTTGTGGGTGGCAACCAACAGGTCTCTGTTCTGTTCAGCCATAAGCAGGCATGAAAGAAGGTCAGAGTACTTTGTGAACTTCCTCTCTCGATATTGTTGCATAAGGATCATGTCCTTTTCGTGGAAAGACGTAAACGTCTTTTCCAGCAACATTTTCTCCGTCACTGGTTCACCACACAACTTCAGGCGTGAGGTGATGCGGAAGAGAGCTGAGTTGTACTCCGCTACGGATTTGAAATCCTGTATGCGGAGGTGAGTCCACTCGTACTGTGCACGGGGGAGTATGACATCCCTCTGATGTCTGTACCTCTCCTCGAGTGCATCCCACAGCTCGTAAGGGTCCTCTACAGTGAGGTACTCATCCTTTAAGGTCGAGTCTAAGTGTTTCCTGATATATATAATGGCTTTCGCCTTTAATATATCGGAAACTTCCTCTGTGTGAGGTGCTTCCACTGAAGCCTCCTTGTTAGCTGGGGCAGTACTAGTTGTTGCCTTTTCAGTCTGTGTGAGACTGAAACCATGAGAGCGCAGATGGAACTTCAGGTCCAACTGCCAACTCAGGTAGTTTGACCCATCAGCCTTTAGGACTGAGAAGTCTACATTTGCGAGTCTGGCCATTTTATGATCTAGCATGTAAAGAAAAGTAGCATGTATCATTAAGACTGAATAAAACAGACATCCACGCATGTAATGTAGTCATTTTCATGGCATGAATTTTAATTAGTGTGATTTTAACATGCATGCTTTTTTTTCAGGTAATGTGAATAATTAATTACTAAAAATTAACAATCACGCATGCTGTTAAGGGATTTCATTGTGACATTAAAACATAGTATTAAAGCTAATTAATCAACCACGCAGTTTAATGCACAAACAATGAAAACAGAAAAAATGACCTTAGGCTATGGGGATCAGCCAGCCGACACCGAAAAATAAATAAAAAGTCCAGTCCGAAGTTACATCAAAAATAAAATGCATGAAAATAAATTACAACTCGGGAACTTCAGAGAGAAGCCCCTATCTTCATTGAGCGAAACGCCTTCAGCTTCTTTTTGGTGTCCTTCGGTCTTCTTTTTACATTTTCATCCTCACATACAAAGTTTCTCTCAAAAGAAAAGAAAAATTGCGGGAATTTAAAACGGTGTCGGAAACCTGGCTGATCCCTAAAAACATAGCCTAATATTTGCACATCCACGCAGATAATATTTTTGCAACATACAACCACGCAGATAATCAAAAAAACACAGGCATTTAAAGCAATTAAAATTGTGTGTCGTGCAAAAAACATTTTTTTTTTGAAAAACTTTTTGCCTTTTTGATCCATAATATAATGTTTTATTTTACCGCTTTCAACCCTTTTAAAAATTTCTTTTAACTATTTTGGGATTTTTTAGGGCCAAAAATAAATAAAATAATTTCTGTGGATGTGCTAATTTTCTGGCTTTTTGGGCCATGAAAACAACCCGTTAGGGTTAATATTGGGCCTCCCCCGAAAAATAGCCCGTTAGGGTTAGGGTTTCTGGAAACCCTAGGGGGGGCCCGCGGCGTGTCGCCGCGACAGCTGGCCGCGTAGGGCGCGGCCGTCGTGGCGGCGACAGGGCGCGGCCGCCGCCGCGGCGACAGGCCGCGGCCTGCGGGCCGCGGCCGCCGCGGCGGCGACAGGCCGCGGCCGCCGCGGCGGCGACAGGCCGCGGCCGCCGCGGCGGCGACAGGCCGCGGCCGCCGCGGCTTCAGGCCGCGGCAACTGGCCGCGGCCTGAGGCCGCGGCACAGGGCCGCGGCCTGCAGGCCGCGGCGACTGGCCGCGGCCTGGGGCCGCGGCGATTGTTCTCCGACGGCGGCGCAAAGAGCGCGCCGCCGTTCCGCCCTACGGGCGTGCGGATTTTTATTTTTGGATCAAAGGCGGGGGAGGTAAAAATCGGATTTTTCAACAAATTTGATCGTTAAAAAACAAGTTTTTATTGTTTTAAACATGTAGATCTTATTAAAAATGTTGAATTTAACCGAGTTTGTGAACTTTTTGATCCTAAAACATGCAGATCTAATGAGAAAAGCAAGTTTAGATCTAAAAAGTTTGGATTTTTACCTCTAGATTCGACGAGGAATCTAGGCGACGGTTGGTGAAGGATGCCCTTTTCGCTCCCCGTTGAGAAGATTACGATCTTCTTTTTCTGAGCGATTTGTGGATCTCCTTTCCCGCGAGCCGCCGTCTCCTCCAACGAGCGTGATCGTGCTGATAACGTGTTGTGAAGGGAATTTAGGGAGAAATAGGTGTAAGGGGTTAAGAGCCCCCTACCCGTGTATTTATAACTTTCAATAGTGGGTTGGATACTCAATTGGCCCAATGGGCCTATTCATAACAGGAACGAAATTTAGTGGTACGAGAATAAATGTACATGTGCACGGATGTCCTCGAGTCTCTTTGGTTGATTGCTTCGGATTTTGCTGGAAAACTCTATTGACTTGATATGCACACCACATTTGAGAGCTGTTAAGATGATGTCGAGATGTTTCCTGCCCTAAAACACTACGAGTGTATTGACTTGTCGATTTGGAACCAACAACCACGCTTTTCTTGGTTGTTCGGCACTTGAAGAGTTGAGCGACGCAGTAATTTAAGGGTCTGTTCTTTTGCTGGAATAGGGAAGAATGTAATATGGGAAAGTTTGTATTCTAAGGAGAGAGAAAATGGAGTTTTGTGTTCTTTTGGGTGGAATAGAATATGAAAAGTGATGTTTGGAATAGAAAGTGGGGTCCACATTCTATTCTTGTGTTCTTTTGGGATTGGAGAGTTGGAATGAAAAGGTGGAAATGGTATGAGTTGGAGGGGAGAGATAGAGAGAGATGAGAGAGTGGGGCCCACCATTCCTAAGGATTCCATTGTATTCCAAGCAAAAAGTTTGGAATACAAAAGTGCTCATCATTACCAAATTGGAATAGCCACGTAGGATTCTATTCCACGCCCAAAAGAACAACCGCTTGGAATACAAACTTGAAATAGAGTGAATAGTGCAGGAATAATGTCCATATTCCCATTCCCACCCCTATTCTTGGCAAACGAACAGGCCCTAACTTGCGAGCATGAGAATGGAAGAGGGCTTAAGTTAGATCTGACCTGCCAAAAATCAAAGAAGAAACAGTACTAACGTAATCTTAACACAGTGTACCTGACTGTACAAACATCATGACATTTTATATAACCAAACTTCAGGGGTATTCTCGTAGTCATTTTTATGGAACCTCCATTTTAGCTCGGTTGGTGTAATTCTCTTTGGGCCAAGGCCTGCTTCAGCCTAAATTGATTTGACTAGCTAGGTCACAGGCCCCAATGCGTATCCTTCATTGGACATTCGACTGCAACTCATAGAAAAAACATTTGTAAGACATTTCTCTAATTGTTGGGGTATTTGAATAAAATCAGTATGTGCTTATCCAAACAAACTAGAGCTAGACACTGAAGGTAAAACCCAAAACATGCACTGACTGGCTAAAACCAACACTTGCTTATCCAAGCAAACCAAAGTAACCAAAGCATACATGCTTGCATCTAAATGTTGCACTTCCAATCATATGAGGTCTAGCAAGTAGTAAATCCGGTGAGTCCGGAGTTTAATTCCATGAGGAGACTGTGGCACAAATCAACGCTCGGAATTAGTAGAAGGAAACAATTGATGAGATGATCTCCATTTTCTCATAAAGTTTGAATGGTTCGAGGAGGTAAATTTACTACAAAATTAATGCTAAATTAATTACGAGGGGGTGATGTGTTGAGAAATTAAGATGAGAAGCATGTGTGTGGTATGATTACGATTAGGGTATTCCTTCCACGAGTTATGATTTCCAATGCAATGATATAATTCGATGGTGAACCTTGGGGGTATAAACCATCCACCAAATCCCTCGTGGGGATTCCCTTGTGGGGAATGAGCTTAAATGTTAATAGGATTATAGTGAGATAATGAATTTCATGGAAATAAAAGTGGCCAATCCTTGTTATTGGATCTGGATCTAAGCCTAGAGGGGGGATGAATAGGCTAATAAAAATTCTCGTGCAACCCACGAGTAATCACATGCAGTTATAGCAGATACAACGTAAATAATAAGCAATCACAGAATCCGCAGCAGATTTACCCTGGTTCGGTCCCACCACGACCTACGTCCAACCCCGAAAGCAATTACTAGATTAATAACGTTACTGGTACAACCTGTAACTAGAGCAACCACTCTACACTCACCTGGCTCTCCGTACCTGCACACCACCGGTGCTAAACAAAACTAGTCCTAGTATAAGCTCTCATTTGACTAGTCCCAACTAGTCAAGTCCCTCTTGTCTAGCACCCACTAGACAAGGCCCCAAAAGTGTCACAAATAATGGTAAAGTTTTCCCTACAGAGATCACTACGCCAATCACAAAATATAATAAGGTAAAGAGTTCAGAATTGCTTGGTTGTGACGGCGTCGATGTCTTTGTCGATCAGCTCAGGCCAGATCTGAATCTGAGAAGTTTAGTCTCCTCTAAAGTCATATCAATCCTTTGATGAAGTTTGGTAGTTGCGTCTTTTTCCCTCTTAGACGTTTCGACTTGCAGCAATGACAAAGCTCTTAGCTAGCTTAATGGCACATGATAGTATGGGTCGGCACAGCTTCAGCTTGGGTGCCCCTTGGGTCGGTAAAGCAAGGCAGGCTGCAGATTGGTTGACGGCACACTGGCTGCTAGGTCGACAAGTCATGTGGCACTGGGGGATGGCCGGTCGGCAGATCAGATGGTGCGCCAGCAGGTATAGGTCGGCAGTAGCTTTGTTGACTCGGTCGGCAAGCAATAGATGACACGGGTCAAGCAACTGGTCGTTACAGAAGATGGCTAAGCAGGAGCTTCGGTCAGTGCTTCCATTGGTGCTTGGTCTGCCTGGGTCTGCAAGCGATGGAGCGCTGGGTCGACAATGGAGATGGCATGTTGAAGCAGCGGTCGGCAGGCCTAGATGTGGGAGTCAGCACGCGGGTTGGCAGAGCTAGTTGGTGCGGCTCAGCAATGGGTCCTGATGCCTCTGGCATTGGCGGCGGCTAGGACTTTTCGCTTGACGGCACATGAGAGGAAGCTTGTTGATGTTGCGGCAAAGGGAGATGATGACTTGAAGCTTCCTTGAGTTGCGACAAAGGATGTAGATGAAGCCCCTTGTTGTTGATGTTGCAGCAATGGGTACTTGAAGATGATGAAGATCTCTTGGCTACTTGCGGCAAGGGTACATTTTGTCTTTGAGGAGTTTCGGCAAGGAGTATGGAAGATGAAGCTTTGGCTCTCTCTCTCTTTTGCGTATTGTTTTGTTTGTGGCCGCCTCCTCTCTCTCTCTCTCTCTCTCTCTCTCTCTCTCTCTCGAAAATTGGTTTAAGTAGGAGAGGGATCAAGATGTATGCGGAATCCCATAGGAATAGGGATCTCCAATTTGAATGGGATTTGTTATTAGAATAGGATTGAATCAGGATTTGATTTGAGCTTTATTGGAATTCAAATTCCATTAGGAGTTGTAATGAGATTTGGGATGGGATTTGATTCAATCAAGCATCCAATTTGAATGATATTCTCTCCTATCTCTCCTCCTTTGACCAAGTCCTCTTTGCACATGACTAGCCATTTTCTCCATCCCTTTGACCATGTCATCATCTTGAAGATTTACGAGCTTGCCACTCCTAATAACACTTAGCACACACATTAAAAAGTTCACACATGTTTGTTATCAACAAAGAAGAAGTCCTAGATCGTTGCATCCAACAATCTCCCACTTTTGATGATGACAAACTAATATGAGATTTGCAATAACGATCTAAAATAATATGTGTGTGTGAAGTGTGATGGAGGAAATATGCAACAATATACCAATGGTGTTCACGCATATATGTATGGCATGCTCCCCCTATTTTCATGCTCCCCCCTTGAACATACATTTCATTATATTCATTAAGCATTAATCCACACCAAATCTTCAAATATTTCTCCCCTTTTGTTATCATCAAAAGTGTATATACGAAGTCTAATTTTATGCCACATACAAAAATAGAGTATTATAAATTACAACTAGCACTTGCATGTCATTTTCCATAGAATAAGCACTTCAAATTCAATGAAAAATATAACGTAGACTTCTACACCAATGTGTAAGTGTGATGATTAAATAATTGAAGCACATGAGGAGAAGCTTTTAAGAAATACAACCAAAACCAATCCACTTTTCCATTAAACATGATATCAACTAGGATTGATATTCCCCATCTCATTAAAAATGAGTCCAAGATACCACACTAAAAACGTAGCCTATAAGAACTCTTAGATGCGGGGTGGCATTACTTGACGAGGATAACACCAACGCTAATTTTTTTATTATTAAAGCATATATTGGATTCTCGTGGGTAGTGTTATTACCAAGGATTGTATCCATTTTACATACGGAGCAAATTTTAATTTTTTTGTTTCAGTAACAATTCTTTTGTGCTCAAATTTTATCCATGGAAAAACACATCATATTCCTTAGATTTTCAGTTATTTTTCATCTTACATTCACTTTTCAATATTTCATTAAACGATCTCCAAATATGCAGCAATATTCAATACTCGTGGAAGTGAAAGTGTAGGTAAAATCATATTATTCAATTCATTGAACATGTCATGGCTATTTAGAAAATCTAACATGCGCATGTAGGTATAACAATACTACAATGATTTCTACTAGAATATGAATGACATTCAGTAATACCACTTGAACGATACAAAGGAAAAGGTATACATTAAGCACAACTTATTCAGCTTTTTGTATTTTTGTATTTTTCAATTTTTTTTGGTTTATATTGAACTAAAGCAAACTAAAAATCAAGCAAACTAGCACACAAATAAAAAACAAATCAAGCACACAAAAAATGCTATGAAGGTATGCATTAAGTGCAAAGTAGAAGACATACCTTTGCGTTGTCATTTGGCTAAGGAACCCAAAAAAATGCAATGTCCAATTCATAGTTCCTCGCCATTCCATCTTACCACACGAAAGATGCTATGTGTGACCTTGGAATCCAACATGGTCCACTCATGTTAGTCATCAAATTTTAAGGAACCCATATTTGCTTGAACTTATATTTGCAATGATAAGAGGTATGACCAACGCAACCACATGTAAAGCACTTTGCATGAATATTTCCAATTTTTGTTGTTTCAATGTGAACTTTTCTATATTTTGACTTTTCAACATTTTTAACATCATATCCTAGTCCTCGCCTATTATTGCCATAAAGTTGATTTCCAAGTATAATATCCAACGATTGTTTTCCAATTGAAAATTTCTTTATGGACAATTCTAGGTTCGTAACTTTGGATTTCAAATGAGCATTTTCGTTCACAAGCAAAGTACATTTATTAATGAATGCTTTCTTGTTTACCTCCTTTTTCTTTTCAAAATCAACCAATTTTCCATTAAGCTCATTTTTTAGCATGTACATCTTTTCATTAAGCTCTCTAATCACATATTCACTTTCAGTTTCTAGCTTAATCAAATTTTGTTTATACATGCTAATCTCTTTTAACAAGGTAGGACAAATAAGACACTCAGTTTTTTCATACAACCTAGATTTTTCCTTTTTCAACAAATTTATGGTAGAATCACATACAACAAGATTTTCTTTTAGTTTATTTATTTCATTAAACATGTCGTAATTTTCTTGTTGCAGTTCACCGTTAGAATTTCTAAACTTTTCTAATGTGGATTCATGTTTCTCTACGGTAGATTCTAGGTTGTCAATTTCATCTTGCATATCATTAATAGTACCTTGTTGCCTCTCAATTTCATCTTGCATTTCTTTACAAAGATTCAGAAGATCGGTTCTTTTAGTGCAAGATTTATCTCATTGTGTTTTCCCATCAAGCAGAGGGAAGTGTGAGCAATCTCTTCAATCTTATCTTCGCTATCGTCATTCCACGTTAACGCTAGAGCTTTTCCTTTCTTCTCTTGTGGACAATGCTTCATATGGTGTCCCTGCCTGTGGCATTTAAAACATGTAACATAATCAATAGCAGTCTGCTCAGAAGATTTTTTAGCAGAATTAGAGTTATTAGAACAATTAAACCTGGGTGCCATTTCTGCTCTCCCTTGCTTGGTCTTGATGTACTTTCTGAAATTTCTGACCATTAATGCTAGCTTCTCCTCATCATCGACATCTTCGCTAGCTTGAAGAGCTAGTGGTTTTAGAGCCTTTGCCTCTGGTTTCTCTCTTTCTTCAGTGTTCTGTTGCTCAAGCTCATGTGACATCAAGTTACCTATCAAGTCATCCACTCTCATCTTTGACAGATCTTTAGCTTCTTGAATGACAGTGACTTTAGGATGGAACGAGTTTGGCAGCGTCCTTAAGATTTTTCTTATCTGCTCAAGGCTAGAGTCTGGATTACCAAGGGAGCTAGACTTGGAGACGATGTTGGTGAACCTCGCAAACATCTCTGAGATGGATTCTAATGAAAGCATGCAAAAGATCTTGTATTCTGTTCTCAGCAAAGCAAGTCTAGACTCCTTCAACTGTGACGTTCCCTAATGCGTCACCTCCAGCATATGCCATATTTCCTGCACAGTTTGACAAATTGAGATACGATTAAATTCAGATTTATCAAGAGAGCAAATAAGCACATTCATAGCTTTACCATTTAATGAATAAAGACTCCAATCAGCATCATTCTATTTTTATTCAGGTTTAGGTATTTTAGTGTCTTTAATTTTAATCATCGGTGATTTATAACCATTTTCAACAATTTTCCACATTTTATAATCAACAGACATAAGATAAATTTTCATTCTAGATTTCCAATAAGCATAATCAACACCATTAAATTTAGGAGGTCGTGATATGGACTGACATTCAGCAAAAGCACAATCAATAGAATTCATGGTCAATCTAGCCTAGATACTCTAACATGCTTTGATACCACTTGTTGGATCTGGATCTAAGCCTAGAGGTAGGGCTGTTGAAGAACAGAACGTTCGACGAAATACTCGTGAACAAGCTCGGTACATGTTTGTTTACGTTCGTTCAGGAAGCTTAATGAACAAGCTTGAATAGATTTTTAGAGCTCGGTTAGTAAACGAACAGAGCTTGAACATAACTGTGTTCATTCATTTATGTTCATGAACAAGCTCGTTAAATGTTCGTGAACAAGCTCGTTAAGTCTTCGTGAATAAGCTCGTGAAGTGATGTTCATGAACAAGCTCGTTAAGTGTTCGTGAACGAACATATATCGAAAATAGTAAATTTAGACAAATAATATATTTTTTACTATACTTGAAATGGATGCTTGTAATGGGATTTATGGAACTATTATGCTGGATTTATTTGTTTTTGTCCTGCAAATATTTAATCCTTTTATTTAATTGATTTAGTTATTAGCAATTATGTTTAAATAGTATTATTCCTGATTAAAAAATTGACGTTCGCTTGTTTGATTGAAAATATGTTCATGAACAAGATTGATTGTGTGCTTACGAACATGTTCCTGAAAATGTTCACGAACAAGCTCGATAAATCTTGTTAACAAACAGAACGTTCGATTAACTACTCATGAACAAGCTCGGTAAATGTTTGTTTACGTTCGTTTAATTTCGTTCGGTAAGCTTAACGAACAAGCTTGAACAAGTTTTTAGAGCTTGGTTAGTAAACGAACGGAGCTTGAACATGGATTTTTTTCATGAACAAAACCAAGCTCCCTGTTCAAGCTCGTTCAAGCTCGTTCGTCACAGCCCTACTTAGAGGGTGGATGAATATGCTAACAAAAATTCTTGTGCAACCCACGAGTAATCACATGAAGTTATAGCAGATGCAAAGTAAATAATAAGCAATCACAGGGTACGCAGCAAATTTACCTTGGTTCGGTCGCACTCACGACCTCGTCTAGTCCCGAAAGCAAATACTAGATTAATAATGTTACCCGTGCAACCGATAGCTAGAGCACCCACTCTACACTCACCTGGCTCTCCGTACCTGCACACCACCGATGCTAAACAAAACTAATCCTAGTATAAGCTCTTACTTGACGAGTCCCAACTAGTCAAGTCCCTCTTGTCTAGCACCCACTAGACAAGACCCCAAAAGTATCACAAATAATGGTAAAGTTTTCCCTACAGAGATCACTATGCCAATCACAAAATATAATAAAGTAAAGAGTTCAGAATTGCTCAGTTGTGACAGCGTCGATGTCTCTGTCGATCAGCTCAGGCCAGGTCTGAATCTGACAAGTAGTAGTCTCCTCTGAAGTCTTATCAATCCTTTGATGAAGTTTGATAATTGCGGCTTTGTCCCTCTTAGACGTTTTGGCTTGCAGGAATGACAAAGCTCTTAGCTAGCTTGATGGCACATGATAGTATGGGTCGGCACAGCTTCAGCTTGGGTGCCCCTTGGGTCGGCAAAGTAAGGCAGGCTGCAGATTGGTTGACGGCACACTGGCTGCTAGGTCGGCAAGTATTGTGGCACTGAGGGATGGCCGGTCGGCAGATCAGATGGTGCGGCAGCAGCTATAGGTCGGCAACAGTTTTGTTGACTCGGTCAGCAAGCAATAGATGGCACGGGTCAAGCAACGGGTCGGCACAGAAGATGGCTAGGCAGGAGCTGCGATCAGTGCCTCCTTTGGTGATTGATCTGCGTGGGTCTGCAAGGGCTGGAGTGCTGGCTCGACAATGGAGATGGCACGTTGAAGCAGCGGTCGGCATGCCTAGATGCGGGAGTCAGCACGCGGGTCGACAGAGCAATTTGGTGCGGCTCAGCAATGGGTCGTCAATGCCTCTGGCATGGGCGGCATCTAGGTGTTTTTGCTTGACGGAACATGAGAGGAAGCTTGTTGTTGTTGCGGCAAAGGGAGATGATGACTTGAAGCTTCCTTGAGTTGCGGCAAAGGATGAAGATGAAGCCCCTTGTGGTTGATGTTGCGGCAATGGGTACTTGAAGATGATGAAGATCTCTTGGCTACTTGCGATAAGGGTACATTTTGGCTTTGAGGAGTTTCGGCAAGGAGTATGGAAGATGAAGCTTTGGCTCTCTCTTTTGCGTAATGTTTTGTTTGTGGCCGCCTCCTCTCTCTCTCTCTCTCTCTCTCTCTCTCTCTCTCTCTCTTGAAAATTAGTTTAAGTACGAGAGTTATCAAGATGTATGCGGCTAGGGTAAATCCCATAGGAATAGGGATCTCCAATTTGAATGGGATTTGTTTTTGAATAGGATTGTATGAGGATTTGATTCGAGCTTTATTGGAATTCAAATTCCATTAGGATTTGTAATAAGATTTGGAATGAGATTTGATTCAATCAAGCATCCAATTTAAATGAGATTCTCTCCTATCTTTCCTCCTTTGACCAAGTCCTCTTTGCACATGACTAGCCATTTTCTCCATCCCTTTGACCAAGTCATCATCTCGAAGATTTACGAGCTTGCCACTCTTGGAAACACTTAGCACACACATTAAAAAAGTTCACACACGTTTGTTATCATGAAACAAGAAGTCCTAGTTCGTTGCATCCAACACTTGTGAGATGACCATACTTCCTAACTTCAATCTTATGGATCAAAATGAGAAAATAGTTAAGTAAAAAATCCGTCATCCAAACCATAAATAAATCAATTGCATTATGAAATCACAGATTCAAGCTAAACAATGCGCTAATTTCATCACACAACACAACACAATAAACTAGCCAAGCATGGTAAAAGAAACAATGGATTTTATCCAAGCAAACATCATTTCAATCTTCCAAGCTAACTAGATTATAAATATTAAAAAGAGAGTTTAGGATTGTGTCACCAATTTCTTCAATTACAAGCGTCTCGATATAGCGTTAGCGGTTTATCCGTTAGCCAGATACATTGCAACGCCTGCAGTGCACTACTAGACCAGACCTACGCATCTTCTGCACTACCTCCAAAGGTCAAGGATCGTCCTCCATGTTAAATGTATTTGCAAATGCAGGTAATATATTATCGCGATTACCACCACGAAGGAATGGCCACCTCCTGGAGATCTGCAAACATGCAACTAAGGCAACATCATCCTACCATTCCGAGTAGCTCACCATCCAAGAAGCAAATCAAGAGTGTGTAGTTATGCCCTGAAGTACCTCACAGACCAATGACGACTGGGTCAAAGACTAGAGAAATGAAGCTATCTACCAAGTTCACAGACCATGCCACTTTCCTAGCTCAACCTGGATGAGGCTACATCAAAGGCGATGAGACAGAACACACCTCCCTAAAGCTTCTTCGGAATTAGCAGCTGCCATAGATGAGCAATACTTGTATTTTGTATTTATTCTCGGAAGGTTGTAAACTAGATTGATGTATAGATGCCTAGGAGACCTGCAAGCATGAAGCATGCATAGAACATGGGGAGTTAAATGTAGGTTTGTACTCTTTTTCCCTTAGCTATTGGTTTTTCCTGTGGGTTTTCCATCACCAAAGGTTTTAACGAGGCAACCACATTAACTCTGGATCCAGAAGTATCCACCCCTAGTGATATCCACATATCAGGGGAAGTTAAGGAGACTAGTACTCTTATTCTGTAGCTATCGGTTTTTTCCATTGGGTTTTCCATATCCAAAGGTTTTAACAAGGCAAAACCTCCTAACTTAGGATCCAGAAGTATTCAAATCCCAATGATACTAATAAGCACTGTGAATCCTGAAGTATTCACATGTCGAGCTTACAATGATTGATGGATAAGGGGGAAGTTTTATGAATGGGCTTTTGTAGGCCCATATAAAGCCCATTTAACCCTTTTACTATAAATACAAGGCTACGGGCTCAATAGCTGCTATCCTTCACAATAATTCTTTCCTCATTTGATTTTCAAACTTTTAAGGGTTTTCCTCAAAAATTTTATAAACTCTCATCCTAACCATTGATTCCTTGATATTAAATGTTAATGTCTTTCTACCAACCACTTTGTCCTAGTCAACAACCACGTTCAAAAACATCACTCATTTGTATATTAGATATGTGGATTACAATGATCTTCAGCTTTCTTTTCTTCCTTTTGGAGAAGGTAATGTTTTCGTGACAAGGTACCACTGGTCGTATAATGGTTAAACCCCCTCACCCCCTATTAGAGCTAAAAATAGTGTAATTGATTTAAAGAAATATGCTCAATTACATATACACATTCCCATTACAATAAGACATATACACATTCCCATTACAATAAGACTACCTGAATTAAAAAATTATAATCCATCCTTTAATATATTCTGGTGTAGAGGTAAGCCTCTTATATGAAATCTTTGTACCACAATTATTAACTGGTAAATCCGCCAACAATGAGTAGGATGCTGACGACGCTCCGTCAGCTGAAGAATAGAACCTGAGAAAGGGCGGTCCTGGGTCAATGAGAGTAAGGTTCGAGTTGCCCGACCTAACTTTGAGCTATCTTTATGGGTTTGCAACACAGGAAAATCGTCAGGTGGTCTGATCTGGGTTTCGACCTAAATCCTCTCCGATGTTTAAGTCTGTGGATGACTAAGAAGAGGCTCAGTGCAGCTAGGTCTGACCTGTTGGGAGAACATCCGATCATTGTCTCACTGAGCTATGGAGGAAATATAAAGTAGAATTAGATATCTGAGTGTTAGAGTATCTGAGTGTTAGTATGTCTTGAGAGATGATCGTTGTCTTATTACCTTTTAGACTACTTATAAGTGATGGTTTCTCTGAGTGTCGCTAGCCGATAATGGCCTTGTCTTTATGATAGTATCATTGTCATCTCTAAAAAGGGCATAACCGGCGCCCCATTTACTTCCGTCGTTATCAACAGACTCGCTAGTATTCGGGAGCTCAAACGGACAGATGAGCTGTCACTTTGACCGTGCAAGTATTTAACCGTCCGTACGGGCCTCTAGACTTTTGGGCTAAGGCTATGCATTCATCTTGGTCTTCTTTATTCAAATGAAATATCTTTCTCTGCCACGTGGGTCGGCCCAGTGTAGTAGCAACAACAATATGAGGTTCCTTTAGCCAAAACAGGGAGAGGAACAAACAATTATATCCTTATGCGATTGTGAAAACTCTTTCAGAATATCAGAAAGGAATGGATGTCCCTAGTTTCATTATATTTAAGAAGTACAAGGGCAAAAACAGGTGATTTTTGTATGAGACCATTTCTTCTAGAGAGTCATTGGCTGATTGGGAGATCTTGTAAGAACTGTGTCAATCAAGGGATCTACAAAGAAACTTGGTTAGATATTGGAAAGACTAATGATAGTCTAAGATACTTTTAAGTGTCTTGTTTCGTTCTATATTTCAGTTGGCTATATATGGACGCAAATGGCTTTGTTAAGAAGCCAGTGCTATAGGGGATGTCACTCTCTCACGCCTAGACTGCAAACTTTTTCTTATTCTCTGGTGAGGGTAACGTTGTGGCTGACTGGGTGGCTTCATAGTGCTGTCAGCTTCGGGCTGAGCGGCTGCTTGTGATTAGAGTGCTTGTTTCGAGACTTGATGTTAGATGGATGCAGGATTAGCAAAATAATAACAATTCTTCCAACAAAAAGCCAGATTCGGGCTGTCCGGACGATTCCCCTCAGATTAATTTCTTAGGTCACCAAACACATAAACCTCAAGATCTGCACGAGATATGCAGAGACTATTCATGGATATCAACTCTAACACTCAAAATAAAATGTAAGTACCGTTCTCATAATGTTATTATTATAATGGTCTCAAAAACACACAGGTTCTAAAGAGACGTCTGTCTCTTGTGTGGACCATTCATTTTTATGGTTGTCAATCATATCATCAGTTTCATCTTATCGACACAGTAAACCCCCCCAACTCTACGACTAGCTCCAGCAGTAACTTCAAAGAACTGGAACGCAAGTAAAAAAGACCAACTTTGCTTCGCTTTTTGTTTAGCTTCGTGCGGAGAGTTGCAATTCGGCACGTAACCTTCGTCACTCAATTTGACCTCATTTTGCAGGGATCTTTTCATAAGAAAATGTCCATGTTGATCAGGCTAAGGATTCAATCAACACTTGTGGTTGGTCCAAGTCCAAGCACAGTGGAACAACAATGCAGGCACTTGTGGGACAAAGTCAAGGGGAAGCTTGATAGATGCATGCATGGCATCTACATTAGTAAAGAAATACTGAATTCTTTGATCTTGAGTGTCTGACCGAGATATCTGTTGGGAAAGACTTCTAGACTAGGGGTCGGCAGCTACGAGGTCAAGTGTGCGAGACAATCCATTTTATAATGGTATATTAAGGCCAAAATGATTGAGAGGCTTGTCGCTGACCGAGTTGTAGAAACCCACCGTGTTGGATGTTACCATGTAAACCAATTGATATATTACTGAACGGAAAACACTAATGTATGAGGCCTATTCTTGTGAGTTTTTGTTGGCTATATACTTTTATACTAGTAGCGTATTTGTGGGTCAAGCTTTTGACTAGACATACTGGTAATACAATTAGTATTTGCTTTTTTGTTATAAACGGGCTTTTGGAGGCCCATCTGTGTATTGGGTATCCACCCATTATGTAACCCTTACTATAAATACAGGGCTACGGGGTTCCGTAGCCACCAAGTTTACAACATGTTATCAGCTCGCTCAACGCTGAGCCGAACCTCTGCCGACGGACGAACGCGACGCGAACGGGCTTCCTTCACCGAACTCCGCTAGATCCGGCGGGTATAGGATCTAGAGGTAATTCTTGGATCGTATCTTGATTAGTATAGATCTAATTTTTCTACCTAGATCTGCATGCTAAATCAATTGTTTAATGAAAAATCGTCGTTTTTATTGATAAAAATCAATTTTTTACGATGAAAAACGCTGCTTTGAAGACTAAAAATAGATTTTTCTAATAAAAATCATGTTTTTATCATCTTCTTCCCCAAAAATTTTCAAACCCTAAAGGGATTTTTTTGTTGCCACGCAGCCAGCAGCCGCGCACGCGAATCCCCCCCCCACGCGATCTACCCGCCGCCTGAAGCGGCGGCGTGCGACTGCCGCCTCCAAAAGGCAGTGACAACACATGAGGGCCTGCTCATAAACAAACAAGGGTTTATTTCAGTGGTACAAACTTGTTTGTACTACGATCGAGAAATGGATTGGGGTGGCCTTTTCCTATATTTCTTTTGTGAAACGAAGCACACCAGATCACATAAACAAAGTGACATTCATGAAACAAAATGGGAAGTGTCAAAGGGTTATAACCATTGGAAAGGATTGAGAGCCAGATGCATTTTCTTCTGTGACCGAGTAATGTATAGCGGGAAAGGGTGATGAGATGATAAGGGCGTTGATTGTTTTGTTGAGGGACAGCATGTTCGAGGGACAGACCCTGTCTCCGGCGGCAGCCGCCACTGTCGCCCGAAGCGGCAGCGGCAAACCCCCCTCCCCGCGAGCGCGAGACGCAAACCCTAGCCGCCCGTAGCGGCGGCGCGCGTAGCAAAACCCTAACCGCCCGTAGCGGTGACGCGCGCGACAAAACCCTAGCCGCCCGAAGCGGCGGTCACTACGGCGCAAATCCTTTCCGCCCGCACGGGCCCGCATGAACGATCGCCTCCAAAAACCATAACCAGGGTTTTTCCCCAAAAACTTCGTTTTTACAAGTTCTATTTCAGATTTAATTAAGTTTTTCTTCGTTTAAATATGATTAAAGACATGCTTTATAAATCATCGCATTTTTTGGATTAATTGATTTTTACACGTTTAATAATTAGGAAGATCCTGCGACTACTCTGCCATTAGTTAACTAACCTAACGGTGTATGACGTTGCCCAGTGGTCCAATAATTATTAAACGAAAAATTTTCATTTCCATTATAAAATGCATATGATGATTAATTGCATGTGCTGATTAATTGTCTGCAATGAAATTAAATGCCTGCTGCATTTCTCTGCGATGGGATGTTGTATATTTTTAATCCATGTAGCATAAATATATGTCCGCGATGAAATTATTTATATACCTGCAGAATATAAATAACATGTATTATCTGAGCAAAAATTCTTAAGCTCACATGCTTGATTTATTTGCAATGATAATTTAGTTTCTTTCAACTATTTTATTAAGCATAACTTTTAGCTTACAAGCTTCATATTGTGTGTATGATAAACCATTAATTGTTGCATTTTGCACTCTTAAATGATCATCACATGCTCATACTCATGCTCATGATATGACAATATTTTATGACAACAAACCAATCATGATTTCAAGAAGTTTAACATCATATCCACTTTGACAAAATGAACCTGAAGTTCAAAATCAAATCAAAAGTCTACACCCTTTCACCGTAATAAAATAAAAAATTAACAAATACGATGAATTATGCGAAAACCATTTATGCGTTTTCTCTTAGAGATACGCATTTTGCGGTAAAATAAATCTCTCAGATTTATGGTTTATATAAACCAATATTGATACCAGCAGTTGTTATAATACCTGCTAAATGTACTCTTTTAGAGTAATCTCACTTTACAAGGTATGATTCTTTAATCTAGCCTTAATTTTAAGCGTACGCCCGAAGTCGTGGCTTAATAGATAAGTGAGAAATTATAAATTTCGTAACCACGTATTTGTTTCCCCTTGAGCATGATTATATATCCACACAATACTTGAATGACTCGATAAATATGGCCTGTAGACCATACTTAAGCATTCAAATAGACTTTTATAAGTCTCTCATAAAATTAGAAAAGTGGAAAAATTGAAACTAACTCATTTCCCTTGTATGTGTCTACTTCGTTAGACCAATATTCATTCTCCCTTATAAATGACAATAAGGAAGACTGAAAACAGGGGGAAGTCTTGAATAAAATGAGAAAGTGAAGATATGATATACCTCGACATGGAGTATGCAATGGCAACCCAATATCAGACCAGAAGTTCTGACAAGACCCATAATGTTTTTTGCAATATGAATGGGCATTAACCTATGCCATATAAAAATAATATACATATCTAGTCTAAACAACGAAAGTCAAATTGACCGTATGTATATTTAGCTACTTGTCGAGGATAAATAAACTTTGAAAACAAATTTGATCTGTTGTCATAACATAAGTCTAAATGAGCATAATTATAGATGTATGTTTTTAGAGCACACATCATACTATGAAACTTGTTGTCGTAACATTATTATCCGTAGTATTCTCTTACAGTATATATGTGCTTTTTACGCATTTTATTTTATTGTGAATGATTTGTTATCCTGAATACTCCTAAAATGATGATGCCATGTACTCTCTGAAACTTATAAAGTTTTAAAGGATATTCGTCAAAACGAAATCCCTAATGACTCAAGAAACCAATAAAGCCTGAAGCTTTATCCAACTTTGATCCGCATAGTAGTCAATGTGAAGATGCAATCCTTCACAGTTTGAACACAGTTCACCTATTATCAGACAAATTAACTTGAGCATTTTAATGGACTTTCAAAAAGTCCCACATAAATTCAAACAGAGGAATTAATTTGGAACACCAGAAGTATTCAGAATCGACCAACTTTGGATCGATGTCATCCTGGATTGATGATGCAAGACATCATTAACCAGACGAACCCGAAGATTCTTCAAAAAAGTGTGAAACTTTCATTATCCTATTCAAAAGGGAAAAATGATTACGAGATCATCTCCATTCACATGGACATTGACTCTCTTCACTTCCTCAAACGCATTTAAGATGATATACTATCATCATTGGAAGAATGAGACCTTTAGGCCTCTTGAGAGCATTTGAGGGATAAAAGTGGACTCACACACTCCTTACATATGGCTGATGATGTACCTTAGAGTACTCATCCGTATATCCTCTTAAAATGGTCATAATCAAAACCTTGTTATCTAACCACAGTCCAGATTATTATTAATCACAACGGACATATTACCTTACTGGGATGTTGGTTGGGCTTTTACTTACCCTCATACCACCCTCAAAAATGCCGCAGTGGAACTTATTCATCGGGATTAACCATCCTAGATGAATATATTCCGAGATCCCCAAACGGGGGAGGCATTACTGCACATCTTAGATCGTGCCTTGACGGGTTCATATCCCCAGTTCTATGCTCAACTTCGTTGAAGTCGAGCTTATTGCGGATCTTTGTTTGGATAACACTGGGAAATCAATTATATTTAACAACTGGAAGAAAATTGAACACCCTGAAGTCTTGTGTTCACTACCAGAAATGGGTTATATGTAAATCATTAAAATGATTTAAACGGATTACTTATCCATTAAAAATCCAGTTGTAGGTGACCATGCGGGAACATGCAACTATAATGCAAACCATCAAAACGCCTCCTTAGAACCTATTTATATGAGAATGATCACCTCATATAAACAGTTTCCGAGAACCCCTAATGGGGGAATCGTTTAGAGCACATCTTATCGATGGTGCCATGATGAGTATACATTCCCATATCAAGTTCCCTCAGTGACAGATCAAATCGTCGACCTGCAATAGCAAATCGATATGCTTCGGTGAGGGGAAATATACCCTCCTGAAGACACAAGCTTTCACTTCACATTTCCCTTCACCTCCTCCATCCTAAGCACTCCCTATCTACGAAAGTACACTCCTCCTTCTATAGATGACATCCTAAGGTACGCTGGTATGGGCGACCTGATAGAGCACCTTGAGACCTATATCAAGTGCATGGAGTCGAAAGGTCACTCTCCAACTTAATGCGCCGGCCTTCCCGAGTTGCATAAATGGGGTGGCCCAAAGTCGTTTAGGAATCCGCCTAAGGGGTCAGTCAACTCTTTTGCCGACCTCCAAATGTGATTCCTATCTCGCTTTGCTGCACAGAGAGCAACGAAAAAGTACCCAGAGTCCTTGGCATCCATCAAACAAGGGGCCTAACGAACCCAACAAGACTTTCCTAGCTCGTTTTCACTGAGCTCACATGACGATCGATGTCTATCCCAACGACCTCGCTAAGATGGCACTTATGGTGAGCTTCTAAGATGGGTCTGACCTAGAGTTTGAGATCTATAAGCAATGGTCTCTGACCTTTGCTAATTTGGTCATTCGAATCAACAGATTCATAGCTGCAGAGAAGGGTTGAGTGCGATCAGCAGATAGTCACTAGTCCTCTCAGAAGAGGGCAGGCCTCAACCACACAGCCCCCAGTAAGTGTCCCAGACCCAAGAAGTGCTTTGGGTGACCTGATCACCCTCAGGCAGGCGACGGGAAACTCAGGCCCCATAAGGTGCGGGTTAAGACCACATTGTCAGCCACGCCACCAGAGAGTCTGGCCAAAGCAACAAGAGAGTTTGATTCTCCACGTCTTTTACCAGCTCACCCCAAGACAGACAATTCCAAATATTGCAATTTCTATAAGAGGTACGACCACATCATCGATAACTATATGATCCTCAAAAGACAGATCGAGTGCTCCATCCAAAAGGGACGACTCCAAGAGTTCAAAGCTCCAGAGCAGGGCCAAGTTGGACGTACTTAGAATAAAGGCAAAGTCATCATCAGCTCGTCTTATGTCACCGATGTGATCTTCAGGCCCGTCACCAAAGTGGGCTACAACCTAGCCCATCAATCCAACCAATCACAGAAGAGCCATACTCATCAAGTATGCACCCCTCCAACTGGCCGCAACTCTGCCACCATAGACCGAGCGTTGAAGAAGCTCAAGCTTTCCAAGGAGCCTCTCCTCTTCACAGAGGCCGCGGCCAGACAGGTTCATCAGCCGCACAATGATGCCATTTTCGTCAACTTATGAATCGCCAACCGCAGAGTTCGACACATCCTCATCAATGATGGCAGCTTGGTCAATATCCTCTACCTGGATACATTCCAAAGCTGGGGATATTGGGTGACGTCATGCAGCTTGTGCACACCAGTCTCTACGGTTTCACAGGTACCTAAGTCGTTTTGAATGGGATAATCTCCCTACAATTGGAGTTCGGTGCACCTCCATGCCAATTGGTGCACAACATCTGTAATGCCCTGCTAAGCTACTGCACAAGTACTAGAGGGGGGGGTGAATAGTACTTTAAAATAATTAAGAGGCTAATTCCTAATTACCTTGCAAACTCTACCAAACAATGCGGAAATGCGGAAATGTAAATGTTAGACAACAAAGAAACAATCGCAAAAAAGCAATATTACTGTGTTCGGATCCACCCAAGTCTCCCCGACTTGTTCCCGGTGACCTACGTCCCAACCACCCGGATCCCCTCCGGATACTTGAGTTAGAAACCCTAACTCAAGATTTGCACTATGAAATACTTGTGAAAAACCTTCACAAAGTCAAATCATACACAAAGGAAATTGTGACTCCCACAACCCGGGATCACAAACAAACTCTCACAACCGAGAGTAAAACACTTACAATAATGAAGTAAATGAAATACTAAATTGCTTACCAACAAAATCCTATGATAACTTACGATTTAGGGCAAAACGGATTTTGAGGAAGATGAAGAGGCACCAAACCCTAGCTCCAAGATGTAGATCAGCAATGGAGAGCTATGAGGTTGTTGGTGACCTAGGATCAAGCACTTGGCTTGGAAGGCTCACAATCAATGAATCTCTCTTTTGAAATAAGAGTGAGGGAGAGATTCTTGAAAGGAAATGAATGAGCTTTAAATGAGATTGAATGCTTTCTCTTTGATATCTAAACTTCTCTTAATATCAACCTTGAGTGCAATGAATGCAGCACACCAAGTATATATAGGTTAGATGAAAGAGAGAGTGAAAATCGTGGCATTAAATGCTCCAACGGCTCTATTCTGAACCAAACTAGTCGATCAAAGAAGGTTGACTGACCGACTAGTTCATCAACTAGTCGGTCGGTCAAACAGCATGAACCGACTAAAGGTAGAACAGCCAAAAGGTCGAAGTTCAGACTAACAGAACTAGTCGGTCAAAGAACACTTGCCAACCGACTAGTTTCACAACTAGTCGGTCGGTGAGTGAACTTAGACCGACTAAGAGATAAAACAAATAGTCTGAGTACAAATTGAATTAGTCGGTCCAAGAACAAAAGTTGACCGACTAGTTCATCAACTAGTCGGTCGCCAAATGTGCATAGACCGACTAACGATAAACAGTAACTTGGCATGTACAGGGAAAGCTCAACTAGTCGGTCTAAGAAGCATCACTGACCGACTAGTTCACCAACTAGTCGGTCGGTGAGTCAACATAGACCGACTAACTGTAAACAGTAAAGAGCTTGGAATTGAGAAGGCAAACTAGTCGGTCCAAGAAGCTTTGCCGACCGACTAGATCACCATCTAGTCGGTTGGTTCTTCTTCTTGAACCAACTAACATGCACAAGAAGTCGCGAAACGAAGCGCGCTGCTTCGGAAAAGTTCGTATGGACTTCTACTAAGGTCCTAGCTCTAAGATAGGAGCGTTATGAATATTAAAACGTAAGACCTACTCAAGGCTTAACATTCTACGGAACGAAGCTAAAAGACTATAAATTAAACTTAACGAACCGTCTTCGAAAGCTTCGATCCGAATCTTCATGACTTGTAAAATGGTCCAAAAGCTTCAACGAAGCTTTAGGCATACGATCACGTGCTTTGAGAAGTCTTGAGACGTCGCTTTGGATGTTCATATGAATTTGGCGACGATCTCCATAACTGCGCTCACAAAGAGTTAGTTCACGATATATTTATGTTTGTTCATCATCCAAAACCAAATTCGAGGAGTTCAATATCCAACATTCTCCCCCCTTTTTGGTGATGACAAACCAACATAAATAATAATAAAAAATAATGATTCAAATGTAATTTACTTACCTGCATTGATGACATGTTAATTCCATATTCAATAATATTCATAAGCATCAAGCAGACGAGTAAAGTATAAAATGAGAATCAAATATTGAAATTTAGGATTTGAAAATCCATTTATATATCTTAACTCCCCCTGAATCTAACATATCAAATTAGATTCTTGGAAAGATGCTTAAATTATCATTTAGCTCATCGTCATTATTATATCTCTCCACCTTTGGCATTAGCAAAAAGAGCGGGAGGAGATCAACGACAACAACAATGGCTTCAAATATAAGCACGGGAGTCGTAGAATACGACAACGGTCCAAATGACACCAAAGGAAAATCGATAAATCAAAGCGTGTCAATGAGACCAAAGTCGAAGATCGATAAATAAAATCATCAAAACTCAAATTAATTTTACAAATTGAGTTATGGAATATACTCTCCAATATCAACATTCTTGGTTAATTTAGTGCATGGAAAACAATTCTATGTTTTCATAGAAACAATTCTATTTAACCAAGTTATTATCGTCGAGCGACGATATCAAACATCAGAGACATAAAAAAAGAATATAATGTGCACAAGAGAATAAATGTCAACATCGATGTGTGTGTATGCATTTGATCCCTCCTATATATATATATATATATATATATATATATATATATATATATATATATATATATATATATATATATATATATATATATATATATATATATATATATATATATATATGAAGCATGGGAATAACAAAATGATACATCCATCAACATACATAAAAGCGATCCAACGATCGGTGCATAAAATACATCAAAATATCACACAAGACATCGGAGTATCACAAAACATACATATCCATCAAAATACATCAAAATATCCAAAATACATAACCACACTCTATCCTACCCAAACTCTCTCACTATAAGATCTATCATCCAAAGTGCATCAAGAGAGTCCTCAGAGAAGCTCAGGAGGCAGTGGAAGGATCTGCAGCAGCAGCAGTCTCTGCAGGAGTGGAGGTGGTCACCGGATCAGCTGAAGTGTCCACGGGAGCGACAGTAGTGGCCTCAGGAGCACCAGAAGTAGTATCCACCGCAGGAACGGTGGCAACAGGAGTACTCTCGGGGTCACCGGCAGACGAAGCAGCAGCACCAGAAGTGCCCTCAGGGGCACGAGCAGCAACACGAACAAGCTCCTCGATCTCCTCCTCATCCAACTCTTCCTCGTCAGAGACTGACGGAGGGATCTCAATGCCCAAACGAGAGGCGATACGAGCAAGTATCTCCTCAGTCCGAGCATAACGAGACTCCATACGTCTCACTGAACGTGCGAGCTCGTCAAGAGTGGTAGAGGGAGAAGGAGCAGCAGAGGCTGAAGCAGATGCTGAAGCAGAGGGGGTCGTCCTCTGAACGTGACGGAGCGCCGCAAGAGACTTCTTGACGGCCGTCGCATTCAGAGGGGGACTGAGGGGACGCTCATCATCAGGTGGAAGTGGGACACGAAAGTGGCGAAAAACAAGTGTCAGCAGGCACGGATGTGGGATATGAGCAGACTTCGTGGACTTACGGATACACGCAAAAGAATCCATCTTATCGAGTATGATCCGAGCCCAGTTAATCTCGCTCCACATGAAGATGGCATAGATGAGCTTGAGGAATGGCTGGGAAGGCAAAGAAGAGGATCCGTACTTAGGAAGTAAGCACGACTTTAGAATCAAGTTAAGGACCCAGCCATTCGGCTTGAAAGACTTAGATGGCACGCCAATCATTGCAGGAGGAATCTCATGGAAAATCTCAGAAAGTATGACCTGATCAAGGGAAGAGATGTCATCGACGGAGATATCGGAAGGGAGGAGGCCAGACGACGAGCAACCAATCAACTCTCCTAAGATTTCTGCCGTGAGGACAATCGGTGTCCCCAAGACAGTCGTCTCAATAGAGTGGGTCTCGTCGTACTGACCCCGGACACGGTTGGCGTAAAAGAGTTTGACCAGACGGGGGTATGGATGTGGATTCGCCTTATGGTCATATCGAAGATAATCGATAAGACCGGAAGACGACAGAAGATCAGCTAGGCCTGGGAAGTCTGAAAACTGTACGAAATGCTCCAACAGCAGCGGACAGTGTTCGATACGGTTGTAAGCCGCGAGACACATAGGGTCATCGCGACACAACGAAATATCGACACCGCCAACCGGCATCGGAGCCTTTCCCTTAGGCTGACGTGTGGAAGTACGGGGAGGAGGAGTAGGTTCCCTATGAGTCTCGGTCTCGGGAATGTATTCCGTGTCGGAATCGGATGGAGGAGAGGGGGCACGGAATGAAGCTGGTGAGACGGTTTCCTTCCTAGGCTTGGATCTAGGCTTCGCTATCGCCGTCCTCTTTCGCTTAAGAGGAGGAGAC
The DNA here is from genome assembly GCA_030789695.1 of Scilla litardierei. Lineage (NCBI taxonomy): Eukaryota > Viridiplantae > Streptophyta > Magnoliopsida > Asparagales > Asparagaceae > Scilla > Scilla litardierei. The sequence continues at coordinate 49,045,359 of CM061141.1, forward strand.
GACGACGAAGGGGGTTGGGTTGTCTTCGAACAGCGTTTGGGTTGCGAGGGTTCCCTAGGGGGCGACTCTACGGTCATAGGAGACGGGCTCGTGGGTCGGACCGGAATCCTTGTCTTCGCCATAAGCGTGACGAGACAAAGCGAGAAACACTCGAAATCGAGAACTGGGAACCTTAAAGAACCCTAGGCCGAACTAAAACAAGATCAACCCTAACCCTAGGAGCTAAACTCTAACCCTAGAGAGCTAAACACAGCTAGGAGAGGGAGGAGATACCTAGGGAGGAGAGATGTCGACGGCCAGAATAGATGGGGATGGCCGGAGCAGGCCGGAAATCGATCGGAGAGGGAGGAAGTCGAAGGGGGGCTCGGGGTTTTTGGCTGAGAGTGAAGAGATGAACCGACTAGATCGAAGAAAAGTCGGTTAAGAGCGTAAAAGATCGATCGGAATGCAAAAAGACCAAGCAGTCCCCGTCGCAATTAGTCGGTCACAGTTCAAGCACTGACCGACTAGATGATGATCTAGTCGGTCGGTCAATGAGCTTGAACCGACTAATTACAAACAGTAACTGAAGCCAAATTTAGGGCTGGAGTTAGTCGGTCTGAGTTCATTCACTGACCGACTAGATGATGATCTAGTCGGTCGGTCAATGAACATGAACCGACTAACAGAGTTCAAAAATTTTAGAATTTGAAATTTTGAGTTTTCTCCTAATCGCACTTGGATGAAACATCGAAATACTCTCACTAATCATTATACTACCCCATTAAACATCGAAAATCTGAAATTTGACGTTTATGAACAAATCGAGCGAAATTCCGAAAATTTAACGAAAAATCCAGAAAATTCCAATAAATCTAGCATATGCAAATATAATGAAATTGAATAGCATGCAAGATTATTGAACATAAAAAATGAATTCTAAATCTCGGATTCACCCATAATCCCCAATTCTCGACGTAACCGCACAAAGGAATCTTCCTTTAATGGTTTCGTGAAAATATCGGCGATTTGCTTCTGGGTTTCAACGTACACTAATATGATGTCCTTTTTAGCAACATGATCATCTAAGAAATGGTGTCGGACATCTATGTGTTTCGAACGGGAATGGTGTACCGGATTCTTAGAGATACATATTGCACTTTGGTTGTCCACCATGATAGGGCAAGTATCACAGTTTATACCAAAGTCTTTAAGTGTGTGTCTCATCCAAAGAACCTGAGCACACGCGGCACCGGCGGCAATGTATTCCGACTCGGTGGTTGAAAGTGATACGGAATTCTGCTTCTTGGAAAACCAAGAGACAAGAGAATTTCCTATAAAATGGCAAGTGCCACTAGTACTTTTCCTGTCGGATTTGCATCCCGCATAATCTGTGTCACTATATGAGATTAACTCATATGTGCTAGATTTTGGATAAAGTAATCCAAAATCAAGTGTGTAACTTAGATAACGGAAAATACGTTTTACCGCTACTAAGTGAGATTCCTTAGGTTGAGACTGATAACGAGCACATACACATACGACAAACATAATATCGGGCCTACTTACGGTAAGATATAGTTAACTACCTATCATACCTCGATATAGACGAATGTCTACATCTTTTCCGCCCGCATCTTTATCAAGATGTGTAGTCGTGCTCATTGGAGTCTTCTTCCCGGAGGCATTCTCCATTCCAAATCGCTTTAGCAACTCCACCGTATACTTCGTTTGGTGGATAAAGATTGCATCGTTCATTTAGCGAATTTGGAGGCCTAAGAAATATTTGAGCTCACACATGTGGCTCATCTCAAATTGATCCTTCATCACATTAGAAAACTCTTCGCAAAGAGCAAAGTTAGTAGCACCGAAAATGATATCATCAACATAAATTTGAACTAAAATTATATCAGTATTCGAATACTTAACAAATAATGTGGAATCAACTTCTCCCATTTTAAAACCTAAATCCAAAAGAAAATTCTTTAAACGGTCATACCAAGCTCGAGGAGCTTGTCTCAAACCGTAAAGTGCTTTCTTAAGTTTAAAAACATGATTTGGAAATTTTTCATTTATAAAACCCAGAGGTTGAGAAACATAAACTTCCTCAACAACATCTCCATTTAAAAACGCACTTTTAACATCCATTTGAAATAATTTAAAATCCTTATGGCATGCAAAAGATAATAATAATCTAATTGATTCTAATCTAGCTACCGGAGCAAAGGATTCTTCGAAATCGATACCTTCCTCTTGCCGATAGCCTTGAGATACTAACCGAGCTTTGTTCCGGACGACGACTTGATTTTCGTCGGCCTTGTTCTTGAAGATCCACTTTGTCCCTATGACGGTGTGGTTCTTCGATGTCAATGGAACAAGCTCCCAAACCTCATTCCTCTCGAATTGAATGAGTTCCTCCTCCATGGCAAGGATCCAAACGATACCTTCGCACGCTTCATTAATATTCTTTGGCTCAATCGAGGAGGCAAAGGCACACTGCGCGAAGTAGTTGACTTGCGATCTCGTCTTAACACTATCATGAATATTGCCAATGAATTGCTCATGAGGATGGTCACGAACGGTATGAAGCCGTTTGGGAATTCCCTGATCACTAGGAACATTCTCAAAAACTTCATTAGTCGGGTTAGTATCAATAGAATCAATAGAATTAGAATTACCAATTGAATCACATAAAACATCCATGGAGTCATCATCATTAGTAATTCTAGTTGGAACAAATCCTTCATTAAATGAAACATGAAGCGATTCCTCGATCGTTGAGGTTCGTTTGTTGTATATCCGGTAGGCTTTGCTACGTGAGGAATATCCAACAAAAATCCCCTCATCGGATCTTGGATCAAATTTGTCCAAACTACCATACGTGTTTTTAATAAAACATTTTGAACCAAAAACATGAAAATGTTTAACTTGAGGCAATCTACCAAACAACAATTCATAACAAGTTTGTTTAGTGCCGGGCCTCAAAAGTATTCTATTAAACACATAGCAAGCGGTGTGTACCGCTTCCGCCCAAAATTGATGGCCAAGTTGGCTATCATCAAGCATAGTGCGAGCACACTCCACTAGCGTCCTATTCTTTCTCTCAACAACACCATTTTGAGGAGGTGCGCGAGGGAATGAAAAGGTGTGTGTAATACCAACTTCATCACAAAAGTTCTCAAAAGACTCATTCTCAAATTCCCCTCCATGATCACTACGAATAGTGACAATGGTGGTTCCAATGAGATTTTGTAATTTGTTAACAAAAATTGTGAAGTTTTCGAAAGCATCATTTTTATTACTCAATGAAAATACCCAAGTAAACCTAGAAAAGTCATCAACGATGACAAGTCCATATCGTGCATTTCCTAATGAAGCAACTCTAGTTGGCCCAAATAAATCTAGATGTAATAGCTGTAACGACTGGTTTTTCATGTATGGATTTTATTATATATATAATATTAATTGTGGCTTTCCCTTCTTTGTGATTTCCATTTTCGTCTCCGTAGTTTTCATTTTCGTTCGTTTCGTCGTGATTCTCTAGATTCTTCCGTCGGTCGGCGTGTTTGAAGTAAGTAATTCGTGACGGGCTTCATAACGTCGATATCTTAGAGTTAGAATGAGCCTAGGAGACTTAGGAAACCATCCCGGAGCTTCGCGCTCCATTTCAGAACTTTTGGTGCTCATTAGCCGGTATAAGAAGGGGCACCGACCGACTAGATGACGATCCAGTCGGTCGGAAAACCTTCTTGAACCGACTAGTTGGCTTTGTTAAATGTTCAGGAGTTACTGTTTGTCGTTAGTCGGTCTAAGAACGTTGGTTGACCGACTAGGTTGCAAACTAGTCGGTCGGCAATGCTTCTTTAACCGACTAACTCATTAACTATTTTTGACACTAGTTACTGTTTACTCTTAGTCGGTCTAAGAACGTTCATCGACCGACTAGATGTCAAACTAGTCGGTCAGTAATTGTTCTTTGACCGACTAAATCTAAATCCTATTTTGTACAGGAGTTACTGTTTGGACTTAGTCGGTCTGCGTTGGTCAACCGACCGACTAGTTTCCAAACTAGTCGGTCAGTGGTTGCTATTTGACCGACTAAACAGTACAGGAAACCCTAGTTTTGCCCTAGCCGCCACCAAACTCTATAAATACCCCTCCAAACGTTTTCTTCTTCTTCCTCATGACCTAAAACCCTAGTTTCTCCCCCATTGAGCCCCCATCTTCCCCAAATCCTCAAACCTTCATTCCAAGCTCATCCTCCATCATCCAAACCCTCCCTTGTCACAACCCGTCTCTCATCTTCCTCAAACCTTCATCAAACCCCCAAAATCCACATCAAAACCCATTTCTCCAGATTTTTCCCTCATTTCCAGATCTGAGCCTGATCGTTCTTCCGTTGCCGTGGTTGCTCGGTATCGTTCCTCCGCTTCTTCACGGTAGTACTCGATTCCTTTAGTTTTAGCATAACCCACATTGACATTGTGAAACCCTAATAAAATGGATTATTAGACAATTAGGATTCTATTAAGAAATCGATTTAGAAACGTTGTTCTAATGATTGTTTTGCCATAACAGCGATCTATTCCATAGTTAGCTTGTGTGACGATCTTCATTGCTCGTCAACCCCGGTATCAGGCAAGTGAAACTTGCATCTCTTGATTTGGGCCATGTCTTAGGCCATTACCTTGCTTTAGCGTAAAAGAGACTAGACGGTGAAAGGATAGCCGTCTGGACGCCATTGACCTAGCTTGACAACGAAGCTTGGTCCGTCACCTTCATCATGCTTGTATGTCACGTTTAATTTCAATTAACGGTACACGAATATTTGCTCATGTCATTGCATAGTGATTATTCATCGTGATTGCGTAGCACACGCTACAATATTATATTCCTGGCTCGTGTTCCAGAAGCGAGCCCTGTAGTTGGAAACCCCGACGCTCGGATACCGGCAAGGTGCACCCCTATGCCAAATACACTTCCTGGCTCATGATCCAGAAGCGAGCTCAGTTAGTTGGAAACCCCAACGCTCGACACATATGGGTGGGGTAAGAGATATGCGGCCACCTGAGCCCTGAGTTGGCCTGATCTGCCACTCCGGCCAGCAGGCGAAATCTCTAGTGCATAAGTGATAATCGTGATAAGTGATTCGTGAATTAGTGATTTGGTAGCTTTTGCTACATCGTGCGTGCTTGTCTCTTCCTTTAAACTGTTGCATCATACTTAACTGCCATGTCATTGCTTAATATTATAAGTGCTAGGTTGTTAGTTGACCGGCGCCCCGTTTACGGTATGGGCGCGGTGTCGTTTTACCGCAAGTGCACGGTTAGTGTAGGGTGCAGGTTTATCGAACTCAGGGAGGTGGATGGCTTGAGTGGCTACTAGCCTCGCCTAGGTCGCGTGCTAGCTACGCGGATGATATGGGTGGAAGTGTAGGAATAAGGGAAAGAAATGAAAAAGACACGAAATGAATCCCCGCTAACATGGGCTAGAGCACTCATGACACTTGGCATTTGACTTGACCCAGGGTGAGACATTGCCCCAAAAGGTGGTACCTAGCGTCTATGGCCCGATATTCCGGTCGGTGCCAAGCACGCTAGGCCTACCCGGTTCTGGACGGTGGGCATTCCTATGTCCATTAACACCTTCCGCAACCGGGAGCATTAAGGCCACAATGATATCTCCCAACACTTCGTCCAAGCCGCTCCCGCGCGCTAGGACTCGATGTCTACGCTGGGGGCGTGAGCTATGGCTAGGGAGTCAACCGCCAAGTTTATTCCCCCTTGGCCCGACGGTCAGAGGCGGTCTTTCTCCCGCCAATGACAATGAAACACCCCCGTGTAACCTTAATGGCCAAATAGGTCGAATGTGATTTCTAGCAATACATCGAAGCGGATCTTGACTGGACAAGCACCGGACCCCAATCCCCAACACAACTAGTGTGTTGCCATACGAATTGGACCCAGATTGCTAGAAATCCCCATTGACGCATTTCATCGAACATATGCCATGCAACCAAGTCAAATGAAACAACCCAAGCATCAATCCTACCCTAACCCGTATTAGGGTTCATCAACACTACTCCATGGTGAGAAACATAAAAACATGCAAAGCAAATAACATACAAACATTCACCATTGAGCAAAATGAAAACAACACAATACAATAGAAAATGAGAGAAGAAAAATACTTATCTTGATTCGAATCCAACAATCCGGTACAAGATTTATTGAGCAAAGACCTAATCTAATCTACCCTAAGCTTCACAAGAGAAGGGGCAAAAAGCCCTAAAAAACTGAAAGAGAACCCTCTCCAAGTCGTCCCCCAACTTCTATTTATAAACCCCCCAAAAAACCTTAACAGTTCGGGTCCAGAACTGTCAAAAGAGGCCCACCCGATCGGGTGGAAACTCACCCGATCGGGTGGAATAAACAGAGAGCTCAGATTCACAGAAACAGATCTCACCCGGTCGGTTGACAAGTCAACCGATCGGGTGAAATGAAATTCCAGACTGCAGCCAGTTTCAGCACATAGCTGCGCTCGAGAAAATTCCAGAAAAATCTAGAAAAATCGGATTTGGGCATGCGACCTATCGTTGGAAAGCTAACGACGATGCCGACACTAGAAAAATAAGAGATCACCCAAAATCCTTCTGGAATGATAGCAGATCTTCAATGAATGAGTAGCAGTGCGCGAAAAGGGATGAAAAGGCCACCCGATCGGTTGAAATGTCAACCGATCGGGTGAGCGGCTTGTTGCTTCGGCCATCGGGCTTCGGGAGCTTCAACCGGGTGCAGAGGAGAGCGGGTGGCGTGACCGGGTCGTCCTTCGGAGGAATCGGCTACAGATGAACCGATCGGGTGAAGGTCACCCGATCGGTTGGAATTCAGCTCCATTTTCCCGAGAACTCTGTTGGGATGAACCGGTCGGCGAACCGGTCGGTTGAATTTGCCCCTCGCTCCAACTTCAGTCCGGGTCGTGCACGTGTGCATCACCCGATCGGTTGGCTGTGTCCAACCGATCGGGTGGGGGCTGAAAAGTGGTAATCTTGGTCGTTTGACCCCCTGGATCACGCGGGACTCCTCCCGTTGCTCCGGGGACTCATAATATCGTCGTTTTATGTCCCAAATGCTAGAAATTCCTGCAAAATACCAAAAACACGGAAGTGAAAGAAAACAAGAAAACACGAGAAAACGAATACAAGACGACGGTAAATAACGGAAAAACACGGAAGAAAACATGCGGAAATATATGAAATATAAACGCACGTCAAAATCCCCCAAGCTGAACTCTTCCTCGTCCTCGAGGAAGACGAGTGAGAGTAGGAGCTCGGAGAGGAAAAATAGAGAGAAAGAGAGAAAAAGAGAACTCAATATCCTAGATCGCCCGTCAGGGCCAACAAAATCAAAAACGACACACCAAGCAAGCAAACGCCAAATCACATCACTAAACCAAGGAGTACGAGTCCAGACAAGTGCCGTGGGCCCACGCGGTGAAGCGCGAGTGAGTGCGGTCATGCGCTAGCAGTCCGTGTCACTATCCACGATGTGCGATAAAGCTCGATATACACAAATCCAAGGAATGACCCAAATATCAATTCAATTTGAAATTGCGGTGAATAGTAGCTCAAGCATGCATGAGAAGAGTATAAGAATAGAAGCGTATCATGCATCAGGGACTCCACAGCTAGGGACTAGGAAATCACCACACTATAGCCTAGATAATCGCTAGAAGGTCCCTATGCCAAGTGTTTTCGAAAACGATGGAGGTTGAGATGGTGTGGAGAAGAACACTCGGTGCAAATTCTCGCCTTCCCTTTATTCTCGGCAAGTAGGAAAATATTCACACTGGAATTTTTTGGTTTTGGGTATTTGTATTTTTTTTTTCTTTTCATTTCTCATCTTTTTGGGTTTTTCTTTTCTTTTCTCCCTTTTTGGATTTTTGGGTATTGTGATATTTACATGTGTACTCTCCCAAGTGGGAGAACGGTACACGACGAGGGGATTTGCACCAAGTAAAATAAAAAAGAAATTGAAATCTAAACACTTGGGCAAAGGAAATATTTCTCGCTAATCAGAGCATATGCTAAATGGGTTATCCTAATCCTTGTTTGTGGAATCCCGACATATGCGAATTGAAATATACGATATAAATATAGCATGCGTATAGAAGCAGATAGTAGAAGCAAATACCGCATATTCAAATCGAAGCATGATAATCTAGGGGTCAACCAAGGATAGGTATATAAAACATAATCACAAGGTAGAAGCACACCAAATGCTAGTCACGACACACGACTCTCAAGAAAAGCTAAGTGGACCCACGATGCATGAAATGCAAGAGGACTCGGCTTCCTGAGGTTAGTGAATGTGATTATCAAAGCCGTGCTAGGTGTGTGTGTGATTTTGTGGCAATTCATCATATGGGGTCATCTCTAGGAGAGAGAGAACAAAAGAAGAAAAGAAAAAGAAAAAGAAAAACACGGAGAAAAACGACTCAAATAATGAAGAAAAAGAGACAAATGACGCACGAAGTGCGACTCCCCCAAGCTGAAACTTGCATTGTCCTCAATGCAATAGTAGTGAATACGGGAGGGCAATGAAAATGGGGGGGGGCACGGACACAAAAAATGAAAAACACGAAAAACACGCGAACGAAACTGGAAAATAAAGAGAAAGAAACGTACAAAATAAAAGATATAAAACGCAACGAAGGACTCAAAGACACAAATACACGAAAACGACACACGAAAACATGCACACAAAAGTCGATTTTCCCCAAGCTGAACATGACAATGCAAGCAAAATGATATGATCAATGTGATGCAGAAATATGCTAGGGGAAAATCGGAAAAGAAAGAAATCAGAATGCAGGAGAGACAGTCTGATCGTTTTCCTCTGAAGAGGATGTGGGGAGAAATGATAGAAGGGCACGACATGAAGGGTTATTAAGATGCAAAAGCAAATCCTAGATACTCTCCCCTCGCTAATGAGAGGAGACGAGATTATTCAAATCTAAACTAGAAAGCAGTAAATTTTTACACTACTTGATTAGGATACACCTGAGCATAGGCTGATCCAAGATCTGAAGTGGGGCAGGTAGCTACTCTAACTGCTCCTTCTGTGGCTCCGCCAGAAGCGCTGTGCCACGTGTGCCAATGGACCCAAGCAATGCACCTCCAAGCATCCCTCGTAGGTGTCCACCAGTGACCTGCAAAGGATGAGGTGCATTAGTCCATGGCAAGAAATTATTTCCCAAAATAAATGTATCCCAGAGATAATCGTCAACATGAGATGGAAAAATAATAAAAGGGTGACGAATACTCCCTGAGAATGGGTCGCTATCCTCTATACTAGCGACGACCAAATCCTCGCTCTCCATGAGAAGTGGCTCTCTAGGTAGTGACGCACCGCAGCATACCTCAAGGGAAGTAGATCTTGTGTCCTGCGAGAGATATGGCGTGTCAAAAATGTATGAGTCTAAAGAAATAGGACGTGAAAAGCGAGACTCAAATGTGGAGTGAGAGTGAGTATGAAAATCTCCCTGAATAGGGGCAATATGCTCAAGTAGATGCTCAGCCGCAGAAGAAGTGGAGCGTGACGGTAGAGGTAGATGTGGCTCGGGCTCCATGAAGTGGATGATCGTATCCAAGCCCTCATGCACATCCTCCTCGACGATATGCTCATGCTCCTCCATCTGCCCGATGTCCTGAATGACATCCTCATGGTTGACCACCGACCAAGGAGGAAGCTGTGACAGAGATGGTTGTGGAGGTGGATGTGGAGCGGACCCCTCATATGTGGTATTGGTGTCCTCGTCCTCACGCACATCCTCCTCGCCGGTATGCATAATTTCTGTAAACTCCTTAGTGCTCTCATAGGACTCATGTGGGGTATCCAAATCAAGACAAGAAATCTCTCTCACAGATCCTAGATAAATCTCCCAATCCTCACTATCATCATCAAAAAATGCTTCGTCATCCAAGTGGTAGTGATGGAAAAATGGGGTATCGGCTTGGGATGTGTCTATGGTGGCCGATGGCATGGTGGTCTCAACCATGAAAGTGGGTGTATCCTCTCCTTCATCCCCTCTCCTCGGTGTCGGCTCGGTGATTGGTGCCATCAAGTTTTGTAATATTTGGCCTTGGTTAAACATGGCACTTTCAAGGAGAGACACGAGGCTTGATTCTTCTTGTGTGTGTGGAGGGGTATAAGGTTGAGGAAATGGATGGGAGGTGTTAGGGCTAAGGTTGTGGGGAAATGTTTGGCCTTGGTGTAGGGGGAGGCTCTCGAGCGTAAATGGGCAATCATAATACACATGCCCTGCCATCCCACAATTCTCACAAACCACAACCGAATAAGGATCGTATCCTCCCATCTGAGCATCGAAATTTGATCTCCACATGGTTACACCAAAGATACCTGGACAACAAAAATAAGAAAACTAGAGAGGAATGTCAATAGTACAAGAGAATAACAAAAAGATAATATAATGGTAGGGGAAAAATTTCTTGGTTATTGAATATTTTTTTTAAAAAAAAGAAAAAGAAATTTTTTTGTGTTTTTATGCGTAGTCTAACGAACCCAAGCTAAGCTAATATCAAACCGAACGCCTCCCCGGCAACGGCGCCAAAAACTTGACCGGCGCCCCGTTTACGGTATGGGCGCGGTGTCGTTTTACCGCAAGTGCACGGTTAGTGTAGGGTGCGGGTTTATCAAACTCAGGGAGGTGGATGGCTTGAGTGGCTACTAGCCTCGCCTAGGTCGCGTGCTAGCTACGCGGATGATATGGGTGGAAGTGTAGGAATAAGGGAAAGAAATGAAAAAGACACGAAATGAATCCCCGCTAACACGGGCTAGAGCACTCATGACACTTGGCATTTGACTTGACCCAGGGTGAGACATTGCCCCAAAAGGTGGTACCTAGCGTCTATGACCCGATATTCCGGTCGGTGCCAAGCACGCTAGGCCTACCCGGTTCTGGACGGTGGGCATTCCCATGTCCATTAACACCTTCCGCAACCGGGAGCATTAAGGCCACAATGATATCTCCCAACACTTCGTCCAAGCCGCTCCCGCGCGCTAGGACTCGATGTCTACGCTGGGGGCGTGAGCTATGGCTAGGGAGTCAACCGCCAAGTTTATTCCCCCTTGGCCCGACGGTCAGAGGCGTTCTTTCTCCCACCAATGACAATGAAACACCCCCGCGTAACCCTAATGGCCAAATAGGTCGAATGTGATTTCTAGCAATACATCGAAGCGGATCTTGACTGGACAAGCACCGGACCCCAATCCCCAACACAACTAGTGTGTTGCCATACGAATTGGACCCAGATTGCTAGAAATCCCCATTGACGCATTTCATCGAACATATGCCATGCAACCAAGTCAAATGAAACAACCCAAGCATCAATCCTACCCTAACCTGTATTAGGGTTCATCAACACTACTCCGTGGTGAGAAACATAAAAACAAGCAAAGCAAATAACATACAAACATTCACCATTGAGCAAAATGAAAACAACACAATACAATAGAAAATGAGAGAAGAAAAATACTTATCTTGATTCGAATCCAACAATCCGGTACAAGATTTATTGAGCAAAGACCTAATCTAATCTACCCTAAGCTTCACAAGAGAAGGGGCAAAAAGCCCTAAAAAACTGAAAGAGAACCCTCTCCAAGTCGTCCCCCAACTTCTATTTATAAACCCCCCAAAAAACCTTAACAGTTCGGGTCCAGAACTGTCAAAAGAGGCCCACCCGATCGGGTGGAAACTCACCCGATCGGGTGGAATAAACAGAGAGCTCAGATTCGTAGAAACAGATCTCACCCGGTCGGTTGACAAGTCAACCGATCGGGTGAAATGAAATTCCAGACTGCAGCCAGTTTCAGCACATAGCTGCGCTCAGAAAATTCCAGAAAAATCTAGAAAAATCGGATTTGGGCATGCGACCTATCGTTGGAAAGCTAACGACGATGCCGACACTAGAAAAATAAGAGATCACCCAAAATCCTTCTGGAATGATAGCAGATCTTCAATGAATGAGCAGCGGTGCGCGAAAGGGGACGAAAAGGCCACCCGATCGGTTGAAATGTCAACCGATCGGGTGAGCGGCTTGTTGCTTCGGCCATTGGGATTCGGGAGCTTCAACCGGGCGCAGAGGAGAGCGGGTGGCGTGACCGGGTCGTCCTTCGGAGGAATCGGCTACAGATGAACCGATCGGGTGAAGGTCACCCGATCGGTTGGAATTCAGCTCCATTTTCCCGAGAACTCTGTTGGGATGAACCGGTCGGCGAACCGGTCGGTTGAATTTGCTCCTCGCTCCAACTTCAGTCCGGGTCGTGCACGCGTGCATCACCCGATCGGTTGGCTGTGTCCAACCGATCGGGTGGGGGCTGAAAAGTGGTAATCTTGGTCGTTTGACCCCCTGGATCACGCGGGACTCCTCCCGTTGCTCCGGGGACTCATAATATCGTCGTTTTATGTCCCAAATGCTAGAAATTCCTGCAAAATACCAAAAACACGGAAGTGAAAGAAAACAAGAAAACACGAGAAAACGAATACAAGACGACGGTAAATAACGGAAAAACACGGAAGAAAACATGCGGAAATATATGAAATATAAACGCACGTCAAAATCCCCCAAGCTGAACTCTTCCTCGTCCTCGAGGAAGACGAGTGAGAGTAGGAGCTCGGAGAGGAAAAATAGAGAGAAAGAGAGAAAAAGAGAACTCAATATCCTAGATCGCCCGTCAGGGCCAACAAAATCAAAAACGACACACCAAGCAAGCAAACGCCAAATCACATCACTAAACCAAGGAGTACGAGTCCAGACAAGTGCCGTGGGCCCACGCGGTGAAGCGCGAGTGAGTGCGGTCATGCGCTAGCAGTCCGTGTCACTATCCACGATGTGCGATAAAGCTCGATATACACAAATCCAAGGAATGACCCAAATATCAATTCAATTTGAAATTGCGGTGAATAGTAGCTCAAGCATGCATGAGAAGAGTATAAGAATAGAAGCGTATCATGCATCAGGGACTCCACAGCTAGGGACTAGGAAATCACCACACTATAGCCTAGATAATCGCTAGAAGGTCCCTATGCCAAGTGTTTTCGAAAACGATGGAGGTTGAGATGGTGTGGAGAAGAACACTCGGTGCAAATTCTCGCCTTCCCTTTATTCTCGGCAAGTAGGAAAATATTCACACTGGAATTTTTTGGTTTTGGGTATTTGTATTTTTTTTTTCTTTTCATTTCTCATCTTTTTGGGTTTTTCTTTTCTTTTCTCCCTTTTTGGATTTTTGGGTATTGTGATATTTACATGTGTACTCTCCCAAGTGGGAGAACGGTACACGACGAGGGGATTTGCACCAAGTAAAATAAAAAAGAAATTGAAATCTAAACACTTGGGCAAAGGAAATATTTCTCGCTAATCAGAGCATATGCTAAATGGGTTATCCTAATCCTTGTTTGTGGAATCCCGACATATGCGAATTGAAATATACGATATAAATATAGCATGCGTATAGAAGCAGATAGTAGAAGCAAATACCGCATATTCAAATCGAAGCATGATAATCTAGGGGTCAACCAAGGATAGGTATATAAAACATAATCACAAGGTAGAAGCACACCAAATGCTAGTCACGACACACGACTCTCAAGAAAAGCTAAGTGGACCCACGATGCATGAAATGCAAGAGGACTCGGCTTCCTGAGGTTAGTGAATGTGATTATCAAAGCCGTGCTAGGTGTGTGTGTGATTTTGTGGCAATTCATCATATGGGGTCATCTCTAGGAGAGAGAGAACAAAAGAAGAAAAGAAAAAGAAAAAGAAAAACACGGAGAAAAACGACTCAAATAATGAAGAAAAAGAGACAAATGACGCACGAAGTGCGACTCCCCCAAGCTGAAACTTGCATTGTCCTCAATGCAATAGTAGTGAATACGGGAGGGCAATGAAAATGGGGGGGGGGCACGGACACAAAAAATGAAAAACACGAAAAACACGCGAACGAAACTGGAAAATAAAGAGAAAGAAACGTACAAAATAAAAGATATAAAACGCAACGAAGGACTCAAAGACACAAATACACGAAAACGACACACGAAAACATGCACACAAAAGTCGATTTTCCCCAAGCTGAACATGACAATGCAAGCAAAATGATATGATCAATGTGATGCAGAAATATGCTAGGGGAAAATCGGAAAAGAAAGAAATCAGAATGCAGGAGAGACAGTCTGATCGTTTTCCTCTGAAGAGGATGTGGGGAGAAATGATAGAAGGGCACGACATGAAGGGTTATTAAGATGCAAAAGCAAATCCTAGATACTCTCCCCTCGCTAATGAGAGGAGACGAGATTATTCAAATCTAAACTAGAAAGCAGTAAATTTTTACACTACTTGATTAGGATACACCTGAGCATAGGCTGATCCAAGATCTGAAGTGGGGCAGGTAGCTACTCTAACTGCTCCTTCTGTGGCTCCGCCAGAAGCGCTGTGCCACGTGTGCCAATGGACCCAAGCAATGCACCTCCAAGCATCCCTCGTAGGTGTCCACCAGTGACCTGCAAAGGATGAGGTGCATTAGTCCATGGCAAGAAATTATTTCCCAAAATAAATGTATCCCAGAGATAATCGTCAACATGAGATGGAAAAATAATAAAAGGGTGACGAATACTCCCTGAGAATGGGTCGCTATCCTCTATACTAGCGACGACCAAATCCTCGCTCTCCATGAGAAGTGGCTCTCTAGGTAGTGACGCACCGCAGCATACCTCAAGGGAAGTAGATCTTGTGTCCTGCGAGAGATATGGCGTGTCAAAAATGTATGAGTCTAAAGAAATAGGACGTGAAAAGCGAGACTCAAATGTGGAGTGAGAGTGAGTATGAAAATCTCCCTGAATAGGGGCAATATGCTCAAGTAGATGCTCAGCCGCAGAAGAAGTGGAGCGTGACGGTAGAGGTAGATGTGGCTCGGGCTCCATGAAGTGGATGATCGTATCCAAGCCCTCATGCACATCCTCCTCGACGATATGCTCATGCTCCTTCATCTGCCCGATGTCCTGAATGACATCCTCATGGTTGACCACCGACCAAGGAGGAAGCTGTGACAGAGATGGTTGTGGAGGTGGATGTGGAGCGGACCCCTCATATGTGGTATTGGTGTCCTCGTCCTCACGCACATCCTCCTCGCCGGTATGCATAATTTCTGTAAACTCCTTAGTGCTCTCATAGGACTCATGTGGGGTATCCAAATCAAGACAAGAAATCTCTCTCACAGATCCTAGATAAATCTCCCAATCCTCACTATCATCATCA
This sequence comes from Scilla litardierei, assembly GCA_030789695.1. Taxonomy (NCBI): domain Eukaryota; kingdom Viridiplantae; phylum Streptophyta; class Magnoliopsida; order Asparagales; family Asparagaceae; genus Scilla; species Scilla litardierei. The sequence continues at coordinate 49,060,669 of CM061141.1, forward strand.
AAAAATGCTTCGTCATCCAAGTGGTAGTGATGGAAAAATGGGGTATCGGCTTGGGATGTGTCTATGGTGGCCGATGGCATGGTGGTCTCAACCATGAAAGTGGGTGTATCCTCTCCTTCATCCCCTCTCCTCGGTGTCGGCTCGGTGATTGGTGCCATCAAGTTTTGTAATATTTGGCCTTGGTTAAACATGGCACTTTCAAGGAGAGACACGAGGCTTGATTCTTCTTGTGTGTGTGGAGGGGTATAAGGTTGAGGAAATGGATGGGAGGTGTTAGGGCTAAGGTTGTGGGGAAATGTTTGGCCTTGGTGTAGGGGGAGGCTCTCGAGCGTAAATGGGCAATCATAATACACATGCCCTGCCATCCCACAATTCTCACAAACCACAACCGAATAAGGATCGTATCCTCCCATCTGAGCATCGAAATTTGATCTCCACATGGTTACACCAAAGATACCTGGACAACAAAAATAAGAAAACTAGAGAGGAATGTCAATAGTACAAGAGAATAACAAAAAGATAATATAATGGTAGGGGAAAAATTTCTTGGTTATTGAATATTTTTTTTAAAAAAAAGAAAAAGAAATTTTTTTGTGTTTTTATGCGTAGTCTAACGAACCCAAGCTAAGCTAATATCAAACCGAACGCCTCCCCGGCAACGGCGCCAAAAACTTGACCGGCGCCCCGTTTACGGTATGGGCGCGGTGTCGTTTTACCGCAAGTGCACGGTTAGTGTAGGGTGCGGGTTTATCAAACTCAGGGAGGTGGATGGCTTGAGTGGCTACTAGCCTCGCCTAGGTCGCGTGCTAGCTACGCGGATGATATGGGTGGAAGTGTAGGAATAAGGGAAAGAAATGAAAAAGACACGAAATGAATCCCCGCTAACACGGGCTAGAGCACTCATGACACTTGGCATTTGACTTGACCCAGGGTGAGACATTGCCCCAAAAGGTGGTACCTAGCGTCTATGACCCGATATTCCGGTCGGTGCCAAGCACGCTAGGCCTACCCGGTTCTGGACGGTGGGCATTCCCATGTCCATTAACACCTTCCGCAACCGGGAGCATTAAGGCCACAATGATATCTCCCAACACTTCGTCCAAGCCGCTCCCGCGCGCTAGGACTCGATGTCTACGCTGGGGGCGTGAGCTATGGCTAGGGAGTCAACCGCCAAGTTTATTCCCCCTTGGCCCGACGGTCAGAGGCGTTCTTTCTCCCACCAATGACAATGAAACACCCCCGCGTAACCCTAATGGCCAAATAGGTCGAATGTGATTTCTAGCAATACATCGAAGCGGATCTTGACTGGACAAGCACCGGACCCCAATCCCCAACACAACTAGTGTGTTGCCATACGAATTGGACCCAGATTGCTAGAAATCCCCATTGACGCATTTCATCGAACATATGCCATGCAACCAAGTCAAATGAAACAACCCAAGCATCAATCCTACCCTAACCTGTATTAGGGTTCATCAACACTACTCCGTGGTGAGAAACATAAAAACAAGCAAAGCAAATAACATACAAACATTCACCATTGAGCAAAATGAAAACAACACAATACAATAGAAAATGAGAGAAGAAAAATACTTATCTTGATTCGAATCCAACAATCCGGTACAAGATTTATTGAGCAAAGACCTAATCTAATCTACCCTAAGCTTCACAAGAGAAGGGGCAAAAAGCCCTAAAAAACTGAAAGAGAACCCTCTCCAAGTCGTCCCCCAACTTCTATTTATAAACCCCCCAAAAAACCTTAACAGTTCGGGTCCAGAACTGTCAAAAGAGGCCCACCCGATCGGGTGGAAACTCACCCGATCGGGTGGAATAAACAGAGAGCTCAGATTCGTAGAAACAGATCTCACCCGGTCGGTTGACAAGTCAACCGATCGGGTGAAATGAAATTCCAGACTGCAGCCAGTTTCAGCACATAGCTGCGCTCAGAAAATTCCAGAAAAATCTAGAAAAATCGGATTTGGGCATGCGACCTATCGTTGGAAAGCTAACGACGATGCCGACACTAGAAAAATAAGAGATCACCCAAAATCCTTCTGGAATGATAGCAGATCTTCAATGAATGAGCAGCGGTGCGCGAAAGGGGACGAAAAGGCCACCCGATCGGTTGAAATGTCAACCGATCGGGTGAGCGGCTTGTTGCTTCGGCCATTGGGATTCGGGAGCTTCAACCGGGCGCAGAGGAGAGCGGGTGGCGTGACCGGGTCGTCCTTCGGAGGAATCGGCTACAGATGAACCGATCGGGTGAAGGTCACCCGATCGGTTGGAATTCAGCTCCATTTTCCCGAGAACTCTGTTGGGATGAACCGGTCGGCGAACCGGTCGGTTGAATTTGCTCCTCGCTCCAACTTCAGTCCGGGTCGTGCACGCGTGCATCACCCGATCGGTTGGCTGTGTCCAACCGATCGGGTGGGGGCTGAAAAGTGGTAATCTTGGTCGTTTGACCCCCTGGATCACGCGGGACTCCTCCCGTTGCTCCGGGGACTCATAATATCGTCGTTTTATGTCCCAAATGCTAGAAATTCCTGCAAAATACCAAAAACACGGAAAAGTGAAAGAAAACAAGAAAACACGAGAAAACGAATACAAGACGACGGTAAATAACGGAAAAACACGGAAGAAAACATGCGGAAATATATGAAATATAAACGCACGTCATTAGTTACTTTCAGTTTCCTTGCTCAAGTCTTTCAGACTTGCTGACATGTGCCCCTTTCTCTTTTGGGTGACACATGTTAGACCCTGAACCAGAGTTACTTGCTGAGGGTGAGGTGTTTGCGGATGCCGAGCTCGAGCCCGTGTTGGACGAGGACTTCGTAGACACTGGAGATCAGTCTTAGTGTCTATGTCTGGTTTTTGTCAGATTGTTTAGGTTGTCGGTGCGTGGCACCTAGTTTGATACTCTGCTAGGTTTGTGCTTTGTTTGGCCTTGTTCTGGGCCTTTAGACTCTTTCTTTTAGCTTGGTGGCTTTTTATGTGATGTTGAATATTTTGTGGACAAACCTTGGGATTGGTATTTCATATCCGTCTCATCTTATTATTATTGTTGTTGTTCCGTTTGCAGTTACAGGGACATGCTTTTTACTAAATTGACGCTTATCAGGCGTGCAGCTTCACAGCTCCACGCTTGAGCGGACCTTCTCACGTCTCGCCTCCATTTTAGGGAAGCGGGGCGTGACAGGTTTTAGTGGTGGCCCATGCAGGTCGCTCTGTAACTGCAATTATCGGGATAACGATAATAATATTAGATTGTCCAACAAATAAATTCGACATCCGAGCCCTAAGTTATGAGTCTAATTGTTTCGTTTTCTGTGTCATTAGATGGCAGGAAGGCGAATCACCCGTGGTGGAGGTAGTGGTGCGCCCCCTCATGACGAGGAGCCTGAACGGGAGCCCACTAGCGGAGAGATGATGAGGATGATGATGCAGATGATGCAGGTTCAGCAGGGTGTGCTTCTGCAGGTGCAGAATGCTCCGGTGGCTCGAGCTGCTCGGGCGGTGGAAGCCCCTCGCCCTGAGCCTGGGGCGAAGCAGTTCAGAGAGCTGGGTCCTGCATATTTTGATGGAACCGAAGGTCCACTAGCTGCTGATGAGTGGATGAGGAATATCGAGGACAATCTGAAGATGTCCAAGGTCAACGAAGTTAGTTGGGTTGACTTGGCGAAGCGCCAGCTGAGGGATAATGCCAGAAATTGGTGGGATGCTGAAGAGAAGATGTTGGTGGACTGATCGTCTGGGCTACCTTCAAGGCCAGATTTGATGGTGAGTTCTTCCCAAAAGCTGCCAGGGAAGAGATGAGCAGCGTTTTATCGATCTGAAGCAAGGAAGCTCGTCGGTGGACCAGTACCACCAAGAGTTCATGAGGCTGAGTCGGTTTGCACCGAAGATGGTGCAGGACGCTGAGGAGCGGGCTCAGAGGTTCCTACAGGGACTTGCTTCGGAGCTCCAGAGTTTTGTGACCTCTTCTGACCGGGAATCTTATCAGAAGGTTCTAGTAGCGGCCAAGAGGCAGGAGCTGCTCGTGAACCAGAGGAGGGGGTCTATTGTTGGTGCTGGGAAGAGGCCTGTGGAACAGGCGAGAGCTGTGGTTAGACCTGGATTCAGGCCGAACCAGCCTGTTCAGTTTAAGAGGCCGGGAGGGCCTGTTCAGAAGGTTTGCCATTTCTGTGGCAAGGAGGGCCACATCAAGGAATCGTGTAGGAGGTTCTTGGGGCAATGTATGGACTGTGGAGATCCTACCCATGCCCTCAGGGAGTGCCCGAGGTTGAAGCAACCTTGGAGGACACCTATTGCTGCCCCCCGCCGTTGCAACAGAGAGCCCCGGTGCTCGCTGGTCGTGGGGTACCCCCTTGTTCCACAAGGGCATGCCTTTTGGCGGGCTGTTCCGCCGAGGAGGCATGCTTTTCTGATGACCGAGGATGCATTCCTTGTCGACGTCCTCTCTTCCTAAGAGTTGGAATATCGTCACAGGGAACGGTGTGGTCTCAGTGCATCGTGGGTGCAATTCTTGCCCGTTGGTGGTTTGTGGACGTGAGCTTTGTGCTGATTTCATTGTTCACGACATCACCAACTACGATGCGGTCCTTGGGATGGATTGGCTTGCGAGCTTCTATGCTACGATCGACTGTCGGAGGAAGAAGGTCGTGTTCGAGATTCCCGGACACCCAGTGTTTGAGTTCAGCCGTGGTAGCAGTTCGCTTGGTCCTGTCAGATTTCGGACCAGACCAGTGGAGGTTGTGGCTATGCAGATGGAGTTGGAGAGGCCAGCTGTGGTGCGAGATTTTGATGACGTCTTCCCCGAGGAGATGTCTGGATTGCCACCTGATCGAGCTTTGGAGTTTTCTATTGATCTTATTCCAGGTCCGCAGCCCGTTTCGAAGGCACCATACCGTATGGCGCCTGCAGAATTGGAAAAGTTGCGGAAGCAGTTGGATGAGCTTATGCAGAAGGGTTACATTAATCCCAGTGTGTCTCCGTGGGAAGCATCGGTGTTGTTGGTGAAGAAGAAGGATGGTTCGCGTCACATGTGCGTGGACTATCGGGAGTTGAATGCGGTGACCATTAAGAATAAATACCCGTTGCCTCGCATCGATGATATTTTTGATCAGCTTGGAGGTTCGAGGGTGTTTTCTAAGTTGGATTTGAGGAGTGGTTACCATCAGCTGAAGGTGAAGAAGGATGATGTGCCGAAGACAGCGTTCAGGACGAAGTATGGACACTATGAGTTTGTGGTTATGCCTTTCGGCGTAACTAACGCACCCGCAGTTTTCATGAATCTGATGAACCTGATTTTCTATGACTTTTTAGATAAGTTTGTCGTTATCTTTATTGACGACATTCTGATCTATTCTAAGTCAGAGGAGGAGCATGCCTCGCAGTTGAGGACGGTGCTGGAGATTTTGAGGAAGCATCGGTTGTATGCTAAGTTTTCGAAGTGCGAGTTTTGGCTGGACAGAGTTACTTTTCTCGGGCACGTGGTGACTGGAGATGGTATTTCAGTGGATCCCAAGAAGATTAGGGCCATCAGGGAGTGGCCTGTTCCGTCGTCTGCGTCTGAGATTCGGAGTTTCCTTGGTTTGGCGGGATATTATCGGCGCTTCATTAAGGACTTTTCCCGTATTGCAGAGCCGATGACCAGGTTGACGCGGAAGGATGTTGCTTTTGTTTGGTCGGGTGATTGTGAGGATGCCTTTGGTGTTCTGAGGGAAAGGCTGACGACTGCCCCTGTTCTTGCTGTGCCTGATCGCAGTGGAGGATTCGAGATCTTTTGCGATGCTTCTGGCAAGGGTCTCGGTTGTGTTTTGCATCAGCATGGACATGTTGTGGCTTACGCTTCTCGTCAGCTCAAGGTTCATGAGAAGAATTACCCGACGCATGATTTGGAGTTGGCTGCTGTTGTGTTTGCTCTTAAGATTTGGAGGCACTTCCTGCTGAGTGAGAAAGTGAAAATCTTCACCGATCACAAAAGCTTGAAGTATATTTTCACTCAGAAGGAGCTCAACATGCGACAGCGTCGATGGTTGGAGCTCATGGAGGATTATGAGATTGATTTGCAGTATCACCCTGGCAAGGTGAATGTGGTGCCAGATGCTTTGAGTAGGCTTCCAGCGGTGATGATTTTGACTTCGCAGTGGAGATTGCAGCAGGATTTTTGCGGGTCCGATGTAGAGATTGTTCTTCCCGGGGAGGCTTCTTCGTTGATGTACATGCAGGTGCAGTCGACGATCGTGGATCGGATTAAGGCGAGTCAGGCCGGAGATCCGAAATTGGTAAGGATTCGAGGGCAGGTTGAAGCCGGTCTGCGGACTGACTTTTTGGTTCATGATGATGGCTCGTTGAGGTTCGGAGCCAGGCTGTGTGTGCCAGCTGGGGATATCAGAGAGGAGTTGTTGGTGGAGGCACACAGTTCGCCGTATTCCGTGCATCCTGGTGGGACCAAGATGTACATGGATCTTCGTATGAACTTTTGGTGGCATGGTATGAAGAGGAGTGTGGCTCGGAGTGTAGCCAAGTTTTTGGTTTGCCAGCAAGTGAAGGCGGAGCATCAGCGTACGGCCGGGTTGCTACAACCGCTTCCGATTCCGGAGTGGAAGTGGCAACACATCACTATGGATTTCGTGACTGGACTACCTCGGAGTCCAAAGCAGAATGACGCGATTTGGGTGATCGTAGATCGATTGACCAAATCCGCGCACTTTATTCCATTCCGAGTGGGACAGTCCACTGAGGCGCTAGCGAGGAGATACATGGAGGAGGTCGTGCGACTTCATGGGGTCCCCGTGAGTATCGTGTCGGACAGAGACACGAGATTCACATCTCAGTTCTGGCAGAGTTTGCAGAAGAGTTTGGGTACGCGTCTGAGTTTCAGCACGGCGTACCATCCGCAGACGGATGGCCAGTCTGAGAGGACGATTCAGATTTTGGAAGACATGCTGAGAGCGTGCATGTTGGATTTCAAGGGTTCGTGGGAGGACCATCTACACTTGGTGGAATTCTCTTACAACAACAGCTACCAGGCGTCTATTGGCATGGCGCCTTTCGCCGCTTTGTATGGGAGGAAATGTCGATCGCCATTGAGTTGGGATGACGTTGGTGATAGGGAGCTGTTGGGACCTGAGATGATTGTGGAGGCTGTGGAGGTTGTCAGGAACATTCGGGAGAGGTTGAGGATTGCTCAGGACCGTTTTAAGCATTGGGCGGATGCTAAACGTCGTCCTTTGGAGTTTCAGCCTGGGGATCATGTGTTTCTGAGGATTTCCCCGAATCGTGGAGTGATTCGTTTTGGGAAGCGAGGGAAGTTGAGCCCGCGATACATTGGACCGTTTGATATTCTGGAGAGGGTTGGTGAGGTAGCTTACCGCTTAGCCTTGCCGCCATCTTTGGAAGGAGTTCACGATGTTTTCCATGTGTCGCAGCTTCGTCGATATATCAGCGATCCGTCTCATGCTGTGGATTTCTCGGAGATTGCCGTTCGCTCAGATTTGACGTATGACCAGCGTCCAGTGCCGATTCTGGATAGGTGTCAGAAGTCACTTCGGAACAAGGTCGTTGATCTCATTCGGGTGATGTGGCGACACAGTTCACCGGGAGAGTCTACTTGGGAGAGAGAAGATGAGATGCGAGAGCGCTACCCACTTTTGTTTCCAGACACGTGAGTGTTGGGAATTCCGAGGACGGAATTTTTCTTAAGTTGGGGAGGATGTAACGACTGGTTTTTCATGTATGGATTTTATTATATATATAATATTAATTGTGGCTTTCCCTTCTATGTGATTTCCATTTCCGTCTCCGTAGTTTTTATTTTCGTTCGTTTCGTCGTGATTCTCTAGATTCTTTCGTCGGTCGGCGTGTTTGAAGTAAGTCATTCGTGACTGGCTTCTTAACGTCGATATCTTAGAGTTAGAGCGAGCCTAGGAGACTTAGGAAACCATCCCGGAGCTTCACGCTCCATTTCGGAACTTTTGGTGCTCATTAGCCGGTATAAGAAGGGGCACCGACCGACTAGATGACGATCCAGTCAGTCGGAAAACCTTCTTGAACCGACTAGTTGGCTTTGTTAAATGTTCAGGAGTTACTGTTTGTCGTTAGTCGGTCTAAGAACGTTGGTTGACCGACTAGGTTGCAAACTAGTCGGTCGGCAATGCTTCTTTAACCGACTAACTCATTAACTATTTTTGACACTAGTTACTGTTTACTCTTAGTCGGTCTAAGAACGTTCATCGACCGACTAGATGTCAAACTAGTCGGTCAGTAATTGTTCTTTGACCGACTAAATCTAAATCCTATTTTGTACAGGAGTTACTGTTTGGACTTAGTCGGTCTGCGTTGGTCAACCGACCGACTAGTTTCCAAACTAGTCGGTCAGTGGTTGCTATTTGACCGACTAAACAGTACAGGAAACCCTAGTTTTGCCCTAGCCGCCACCAAACTCTATAAATACCCCTCCAAACGTTTTCTTCTTCTTCCTCATGACCTAAAACCCTAGTTTCTCCCCCATTGAGCCCCCATCTTCCCCAAATCCTCAAACCTTCATTCCAAGCTCATCCTCCATCATCCAAACCCTCCCTTGTCACAACCCGTCTCTCATCTTCCTCAAACCTTCATCAAACCCCCAAAATCCACATCAAAACCCATTTCTCCAGATTTTTCCCTCATTTCCAGATCTGAGCCGGATCGTTCTTCCGTTGCCGTGGTTGCTCGGCATCGTTCCTCCGCTTCTTCACGGTAGTACTCGATTCCTTTAGTTTTAGCATAACCCACATTGACATTGTGAAACCCTAATAAAATGGATTATTAGACAATTAGGATTCTATTAAGAAATCGATTTAGAAACGTTGTTCTAATGATTGTTTTGCCATAACAGCGATCTATTCCGTAGTTAGCTTGTGTGACGATCTTCATTGCTCGTCAACCCCGGTATCAGGCAAGTGAAACTTGCATCTCTTGATTTGGGCCATGTCTTAGGCCATTACCTTGCTTTAGCGTAAAAGAGACTAGAGGTGAAAGGATAGCCGTCTGGACGCCATTGACCTAGCTTGACAACGAAGCTTGGTCCGTCACCTTCATCATGCTTGTATGTCACGTTTAATTTCAATTAACAGTACGCGAATATTTGCTCATGTCATTGCATGGTGATTATTCATCGTGATTGCGTAGCACACACTACAATATTATATTCCTGGCTCGTGTTTCAAAAGCGACTCCTGTAGTTGGAAACCCCAACGCTCGGATACCGGCTAGGTGCACCCCTATGCCAAATACACTTCCTGGCTCGTGATCCAGAAGCGAGCTCAGTTAGTTGGAAACCCCAACGCTCGACACATATGGGTGGGGTAAGAGATATGCGGCCACCTGAGCCCCGAGTTGGCCTGATCTGCCACTCCGGCCAGCAGGCGAAATCTCTAGTGCATAAGTGATAATCGTGATAAGTGATTCGTGAATTAGTGATTTGGTAGCTTTTGCTACATCGTGCGTGCTTGTCTCTTCCTTTAAACTGTTGCATCATACTTAACTGCCATGTCATTGCTTAATATTATAAGTGCTAGGTTGTTAGTTACTTTCAGTTTCCTTGCTCAAGTCTTTCAGACTTGCTGACATGTGCCCCTTTCTCTTTTGGGTGACACATGTTAGACCCTGAACCAGAGTTACTTGCTGAGGGTAAGGTGTTTGCGGACGCCGAGCTCGAGCCTGTGTTGGACGAGGACTTCGTAGACACTGGAGATCAGTCTTAGTGTCTATGTCTGGTTTTTGTCAGATTGTTTAGGTTGTCGGTGCGTGGCACCTAGTTTGATACTCTGTTAGGTTTGTGCTTTGTTTGGCCTTGTTCTGGGCCTTTAGACTCTTTCTTTTAGCCTGGTGGCTTTTTCTGTGATGTTGAATATTTTGTGGACAAACTTTGGGATTGGTATTTCATATCCGTCTCATGTTATTATTATTATTGTTGTTGTTCCGTTTGCGTTTACAGGGACCTGCTTTTTACTAAATTGACGCTTATCAGGCGTGCAGCTTCACAGCTCCACGCATGAGCGGACCTTCTCACGTCTCGCCTCCATTTTAGGAAAGCGGGGCGTGACAATAGCTCTAGTGGCCGCTTAGATGAAATGCTTTTCTTAGGTTTAAAAGATGATTTTGGAAGCTTGCCTCGTTGACACGAGTCACAAAAGCTTTTCTTTTGAAAGACAAGCTTAGGGAAGCCTCTAATAGAATTTAACTTGGAAAGTTTAAATAGTGTTCCAAAGTTCACATGACCAAAACGTCGATGCCATAAGTGTTGTTCACTTGTGTCGACAATGAGACATTGTTCATGTGATCTCGGAAGATCTAGGATGTATATATCCTTATGGCGTGTGCCGGAAAACAATAATTCATCATTATCTTTTCTTAAAATATGGCATATTCCTTTCGCAAAGCTAACTTTGTAACCTTTGTCACAAAGTTGGCTTATTGAAATAAGATTGTGGTTTAATCCTTTAACAAGGTAAACATTATTTATAAGAGGTTTAGAAGGATTACCCACTTTTCCAACACCTATGATGGTTCCGCTCTCGTTGCCTCCAAAGACTACCCGGTTTCCATTTGCAATGGGCACCACTCTGGAAAGCAATTGAGCGTCACCCGTCATGTGTTTTGAACACCCGCTATCGAGTATCCAATTCCTCTTGGAGCTAAATTTAAATTTGTTGCTCCGTTTCTTTTTCTTGAGTACCTAAAGATAGAAAATATCGTATCATGGTACCCAAGGTCATTGGGTCCAAAAGATTAGACCTTTGGAAGCCAAGTCCAATTGGACTTAGACTTCCCCACATAATTATCATTATGCACTACATTCGAAAAATAAGCATTCATGTAAACTTGTTTTTCATTCATGCTTGTGTCCTTTGGGCTCCAAATAGTGAATATTTTGGGAGCCTTAATCCTATTGGGAGCATGCATGCGTTGTTGATTTCTACGTGATGCATGACGTGAATAGGCATAAGGAACATGATGGAATGGTGCATTATGAGAATTATTCATACGATGATGTGTGTGAACATATGCATGTGGAGGAACACGTGTGTGAGGGTGTCTCACATGGTGTGCATGTGCCCGTGGATGTGGTGCATAGAAATCATCATATGTGTGAGCCGGTGGAGTAGGACGTGTTTTCCTACGTGGCATGGTATTGGTGTACATATAAGCATGACCCTTCTTTGGAGGTCCACCCAAAGTGGGTTTCTTTCCAAACGAGGGTGTGAACGATGTGGAAGCACCATTGGTAGATGAACTACCAATAGAGTGTTTGCTCCCACTCGTTGAGTCACCGGAAGTTGGCCTAACAAAAGTAGTGGCCGATTTGGATGAACTTCCCATCGTATACCCCAAGCCAATGTGGTGATTGGCCGGAAGTAAGTCATTTAGGATGTTATCCAAATGGTCCTTACCCTTATTGAATTTATTAATTCGGCCTAATGTGCACTCATATTTCTCGGTGAGAGAACGCATAGAAGCATCCAAAGTGGATACTTGCGAAGTGAGCACATAAACACGAGATTTGAAATTTTCATTCTCAATACTCAAAGTCGAGTTTTGAGAAGTCAAATCCGCTATCTTGTGTTCCTCCGGATCCTCAATGCTAACATGTTCAAGTTGAGACTTGAGATTTACAATCTCATTCTTCAACTCTTCAACAACGGTGTCGTTGTTGGTGATGATAGGTTTAGGCGAGGTTTGGATGCTAGCTAAATCATCTTTTACTTTAGTATACCTATTTACTAATTTAGTGTATTTAGACCATAATTGCTCATTAGCATTTCTAAGGTCATCCATGGTTACCTCATCGCCTTCGTTATCGCTATCATCGGAGGAGGAATCTTTGTCTTGCTCCTCTCTAGCCATGAAGCACATGTGTGCTTGCTCCACTTGCTCATCATCCGACTCTCCGCTTGAGGAATCCTCGGAGTCGGTGAATGTCCCGACAAGCCCCTTTTTGTACCCTTTCTTGTACTTCTTGGACTTGTCGAACTTCGGCGCCTTCCACTTCTCCTTGTGTTTGTTTTGAGGACACTCCGCTTTCATGTGTCCTGGCTTGTTGCATTTAAAGCACAAAGGAGAGGGGGCGTTAGAAGAATTAAACTTCGATTTGTTTTTGAAGTTACCTTTCTGGAAGAACCGGTTGAACTTCTTTGCCATGAGAGCCATGGACTCCAAGTCCAATTCTTCTTCCGAGTTTTCATCATCGGTCGATGTGGAAGTTGATGGAGCGGCCTTGAAAGCAATAGCCTTCTTCTTTGGCTCGTCTTGCTTTAGGTAGGACTTCATCTTGTCCTGCAACCTTAGCTTGCTATCCTTGCATACCTCATAAGACATCAAGGTACCCATTATTTGAATAACGGTATAAGTTTTCATGTTATTACCTTCCTCGATGGCGAAGGTACGTTTCTCCCAACTAGAAGAAAGTCCATCGATGATCTTCGAGACTTTCTCCTTTTGGGTGTAGGTCTTACCGAGAGCCTCCAACTCGTTTGTGATGTCGACGAAGCGAGCATAATACTCCTTCATCTTCTCACCCTGTAGCATATGAAATAACTCGTAATCTTTATTAACTACAACGAGTTTAGAGTCTCTTACCCTACTCGTTCCTTCATGCAAGATGAGGAGGGAGTTCCATATTTGATATGCACTCTTACATGTGCATATCTTATTGAAATCCTCGGGCTCCAAAGCGCATTGCAAGGCGTTCATTGCCTTGGCATTACTTACCTCCGCGGCGACCTCCGCGGTAGTCCACTTCTCGAAATCTTCTTCGGCGGGCTCGACATACTCCTTCATCGTGACCCTCCATAATGAAGCACTCCGGAGGAAAGTTTCCATCCGGCATTTCCAGTACCCGTAGTTGGTACCGTTGAAGAAGGGAGGCCTCGTTGAGGAGTGTCCTTCCATCACCGAAGAAGCTCCTTCACGATTCTTGAAGGTGCTATAGTCGGAAGGTGGACGAACGGTCTTGTTGTCGTTGGCAGACATAGCTATAGACTTGGCTCTGATACCAAATGTAATGCCCTGCTAAGCTACTGCACAAGTACTAGAGGGGGGTGAATAGTACTTTAAAATAATTAAGAGGCTAATTCCTAATTACCTTGCAAACTCTACCAAAAAATGCGGAAATGCGGAAATGTAAATGTTAGACAACAAAGAAACAATCGTAAACAAGCAATATTACTGGGTTCGGATCCACCCAAGTCTCCCCGACTTGTTCCCGGTGATCCTACGTCCCAACCACCCGGATCCCCTCCGGATACTTGAGTTAGAAACCCTAACTCAAGATTTGTACTATGAAATACTTGTGAAAAACCTTCACAAAGTCAAATCATACACAAAGGAAATTATGACTCCCACAACCCGGGATCACAAACAAACTCTCACAACCGAGAGTAAAACACTTACAATAATGAAGTAAATGAAATACGAAATTGCTTACCGACAAAATCATATGCCTTGAGTATAACTTACGATTTAGGGCAAAACGGATTTTGGGGAAGATGAAGAGGCACCAAACCCTAGCTCCAAGATGTAGATCAGCGATGGAGAGCTATGAGGTTGTTGGTGACCTAGGATCAAGCACTTGGCTTGGAAGGCTCACAATCAATGAATCTCTCTTTTGAAATAAGAGTGAGGGAGAGATTCTTGAAAGGAAATGAATGAGCTTTAAATGAGATTGAATGCTTTCTCTTTGATATCTAAACTTCTCTTAATATCAGCCTTGAGTACAATGAATGCAGCACACCAAGTATATATAGGTTAGAGGACAGAGAGAGTGAAAATCGTGGTATTAAATGCTCCAACGGCTCTATTCTGAACCAAACTAGTCGGTCAAAGAAGGTTGACTGACCGACTAGTTCATCAACTAGTCGGTCGGTCAAACAGCATGAACCGACTAAAGGTTGAACAGCCAAAAGGTCGAAGTTCAGACTAACAGAACTAGTCGGTCAAAGAACACTTGCCAACCGACTAGTTTCACAACTAGTCGATCGGTGAGTAAACTTAGACCGACTAAGAGATAAAACAAATAGTCTGAGTACAAATTTAATTAGTCGGTCCAAGAACAAATGTTGACCGACTAGTTCATCAACTAGTCGGTCGCCAAATGTGCATAGACCGACTAACGATAAACAGTAACTTGGCATGTACAGGGAAAGCTCAACTAGTCGGTCTAAGAAGCATCACTGACCGACTAGTTCACCAACTAGTCGGTCGGTGAGTCAACGTAGACCGACTAACTGTAAACAGTAAAGAACTTGGAATTGAGAAGGCAAACTAGTCGGTCCAAGAAGCTTTGCCGACCGACTAGATCACCATCTAGTCCGTTGGTTCTTCTTCTTGAACCAACTAACATGCACAAGAAGTCGCGAAACGAAGCGCGATGCTTCGGGAAAGTTTGTATGGACTTCTACTAAGGTCCTATCTCTAAGATAGGAGCGTTATGAATATTAAAACGTAAGACCTACTCAAGGCTTAACATTCTACGGAATGAATATAAAAGACTATAAATTAAACTTGACGAACCGTCTTCGAAAGCTTCGATCCGAATCTTCATGACTTCTAAAATGGTCCAAAAGCTTCAACGAAGCTTTATGCATACGATCACGTGCTTTGAGAAGTCTTGAGACGTCGCTTTGGATGTTCATATGAATTTGGCGACGATCTCTATAACTGCGCTCACAAAGAGTTAGTTTACGATATATTTATGTTTGTTCATCATCCAAAACCAACTCCGAGGAGTCCAATATCCAACAACATCAACTTCCTAGTGGTCGATCAACTGCCCAAGGGCTTTCAACACCATTATTAGGCAACTAACACTCAATTCCATGCAGGTAGTAACCTCCACATACCACTGTAAAGAACATTATACGTTATATGAGTTGCTAATGTGATTTTTACAAGGGGAGCAATGATGAAATTTTAATTGAATTATTTATTTTACATATGGGTTTGTCATCATCAAAAAGGGAAGAATGTTGGATATATGATCTCCTATTAGGTTTTGATGATGAGAAACATTATTTTATGTATTAAAATTTGTTCTTACAAAGTTTGCAAATCAAGCATATTACTACAAATGAAGACTTCATCTCAAGACAAAGAACTTGTAACGATTATGATGAAGACCGAGATTCAAAGTTGTATATTGAATTCATGAGTTGTATTTTCTTTGTACTTCTTAATGATGCTGTAAAGCCTTATGATGTCATCTTAGAAAAACTTAGGATTTCCCTCAAAATTCTAAGTACTGGCCTTTTCTAGTCGACTAGAACTTTTTTTGGTCGACTAGCTCATTTGCGTAACTTCTGATTTTTTGGTCCTTGTCGACTAACACTTTTTCCTAGTCGACTAATGCAACTTGCGTAACTTTTCTGCTCGACTAACAGATTTTTCTTATTGGACTATAGTCAATTTCAATAGCTCTCTTTTTGATCGTTTCTATGCCCAGTCGACTAACTATTTTTCCTAGTCGACTAACATTAGTTTTGATAGTTTTTTCTACCAGTCATTTTTGACCGTTTTTGGCAGTTTTGGGTAGTTTTTCACTCACTCTTTCAGGCCCTATATATATGATCCGAATCTACAACAATCACAAATTCCTATTATTTTTGTGTGCCAAAAACTCTTGAAACTCTCATCCTTCTCAGGAGTTCTACAAGAGAGAAAATTGTTCATATTGTTCTATATTTTGAGACATCTCTCTTCAAAGATTCCTTGTTCTTAACTTAATTATTGATCCTAAAACACTTGAAATCTCAATCCCAAGCCCTCCATTCACATTCACATCATTAATTCACATCATTAAGGATATATGATTATATTTGCAATCTTTTGAGTTTTATGTAAGTCTTTCGTTTGTGAGAGAAGGCACTACCCTTGGGTTGTGAGAGTAAGGAAAGTCGGCAAGTGTAAATTGTCGCAAAAGTCCCTTGTGGGTTTTATAGGAGCAGTTGTGGAAAATCTCTACGATGAGTAGGGGATTGGAGTAGGATCAAGAGGATCTGAATCAGGATAAATTCTCTGTGTTTTAGTTTGCCTGGTTGGTTTGCTTATTTTGTCCCATCAATTGTGTTGATTCTTCTACTGCAAGTTATTCATATTCAAAGGAATATATAAGTAACTTTGTATATCTCCTATTTGTTGACAATACTATCTGTTTCTGCTGTTTAGTATTAAATAGACATATCAACAGTCCCAACAATTGGTATCAAAGCATGGTTCAAGAGGCATGTCTAATTCCAATCTAACAATTGGTATCTCTGATGATCTATGGCTTTAACCACAATTACAACACAATTTCCCAAATGGCATTCTACTGTAAGGCCTCCATTGTTCACGGGCTCCAACTACTCATACTGGAAGAGTAGAATGATGATCCACCTCCAATCAATCGACTTTCAACTTTGGAATATTGTGGAGATGCCTTACACTAAGCCAACAACCTCTTATGGCGAATGGACTACTCAGGAGAAGGCCAATGCAACACTGAATTCAAAGGCGATGAATGCATTATTCTGTGCAGTGGACAAGAACGAGTTCAACAGAGTCACAACCGCCTCATTAGCCCACGAGATATGTCATACGCTCGAGGTAACTCATGAAGGCACAAACAAAGTCAAAGAGACTAAAATCGCTGTTTTGGTCCACATATTTGAACAATTCAAAATGAAGCCCAATGAAATAAACAGCGAGATGTTTACGTGCTTAACCGATATTATCAACTCCTTGATCGTTCTTGGGAAGACTTATACCCAAGTTGAGATGGTCTGAAAGATTGTTCGTGATTTGACTCCTGAATAGAAGGATAAGAACATGTCAATCGAAGAGGCCAACAACCTATCCACTCTCACGGTTGAAAGCCTTATTAGGAATCTTATGGCATATGAAGTCCATCTTGAAGATAGAAAACAAGAAAGGGCCCACAAGAAGGACATTGCCTTTCATGCATCATCAGAAAACAATGATTTAGACGATGATGATGGTGATTTGGAATACTTAACAAGAAAGGTCAAGAAGTATCTCAAAGGTAAGTTCAAAAATAAGAATTTTACGAATACTAATGAGAATTCTTCATTGTGTTACATTGTAATAGGCCAGGACACTACAAGAAGGATTGTTCCTTGCTTTTAAAGTCAAAGAATGGCAAGAACTTCAACAAAGTATATAAGAAGAATAAGGCATTTGCTGCAACATGGGACAATTCCTTAGATGATGATGATGATGATGATGATGATGAAAAAGAACAGAGTGCACATATGTGTTTCATGGCTCAGGATGATAAAAATCAAGTAAGTATTTTATTTAATGAAAAATTATTGGATGCATTCAATGATTAATATATGAGATGTAAGTGATTGAATTATATACATAAATATTTGAAACACAACAATGACACTTTGATTGTAGAACATGAGGCACTTGTTTCTAGACTTGCATCTCATTCTATGTTATCTTTTAAGAAAGATCAACTTCTTACTCAAAATATGGCCTTGACCAAAGAGAATAAAATTCTAAAATCACAAGTCCACGACTTACATGCATGCATATCTGAAATCGATACAAATATTTCATCACCCAAGATGAAATACATCCAGATATATTTTAATGTTGAAAAGTTCAACAAAGATAATGATCATCTTTATGATTTGCTCTCTTCAATATCATGCATACCATCGGCATGGGTTATGTTATTCATAGAAGAATGTAACCAAACCCAATATCACATCTACTTTGGGTGTTAAACATAAGATTGTTAATGCACCTAAGAAGTATCATGCATCCATTTATGCTCATACTCATTTTGTGCCTAGGAAATCCACTTATTTGCATATTTGGGTTCTTAAGGACTTATGTCTGCATGATAGAGATTTATATGTTGCTTCATATATAAATAATATTGTTTATTCACATAATTATGTAGGAAAACCAAATTCTACATGGGTTTGCTTTCCTAAGAACTAATCCCCCGGACCCAACATTGTAGAGAGTATCATTGCTTAATTGTTTATTTTTTCAGGTATCCAAAAGAAAAGAAGGTCATTGACACTAATATCCTTTTGATAATGACAAAAGGGGAGAAATGTAAAGAACATTATATTTTATATGTGTTGCTAATGTGCTTTTTGCATGAGGAGAAATGGTGAAATTTCATTTTAATTATCTATTTTACATATGTATTTGTCATCATCAAAAAGATGGAGAATGTTGGATATAGGATCCCCTATTAGGTTTTGATGATGAACAAACATTATTCTATGTGTTAACATTTGTTTTTGCAGAGTTTACAAATCAAGCATATCACTATAAATGAAGGCTTCATCTCAAGACAAAGAACTTGTAACGATTATCATGAAGACCGAGCTTAAAAGTTGTATTTTATTAAATTCATGAGTTGTATTTTCTTTGTACTTTTAGATGATGATGTAAAGCCTTATGATATCATCTTAGAAACTTAGGATTTCCCTTAAAATTCAAAGTCCTGAATTTTTCTGGTTGACTAGAACTTTTTTCTGGTCGACTAGCTCATTTGTGTAACTTCTCATTTTTTGTCCTAGTCGACTAATAATTTCTCCCAGTCGACTAATGTAACATGCAAAAATTTTCTGGTCGACTGATAGATTTTTCCTAGTCAACTAGAGTCAGTTTCAACGGCTCTCTTTTTGACCGTTTCTACGCCTGGTCGACTAACTATTTTTCATAACATCTGTTTTGATATTTTTTTCTACTAGCCGTTTTTAACTGTTTTTGGCAGTTTTTGGTTAGTTTTCACTCACTCATTCAGACCATAAAATTGTGTGGAACTTGCATTAATTGTAGCCTTATATATATATATATATATATATATATATATATATATATATATATATATATATATGATCCGAATCTACAACAATCACAAGAATTCCTATCATTTTTGTGTGCCAAAAACATTGAAACAATCATCCTTCTCAAGAGTTCTATAAGAGAGAAAAGTGTTCATATTGTTCTATCTTTTGGGGCATCTCTCTTTACAGATTCCCTGTACTTGCTCAATATGTGATCCTAAAACACTTGAAATCTCGATCCTCCATCCACATTCACATCATTGAGGTTATATGATTATATTTATAATCATTTGAGATTTATGTAAGTCTCTCATTTGTGAGAGAAGGCATTACTCTCTGGTTGTGAGAGTAAGGAATGTCGGCAAGTGTAAGTTGTCGCGGAATACTCTTGCGGTTTTGTATGGGCAATAGTGGAAAATCTCTATAGGGAGTAGGAAACTGAAGTATGATCAAAAGGATCTGAACCAGGTTAAATTCTCTATTATTGCGTTTGCTTGGCTAGTTTGCTTATTTTTTCTCATTATGTTTATTCTTTCTCTACAAGTTATTCATATTCAAAGGAATATACAAGTAACTTCATGTATCTCCTAGTTGTTGACAATACTATCTGTTTCTGTAGTTTGGTATTGATTAGCCATATCAACGGTCCCAGCCACCACCTCTTACTAAAGTTTCCCACTACTTACGAGTTGGCGTGCTCGAAGGGATTTAGTAAGATGCTAAAGACTGCATGCTCCTAGCTTACAAGGTAGCGACCTCACACCCGATGCAACCCGTTGGTAGTTTGGATACCTTTTAGTATTCTGCTACCCCTACTCAATCTCAAGAAAAAGCTATGACCTCATTCATGTCAAGCAAGCTCAATTCTCCAGTGGAGCTGGAATAATAAGCTCTGATGGAGTAAGCTCTACAGTCTTCAGCTCTTCCTGCTCAACCTTTAGCTACTCCCACTCAGCCTTCTATTGCTCCTGCTCAGCCTCAAGGTAGAGCTCAGACCTCATCCTCAATAGATGAGCTCGATCCTCGAGGCAAGCTAGAGCAAGAAAGAGCCACAGCGTGGAGGAGTTAAAGACGGTGCCACTCTCAAAAGCTGACCTGACCCAAACGGTCCAGATCGACATCGCCATGCAGCCTGACCTATGGCCCCTCATTATCGACTTTCTTCTATAGAACAGTGATGTCTTCACCTGATCACATGAAGACATGTCGGGCATAGATTCAATGGACATGGTGCGCACACTAAACATCAAACCAGCGATGATTTGGTCTGCTAAATGCATATACTTTTGGATTTGGATCTAAGCCTAGAGGGGGTTGAATAGGCTTGTAAAAATTCTCGTGCAACCCACGAGAAATCACACGCAGTTTCTAATCAAAGGCAGTGCAAAGAGTATGCAATCACAGAGTACGCACAGATATACCCTGGTTCAGTCGTTCCATGATCTACTCCAGCCCCCAAGAAAATAATAGCATTAATATGTTCCTTTTGTACAACTACAATGGGTCCTGAGCTCCCTGCCCCCCACCTAGAACGTACTGATCGACCTGGAATTAACTCCGAAACGATGTCGTTTACCGCATCCGCACAGTATAGTGACAAGCGGGTATCGAATACGGAGAAGCAGTGCTATACTACCTATCTACTCCTAGGTTGAGTTAGCCTTGCGGGTTTATTGGTGGATGTGGAGTATGGAGGGTCGCAATTGTGATGGATGCAAAGGTTGTGTCACTCAACATCGCAAACAAGGGGTTCCACACAAAGAAAGAAATAAATAAAACATAAAAGGTTAGGGCTTTAGGACTCGCCACTACGACTGTCGGATGTCGACGCTAGGCTAGGACTCTTACATTGCATTGGTTTTTTTGGGGATGGTCTCTCAGCTAATACCACTCTCGTGGGTTAGAGATTCGAGGTACTTCGGTGGCTCTCATTGACGCAATGGCGGTAGCCGTCAATGTAGTGATATAGTTCGTCGGTGGATCCCCTTAAGGCATGAGCCGGGCATGGTCACGAGCCTTGGTTGGATCCATTAATTTCCTATTTAAATCCCAAGGATACTCCTTAATCTCATCGATTCCACCGACCGTGTGCATGATCTTGGTACGAGTTCTCCTAGGGATTTGGCTGGATCAACCAAAATACAACCCCATTTATATCCAACGCATCATAACAATACTATCTTTGCATCTAGATCCTAAAATCCTAGGGCTAATCCATTAACCCTAGAAAAGATTATTCAAGCATAGCAAACATTATGAAAACAATAGGGATCATTGCTAGCATCATAGAAAAATAATAATAATAACTAAAATAAAATTAAAGAGGTAAAATACTTAGCTTGATACAAGAGGATGGGCCTATGGCGTAGCCGAACTCCCAAAAGATCGTCTCCAAAGCTCTCTAAGAACTCTCTAAAAACTCTCCTCCAAGTCCCCATCTAATGACGGCTACAATTCATATAAATACTCCCCTCCAAACCCTAGCAAATAATCCAAAAAAACCTCTCATATTCGGCCCAAATCTGTTTCTGGCCGCAACTTATTGGTGGACCCCGGCAGCACTCGGACCGAGTAGAAACAGCACTCAGTCAAGTGCAGATTTCAGCACTGCAGCACCATCTTGCAGAAATTTTCCAGAGCTCATCTGACCTCCGATTGGTGTGTTCTTAGTGGCGTTGGAACCGTCTTGAAATCTACTATCTGGAAATAATATCAGAAAAATACTAAAAAATTGCAGGTGATAGTAGATTTGAAAAGAGTGCACGGCTGTCTGAAAATATAGGTGTTCGGCTTACTCGACCGAGTAGACTTCGTGCTCGGTCGAGTTGTTAGTAGGTCAGAACTTCCTTCAAAAGTGTCGCTCTGCCTACTCGGCCCGAGTAGGCCTTGCTCGGTAGAGTCACCTACTGGCTCGTCGAGCAAATCCTGCTCGGTCGAGCAGGATGTTGATGGGATGAAACTTTGAAAATAGAAACGACTCGACCGAGTCGCCTTTTTTCTCGGTTGAGCAGGACGCGCTTCACTGGGCTTGTGTATCAGCTCGACCGAGCAGCTTGTGCTGCTCGATCGAGTCGCATGGAAAAGTGGCCTAGTTGCTTCTTGACTTCTTCTTTCTCTTTCTCTTCCTCCTTTCTTCCTCTAGTCTTCTTCTTTGGCACCTCAAGCATGTCATCATGAGTCTCCTTGGTGCTCTCACGTCGAGGATCGTCTTATTGACTCAATTGCTCCAATATCGCTCCAAATCCCTGAAATGGACATAAACGCTCCGAAAGTCCTATCGTTCTAAATAGTAGCGTAAAAGCATATAAAATGGGGGCTTGGACGGTGAAATGTGCCATGAAAATATGCGATAAAACATGAAAAATTGGAGCATATCAAAATCCCCCAAGCTTACCTCTTACTCGTCCTCGAGGAAGACTATTAAGAAGCAAACACGGGAGAGGGATACAATGGAAGTGTGAGGTAGTGGCGTGTAATGGAGACAAGGTGTTCAACCTTAAATTCAGAAAATATAAGAACCCAAGGTATGCAAGATCTCGTGAACACACGTCAATATGAAATTAGAACACATATACACAATAAATACTTAAATCTCGCTCAAATTAAAATAACGTGGATTTCAATAAATGTAATGAACTTGATAAGTGATAAAATGAGAGTAGCGTTATATCATATCATAGTTTATCATGCAATATACTAAGTTCACAGAAATGAAACCAATGTCCACAACTCATTCTCTAAACAGTATAATATGTCATGATTGAACATTTTCAAGCATGCATGGTAATTTGTTATACTTCATGGAATGAATTTAGCAAATTCAATCAAGGTAAGGCATCACCACCCTACAACCATTTCAAGGCTCCTAGAACCCATCAACTTTGCCATGTCTTTGTTCTATATAGAAATGGAGATAATGATATAGGATTTTTGTACTTTTATATTGTTTTTGGTTATATGAATATTTCATATATATTTTTCTTTCTTTGTATACACGAGATAACTCAATATATACAAAAAGCGGCCTATGCATCCCAGACCAGATGGTCTTAGGGCATTGGGTTACGAAGAACTTTGGTTGTCGTGGGGTTATCCTATCTCTTTTGAATCACTAAACATCCATAAAGCAATAGAATTATCAATCAAATCATGCAGGAGTCAAATAATTTTCAGATTTGATTCATTCATTTTTAGCTTAACTGTTTCGAGAATATGGTTGTGAAACTATGGATTCTACTATGAAAAAGCATATTAACAAAGATACACTAATCAAGGAATCGAACCCTAATCTAACAGATATCAGAGTTCATAAAAAATCCACGATATTTCATAGAAAATGAAGCATATGAGACATAAATATAGAGGTGAACATGGTTCATATGGAAATTTCGAAGTGTGTTTCACAATGAAGCAAAGTGCGTGCACTATGCACTCCCCCAAGCTTAAACGTCACATTGTCCTCAATGTGTGTATGATATAAATAGAGGACAACAACAAGATGGGGGGCCACTCAACAAAATAGTTTCTCTCCCCCAAGCTTAAACATCACATAAAAATTGGGGAGAGAGGCGAAATAAGCGCCAAATATAACGGTGGACATGGATGATAAATAGTGGGGTGGGTGCAAAAGATAATTGAGCCATCATATGGGGTGAATTTAGTAAACTAAGAAATCGTATAAAATCCTATACGGACCTCTCGCTGCCGAGAGGAGTCGTGATTATTTAAAGCATAAAATACTACACTACTAGATTGGTACCACCTATAGCAAAAGACGGGTCCAATATCTTTGTCAGTGCAGGTAGCTGCTCTACCTGTACTTTTTGTGGCTCCGCCAGGTACGTATAGCCACTAATGCCAACAAACTCCTGCGATGCATCCCCTAGCATTCTTCGTAGGCGTCCACCAGTATCATGCGAAGAACGGAATGCATCAGTCCATTGTGAAAGATTGTTCCCCTGAACAAATGTTTCCCAGAGAGGGTCATCAACATAAATATTTAAAATTAAGGGTGGTTGACAACACTTCCCTGGAAATAAATCTCTACTCTCAAGTACCATGTCCTCTCTCTCCTCAGTGTCCTCTCCAAGATCCTCAGGTATATCCAGATCAGATGCATATATCACCTCATCAGGCGACTCCTTGTCATGCTCGTTAGGTTCTTCAGGCAAAGACATGTTCAAGCATACATTCGGTCCATAATTGTAAGTGTCCAGCAATAGATATGACGTGTCAAAATGATCTGAATCAAAATAAATATCAAATGGGATACAAGATTCAGAAATGGAGTGGGTAAAGAGGTCTCCCTGAGTGGGAGCTGTAAGCTCTGGTGGGTGGTCCTCTGAGGGATGAGCAGCCTCTGTAGAATGTGGGGATGGCTGCGGTAGCTCGAAAGGAGGAGGGCACAATTCGGGCTCCATCTGTGGGCAGATGTCATCGTCCCAAGTCACGTCCTCCTCGATGGTCTGCTCCGCTACTGTAGGCAAGACCTCCTCGATAATATGCTCTGATGGTATTGGCTGCTCTGACTCATGTAGGTGGCAAGGGGGTAACGACGGCATGAGCTGGCTCTGCAGTGCTAGGTGCCGATGTCTCGTCTGTGGTGGGAATACCAAAGCGCATAATACCTCCCCCAAGCTGAACGTGAATATCATCCTCGATGGTACCTGCAGCAAACACACGCCTCATAATAAAATTAACGAGCTCACAATATTCTAGATCACTTGCCTCGACGGCTAATGAGCCAGAAGATCGAGCTGCATCCAATAAGCTCTCTAAAGCTGCTACATATCTCAGTTCCTCGAAGGTTATCAGATGCATCCTCCTCAAGAATTCCAATGAGGATCCATGCAATCCTATAGTAAAGAGAGGAAGTAGCTGGAAACCATCCCACACATAGTTTGACTCCGTTTGGAACATTCTTAATGCTTCGTTGAACCTGTAAAAGGCTTCCCTGAAAGATTCTCCATCAGCTTGATTGAATGTAGCAGCGAGAAATATGAAGGATTGTATAGAACCGGGTCGCATCATCTTTGGAAGCACCATCGCTGCATCAACTGTACCTGATCAAGCAAAGTAGACAACCAGGAAAAGATGTCAGTGGTACAAAGAGAGACAGAGATAATAATAATAGCCGGTGGTGGGGAAAAATCTCTCTCTCTCTGTTTTGTTTTTTTTGTTTTGTTGTTTTTTTAACGTAGTTTAATCAACCTATTGTGGTAAATAGATAATATGGCGGAACGCCTCCCCGGCAACGGCACCATAAACTTTGATCAACCCGGAATTAACTCCGAAACGTTGTCCTTTACCGCAAGTGCACGGTATAGTGGCAAGCAGGTATCGAACTCGGGAAAGCAGTGATATACTACCTATCTACTCCTAGGTTGAGTTAGACTTGTGGATTTATTGGTGGATGTGGAGTAAGGAGGGCCGTAATGGTGATGGATGCAAAGGTTGTGTCACTCAACGTCGCAAACAAGGGGTTCCACAGAAAGAAAGAAATAAATAAAGTATAAAAGGTTAGGGCTTTAGGACTCTCCACTAGGACCATCGGATGTCGACGCTAGGCTAGGACTGTTACGTTGCATTGGTTTATTGGCGATGGTCTCTCAGCTAAAACCACTCTCGTGGGTTAGAGATTCGAGGTACTTCGGTGGCTCTCATTGATGCAATGGCGGTAGCCGTCAATGTAGTGATATAATTCGTCAGTGGATCCCCTCAAGGCACGAGCCGGGCATGGTCACGAGCCTTGGTTGGATCCACTTATTCCCTGTTTAAATCCCAAGGGTACTCCTTAAGCTCGGCGATTCCACCGACCGTGGGCATGATCTCAGTACGGTTCTCCTAGGGATTTGGCTGGATCAACCAAAATACAACCCCATTTATATCCAACGCATCATAAAAATCCTATCTTTGCATCTAGATCCTGAAATCCTAGGGCTAATCCATTAGCCCTAGAAAAGAGTATTCAAGCATAGCAAACATTATGAAAACAATAAGGATCATTGCTAGCATCATATAAAAACAATAATACGAACTAAAATAAAATTAAAGAGGTAAAATACTTAGCTTGATACAAGAGGAGGGGCCTATGGCGTAGCCTAACTCCCAAAAGATCGTCTCCAAAACTCTTTAAGAACTCTCTAAAAACTCTCCTCTAAGTCACCCTCTAATGACGGCTACAATTCATATAAATACTGCGAGGATCGCCTTACCCTTGCAATACTAACAACACACACTAGAGGGGGGGTTAATAGTGTAATGGCAATAAAATTGTCCAATTAAAATTTAACTTGCAAATGCGGAATTATAAATGCAAGAGGAATTAAAAGGCACAATCAATCCAAACGCAAACACACACAATCAATCCAAACACAAACACAAAGTTTCACCCTGATTCCCCAAACTTGGGTACATCCAGCCTCACCAATATTCACTATATTCCCACATAGAGAAGTGAATACAAATCTCACAATGAGATACCCCCACAAAGAGGATTTATGCCCTACACAAGGACCCAACCAATCCTACCCGAGGATCAAGACTCCCACACAGAGAATCACTAACTCCCACTCAGAGAATTAGAGTTAGCCCTACACTAGGACACTAAACTCCCACAAAGAGAGTTACTCCCACAAAGAGAGTTACTCCCACAAAGAGAGTTATTCCCACAAAGAGAATATCCTAAGTCGCACAAAGAGATAACCTCCCACAAAGAGAGAAAGTTCTAATTCCCACAAAGAGAATTAGAGACACAAATTACACCAAGTAAAGTAAATACTCTTACCTATGCCTTGAGATGCTTACTCATGAATGGATGCAAGGCATGGAAGGGGATCTCCAAGTGTTGAGATATGCTTGAGAGCACTTGGATGAATTCCTTGAGCTGTACTTCAATGCATGAAGATGAATGAGAGCTCTTGAGAGGTAATTAAGGGAGTTTGTGAGTGGCATCAAGAAGTATAAGAGATGGCAGCACACTCATATATATAGGAACCCTATATCAAACCCCAAAACCCAAGAAAACAGCCAAAGAATCAATTCTGCAAAGGCTAGAAACTTGGCAAAATCGACAGGAACAGTCGACTGATGATCAAAAGACAGTCGACTGATCAACGCTAGAAAATATCCAACGGCTATAATCTGAGCCAGGACAGTCGACTGATGAAGTCGATACAGTCGACTGTAAACAGGACAGGCGCCTGTAAATCCTTCAGCAGGCGACTGCTGCAGGGGATGGAATAAAACAGAGAGCTGCACTCTTTCTCCTGTTAAGCACACAGGTGACTGATGTCAATAATACAGTCGACTGTCTATTAGTCAGGCGACTGTAAAACCTTAATCAGTCGTCTGCTGTATAAGATGGAGGAACAATAGAGAGATGCAGAGAATGAACTTACGCTATACATGCGACTGATGGCCAATCTACAGGAGACTGTAAATATATAGGCGACTGTAAACTGACCAGTAGTCGACTGTGCGTAAAGCTCAAGTTTGAGTCAATTGAAATGTTGACTTGAGCTGTACATATCAGGCGACTGTAAAAGAATCTACAGGCGACTGGAAATCAGCCAGTCGACTGTGTTTCCTTCATCAGGCGACTGATGGAAAGCCAGAGACTCCAAATGAGTCTTTGGATAGAGTGAACCTATTGGGTTGGATTCTATGATAATCCTAAGGCTCACTAAGATGGTTAGATGCATATGAATGAATGAGTAAACTATCTAACAAGGCATTACATTAATCCTAGAATCAAAAGAGAGAGAAAGTAATAAAGTAAATTACATGGATTACAATGCTTTCCTTAGTGTCTAAGTCATCAATCTTGATGCCTTGATTGCTCTCCATCATCTCCAAGCTTTGGCACTCATTGAGTCCAAGATTTGGCTCTTCTCCACTTGATGTCCATCCTTGCACCAAGTGATTAGTCTCCAAGAAAGATATTCTTGAAATAAAACTGAGAGAATAAAACATGAGAGTCATTAGCAACAACATAATGTTGTGATCATCATCAAAATAAGATTGGTATGAAACACCAATACTCAACAATCTCCCCCTTTTTTATGATGACACACATTATGTAAAATACAAAGTATTAAAGCACAATGCTAATGAGCTCCCCCTACTTATATGCACAAATAAACAATGAGCGACACAATAGTCAATACTCATTCTACCAAATAAGATCATAGTGACATATAATAGGCATGGATTGTTGAGTATTGGTGTTTTATACCAATCTTATTTTGTTGATGATCACAACATTATGTTGTTGCTAATGACTCTCATGTTTTAGTCTCTCAGTTTTTTCTCAAGAATATCTTTCTTGGAGACTAATTAATTGATGCAAGGATGGACATCAAGTGGAGAAGAGCCTAGGCTTGGACTTGAGAAATGCCAAAGCTTGGAGATGATGGAGAGCAATCAAGGCATCTAGATTGAAGACCTAGACTCTAAGGAAAGCATTGTAATCCATGTAATTTACTTTATTGCTTTCTCTCTTTTTTTAAGTCTAGGATTATTGTAATGCCTTGTTAGATGGTTCACTCATTCATGCATATGCATCTAGCCATCTTAGTGAGCCTTAGGATTATCATAGAATCCAACCCAAT
The DNA here is from genome assembly GCA_030789695.1 of Scilla litardierei. NCBI lineage: Eukaryota > Viridiplantae > Streptophyta > Magnoliopsida > Asparagales > Asparagaceae > Scilla > Scilla litardierei. Next base: position 49,089,140 of record CM061141.1, read on the forward strand.
AGGTTCACTCTGACTAAATACTCATTTGGAGTCTCTGGCTTTCTGTCAGTCGCCTTCTGAAGGAAACACAGTCGACTGGGTGATTTCCAGTCTCCTGTAGATCCTTCTACAGTCGCCTGACATGCACAGCTCAAGTCAACATTTCAATTGACTCAAACTTGAGCTTTACGCACAGTCGTCTGTCGATCAGTTTACAGTCGCCTGTAATTTTACATTCGCCTGGAGATTGGTCATCAGTCACCTGTATAGCGTAAGTGCATTCTCTGCATCCCTCTGTTGTTTCTCCATTTTATACTGCAGACGATTGATGAAGAATGTACAGTCGCCTGACTATTTGACAGTCGACTGTAGTATTAACATCAGTCGCATGTGCGAAGAATTGGAGAAAGAGTGCAGCTCTCTGTTTCGATCCATCCCCTGCAGCAGTCGCCTGCTGAAGGATTTACAGGTGCCTGTCATGTTTGTCAATCGACTGTATTGACTTCTTCAGTCGACTGTCCTGGCTCAGATTATAGCTGTTGGATATTTTCTAGCCGTTGATCAGTTGACTGTCTTTTGATCAACAGTCGACTGTTCCTGTCGTTTTCACCCAGTTTCTAGCCGTTGCTGAATTCTTTCTTTGGCTGTTTCTTTGGGTTTTGGGGCTTGATATGGGGTTCCTATATATTAGAGTTTGCTGCCTTCACTTGAGAACTCTTGACAACAATTGATAACTCTCGACTCTATAGAAAATCTCAAGAGATCTATGAGGAACTCTCAAGCTCCCTCATTTTTCCTCAATTGAGCATTCATCTATCTTCATGCATTGAAGTCCAGCTCAAGGGAAATTATCCAAGTGCACTCAAGCATATCACAATACTCGGAGATCATCTTCCATGCCTTGCATCCATTCATGAGTAAGCATCTCAAGGCATAGGTAAGAGTATTTACTTTACTTGGTGTAATTTGTGTTTTTAATTCTCTTTGTGGGAATTAGATCTTTCTCCCTTTGTGGGAGGTTGTCTCTTTGTGGAACTTAGGATATTCTCTTTGTGGAAATAACTCTCTTTGTGGGAGCAACTCTCTTTGTGGGAGTTTAGTGTCCTAGTGTAGAGCTAACCCTAATTCTCAGAGTTGGAGTTAGTGATTCTCTGTATGGGAGTCTTGATCCTCGTGTAGGATTGGTTAGGTCCTTGTGTAGGGCATAAATCCTCTTTGTGGGGTATCTCCTTGTGAGATTTGTATTCACTTCTCTGTGTGGGGATATAGTGAATATTGGTGTGGCTGGATGTACCCAAGTTTTGGGAACCAGTGTAAAACTTTGTGTTTACGTTTGGATTGATTGTGCCTTTTAATTCCTCTTGCATTTATAATTCCGCATTAGCAAGTTAAATTTTAATTGGACAATTTTATTGCCATTACACTATTCACCCCCCTCTAGTGTGTGTTGTTAGTATTACAAGGGTAAGGCGATCCTTACAATTGGTATCAGAGCGAGGTTATTGCCTACTGCAACTATGGCATTCAACACTACATCTGTGTGCCATGAAGAAGATCACTCAACCGTTCGACCTCCTCTCTTCAACGGAACCAACTACCCTAGTTGGAAGATCAGGATGACGGTATACTTGAAGGGTCACGACCTTTGGGACATTATAAAGTTGCCTTTTGAGGAGCCTCCTTCACCCGCGGCCTCGAGAACTAAAGCTGAGAAGGATTCGATCAGAGTCAATGCTAGGGCTATGTATGTACTCCATTGCGCCCTCACACCGGATGAGTTCGATCGCATCTCCATGTGCAAATCGGCCAATAATATTTGGCATACATTGGATATCTCTCATGAAGTATTACTTCAACATAAGGAAGAGATTCAGTCAACCAAGCCCGAGAAGAAAAAGGGCATTGCTCTCCACGTTGAGAAGGTGTCTTTCATGTGGAAAAAGAAGTTCCAACAAGGAGCTCCAAGTTAAGATGAAGGAGATCTTAGAGACGATGACTACATCGAGCTTGCCAAGCAATTCAAGAATTTCAAGGCATTCCTCAAGGACAATCAAGGTATGTCTTCTTCAAAGTTTGTCTCTCAGTCTAACAAGTTGGTTTGTTTCAACTGCAGTGGAAAAGGTCATGTGTCTACCAAATGCCCTTCCAAACCCACCATAGATACCTATAAGGGTAAAGGGAAGAAACATTGGAAAGCCAAGTCCGAGGTCAAGAACCAAAAGAAGGGACTTATCGGCACATTTGATGATTCCGATGGGGACACATCTAATGATGAAGAAGAGGATGACAAGGAGCATGATCACAGGTGTTTTGTTCCTTGTGATGATTCTTCATCAACTTCATTTAACTTAAGCGATGAAGAGATAAAGACATGGCTCAACTCCAAAGAAGAATGTCGCTCATGGCTAATTAAGAAGAGTTGTCAAGCTCAAGCGAGGAGGAAAGCGATGAGGAAGTCGAGGAGAAAAGCCATCCTATGAGGAACTTGAATATCGCCTAAATGTGGCCTCCAATTTGGCAAGTAAGTGCATCGATTCATATGATAAAATGAAAGCTAAACTTGATAATGCTATGAGTAGGATGCATGATTTAGAATCGTCTAGTGTAATTCATGATGAAAGGCTTGCTTATGACACTAGTGAGAGAGACACACTTCTCTCTCATGTTAAGGAATTGAGTCTTACAAATGAAAAACTTGTTGCTCAAAACCTTAGCTTAGATGCTCACATTCAACAACTTACGTTGAAATGTGAAGAGGAATCCCGTAAGCTCATAAGCTTTGTGTATTCTAGGGATTCACTCCACGATTTTTTGGAAAAACAACATCCGGCAAATCATAGAGGAGGTTTGGATTATATTCAAAATGTGGTTCCCAAACCCACCTCTAATTCCTCTTATGGTGCAAATACAAGTAATATTGCTAAAGCACCTAAGAAGAATCATCATGCTTTCTTGTACAACAATAACATCAACAAGAAGCATATAGATCACGAGGTAATGAGGAAGAATGAAAAATCTTGATTTTTTGCTAAGAAGCAAAATCCTCATTCTTTGCATGCCAAGAAATTCGTTTCTACACTTAAGCATGCCACATCCCCCCTCTAGCAAAGGCAAAACCCTTGCCTAGAAAATCCTTGAGATTATGGATTCCTACTAAGGTTACTGTGCAAGAGAGGGATAGTTACATCAACTCTCTAGTTAGGGATGTGATCACCTCATGTGATTACTTAGGAAATCAAACTCCTCTTGGGTGTGGTTGCCTAATGTTTAGGTTCCTCACTCATATGCATATTGCATGGGTATTGTGCTTGAATGTTTATTTTTTGCATACCCATTGTTTGTGCATGTTTCATGATTTTGAAAATATTTTCAAACTTATTTATCATGAAAGTGGGGACCTTGAGGTTTGTTGACATGCATGCTTTTCTGATCCATGTGTATGTCAATGTGGGAGTTAATATGTTATATGTTTAAAGTATTTTAAGACATATTTTAACTCTCATTTCGGAGGTTATTTGAGATCTTTATTCACATTTGGTTGTTTTTTATCTCAAACCAAGCCTCTTGTATATTGCCAACTTGTTTCATGATATATTTGTTTTTGGCAATATTCTTTGTGTATCTTTGAATCTTGATTTTTCCATATCTATTGCTTTGATACACTCTTGGCCCATGGCTCCATTAATTATAATTGGTATTAGATCCTAGAAGTCAAAAGTTGACCATTTCTATGATCTAGGGGGAGCATGGGATAGTGAATTGATACCCACTAAATTTTTATATTTGGTATCATACATATCTTTCTTTTCTTGCATATTGTCACATCTTGGTTAAGATGACAAGGGGGAATATTTTTTATGTCCACCTTTTTGACGATGTCAAGGGGGAGAGATATATGTATTATGTAAATATATATGGGGAGATATATTCATATGCATATGGGGAGAGATATATTGGATTAGATAAAGCTTGCATGTTTGCATGATATTGTATTTTACATTTGTCTACAATTGGTTTATGTAATCCATGCCTATTATATGTCACCTTGATTTCAGTTTGTATTATGAGTATTTACCTTTGTGTAGCTCATTGTTTATTTAGTGCATATAAGTAGGGGGGCTCGTTAGTATTGTGCTTTAATACTTTGTATTTTACATAATGTGTGTCATCCTAAAAAAGGGGGAGATTGTTGAGTATTGGTGTTTTATACCAATCTTATTTTGATGATGATCACAACATTATGTTGTTGCTAATGACTCTCATGTTTTAGTCTCTCAGTTTTTCTCAAGAATATCTTTCTTGGAGACTAATCACTTGATGCAAGGATGGACATCAAGTGGAGAAGAGCCTAAGCTTGGACTTGAGAAGTGCCAAAGCTTGAAAATGATGGAGAGCAATCAAGGCATCTAGATTGAAGACTTAGACTCTAAGGAAAGCATTGTAATCCATGTAATTTACTTTATTGCTTTCTCTCTCTTTTTTGAGTCTATGATTATTGTAATGCCTTGTTAGATGGTTCACTCATTCATGCATATGCATCTAACCATCTTAGTGAGCCTTAGGATTATCATAGAATCCAACCCAATAGGTTCACTCTGACCAAAGGCTCATTTGGAGTCTCTAGCTTTCTGTCAGTCGCCTTCTGAAGGAAACACAGTCGACTGGGTGATTTCCAGTCTCCTGTAGATCCTTCTACAGTCGCCTGACATGCACAGCTCAAGTCAACATTTCAATTGACTCAAACTTAAGCTTTACGCACAGTCGTCTGTCGATCAGTTTACAAGCCGCCTGTAGTTTTACAGTCGCCTGGAGATTGGTCATCAGTCACCTGTATAGCGTAAGTGCATTCTCTGCATCTCTATGTTGTTTCTCCATTTTATACTGCTGATGACTGATGAAGAATGTACAGTCGCCTGACTATTTGACAGTCGACTGTAGTATTAACATCAGTCGCCTGTGCGAAGAATGGGAGAAAGAGTGCAGCTCTCTGTTTCGATCCATCCCATGCAGCAGTCGCCTGCTGAAGGATTTACAGGCGCCTGTCCTGTTTGTCAGTCGACTGTATTGACTTCTTTAGTCGACTGTCCTGGCTCAGATTATAGCCGTTGGATATTTTTTAGATGTTGATCAGTCGACTGTCTTTTGATCAACAGTCGACTGTTCCTGTCATTTTCGCCCAGTTTCTAGTCGTTGCTGAATTCTTTCTTTGGCTGTTTCTTTGGGTTTTGGGGCTTGATATGGGGTTCCTATATATTAGAGTTTGCTTCCTTCACTTGAGAACTCTTGACAACAATTGATAACTCTTGACTCTATAGAAAATCTCAAGAGATCTATGAGGAACTCTCAAGCTCCCTCATTTTTCCTCAATTGATCATTCATCTATCTTCATGCATTGAAGTCCAGCTCAAGGGAAATTATCCAAGTGCTCTCAAGCATATCACAACACTTGGAGATCCTCTTCCATGCCTTGCATCCATTCATGAGTAAGCATCTCAAGGCATAGGTAAGAGTATTTACTTTACTTGGTGTAATTTGTGTTTCTAATCCTGTTTGTGGGAATTAGATCTTTCTCCCTTTGTGGGAGGTTGTCTCTTTGTGGGACTTAGGATATTCTCTTTGTGGGAATAACTCTCTTTGTAGGAGTTTAGTGTCCTAGTGTATGGCTAACCCTAATTCTCTGAGTGGGAGTTAGTGATTCTCTGTGTGAGAGTCTTGATCCTCGTGTTGGATTGGTTGGGTCCTTGTGTAGGGCATAAATCCTCTTTGTGGGGTATCTCCTTGTGAGATTTGTATTCACTTCTCTGTGTGGGAATATAGTGAATATTGGTGTGGCTGGATGTACCCAAGTTTTGGGAACCCGGGTAAAACTGTGTGTTTGCGTTTGGATTGATTGTGCCTTTTAATTCCTCTTGCATTTATAATTCCGCATTTGCAAGTTAAATTTTAATTGGACAATTTTATTGCCATTACACTATTCACCCCCCCCCTCTAGTGTGTGTTGTTAGTATTGCAAGGGTAAGGCGATCCTTACATGGATTAGATAAACCAATTGTAAACCAATTGTAAAAGACAATTATCATGCAAACATGCAAGGTTTATCTAATCCCATATATCTCTCCCCATAGATATATCTCTCCTCATAGGCATATGAATATATCTCCCCATATATATTTACATAATGCATATATCTGTCCCCCTTGACATCGTCAAAAAGGTGGACATCAAAAATATCCCCATTTGTCATCTTAACCAAGATGTGACAATATGCAAGAAAAGAAAAATATGTATGATACCAAATTGAAAAGTTTAGTGGATATCAATTCACTATCCCATGCTCCCCCTAGTTCATAGAAATGGTCAATTTTTGACTTCTAGGATCTAATACCAATTATACAAATAATGGAGCCATGGACCGGACGTGTATCAAAGCAATAGATATGGAAAAATCAATCTTTAATGATACACAAAGAATATTGCCAAAACAAATATAACATGAAGTTTGTTGGCAATAAACAAGAGGTTTGGTTTGAGATCAAAAACAACCAAATGTGAATAGTGATCTCAAATAACCTCCAAAATGAGAGTTAAAATATGTCTTAAAATACTTTAAACATATAACATATTAACTCCCCCATTGACATACACATGGATCAAAAATGCATGCATGTCAAAAAACCCCAAGGTCCTCATTTTCATGAAAAAATATGTTTGAAAATATTTTCAAAATCATGAAACACATACAAACAATGGGTATGCTAAAAATAAACATTCAAGCACAATACCCATGCAATATGCATATGGGTGAGGAACCTAACCATTAGGCAACCAAACTCAAGAGGAGTTTGATTTCCTAATGTAATCACATGAGGTGATCACATCCCTAACTAGAGAGTTGATGTAGCTATCCCTCTCTTGCACACTAACCTTAGTGGGAATCCATAATCTCAAGGATTTCCTAGGCAAGGGTTTTGCCTTTGCAAGAGGGGTGGATATGGCATGCTTAGGTGTAGAAACGAATTTCTTGTCATGCAAAGAATGAGGATTTTACTTCTTAGCAAAAAAATGAAGATTTTTCATTCTTCCTCATTACCTCGTGATCTACATGCTTCTTGTTGATGTTATTGTTGTACAAGAAAGCATGGTGATTCTTCTTAGGTGCTTTAGCAATATTTCTTGTATTTGCATCATAAGAGGAATTAGAGGTGGGTTTGGGTATCACATTTTGAATATAACCCAAACCCCTTCTATGATTTGCTGGATGTTGTTTTTCCAACAAATCGTGGAGTGAATCCCTAGAATACACAAAGCTTATGATCTTACGAGATTCCTCTTCATATTTCAACGTAAGTTGTTGAATGTGAGACTCTAAGCTAAGGTTTTGAGCAACAAGTTTTTCATTTGTAAGGCTCAATTCCTTAACTTGAGAGAGAAGTGTGTCTCTCTCACTAGTGTCATAAGTATGCCTTTCATCATGAATTACACTAGTAATATCTAGTTCATGCAATCTACTCTTAGCAATCTCATATTTTGCTTTTAATCTATTGTAAGAGTTGATGCACTTACTAGGCTTTTCGGAGACCAAGTCGAAATTGTTCTTGAGCTCCTCATATGAGATCTTTTCTTCCTCGATCTCAACCTCATCATCATCCTTGCTAGAGATTGATGATGACTTCTCCTCCATAGCCATGAGGCACGAATCCTCATAGGAGTTGTAGGCGTCGAGCCAAGCATCCAACTCTTCTTCATTTAACCCGGAGGGAATTTGACGTGATGCCACGCTGGCGGTGAGTCGCGCGGCACGGGGGTTTAGATATTTGTAACCGCAAGCGCACGGTGTTGTAGTGTGGCTTGGGGGTCGAACACAGGGAGGCTAGGATGTGCTTGTGTCAAGGAGGACCAAAATCACCCCGTGGGCGAGCTAGCCCGAATCGGTTAATGGATTGTCACGGAAAGGAATGCAAGGTATGAACAATAAGAAAATAAACACGGGACTTTGGTTTCCACTCCAACGAGCGACTCTTGCCGATACGGCCTACGGGTAGGATAGCAATCGGAATTAGGGTCTAATGGTGAGACGTTGCCTCTGAAAGTGGTACCGGCACCCCATGGGCCCGATATTCCGGTCGGTGCCCAGGATGATACACCGGACTTCCCGGATTCGATCAGTGGGCACTCCCGTGTCCATTAACACTGATCGATTCCGGGAGCACTAAGCTCGCAACGATAACTCCTAACGTCTCATCCTGCCGCTCCCGCGCGCTAGGATTCGACGTCTACGCTAAGGGCGTGAGCTATGGCTAGGGAGTCAACCGCCAAGTTTATTCCCCCTTGGCCCAACGGTCAAAGGCGGTCTTTTTCCCGCCGATGACAATGAAACACCCCGCGTAACCGTTAGATTCCTAATCCCTATCGATTTCCTAACCCTATGGATGCATCGGGAAGAGCCCACGAAGGGGTTTCCGCCAAAATCCCAGATTTGGGAACTACTCACAAAAATTCATTAAAAAGCGATCTAAACGAAAATGAACCGTTGGAATCATAATCAGACGATTGGAATGCGGAAGTAATAGAGCAATAAAGATAATACTAAAGTTTAAGAAAGATCCAAAAACTTACAATAGAAAAGTAATTACAGCCGTCACAATAGGAGAAAACAGTAAAAACTAGCAGCTCCCCCGGTTTCTGGAACCCTAGGGGTTCTATTTATAGGCTCTCGTATCACCCGATCGGTTGACAAGTCAACCGATCGGGTGATCCGTTACAGATAGTAAACAGAAAACGGCGAACTTTCACCCGGTCATATGAACCGGTCGGGTGAGTTCTTAGAGTGACCGGTTGGATCTTGGCGCCATCGGGTGAAGGGATCGGTTGGGTGCCCGTGTCTCCGGCTCCTCAGCATCAGCTACAGATGAACCGATCGGGTGACTCGATCGGGTGAGAGTCACCCGATCGGTTGGAATTTGGCTCGAAAAGACAGAGAGTTGGCCCCCGTTGAACCGGCCTGTGAACCGGTCGGGTGACTTTCACTTGAGCTCCGGCTGAGACCGGGTGGTGCACGCGTGCATCACCCGATCGGTTGGAGATGACCAACCGACCGGGTGAGGGGCTAAAAGATGTATTCTTCGTCGTTTGACCCCCTGGATCACGCGTGACTCCTCCCGTTGCTCCGGGGACTTGAGATATCGTCGTTAAACGTCCCCTACGCGGGTAATCTCCTGCAAACATGGAGAAACAAAGAAAAGTGAAAGAAAACGAGAAAATACGAGAAAACGAATAAAAGACGGAGGAAAATACGGAGAAACACAAAAGAAAACGTGCGTGAATATATGAAATATAAACGCACGTCAAAATCCCCCAAGCTGAACTCTTCCTCGTCCTCGAGGAAGACGAGTGAGAGTAGGAGCTCGGAGGGAGAAAATAGAGAGAAAGAGAGAAAAAGAAAACGCTATATCCTAGATCGCCCGTTAGAGCCAACAAAATCAAAAACGACACACCAAGCAAGCAAACGTCAAATCACATCACTAAACCTAGGAAAACGAGTCCAAATAAGTTTCGTGGGCCCACGCGGTGAAGCGCGTGTGAGTGCGGTCGTGTGCTAGCAAATGGTGTCGCTTTCTACAATGTGCTATGAGCTCATATACGCAAATCCAGGAGATGACCCAAATACCGATTCGAATTTGAAATTGCGGTGAATATTAGTTCAAGCATGCATGAGAAGAGTATAAGAAGTGAAACGTATCATGCATCGGGGACTCCACAACTAGGGTCAATGAAATCACGCCACTATAGCCTAGATACTAGCTAAAAAGTTCCTAAGCCAAGTGTTTTCGAAAACGATGGGGGTTGAGATGATGTGGAGTAGAACACTCGGTGCAAATTCTCGCCTTCCCTTTATTCTCGGTAGATAGGAAAAATATTCACACTTGCAATTTTTTTTTGGGTTTTGGGTATTTGTATTTTTTTGGCTTTTTGGCTATACAAAATTTTTCTTTTCTTTTCTTTTTGGGTTTTTCTTTTCTTTTCTCTTTTTTTTGGATTTTTGGGTTTTTGGCTATACACATGTGAACTCTCCCAAGTGGGAGAACGGTACACGACGAGGGGATTTGCACCAAGTAAAACAAAAAAGAAGTCGAAATCTAAACACTTGGGCAAAGGAAACTATTCTCGCTAAATAGAGCATAGTCTAAATGGGTTATCCTAGTCCTTAATTGTGGAATCCCGACGCATGCGAATTGAAATATACGATATAAATATAGCATGCATATAGTAGAAGCAAATACCGCATATTCAAATCGAAGCATGATAATCTAGGGGTCATTCCTGGACAGGTATATAAAGTAAAATCACAAAGTAGAAGCACACCAAATAGCTAGGCACGACGCACGACTCACAAAAAGCTAAGTGGACCCACGATGCGTGAAATGCAAGAGAACTCGAAATCCTAGGGTTAGTGAATGTGATTATCGATGCCATGCTAGGTGTGTGTGATTTTGTGGCGATTCATCATAGGGTTCATCTCTAGGAGAAAGAGATAAAAATAAGAAAAGAAAAAGAAAAAGAAAAAGTAAAAAACACGATGAAAACGACACAAAAACGAAAAAGGACTCAAATGACGCACACAGTGCGACTCCCCCAAGCTGAAGCTTGCATTGCCCTCAATGCAATATGAGTGAGTATGGGAGGGCAATGAAGATGGGGGGGAATACGCACCGACACAAAAAAAGAAATGAAAACGAGAAAAACACAGAGATGAAACTGAAAATAAAGAAAAATCAAAATCAAACCACATGACACGAAAATAGAAATAAAACCACACGACACGACACTCAAAAGGGGAAAAACAAGCACGCACACACAAAAATGAGAAAAACAACAAAACACGACAACACACCAAAATAGACGTCCCCCAAGTTAGACATGACAGTGCTAGCAAATAAAATGTGACCGTGAAATGCAGAGATATGCAAGGGGGAGTCAAAAACAAACAAGGTGAAATTAAGAAAAGTAAAAAGGAAGTGATGCGACTCGTGAATGGGTCACCCCCCGACCGATATAGAGCAGGGCCCCGCAAAGACAGATGGGCACAAACGTAGGGGGGATCAAAGGCAGGATGGGAGAAATCAAGCGGGGGCACCACCCTCTTGGGGTGGTGATGGGGGCCGGTGCTGGGGTCCAGGAGTCGTGGGGGGTGGAATGTGGAGCTCGGTGGAATCGGGTGGATCTTCACGGATGTGGCGGATGAAGCCTTCAAGGAAGGGGAGGTCTCGGTCGACGGACTCCTGGGTTACCCGACCGCTCTGTCCAGCTAGGAGGATCATGGCTGTGAATCGGTTGGCCTCGTCGTCGTCTCGGAATTGCATCCCATAGTTGGGATCGTAAATGTAAGGCGGGGGAGCGGTGTGTGGGGTGGTAGATGGATTGGAGGTGGTGGGTTGGGTGGGGGGTCGTGTGCGACGAGCACAACGGGTGGTACTAGGGTTGGAAGAGCTGGCGTCGGTGGGCTTAACACGGCGGGGAGGCATTGTGCGAAAGTCGTGTGTGTGCGTGAGTATGCGAAATACAATGAATAAACACAAACACGACCAACGAGCAAATGGAATATTTTAGGGCAAAATTAAGATTGAGTTAAGGAGCGAGTTTACCCAAGCGAAATGGTGAAGCTTGCTCGTAGATGTCCCCACGCCGTGCAATGAGAGTAACGTGGAGCCGCGACGACCTCTTTCAGTAAGAATTTTCGAAATAGGCGTTGTTTGGGGGGGATTAGGTCAGAAATTCGAAATGAAAGGAGAGAGGGAGTGTAAATGATGGAGAGATTGATGGAGGAGGTGGGGAGAGGGAGTATTGGAGGAGTGGAGGACGTGGGGGAGTGAATCGGGCTGTTGGGGAGCAGAGGCAGGCGAAACAACGGCGGAAATGGCGATCGGGCGAGGGCGGAACGAACGGGTGGTCGGGGGGGTTTTATAGGGTTTTAAGTCGAACCGATCGGGTGACTTGTCACCCGATCGGTTGACGGTTAGGTCAAAAATTCTTGCCGAAGAAGTGCTACAGGCGAACCGGTCGGTTGACTTGTCAACCGATCGGTTGGCCGCTCCACTCATTTTCCCGAGAATTCTGGGTCGCTCACCCGGTTGCTTCAACCGATCGTGCTCTAACTCAACCGATCGGTTGATGTTTCCCAAAAATTTCCCGAGAATTCTCCCAGGATCACCCGGTCTGTCACCCGGTCTCTCCATTATTCAACCGATCGATTCATTCTGGGACAGTTACGGCTTGTATCTGATACATCCCAACCGATCGGTTGAGTTATCAACCGATCGGTTGGGGCTTTGTTTCCTGTAAAAACCAACAGATTTGTCTAAGTCCCTGAACAGATGTTCCTGCGGCTGATTTTATTTATAAAGATAGATAAAATAAAGTCAAAAATAACACTAAAAAGTGGGGCAAAAGTTTAGAGCATGGGTTGCCTCCCATGAAGCGCACTTGTTTAACGTCGTTGGCTCGACGCCCGCAAGTAATGTTCACGGTGGTTGATACGGGTGATGCCCGAAGTTCGGCATCTCTTCTTCCTCAGAGTTTAAGGCCTTTGGAGTAGTCAGCGACTGGAGAAAGATTTGCTCGACTACCCTCTCCTTGTTCTTGGGATCCGGGGGTTTCTCTTTCGTATTGGCGCTTACCGCCATCTTCTTTAGGATCCGGACCTCGTCTTTGGTGAGGCACATGGGTTCTTTCCCCGAATTCCTCGCAGGAGGAGCTTTGGGGAACCCGGGAGGGGTCGTACATGCTGCACTTGCTTTCCCAGCAGCATCATTGTTCTTGGGGCCGTATTGGTCTTCTGAATCCCCCAAGTCATCGGGGGGGGTTTCTTAAGAGAATCTCCCAGGAGCTCTCTTCAGCAGCTTTATCTTCTTCCACCTCCAGCAAATTACACCGAGGGTCATCTGGGGGATCGGAGTATTTCATGGACAACCCCAGATCAAACTCAACCTTTTCTCCGCTGACGTTTAGCGAAAGTTTTCCGTTCTTCACATCAATCAAAACGCCAGCAGTGGCCATGAAAGGCCGTCCCAGGATGATGGGGGTGTGTGCGTCTTCAGGCATGTCCATGACAACAAAGTCCACTGGCACATGCACCCCTTTTACATTGACGGGGAGGTCATCCACAATCCCCACCGAATATTTGACCGACCGGTCAGCAAGTTGTAGGGTCATACCGGTGGGCTCCAGATCACACATTCCTATCCTCTTATACATCGATAAGGGCATTAAACTGACACTCGCTCCGAGGTCGACGAGTGCACGATGAATCTTTACTGCCCCGATCGTGCAAGGGATTGAGAAGCTCCCCAGGTCTTTAAGTTTCGGCGGATTTGCCCTCTGGATGAGAGCGCTACACTCCGCCGTCAACACTACTTTCTCTTTTCTAGACCCTCTCGTCACCAAATCCTTCAGGAATTTTGCATAGGAGGGGATTGTTTCGATTGCTTCCAGGAAGGGGATTTGCAAGCTCAGGTCCTTGACCATGGCGAAGAACTTGCCATATTTCTCGTCGATTTTGGCCTGAGCTAACCGTTGTGGAAAAGGCACAACGGGTTTGAACACTTTCGGGCTCCCTTCCTCATTCTTCTTCTTCTCTTCTTCAGAGACTCCCTCCGGAGTCGTAGGATTTGATGACGAAGCACCGGCTTCATTTGATTTTTCGATCGGTCGCTCGACGACCAATGGTGCTTCCGGTCTATTAGGGGGCACTCTAGTAGGAATTTGTGTCCCGCTTCTCAGAACGATAGCGGACACATTTACGTGCTCGTGCACGAGTGCAGACGTTTGGGTTGCTCCCCTCGGGTTCACCTCCGGTTGTGGCGGCAATTGGTTTTGTGACCTTGAAAGGTTCGCCACTTGTAACCCCAGCTGGGTTACTTGGTCCGTGAGGGCCCGTTGACCCATTTCCAGCTTTTGATTGATCTTCTCCTGGTTGGTTATATATCGAGTCAAAAGAGACTCAACCGGAGAGACGGCCCTCTGTTGGCCATACTGCTGCTGCTGCTGGATTGGCTGCTGATTCCTGAGGGCGTAAAATTGTTACTAAGGTTGCTGCTGATATTGTTGCTACTGAATCTGACTCTGCTGTGGCCTAGTCGGCTGATATGTTTGTTGCTGCGGCTGCTGAGGCGGCGAGGGCTGGAATGGTGCCCGGTAACCGAAGTTAGGGTGGTTCCAGTTGTTTGGAGAGTAGGCCGGGTTGGAATTGGTTCTTGGCGGATACGGCGCATTTCCCGTGGGTTTTAAAATAGTGCGCTCGCCTGATCCAACGGTGGTGAGACGTCACCACCGTCGAATTCCCCGAAGAATTCGGATTCTACCACTGAAATCTGTTGTGTACCGGCCCCATCGGCTCTTATCATTAGTGCGGAGATCTGGGTCAAAAGCAAGTCGAACTTGCTTGAAAGTTTGTCGACGTCCTCGACTCTGTGTATACCCCCAGACCTGGGTGCGGCTCTCTCGTCACACCACCGCTCATTGTTGGATGCCATATTTTCCAGAATATGTCCGGCATCTTCCTCGCTCCTTGACATGAAGGATCCCCTAGCCGCGGCGTCCATAGAAGATTTCAGGTCATCCCTCAGCCCATTGTAGAACAGATTAATAATCTACCACTTCGGAAGCTCATGGTGAGGGCATCTTCTTTGCATCTCCTTGTATCTCGTCCAAGCTTCATGCAAGGACTCGTGGCTGGCCTGGGAGAAGGAGGAGATCTCACTCCTCAACTTCATGGTCTTCCCCGGAGGAAAGAACTTCGTCAGAAAAGCGTTGGAGAGCTTCTCCCAGGTATTGAAAGTGTTGGGGTCCTTCCCCCTAAGCCATTGCTTGGCTTTGTCTCGCAACGAGAAGGGGAACAGCTTCAGACGGATCGCCTCAGTCGTGACACCATTAATCCGGAAGGTGTCACATTTCTCCAAGAAGGAGTCTAGATGCTCGATCGGGCTCTCCATGGGTGCACCCGAAAACTGATCCTGCTGGATCCATATCACCAAATACGGCTTTAGCTCAAAGCTTTGGGCCGTGATAGCTGGAGGACGGATGGCGGAAGTGGACTCGATAGATGGCATCGAGTACTCCAGCAGGGACTTGCGAGGCGGGGTGTTCTCCTCCATGGATTCGGGATCCTCTCTTCTTCGCTTCTCAGCGGCCAAACGCCTAAGGGTGGCATTAATCTCTGGATCAACGGGGATCAAGTTGTCGAGACTTCTTGAACTCCTGCGCATGAAAAACAACAAACACCCGTGAAGCGACAAGTGGGAAAGAAACAGATAAGATAAGAAATAAAAATAAGAAAATAAAAAGAAAAAGGAAGAATGCGAAGATTATCGCGAGGTAGGGATAAGAGCTAGACACTAGGGTTCAAGAGATCCTAAAATAACAAGCACGTTGCCTCCCCGGCAACGGCGCCATAAACTTGACGTGATGCCACGCTGGCGGTGAGCCACGCGGCACAGGGGTTTAGATATTTGTAACCGCAAGCGCACGGTGTTGTAGTGTGGCTTGGGGGTCGAACACAGGGAGGCTAGGATGTGCTTGTGTCAAGGAGGACCAAAATCACCCCGTGGGCGAGCTAGCCCGAATCGGTTAATGGATTGTCACGGAAAGGAATGCAAGGTATGAACAATAAGAAAATAAACACGGGACTTTGGTTTCCACTCCAACGAGAGACTCTTGCCGATACGGCCTACGGGTAGGATAGCAATCGGAATTAGGGTCTAATGGTGAGACGTTACCTCTGAAAGTGGTACCGGCACCCCATGGGCCCGATATTCCGGTCGGTGCCCAGGATGATACACCGGACTTCCCGGATTCGATCAGTGGGCACTCCCGTGTCCATTAACACTGATCGATTCCGGGAGCACTAAGCTCGCAACGATAACTCCCAACGTCTCATCCTGCCGCTCCCGCGCGCTAGGATTCGACGTCTACGCTAAGGGCGTGAGCTATGGCTAGGGAGTCAACCGCCAAGTTTATTCCCCCTTGGCCCAACGGTCAAAGGCGGTCTTTTTCCCGCCGATGACAATGAAACACCCCGCGTAACCGTTAGATTCCTAATCCCTATCGATTTCCTAACCCTATGGATGCATCGGGAAGAGCCCACGAAGGGGTTTCCGCCAAAATCCCAGATTTGGGAACTACTCACAAAAATTCATTAAAAAGCGATCTAAACGAAAATGAACCGTTGGAATCATAATCAGACGATTGGAATGCGGAAGTAATAGAGCAATAAAGATAATACTAAAGTTTAAGAAAGATCCAAAAACTTACAATAGAAAAGTAATTACAGCCGTCACAATAGGAGAAAACAGTAAAAACTAGCAGCTCCCCCGGTTTCTGGAACCCTAGGGGTTCTATTTATAGGCTCTCGTATCACCCGATCGGTTGACAAGTCAACCGATCGGGTGATCCGTTACAGATAGTAAACAGAAAACGGCGAACTTTCACCCGGTCATATGAACCGGTCGGGTGAGTTCTTAGAGTGACCGGTTGGATCTTGGCGCCATCGGGTGAAGGGATCGGTTGGGTGCCCGTGTCTCCGGCTCCTCAGCATCAGCTACAGATGAACCGATCGGGTGAGAGTCACCCGATCGGTTGAAATTTGGCTCGAAAAGACAGAGAGTTGGCCCCCGTTGAACCGGCCTGTGAACCGGTCGGGTGACTTTCACTTGAGCTCCGGCTGAGACCGGGTGGTGCACGCGTGCATCACCCGATCGGTTGGAGATGACCAACCGACCGGGTGAGGGGCTGAAAGATGTATTCTTCGTCGTTTGACCCCCTGGATCATGCGTGACTCCTCCCGTTGCTCCGGGGACTTGAGATATCGTCGTTAAACGTCCCCTACGCGGGCAATCTCCTGCAAACATGGAGAAACAAAGAAAAGTGAAAGAAAATGAGAAAATACAAGAAAATGAATAAAAGACGGCGGAAAATACGGAGAAACACAAAAGAAAACGTGCGTGAATATATGAAATATAAACGCACGTCAGAATTGGATTAGGACCATCAATGGCTACAAAGCATGCGTGAGCATCCTCCTTTGCATCCTCTTCTTCATTACTCGAAGTGTCCTCACTCGAATCATCAAAGGTCCCGACAAGTCCCTTATTGTGATTTTTGGACTTGGACTTTCCTTTCCAATGCTTCTTCCCTTTACCCTTGTAAGTTTCTTTGTTGGGTTTGGAAGGGCATTCGGTGGACAAGTGACCTTTTCCACTACAAATGTAACAAGTAGGAACCTTGTTAGAATTGGAGGCAAACTTTGACAAAGACTTACCTTGCTTGTATTTGAAGAATGCTTTGAATTGCTCGGTAAGCTCCTCAATTTCTTCTCCACTTGCATCTTCTTGCTCATCTTCTTCACTAGGAGCTTCTCGATGGAATTTCCTCCTCCACTTGATTGGCTCCTCCTTGGCATGGAATGCAACCCCCTTTTGCTTCTCCGGCTTCTCGGGCTTCGATGGTTGAATCTCCTTCTTGTGTTGAAGATTTACTTCATACGCCATGAGATTACCAATGCACTCCTCAATGGTGTATTTGGATGTGTCATATGACTCCAAAATTCTGTTGGCCTTTGACTCCCAACGAGGTGTGAGAGAGTCAAGGATCTTCTCTACACGATCCTCTTGGAAAATCATCTTCCCGAGTCCCTCCAGAGTGTTCACGATATCAGTGAACCTTGTGAACATCTCTGAAATTCTTTCGCCTTCCTGCATCTTAAACATTTCATATTTAGATCTAAACACAGTTTGTTTAGATTTCTTTGCCTCGTAGTCCCTTCATGATAAATCTCCAAGGTATGCCAAATAACGTTGGTCGTTTTGCACATGGAGATACGGTTGAACTCATTTGCTGAGAGAGCGCAATGTAATGCATTCATAGCCCTCACATTGAACTTGATCGAGTCCTTCTCTGCCTTTGTCCTAGAAGCCGCAGGAGTAGTGGGCTTCTCTAATGGCACCTCCATAATGTCCCATAGGTCCTGACCCTCCATGTAGATCATCATTCTGATCTTCCAACTTGGATAGTTGGTTCCATTGAAAAGCGGGGGTCGAACGGTTGAATGACCTTCTTCATGAGACGTGGATGAGGTGTTGAATGCCATGGTTGCAGTATGCTATAACCTCGCTTTGATACCAATTGTGAGGATTGCCTTACCCTTGCAATACTAACAACACACACTAGAGGGGGGTGAATAGTGTAATGGCAATAAAATTGTCCAATTAAAATTTAACTTGCAAATGCGGTATTATAACTGCAAGAGGAATTAAAAGGCACAATCAATCCAAACGCAAACACAAAGTTTTACACTGGTTCCCCAAACTTGGGTACATCCAGCCACACCAATATTCACTCTATTCCCACACAGAGAAGTGAATACAAATCTCACAAGGAGATACCCCACAAAGAGGATTTATGCCCTACACAAGGGCCCAACCAATCCTACACGAGGATCAAGACTCCCACATAGAGAATCACTAACTCCCACTCAGAGAATTAGGGTTAGCCCTACACTAGGACACTAAACTCCCACAAAGAGAGTTACTCCCACAAAGAGAGTTATTCCCACAAAGAGAATATCCTAAGTCCCACAAAGAGACAACCTCCCACAAAGAGAGAAAATTCTAATTCCCACAAAGAGACTTAGATACACAAATTACACCAAGTAATGTAAATACTCTTACCTATGCCTTGAGATGCTTACTCATGAATGGATGCAAGGCATGGAAGAGGATCTCCAAGTGTTGAGATATGCTTGAGAGCACTTGGATGAATTCCCTTGAGCTGGACTTCAATGCATGAAGATGAATGAGAGCTCTTGAGAGGGAATTGAGGGAGTTTGTGAGTGGCTTATAGATCTCTTGAGATATTCAATAACATCAAGAAGTATAAGAGATGGCAGCACACTCATATATATAAGAACCCTATATTAAACCCCAAAACCCAAAATTACAGCCAAAGAATCAATTCTGCAACGGCTAGAAACTGGGCGAAAACGACAGGAACAGTCGACTGATGATCAAAAGATAGTCGAATGATCAACGGCTAGAAAATATCCAACGGCTATAATCTGAGCCAGGACAGTCGACTGATGAAGTCGATACAGTCGACTATAAACAGGACATGCGCCTGTAAATCCTTCAGCAGGCGACTGCTGCAGGAGATGGAATAAAACAGAGAGCTGCACTCTTTCTCCAGTTAAGCACACATGCAACTGATGTCAATAATACAGTCGACTGTCTATTAGTCAGGCGACTGTAAAACCTTAATCAGTCGTTGTTGGATATGGAAGACGTTTGTACACCCTTGTGGGGAATGTACGAGGGAATACGGACCTCGAACGTCGCGTACACGAAGTCGTGTGCAAAAGGGAATCTGTTCCCTTGCGGAGAGGATCTCTGGATGAGTAGGAAAGTTGCTTTATATATGCATAAGTGCATGCGACATATGGCTAATAAAGGGGGAATATCTTAAGCTTATGTTGTACCATGCATATGGTACAACTTAAGCTTATAATGTGCCATGTATCATGGTACACCTTAATTAAGTTGTTCCAAAGGAACAACTTACCCTAAAATAACTACCTTGGGGGCTATAAATAAGACCCAAGGGTAAGCCATTTCTTACACCTTTTGCATGGCATTCATGCATGCAACTTCATTCTAGCGAAGCTCTGCAGAAATCCTTTCTCTTCCTCTATCCAAGTTCTTAATCTAAAATAGAGATTTAGATTATGGATTAGTAGCCTTACTCCGTTCGTGAGAAGACTCGATCCGTCGTGGCGAATCCGAAGGCAAAGTTCCGAGACTACCGTTCCGCATACGCAAGCGTAAGTCTCAACTTTAATTATCGATCCTAACTCTGTTTTGGCAGGATCCAACATTGGTATCGGAGCCATATGGGTTCGCCCCGGTCAAACCGCCGCCCCGTCGAAACTATGAACGAGTCGTTGTCTTTTTCACGAATGGGTCTCCTACCATTACGGATATGGTAGGAACGCTTCGTGACGGAGAGAACGCAGCGGTTGTTCTTTTCACGTTAGGGTCTCCTATCATTACGGATATGGTAGGAACTCTCCGTGACGGGAAGAACCGACCGTTCACGTAGTATGTTATTTTTCATTTTGGCACACGGCCATTAGGAAATAACTAATTTCTCGACGAACGGGTGCTTCATCGACGAACGGGTGCTTCATCGAGGAAGATGATGGTAGTTATTTCCATCGGGTAAGATGAAATTTGGTGCATGTGCACCATGGCCAAATGGGCTATGAAGGCCATGCACCCCCCCTCCACTTGCGGAGGGGGTTGGCTACGGCCAATAACCACCGGCGACCACCCCATCAAGGGGGAGGAATGTGTGCGGCAACCCCATTCAAGGGGGTGGCCGGCCATGGCCAAAGGGGCCATGGCCGGCCAATGCCCAAAATGGCCTTGGCCATGACCGGCCATGGCCAGGCCGGCAGTGGCCGGCCAAGGCCAGGCCGGCCTGGCCGGTCCTGGCAGTGGCCAGGGCCGGCGCCCTGGCCACTGCCAGGGCCTGGTCGGCCCTGGCAGTGGCCAGGACCAATGCCCTGGCCTCGGCCAGGGCAGAGGCCCTGGCCGGCCCCTTGGCCAAGCCCCGGCCAGGGCAGAGGCCCTGGCCGGGAAGATGTTGCAGACCAAAAATTGGTCGACCAATTTGGTGTTTTTGGTCGACCAATCTGACAGAAGGTCTGGGTCGATTGCAAACTTGCCTACTGACCCATACGGGGTGACAAAAGGCCTTGGCCAAACTCGAATGTGCCGATTAGCCCATACGGGGCTAACCACAGTGCCGACTAGCCCATACGGGGCTAACGTTTTAATGAAGTTTTTCATTGGGCTCTACTCCTTGAAGATTAGCCATAGTGCTCTACTTCATGCGAGATTAGCCGTAGTGCTCTAATCCTTGAAGATTAGCCGTAATGCTCTACTTCATGCGAGATTAGCCATGTCATTGTGCTCTACTCTACGGAGATTAGCCAATGAACTTATACCGTTGTGCTCTACTCTACGGAGATTAGCCAATGTGTTTTCAAATTTTTGAAAAAGGTATTTTCAAATAGGTTATGTCCCGTCCTTAATCGGGATAGCGCAATTTAGAATTCCAAGTCCTACCACGATCCGGCCATGGTTATCTAACCCATGGGTGTGTAGAACAGGTCTCGTGGCTTGGCAATTGTTGCGCTAAAATTCTTTGCGCTAACTCTCACCTATTCTATTTTGAAAGATATGTTTTTCAAAAGTATTTTTCCGCTGCTGGTACCATACGGGTATCATTTCTGATTTCTTTTTACTTGAGATAAGTAAGAGGGATACTTTGAAAGTTACTGCTAGATGGTAGTTGGGAACGTAGTGAACTTCTCGATTCTAGAGTAATATTTCAACGCATCCAAGGAACTTATCAAGTGTTTAAAGAATCGAAACTTTATGCATTGAATTTTGATCGTGTTTTTCATTTTCTTTGCAGTTTTTTGAATCGAATATGTCTACCGCTTCTAAGAATATTGTCGCAGAGCTTAACAAAGGTGAAAAGCTCAACGGCGACAATTATAAACTTTGGTCAATTAAAATCCAATATGTTTTGGAGGAGCAAGATGTGCTCGAAACACTCCAAAACATAATGGAAGAACCTGAGTTGGGCAATACGGCCCAACACAAGAGGGACCGGGAAGCTTATGATACTTGGACTCGAAAGAACAAAATAGCACGTATTACGTTACTATCCGCCATGGACAATGACATAATGCGTCTATTTCGGGAATTCGACCTAGCCAAAGACATATGGTCTGAGCTAGAGATAAAGTTTGGTGGAACTTCGGTTACCAAACTCCGCTCCTTAAATATTCAATTTGATTCGTACAAGATGCGGCGAGATCATTCTATGAAAAAGCATCTCCGCCACATGGCGAATCTCATATCTGAATTGAAGGATGCGGGTGTTACGCTGTCTGATGAACAGTAAATCCAAGCAGTCATTCGTTCACTCCCAGATAGCTGGGATAACATGAAAATGCACCTCACTCATAATGAGTGCATTAAAACTTTAAGCGATGTATCGAAACACCTCGAACTCGAGGAAGAGCGGATTCAAGCCGCAAAACCAAGTGCAGAAGTGCACGTGGCCGCTAGTTCCTCACATGGAGGAAATAAGCGGAAGAATAAACGCTTAAGGTTTGTGAACGAACGAAAGCAAGAACCGGAAACCTCAAAGAAGACTAAGAACAAAAGTGGCAAAAGAATGTGCACTCAAAGAAGAAAAACTTGAAGAAGATCAAGTGCTTTAAGTGCAACAAGTACGGTCACTTCGCCCGTAAGTGTACGGATGGAAGTGATAAGGTAACTTGTAGGGCTAGTTACATATGTGTTTCTAGTTCCATGTTTCTTGCTGAATCTAACTATTTTTGGTTGATTGATTCAGGGGCCACAGACCACGTAGCGAAGGACAGAAGGTTCTTCGTAGAGTATCGAAAGATAACTCAAGGAACAAAGTGGATATACGTCGGCAACAACACTCACGTTGAAGTCAAAGGCGTCGGAACATGCAAGCTAGTTCTCGACAACGGCCGGACTTTATTATTGCACGACATCCTCTTTGCTCCAGATATTAGAAGGAATATCGTATCCGTGGTCATGTTAATGTCTTTAGATTATAAGTGGAGGTTCTATAAACAATATGTTGACCTTGTTTGTAATAATTCTTTGATTGGTTCTGGTAATGTTTGTAATGGATTAATTGTTTTAAACACAATGTATGATGATTCTTCTTCCATTAATGAAAGTTTTCATTTGACAAATGCTTCTAACTCTGAATCTGAGATCATTTGTTGGCATGCAAGACTTGGTCATATTGGACCAACTAGAATGGATAGACTTGCCAAAAGTGGCTTGCTATCTAATGTTTCAAAAGTTGAAATGTCAACTTGCGAACATTGTCTTGTAGGGAAAACTTGTCGCAAGCCGTTTGGAACTGGCACAAGGGCCGAAGTTCCATTACAGCTTATCCATTCGAACATTTGCGGTCCAATGAATGTTAAGACAAGACGCGGGAAGTCCTATTTCATCACCTTCATTGATGATTTCACTCGTTTCGGTCACATCTATTTGATTTCCCACAAACATGAAGCTTTAACTTGCTTCAAAAACTATATGAGTTTAGTGAAAAATCAACTAGATCGCAAGATAAAGGTCTTGCGAACCGATCGGGGTGGAGAATATCAATCAATGAGTTTTAAGGAACTCTGTGATGAAAAAGGCATAGTTCATCAAATAACTATGCCTTATACTCCGCAACAAAACGGTGTTGCGGAAAGAAGAAATAGGACATTGATGGAAATGGTCCGATCAATGATGTCTCAGGCAAATTTGCCTATCACCTTTTGGGGTGATGCATTATTGACGGCAGCATTCATCTTAAACCGTGTACCCTCGAAGTCGGTAAGTTCTACTCCTTATGAGTTATGGAACAATAGAACTCCAGACTTAAGCATTCTAAAACCTTGGGGTTGTGCCTCTTACGCACATTTATCCTCTCACAAATATGGCAAACTAGGGCCACGTGGGAGGAAATGTATCTTCATCCGATACGCTGAAAACTCCAAAGGATATGCTTTCGTCGGTCAAGAGGACAATGGGGGTCTTATAGAATTCGAATCGAGGGATGTTGTCTTCTTGGAAAATGAGTTTCCAAGACAGGGTGAGATAAGTCAAGACTTATCCTTGTTTGAGACTTAGGATCAAGAAGGATCGGAACGTTCGAGTGGGAGAATTCTTGGTGAAGAAGAAAATACGTTTCAAACTTCACCAATGAATGATACGAACGATACCAATCCTATTCCGAGTGGGAGTGATGTTATTCCAAGTGGGAGTGATGTCATTCCAAGTGGGAGTGATCAAACTCAAACAAGACGTAGTAATCGAACGAGGCTAACACCTCTGAGATTTGAGGATGAATTTCCTCAAACATTCATGACATTACTACAAGATGATGACGAACCTGCAAATTTCAAACAGGCCGTCACATGCCCTGCTAAAGATAAATGGATAGCGGCAATGGAAGAAGAACTTCAATCCATGAAAACAAACCAAGTCTGGGACTTGGTTGATTTACCTAAGGGACGTAGAGCCATTGGGAACAAGTGGGTTCTCAAAATCAAGCATAAGGCTGATGGCTCCATCGAGAAATATAAAGCTCGCCTTGTTGCGAAAGGTTTCACGCAACAGGAAGGAATAGACTACGAAGAGACTTTCTCTCCTGTCGTGCGTTTTACCTCCATTCGCTTAATTCTGGCAATGGTGGCTTGTTTGGACCTCGAATTACATCAGATGGATGTAAAGACTGCTTTTCTTAACAGAGAACTAGATGAGGAGATCTACATGGAACAACCAAACGGGTTCGTACAAGAAGAAAACAAACATAAGGTTTGTAAACTTCGTAAATCCATATATGGTCTTAAACAATCCTCAAGGCAGTGGTATATGCGCTTTCAAGAAGTCGTTTTGTCGTATGGTTTCTCCATGCTCGACGAAGACAACTGCGTATATATTAAGAGGATTAAAAACAAGTATGTAATTATGTCTCTTTATGTAGATGACATACTTATAGCCGGAAATGATAAGCGTCTTATCTTGGATATCAAAGATTGGCTTTCATCCGTCTTTGAGATGAAAGACATGGGTGAAGCTGCATATATCCTTGGGGTTAAGATCTCAAGGAATCGTTCCAAGAAACTTCTTTCTCTCTCTCAAGAGACATATATAAAGAAAGTTTTAGAACGGTTTAATATGCAGGACTGCAAGCCAATTGATACTCCAATAAGTAAAGGCGAGGGTCTATGTTTGGAGATGTGTCCCAAAGATCCAAAAGAAAAGAAAGCTATGGAAAAAGTTCCATACTCCAGTGCTGTCGGGAGTCTGATGTACGCCATGATGTGTACCAGACCGGACATTTACTATGCTGTTGGTATGGTAAGCCGTTACCAATCCAACCCAGGACAAGCACACTGGAAAGCGGTGAAGAGGATATTAAGATACTTCAAAGGGACTGCGGACTATGCGTTATGCTATCAAGGCAATACCTTGAGACTCGAAGGCTATACCGATGCTGATTGGGCGGGTGATCTCGACAAGCGAAGATCTACCTCAGGCTTTGTTTACTTGCTCGGGAATGGTGCAATATCCTGGAGCAGCAAGAAGCAAACCTGCATCGCCTTATCAACCATGGAAGCCGAATTCGTAGCATTCAGCATGGCGGTCCAAGAAGCTGTTTGGCTTAGGAAATTCGTAGACAGGCTGACGAATGCCTCTGACTCGAGCACTGTTCCCATATACAGTGATAGTCAAGCCTCGATTGCCTATGTCAAAGATCCTAAATTTCATTGTAAGACCAAACACATTGACATTCGATTCAAGTTTGCGAAGGACTATGACAAACGGAAGGAAGTAGACATAGGATACATATCCACGCATGAGATGATAGCGGATCCCCTTACTAAGGCGATCCCCAGAGATGTGTTTTTCAAACACTTATCATCTATAGGAATGCGTAAGTGCTGAGCTGTATCATGTAATATTTCCCATGTCTATAGAAGATCAAAGTTTAATTTGCATACAAGTTTCTTACAAATGATTTTATATACAATTGTGTTTAAGTCTCAGCTATTTTATTGTGTGTATGTCGGACAGATTAAGGTTGGCTCTCTCACATGAGCAACCGCCTTATCTTATCAGATGGATAAGATAGAGATGCGACTAGTTTAAAGTCAAAATCATTAGACAAATGATTTAGAGTCGTGACTTAAATAAGATAGTCGAATAAAAGATCTGCATCATATGGATGCTTACAAAAGATTTGAGATCTATATCACAAGGATATTTGAAAGAGATCTCATAGGATTTTTTAAATCCTATCTGTCTTATGCAGGATGAGAGTCCGTGAATATTTCACGAGTAGTAAGGGGACTCAAAAAGATAGGCACTGTGGTGTCTGATCTTTTCATCCATACAACATCATTAAGACATACTCTCCCTGGGAAAGGAGTGATGTTGTAGTACGTGTTCAAACCACGTATGCATTTCGACCACTGAGTTAGTAGCAATAGTGTTTGCTATTATGTGAGACTCAAAGGCCATACGGGTCTTAACTCTTACCCTCAAGGACTCCAATTGGTTCCTTTAGATTTGACGAGATGATCGCTATCTTAGCGTGTTGCTAATGGGCTATGATAATTCGGCTCGGCGGGGCACGTTAGAAAAGCGAATCAAGTCAAGATCAGAAGGTTCGCAAGAAGAGGAAGATTGATTTCATATTCGCATTTGGACTTTAATGATTCAAAGCTGGCCAGCCAATTGTAATCCAGATGGGATTCAATTGTTGAATATAAAGTATAAGAAATGTGAAGAAATAATCTAGGGTAAAGCATGCGTTGAACTACTCAACTTTGCACCTTCGAGGTCGTTGTGTATCTCTAACAAGTGCACAACAACAGACTCTATGCGCATGACGGTCGCACGGTCTATTTCTCGGTATGATAGATGAAAGAACTAAGGGAAAGACGTTCTCTTACAATCCCCTCAAGTGTGAGTGGGAGATGTTGGATATGGAAGACGTTTGTACACCCTTGTGGGGGATGTACGAGGGAATACGGACCTCGAACGTCGCGTACACGAAGTCGTGTGCAAAAGGGAATCTGTTCCCTTGCGGAGAGGATCTCTGGATGAGTAGGAAAGTCGCTTTATATATGCATAAGTGCATGCGACATATGGCTAATAAAGGGGGAATATCTTAAGCTTATGTTGTACCATGCATATGGTACAACTTAAGCTTATAATGTGCCATGTATCATGGTACACCTTAATTAAGTTGTTCCAAAGGAACAACTTACCCTAAAATAACTACCTTGGGGGCTATAAATAAGACCCAAGGGTAAGCCATTTCTTACACCTTTTGCATGGCATTCATGCATGCAACTTCATTCTAGCGAAGCTCTGCAGAAATCCTTTCTCTTCCTCTATCCAAGTTCTTAATATAAAATAGAGATTTAGATTGTGGATTAATAGCCTTACTCCGTTCGTGAGAAGACTCGATCCGTCGTGGCGAATCCGAAGGCAAAGTTCCGAGACTACCGTTCCGCATACGCAAGCGTAAGTCTCAACTTTAATTATCGATCCTAACTCTGTTTTGGCAGGATCCAACAGTCGTCTGCTGTATAAGATGGAGAAACAACAGAGAGATGCAGAGAATGCACTTACGCTATACAGGCGACTGATGACCAATCTACAGGCGACTGTAAATATACAGGTGACTGTAAACTGACCAGTAGTCGACTGTGCGTAAAGCTCAAACTTTAGTCAATTGAAATGTTGACTTGAACTGTGCATATCAGGCGACTGTAGAAGGATCTACAGGCGACTAGAAATCACCCAGTCGACTGTGTTTTCTTCAACAGACGACTGATGGAAATCCAGAGACTCCAAATGAGTCTTTAGACAGAGTGAACCTATTGGGTTGGATTCTATGATAATCCTAAGGCTCACTAAGATGGTTAGATGCATATGCATGAATGAGTAAACCATCTAACAAGGCATTACATTAATCCTAGACTCAAAAGAGAGAGAAAGCAATAAAGTAAATTACATGGATTACAATCCTTTCCTTAGAGTCTAAGTCATCAATCTTGATGCCTTGATTGCTCTCCATCATCTCCAAGCTTTGGCACTCCTTGAGTCCAAGCTTTGGCTCTTCTCCACTTTATGTCCATCCTTGCACCAAGTGATTAGTCTCCAAGATAGACATTCTTGAAATAAAACTGAGAGACTAAAACATGAGAGTCATTAGCAACAACATAATGTTGTGATCATCATCAAAATAAGATTGGTATGAAACACCAATACTCAACAAATACTCCCCTCCAAACCCTAGCAAATAACCCAAAAACCCCCTCTCATATTCGGCCCAAATCTGTTTCTGGCCGAAACTTATTGGTGGACCCCGGAAGCACTCGGACCGAGTAGAAACAGCACTCGGTCGAGTGCATATTTCAGCACTGCAACACCATCTTGCAAAAAATCTCCAGAGCTCATCCGACCTCCGATTGGCGCGTTCTTTGTGGCATTGGAACCGTCTTGAAGTCTACTATCTGGAAAAAAATATATCAGAATAATACTTAAAAAATCCCAGGTGATAGCAGATTTGAAAAGCGTGCACGGCTGTCTGAAAATCTGGGCGTTCGCCTTACTCGACCGAGTAGCTTTCGTGCTCTGTTGAGTCTCCCCTTGCTTGGTCGAGTTGTCAGTAGATCGAAACTTCCTTCAAAAGTGTCGCTCTACCTACTCGGCCCTGTAAGGATCGCCTTACCCTTGCAATACTAACAACACACACTAGAGGGGGGTGAATAATGTAATGGTAATAAAATTGTACAATTAAAATTAAACTTGCAAATGGGGAATTATAAATACAAGAGGAAATAATTGACACAATCAATCCAAACGCAAACACAAGATTTTACTCTGATTCTCCAAACTTGGGTACGTCCAGCCACACCAATATTCACTAAATTCCCACAAAGAGAAGTGAATACAAATCTCACAAGGAGATACCCCACCAAGAGGATTTATGCCCAACACAAGGACCCAGCCAACCCTACACGAGGATCAAGACTCCCACCAAGAGAATCATTAACTCCCACTCAGAGAATTAGGGTTAGCCCTACACTAGGACACTAAACTCCCACCAAGAGAGTTAGACTAATTCCAACAAAGAGAATTAGAGTTACAAAATCACCAAGTAAAATAAATACTCTTACATATGCCTTAAGATGCTTACTCATGGATGAATGCAAGGCATGGAAGAGGATCTCCAAGTGTTGAAATATGCTTGAAAGCACTTGGATGATTTCCCTTGAGCTGGACTTCAATGCATGAAGAGGAATGAGAGCTCAAAAGAGGGAAATGGGGGAGTTTGAGAGTGGCTTATAGATCTCTTGTGATTTTCAATAGCATCAAGAAGTTCTAGAGATGGTAGCACACCCATATATATATAAAAACCCTATATCAAACCCCAAAACCCAAGGAAAAAGCCAAAAGATCAATTCTGCAACGGCTAGAAACTGGGCAAAAATGACATCAACAGTCGACTGAAAGACAAAAGACAGTCGACTGATCAACGGCTAGAAAATATCCAACGGCTATAATCTGAGTCTGGACAGTCGACTGATGAAGTCGATACAGTCGACTGAAAACAGGACAGGCGCCTGTAAAACCTTCAGCAGGCGACTGCTGCAGGGGATGGAATAAAACAGAGAGCTGTACTCTTTCTCCAGATAAGCATACAGGCGACTGATACCAATAATACAGTCGACTGTCTATTAGTCAGGCGACTGTAATTCCTTCATCAGTCGTCTGCAGTATAAGATGGAGAAAAGACAGAGAGATGCAGAGATTGCACGTACGCTACTCAGACGACTGTTGGACAATTCCCAGGCGACTGTAAATCTACAGGTGACTGTAAACTGAGCAGCAGTCGACTGTGTGTAAAGCTCAAGTTTGAGTCAATTGAAATGTTGACTTGAGCAGTGCATATCAGGCGACTGTAGACGGATCTACAGGCGACTGGAAATCACCCAGTCGATTGTGTATCCTTCAGCAGGCGACTGATGGAAAGCCAGAGACTCCAAATGAGTCTTTGGTCAAGATGAGCCTATTGGGTTGGATTCTAAGATAATCCTAAGGCTCACTAAGATGGTTAAATGCATATGCATGAATGAGTAGACCATCTATTAATGCATTACATTAACCTAGACTCAAAGGAGAGAGAAAGCAATAAAGTAAATATTACATGGATTACATTGCTTTCATTAGAGACTAAGTCTTCAATCTTGATGCCTTAAAGCTCTCCATCATCTCCAAGCTTTGGCACTCCTTGAGTCCAAGCTTTGGCCCTTCTCCACTTGATGTCCATCCTTGCCCCCAAGTGATTAGCCTCCAAGAAAGATATTCTAGGAATGAAACAGTGAGACTAAAACAAGAGAGTCATTAGCAACAACATAATGTTATGATCATCATCAAAATAAGATTGGTATGAAACACCAATACTCAACAATCTCCCCCTTTTTGATGATGACACACATTATGTAAAACACAAAGAATTAAAGCACAATGCTAATGAGCTCCTCCTACTTATATGCACCAATTATACAATGAGATACACAAAATGTAAATACTCATTATACCAAATAATATCATAGTGACATATAATAGGTATGGATTACATAAACCAATTGCAATAGACAAAATCATGCAAACATGAATGGTTTATTGCCTCGTCTCAAATGATGTGAGAACTACTCCCAAGCGCAGGAGATCGTGCAAGTAATATCCTGGTGAGTCCAGGTATCGAATCCGCGGGACAACTGACCTGCAAAACTACGAACGTCAATCTGAAAAGAGTAATAATACGATGTTAACCAACCACCTATCAAACACGAAGATATAGGATCAAGAGTTTCAAATAGCAAAAGAAAACGATATTTACGGTGACTTTGGTAGGGGTACAAGTATGGTGAGTATGTGTTGGGTTTGATTTCGTTAGGGTGTGTGCAACCAATGATTATCGACACCTTTTCTATAACTCAACGTTTCATCCGGTCAGGGCACGAGAACGTCGGAAAGTATGGCGATCAAGCGTATAAAAACGTGCCAAAGGATTAATCAGGTGCAAATAGGGCGAAAAGATATAGAAATCAACAATTACGACACCCTAACTACGTCAACACCAACACATATGAAGTGAATGTGCTACGGTTGTGATTTCATTAGGAGTTAATAATCGCTGAAATATCATGTCTTTTATATAGCTCAACGCTTCGTCCGGTCAGGGCACGAAGACGTCGGAAGATGAAACGATGAAAACTAGTCAAAATAGCCGTTTACGTATCACTAGCAACATTGATTTCATTAAACGATAAACGCAACAATAAGTTCAGATTAGTGAACATGAATTGGCTAGCCTTGTCAGGGCCTAGCCATATAGGATGTAAGCAATATCGACAATAAGCAAATACCCAACAAATACGTTGTAGAAATCAATGTTACTAGCAATTTTGACATGATAATAGGGCTAAAGACATGAAATTCATCAATTAAATACTCCTAATTACTTCACAACCATAGCACAAAGATCTTAGCCACGCATGGTGCAAAAACAATCAGATTTGATAGCCAAATACATCGTTATACTAGCCAAATACAATGAAATACACCAAATACGGGGTATAAGTTCAAGAAATTGTCACCAAATCCCCACTTTATAACCCAAAACTCCTTTAGAATAGGAAGAATAGCCTCTGGAATTTTTCAGAATTTTCCCCTGGAGAAATACGCACAGTAGCCGCTCCAAAAGTCCCAAAATACGCCAGAATACCCCCCAAAAACCCTAAAATACGCTTAAATATAACTCATTGCGGGTTTACTGTGCTATCGGGTCTAAACCCAATTCATTTCGAGCCAAACCCGCACCCGCAAAGCCGCATCAAATTAGGGCCGTTGGATCGAAGGCGGGATCTGCTGAATGGGCGCCACGTGGACACGGCTATTGGATCCAATTGCACGCGCCCCGCTCCGCTCGATGGATCCGACTTCGCGTCGGAATTGTCTTCAGCTGTCCGATCGAACGATGGACGCTCGGGATCGGGCCACGTCGACCGCTCTCCGAATACGATGCGGAGCTGCTCTGGGCCGTTCGATTGATTCGTGAGCCGCTGCGATGGAGCCACGTGGCCTCTTCTTTCGCCCGCTTCTCGCTGGATTTGGCGTTGATCGGAACCGTTGGATGATAATCCTACGGCTCACACGAAGCCGCGTCGCCCGCTTCTTCCGCCCGTCAGATCTAGCGGGAATTGACCGGATCGCGCCACGTGTCAAGCGATGATTGGGCAGCGGCCGTATAATCGTATTTTCGAGCCTATTTCTGTATTTAAATGGTATTCTGCATTCAAAAATACACAGTAATTAGCACAGATCTTATAAAAATACAAATAAATAGTCGTTGGAATCGTGAGATCAAGACGGTGCTAGGAAAAATATAAAAAGGCAGAAATACTCAATAAAATTCATGTTTTGTGCACAAATAGAGTAATTTCTCTAATAAATGATGATGAGAAAAATACGAATGCATTAGAGAATAATTAAGCATCATGTAGGCACAAAATAGGGCTAATTAGGGGGTTAAATACGCAATATTCACTCCGAATCATTTATCTAATCCCATATATATCTCCCCATATATATATATATATATATATATATATATATATATATATATATATCAATCTATCTATCTATTATACATTTGACAGTGATTTTTGAATCCTAGGGCTGACTAGGACAAGCTGACTAGGACAAAGGAGTTGATAGAAAGAGGACCATGATTAAATCTTGATAAATCAACGGTTTGAATCAGAGTTGAGATATGTGGGCCCCATTTGCCTTTTAACTCAGCCTGTTTTCATTGCGTGACATTGGGGAGGGCAATAGTCTTTTTTCGGGAACATACAAGGCCCAAAAAAACTCATCGTTCTGAAAAGTTCCTTTCTCTCTCTCTCTCAAATTCTTCTTTCTCTCTCTCTCTCTATTTGTTGGGGGGAAACAGCTTGCTGTGGATACGATGGTCGTTCAAATTTTCCCAGCTCATTCAAATCCCTCCTTAAAAATCCTCATCCCTGGCCACCGGCGGTCACAGCTTGCTGTGGATACGGAGACTGCTGCCGTCCATGCTTTCGGCCACAAACTCATCTCGACGTCTTATATGGAGGCTGCTGCGAATATGGATGCGAAGGTTGCTGCGGATGTGGATACGAAATCTGCTGACTTCCATGCCTTCAAGACCAACTACCTCTTCATCTACACTGCCTTTAACTCCTGCAAGAGCAACTACCTCTTGGTATGCTAACGCTCACATTATTTTCTCATCAAAATTTCTGTTTTTCTTTTTAGCTAATTTTGCCTGATCTGGGTCGGATCTGAATCTGGGTACTCTTTCGATAATTGAAAGTTGGGATTTTGTAGTTTATGGAGTGATTTGGTGTGGAGTGATTTTGTAGTTTGGGAATTTCTGGGTGTCGGTGGATCTGATGATGTCACCATCGTTTAGATCTCTCCTATATTTTCATAAAAATCCAAGAATTCTTGAGATCTTTTGGTTGGTATCTTTCCTGAAGAAAAGCTTAAGTTTGTTAATGATAGATCTGAAACTTGAATCATGGGTCAGCTGGAGATTGGTTGCAAGGTCCTTCTGTGCATTACCTCAAAGTTTGGATTTTTCGATCTTTTCCCTTAACATTGTAATATCACGTTTGGAATGAGACTGTAAGAGCATATAAATGCATGATTGACTGTAACAACATATAAATGCATGATTTTGTGCGTAAGGCCAGTACTTATATGTAACATTTTATTTCATGTGATCCTGTTTCTCTTTTTAGCTCTGTTTCATTGCTCCCAGGAACATCTGTATTTTCCCTGGATTTAAACACACATAAATTGTCATGGGTCAATCATGTTTTGTTCTGTATTATGTTAAGTGAAAAGCAAAAGCATTTGTATGGTTTCATCTCTAAGAACAAGTATTGAACTCTTGCTCCCGTTGCTATGCTGTCATCATGAATTGTCACAAAAAGTTGGCATGTTACAAAATGCAAGTTGGCCATCTCTTCAAATTTTCAAGTTGGCATGTTACAAAATGCAAGTTGGCCATCTCTTCATTGCCGCGTTCGGATCTTCGATGCTCTTTGGAACCATTGCCTTCTTCCACGCTTCTGCTTTCCCGTGCATATCCCAAAACCCCACCACCGACAATGAAGAGATATGGTTACATGTTATTTAGGTTCATGCAATCTTGCATGACAGAAAACAAAAGAAACCATACAATTGTGATATATTGGTACATGTTATTTAGGTTCTTCATGCAATCTTGCAGGATATTTTTTCTGGAATGCCAGATGGATACCCAAAATAAAATCACTCAATCTACCGGTGAGTTGAGTTCATTATTATTTTACCTATTTTAGAATCTTGATGAGCCTAAAGCACTTGCATTTTGAAGCATTATAATGTCACGGACCCAAAACAGTAGTATTTATAGACGCTAATCATACAAGATATCAACCGTTCTTTGAAAACAATCAGGAGATCGGAGGTAGCCTCACCAGTCCCTGTTGACATTGACATTGCCAACTCCGTTGACTCCATCCACATCTCCGAGATCACCGAGGATCTTGGACTCAACTCCAAGTACTACTGAACATACAAGGCCAATGTCTTTGAGACATTACCCATGTTCTAGATTTCTCTAATTTTGGGGTTCTAATGGCGTGGGTGTTAATCTAGGTGGTTTTGATTGTAGACACTTTTATCCATTCTTGATGACATTGAAGGGTTTGAAGATGGGTATTATGTGGTTGTTGGTGGGATCACTCTGACGCCGCTAGAAGGGAAGAGTACTACTACCATTGGGCTATGCCAAGCTTTGGGGTGCTTTTCTTGAAAGACATGTGACAACTTTGAGGCCTGAATTGCTTTCATTTGGATGTTTGTTGATTTGTTGAGTGAATGATCTTTGTTGGTTTGTTGATGAATTAGCGGAATGAGTAATTTGGGTTTAGATTGGTGAAGATTTGGAATTGTTTGCTTGATGTTTTTTGTAAAATAAGAGCTATTTTATAGTTTTGTCTGAGACTGTGATTGGATTTACTTATTTGTTTATGGTTACATCGAGAATTCAAAATTTTGTTATGTATATAGATTGTTATTCTCCATTACATGCTAAGCAAATCAGTTGTGAAATCAGAGAGAGCTTAGAGCCATCAAATTAAAAAAAATGAGGAAGAGGTTGGGTGATCGCATTCGGATGCTGATTGAGGGGTCAAGCTCAGGACCAAACTGTGGATGCCATTAGGACAACTAATTCTAAAATTAAATCATAACAATGGAACACGATAGCTATATATAATGCAGTAGTTGAAATACGACTTCTCTGTACATATAATTATTAATTTCTTGAGACCAAGTTTTGTTAATCTCTTGGGATAAAGTTTATTCGGTGAGAACACCACTTCTCTGCACGTTTAATTATTAATTTCTCCACCGCGCCGAAGGCGCCCGCTAAATTTTTTACACTAATTTGTTGTTCCGCGCAGGCGCGAACGCCAAATTCGTTGTTCGACGTCGAATTTGTTGTCCCGCGCCGAAGGCGCCCGCTAAATTTTTTACACTAATTTGTTGTTCCGCGCAGGCGGGAACGCCAAATTCGTTGTTCGACGTCGAATTTGTTGTCCCGCACCGAAGGTGCCCGTGCCGGCCGAAGGTGCCCGTGCCGCTAAATATTTTTTCACTAATTTGTTGTTCTGTTAAATTTTGGCTATGGAAATAATTTTTTAGGGAACAAAGATTTCGAGGGGGAAATCTTAAATGAACCGTGCCCGCGGGCACGGGTTATGACTAGTATATATATATATATATATATATATATATATATATATATATATATATATATATATATATATATATATGTAAATCTTCATGTGAGAACATTTCGCACGGTGCGAAAATGTTTTTATCTTTTTTTTGAAATTTTTTTTTTCCAAAATTCTTTTTTCCACCCTCATTATATGTTGTTATACCCCCCTCAAAAAATAATGGTTGAGAAATAATGTCATTTGGCCTTCGATCAATTCACTTCATCAAATTCGCACGTTTTGAGACCGTTAAATTTGTAACTGGTGGATGGGTGCTCTAATCCCCAACGGGTTCACCCATTATTTTCCCTGGGGTATATAATTGTATGGATTAAACATCAAAAAAAGAATTTTTGAAAAAAAAATTTCAAAAAAAAAAAGTTTTCGCATGGCTTTCGCACGGGGTTTTTCGCACCCGAAGATTGCCATATATATATATATATATATATATATATATATATATAATATGTCCCCCTATATATTTACATAATGCATATATCTCTCCCCCTTGACATCGTCAAAAAGGTGGACAACAACAATATCCCCCTTTGTCATCTTCATCAAAGATGTGAAATATGCAAGAAATAACGAGATGTATGATACCAAATTGAAAAATTTAGTGGGTATCAATCACTATCCCATGCTCCCCCTAGATCATAGAAATGGTCAAATGATGACTTCTAGGATCTAATACCAATTGAGAGGTAGAAGATAAACAATCTCTAACAATTGAGGTAATATCAATTGTAGACAAATAATCTTGGAAAATTAATCCCCTTTATCAATTGGTATACATATATTGGAGCCATGGGCCTAAAGTGTATCAAAGCAATAGATATGGAAAGATCAAGCTTCAAAGATACACAATGATATTGCCAAAACAAAATATAAGATGAAACATGTTGGCAATGTCTAAGAGGTTTAGTTTGAGACCAAAAATAATCAATTGTAAATAATGATCTCAAACATCTCCCGAAATGAGAGTTAAAATATGTCTTAAAATATTTTAAACATACAACATATTAACTCCCACATTGACATACACATGGATCAAAAATGCATGCATGTCAATAAAATCCCCAAGGTCCCCATTTTCATGAAAAGAATAAATTTGAAAATATTTTCAAAATCATGAAACGCACACAAACAATGGGTATGCTAAAATAAACATTTAAGCACAATACCCATGCAATATGCATATGTGTGAGGAACCTAAACATTAGGGAACCAAACCCAAGAGGAGTTTGACTTCCTAATGTAATCACATGAGGTGATCACATCCCTAACTAGAGAGTTGATGTAGCTATCCCTCTCTTGCACACTAACCTTAGTAGGAATCCATAAACTCAAGGAATTCCTAGGCAAGGGTTTTGCCTTTGCAAGAGGGGTGGATGTGGCATGCTTAGGTGTAGAAACTAATTTCTTGGCATGCAAAGAATGAGGATTTTGCTTCTTAGCAAAAAATGAAAGATTTTCATTCTTCCTCATCACCTTGTGATCTACATGCTTCTTGTAAATGTTATTGTTGTACAAGAAAGCATGGTGATTCTTCTTAGGTGCTTTAGCAATATTTCTTATATTTGCACCATAAGAGGAATTAGAGGTGGGTTTGGATACCACATTTTGAATATACCCCAAACCTCCTCTATGATTTGCCGGATGTTGTTTTTCAAGCAAATCGTGGAGTGAATCCCTAGACTACACAAAGCTTATGAGCTTACGGGATTCATCATCACATTTCAACGTAAGTTGTTGAATGTGAGTTTCTAAGCTAAGGTTTTGAGCTAATAATTTTTCATTAGAAATGCTCAAATCCTTAACTTAAGAGAGAAATATGTCTCTCTCACTAGTGTCACAAACATGCAAAGCATCATTGTCATTTACACTAGTAGATTCTAAGGCATGCAACCTACTCATAGCATTTTTAAATTTAGCTTTCAATTTAGCATATGAGTCGATACACTTACTTGCCCCATTGGAGACCACGTTGAAGCGGAATTCGAGCTCCTCGTAGGATAGCTTCTCCTCCTCAACTTCCTCATCACTTTCCTCCTCGCTAGAGTTTGACGAAGACTCTTCCCCCTTTGCCATGAAGCACATTTCCTTGTTGGGGTTGAGCCATGCCTCCACCTCTTCATTGCTTGAACTCGAGGAGATTGATGAAGAATCATCAAAAGCCGCGAAGCACATATGAGCTTGCTCCTTATCATCCTCTTCTTCATCACTTGAAGTGTCCTCATCGAAGTCATCAAAAGTGCTGACAAGTCCTTTCTTTTGGTTCTTGAACTTGGACTTGCCTTTCCAATTCTTCTTCCCTTTACCCTTATAAGTATCTTTGGTGGGTTTGGAAGGGCATTTGGTAGAGAGATGACCTTTGCCACTGCAAGTGTAACAAGTAGGAATCTTGTTAGAATTGGAGGCAAACTTTGAAGAAGATTTAACTTACTTGCTTTTGAGGAATGCTCTTAGTTGCGTGGCAATCTCCAAGATTTCATCTCCACTAGCCTCATCTTCTCCATCTTCTTCACTAGGAGCTTCTTGATGGAATTTCTTCCTCCATTTGATTGGCTCCTCCTTGGCATGGGATGCAACCCCCTTTTGCTTTTTAGGCTTCTCGGGCTTGGATGGTTGAATCTCCTTCTTGTGTTGAAGCTTTACTTCATGCGTTAATAGATTTCCAATGCACTCCTCAACGGTGTATTTGGACATGTCGTAAGACTCCAAAATACTGTTGGCCTTTAACTCCCATTAAGATGTGAGCGAGTCAAGGATCTTCTCCACTTGATCCCCTTGGGAAATCACCTTCCCAAGTCCTTCCAAAGCGTTCACGATTTCTGTGAACCTTGTGAACATCTCCGAGATGTTTTCACCTTCCTACATCTTAAACAACTCATATTTAGATCTAAATACGCATTGTTTAGATTCGTTACCTTCAAAGTCCCTTCATGAGAAATCTCCAATGTATGCCAAATTTCGTTGGCCGTTTTGCACATGGAGATGTGGTTGAACTCATTTGAAGAGGGCGCAATGGAATGCATTCATAGCCCTCGCATTAAATTTGATCGAGTCCTTCTCCGCTTTTGTTCTCGAAGCCGCAAGTGTAGTAGGCTTCTCAAATGGCGACTCTGTGATGTCCCAAGGGTCTTGACCCTCCAAATAGATCATCATCTTGATCTTCCAACTTGGGTAGTTGGTTCCATTGAAGAGCGGGGGTCGAATGGTTACTGGACCTTCTTCATGAGACATGGATGAAGCGTTGTATGCCATCGTTGTTGTATGCTTCAACCTCGCTCCGATACCATTGTAAGGGTTGCCTTACCCATGCGATACTAACAATACACACTAGAGGGGGTGCATAGTGTAATGGCAATAAAATTGTCCAATTAAAATTAAACTTGCAAATACGGAATTATAACTGCAAGAGGAAATAATTGACACCATCAATCCAAACGCAAACACATGATTTTACCCTGGTTCCCCAAACTTGGGTACGTCCAGCCACACCAATATTCACTAAATTCCCACAAAGAGAAGTGAATACAAATCTCACAAGGAGATACCCCACCAAGAGGATTTATGCCCTACACAAGGACCCAACCAACCCTACACAAGGATCAAGACTCCCACCAAGAGAATCACTAACTCACACTCAGAGAATTAGGAGAATCACTAACTCCCACTCAGAGAATTAGGGTTAGTCCTATACTAGGACACTAAACTCCCACCAAGAGAGTTAGACTAATTCCAACAAAGAGAATTAGAGTTACAAAATCACCAAGTAAAAGAAATAATCTTACCTATGCCTTGAGATGCTTACTCATGGATGAATGCAAGGCATGAAAGAGGATCTCCAAGTGTTGAGATATGCTTGAAAGCACTTGGATGATTTCCCTTGAGCTGTACTTCAATGCATGAAGAGGAATGAGAGCTCAAAAGAGGGTAATGAGGGAGTTTGAGAGTGGCTTA
Organism: Scilla litardierei; assembly: GCA_030789695.1. Taxonomy (NCBI): domain Eukaryota; kingdom Viridiplantae; phylum Streptophyta; class Magnoliopsida; order Asparagales; family Asparagaceae; genus Scilla; species Scilla litardierei. Next base: position 49,128,648 of record CM061141.1, read on the forward strand.
TAGATCTCTTGTGATTTTCAATAGAATCAAGAAGTTCTAGAGATGGCAGCACACCCATATATATATAGAAACCCTATATCAAACCCTAAAACCCAAGAAAAAAGCCAAAAGATCAATTCTGCAACGGCTAGAAACTGCAGTCGACTGAAAGACAAAAGACAGTCGACTGATCAACGGCTAGAAAATATCCAACGGCTATAATTTGAGCCAGGACAGTCGACTGATGAAGTTGATACAGTCGACTGAAAACAGGACAGGCGCCTGTAAAACCTTCAGCAGGTGACTGTTGCGGGGGATGGATTAAAACAGAGAGCTGCACTCTTTCTCCAGATAAGCATACAGGCGACTGATGTCAATAATACAGTCGACTTTCATATAGTCAGGCGACTGTAATTCCTTCATCAGTCGTCTGCATTATAAGATGGAGAAAAGACAGAGAGATGCAGAGATTGTACTTACGCTACTCAGACGATTGTTGGCCAATTCCCAGGCGACTGTAAATCTACAGGCGACTGTAAACTGAGCAGCAGTCGACTGTGCATAAAGCTCAAGTTTGAGTCAATTGAAATGTTGACTTGAGCAGTGCATATCAGGTGACTGTAGAAGGATCTACAGGCGACTGGAAATCACCCAGTCGACTGTGTATCCTTCAGCAGGCGACTGATGGAAAGCCAGAGACTCCAAATGAGTCTGTGGTCAAGATGAGCCTATTGGGTTGGATTCTAAGATAATCTTAAGGCTCACTAAGATTGTTAAATTCATATGCATGAATGAGTAGACCATCTATCAATGCATTACATTAACCTAGACTCAAAAGAGAGAGAAAGCAATAAAGTAAATATTACATGGATTACATTGCTTTCCTTAGAGTCTAAGTCTTCAATCTTGATGCCTTGAAGCTCTCCATCATCTCCAAGCTTTGGCACTCCTTGAGTCCAAGCTTTGGCCCTTCTCCACTTGATTTCCATCCTTGCACCAAGTGATTAGTCTCCAAGAAAGATATTCTAGGAATGAAATTGTGAGACTAAAACAAGAGAGTCATTAGCAACAACAAAATGTTGTGATCATCATCAAAATAAGATTGGTATGAAACACCAATACTCAACAGGCCCGAGTAGGCCTTTCTCGATCGAGTCACCTGCTGGCTCGGTCGAGCAAGTCCTGCTCGGTCGAGCAAGATGTTGATGGGATGAAACTTTGAAAATAGAAACAACTCGACCGAGTCGCCTTTCTGCTCGGTCGAGCAGGACGCGCTTCGCTGGGCTTATGTATCGGCTCGACCGAGCAGCTTGTGCTGCTCAGTCGAGTCGCCTGGAAAAATGGCCTAGTTGCTTCTTCGCTTCTTCTTTCTCTTTCTCTTCCTCCTTTCTTCCTCTAGTCTTCTTCTTTGGCACCTCAAGCATGTCATCATGAGTCTCCTTGGTGCTCTCATGTCATCGATCGTCTTATTGACTCCAAATTGCTCCAATATCGCTCCAAATCCCTGAAATAGACATAAACGCTCCGAAAGTCATATTGTTCTAAATAATAGCGTAAAAGCGTATAAAATGGGGGTTTGGACGGTGAAATGTGTCATGAAAATATGTGATAAAACATGCAAAATAAGAGCATATCACGTACCACACTCCCCAAGTGCAGAACACTATCAACCTAGCAAATGCTCTATCTTGACAAGTCACACTTGTCAAGACCCTTTTGTCTAGTCCCAAACTAAACAAGTCCCCAAAAGAACACAAAAGTGGTAAAGTTTTCCCAACAGAAATCGTTACTACTACACACAAATAATAGTAAAAGAGTTTAAAGAATCTCAGTGTGTAGGAATAGTCGTCTCTGTCAATCAGTACGGGCCAGCTCTCCGTCTGGCAAGATGTAGATGTCTTGTCTCGTCTGCAACTCAAGTTGCCTCTCTCGCTTGGCCTCCCTTTCAATATTGCGGCCTTGTCTTGATAGTGTTGCGGCACTGCGTGGCTTGAACCCAGCAGTTCGTGGATAGAACCCTGCAGTGCATGGACAGAACCCCGCAGTGCAAGCAACACCCCTCAGCAGTGTGGCAGTAGCCCTTAGCAGTGCAGCAGCAGCCCCTAGCAGTGCAAGCAGCACCCCTCCAACTTGATATATTGCGGCTATGCTTTAAGTATTTGATTTCTCCTTAGAGCTTTGTGTTCTTCAATTGAACCTTGCAAACAAAGACAAGAGAGAGATAGTTAGCTTAATCTTTAATTAACAAACACAAAGTTGTGAAGGCAATAGTAGAGTAAAAAGTTGCGGCCTTCCCTTGATGATAGCGTGCTGAAGATGCTACTTGGCTTTTAGAGAGGAGGATTTTTGGCCTTGTGAGAACTTGCGGCAATGGCTCAAACCATAGAAGATATTTCGGTAATGGTGAGGGGGTTTGAGCATGGGAGATCTATGGAATGGCTGAACTTCTCCGTGTTGTATGCCTCTCTTTGTTACCCTTGAAGATGATTGTTTATATAGGGTTTTGCAAGGGTTTTCTTTAGGTTGTTGGCCGCAACTTCTAGGGTTTTGGAGTTTTGATGTGGGGCTTGTATGTTGCGGCAATAGGGGTGCTAGGAGATTAGGGTTTTAACATAGGATGCTTGGAGTTTTAGGTTGGCAGCAAATTTCCTCTCCCTTGGTGTGGCCGTGAGTTTTTGGTCTAGGGTTTGATGTTGGCCGCACCACCTTGCCTCTCTTGGTTGCTTGGTTTATATAGAAAAGGGTATGGAGGATTTGTGGCTAAGGAGAAATCCTAGTGGAGATAGGAGTATGAGATTTGAAGGGATTCTATTTGATCTCATTGCAATACTAATTGGATTAGGATTTGGATTCTAATAGGATATGAGATTTGATAGGATCTTTAATTGATTTGAATTAATCAAAGGAGATTTGAAAAAGATACTCCATATCTCTCCATATTGGAATATGATTAGAATGGTAATGGGGATTTGAATCAATCTTAAATTAATTTGAATAAGATCCTCTCCAATTTGACTTGGTTCAATATTGGTAGCTATATTCACCATCTCTTTGACCACTCCAAGTTGCCATATGAATATCAATTTTCCCATCTTCCAATTTGCTATATGAATATCAATTTCTCCACCGCGTTGACTAAGTCATCAAATGTAGATTTACTACTTTTCCATTCCTGAAACACACTTAGCACACATGTTAAATAGTTCGTACACGTTTGTTATCATCAAACTAGAGATCCTGGATCGTTGCTTCCAACAATCTCCCTCTTTTGATGATGACAAACCAATAAAAGATTTGAGCAATGAGAAATGTGTGGGTGTGATGAAGGATGTAATGCATATGATGTATACAATGAGACATTCAAGCATTACTAACACGCACAACAATATAGCAATAGTGATAAGCATGCTCCCCTATTTTCAAGCTCCCCCTTGAACATGTATTTCTAGTGCTCCCCTTGAACATGTATTTCTAATCTTTTTTCAACTTTTCTTCCCCTTTCTTATCATCAAAAGCGTATTAATGAAGTCAATCAAATTTCACATGCAAAAATAAAGTATTATAAATTACAACTAGCACTTGCATATCATTTCTCTTAGAGTAAACAATTCAAGTTCAATGAAAATTACAATTTATACTTCAACACCTTTGTGTAAGTATAATAATTAAAACATTGAAGTACAAAGGGAGATTCAATCAAGAACATCATCCAAAACCAATCCACATTTTCCATTTAACATGAACTAGTCATAACCCGTGCCCACGGGCACGGTTCATTTAAGATTTTCCCCCACGAAATCTTTATTCCCCAAAAAAATTATTTCCACAGCCAAAATTTAAAAGAACAACAAATTAGCGTAAAAATGTTTAGCGGGACAGGTGCCGTCAGCGTTGGCGCCTTCGGTGCGGAACAATAAATTTGGCGCGGAAGCCTTCGATGCGGAACAACAAATTCGGCACGGGCGCCTTTAATGCGGAACGACAAATTCGGCGTGGGTGCCTTCGGCGCGGGCACCATTGACGCGGGCGCACAATTAGGAATCATATAACCAGACCTTAATGTTGGTTTACTTATGGTGAGATTAGGATCTGATTTGGTTAAGGCTGACTGACTGATTTCATGCACCCAGGATTATAAATCTTGAAGCAAATCAGATGCCATTATATTTTAAGGCGAAGCTTTATTCATTTGCTTGACAACCTATTTTTTGTTACAGTGTTTGGTTTTGTTGTTTTTATGTTGGCAATTTGCATGCAATTTTGTCCATTTTGACTTCTCTTTTATTGCGTTACGTTAAGAATTTCCAGCATATGCACGTTTTGGCTTGGGTTGATAAGCAATCATGAGTTCATAAGGCTTTTAGCATGCAATTTCCATTGCAGGGTTTAATTTCTGGTTGCATTTATAAGAAATCGGCAAGTTTTATCAATTTATAAAAGGCTGCCATTTGCTTAAGGCTGCATTTTTTCATAATTACAAATGTCATTGGATGTTACGCTTTTCCATAAAATTTCAAAATTTTGAGTTTTTCAACCAAATTGATTCCCCCTAAAACTTTCTTAAAACTCATCTCAACTTTCCATTCTTCAAAAATAAATCATAGCCACTCTTTATCTTGTCCTAGTTAACCATGAATTCAAAAAGAGTTGTCTTTTAATATATAGATGTGTAGGCACCTTCAGCGCGGAACAACAAATTTGGCGCAGGCACCTTTGGCGCTGAACAAAAAATTCGGTGCAGGCACATTCGATATGGAACAACAAATTCGGCGTGGAACAAAAAATTCGGCATAGAACAACCAATTAGCGAGGGCGCCTTTCGCAAATTCGACGTAGAACACCAAATTCGACGCAGGCGCCGATCAATTGTTTGGGTGCGAACAGTTCGCACGTCATTCTGTTCGCAAAACTTACACACGCACGCACGCCCCCCAACCTCTCCCCCCAGCTCTCTCTCCCCCATCCTCATCTTCCTCATCTATCTTCTTAATCCTAAAGAAAAAATAGCATGGGGTGGAATCCTTTCTATCTCTCATCTCTGTTTGCATTCTATCACAATCTATTCAATTATTAAGTGATTTCCATGTTGATTTTGCAAGTCCATTTCATGGTTTTTGTCATATAGTCTATTCGATTTTGTTTTTCTGTTTTAGGTAACCCAACAAATAAATTAACAGATGATTGTACATTAGACACATGGAATCTATCAAAGCACCCAAGATTTATTCACCACACTTAGATACATACAGATCAAAGGCCCCATCATGGTATGCCTAACAAAGCCTCATTGGTCTTTTTTGCAGTGGCTACCAAATGCAGTTCCAATTTTCCAAGCTATAAACTCAAGAAACACACATACTCAACATACATACTAATAAGGATGAATTTTATGCATCCATTGATACAAAAATTACATACAAAACCTTTCAAGACATTTCTTGCCTATTCTCAAAACAAAAGAGCATATGAATAGCATCACAACTAAACTGATACTAACCATTAAAAACAGAAAAAGTAAAGAAGACATGACGTAATCATAAATACAGGTCTCTATACATGATCATCACTCCATACGTGATCATAAATACATCCGACGTTGATTCTGTTGCTGGCCCCTTTTTATTCTTTGGAAGTTGAGTGTCTTGATAGAAAAGGCAAAGACCACATCGAACATCACAGTGAATCCAACCATCGCAAGAGCAATCCATCCCAAGAAGTCGTACCTGAACCCAAAGCGGTGCCCAATGTATTCAGACCCAAGATTTCCAAGAAAAACAGACAAATGATACTTCCATGAAAGAAGTATAAGAAAAAATGTAGCAAACCAACACTATGGAGAAGATAGAAGAAATTAACAGACATGCAGTAGTGCCAACATTGAGAGAAATGTAAACAAATATTTTAAAATTTTAAAAAGAAAGAAATAGAAAGGATTTGATATTTGGTAGACCTGGAAGATGAGGAGATCCAAAATGAATCTAACTCCAAGAAATTTGAACTAAATCTCAAAATATTTTCTTAACAAAAAGCAAACGTCTTCATACTATAATCCAATTGAGCAAATCCACAAGCTATTCATCAAACTATATTAGATGCTCATCATTCTTAATTATTAAATAAGCATATTGTAATTATTTATTGTGATAGGAATGGAATAATTAATGCATAAACCGGCAGGAGACTTACCAATGATTTTTTTTATTACATCTCATGACTATAATCCATTTTGTAGGAGCTGCAGTCCATGATAAAACCTGATGATTGGTTTCCTCCCACTTTAAGAAATGAAAACCTGTAGAGAGATAACGAAATTATTTCTCAGCTCGCCATAAATTTGCTTTAGAGAAATCTGAAGTTGTTATTATTATTATTTGTGAATCTATTAACATTCTAGGAATATTTCTTAACATTTATATATATCCAGCAACACCAACATCTTGAGGATTAAGGATGAAAACAAAAATTAAATTTTGAAACATCACAGTTTTTGAGCTTCCTCTGCAAGATGTATAGGCCGTCGACGAACAGATCCACTCCCTCGCTCAACACGCAATGTTTCAAACATCTCAAAAACAATCCGATCAGAACCTACACCTCAAAGAAGATATCTTTACAGTGCCACTTGCAGTGCCACACCTTTAACAACAGATGCAGACCCAATTGCTAAGATAACACCATGAATGGAAGAATTTTGAATTCAAATTAAAAAGAATACATGAGTTTCCAGGCATATGAATAATTGCCCCAGAGTACATCACATAATAGGTTCTTAGTAGGGAAAAAGATATGCATGTAGTATAGTTAACTTAATATCCAAATGTAGTTACAGTATGTGGTCATAAAGATATCGAAGCCTTAAACTACAAAAACATGTACCAGAACTACCAAATAATCATGTACCAGAACTCAGTGTCATATCTTTAACAACAGATGCAGACCCAATTGCTAAGATAAAACCATGAATCGAAGAAATTGAATTCAAATTAAAAAAGAATACATGAGTTTCCAGGTATATGAATAATTACCCCAGAGTATATCACATAATAGGTTCATAGCATGGAAAAAGATATGCATGTAGAATAGTTAACTTACTATCCAAATGGAGTTACCGTATGTAGTCATGATGATATCGAAGCCTAAAACTACAAAAGTATCATGTATGTCTCATCATGAGGCATAAAATTATCCTAAGCAGACGCCGTCTGTGCAATGTGGGTAGATACAACCGAGGGACATACCCGAGACATCTAGTTCTGCAAAGACAGACATGCATGTCTCATATGACCTAGTTTGTTGCCATTATTACAAACCACATCAAATTGTCATATACATCTACCAGAACTACCATATAATCATGTGCACACACATCCTTTGGTTTCATATTAAAAGTTATGGAGACCACCCATAACTTTGCTTCATACTATTGCCAAAATTATCTCCATAATACAATCAGAACATCCCACAACAATGACATCTTAGCAGTCCCTATTTCATTTCAAATTTAGAACCAATACCTGATCATCCCTCCATCCATCACCCATATATCTCAACATGCAACTATCTTGATATCATAAACGATATATTCTCATAGTCATATGCATTTATCAATATACCCCTATAAAACAATCTATAGCAAGCAAAAAATCCATTCACATCAACGATGCCAAGCTTAATGATGCATTTAGAACTATTCACATCAGCAGGTCCCAGATATAATGAAGGTGTGATCCATTTGATATGTAAACATGCATGATGAGATATGTAAACATGCATGATGCTTGCTGCTATTTTTGAACACCAATCTATTTCTTTTTCTTGATGCATTCATGATGCATCTATCCCTACTTCTACCTTAGTCTTCAACACTAATCTATTTTTTAAAACATTTAGTAGCAAATGCCAAAGGATTAGAAAACATGTAATTACCTTAGGAACAAACCCTGTCGCCTTAACATGTTGCTATTCTGTCATATTGTTTTCAGTACAATAGGTCCACCAACAAAACATTGTTGCTATTCTGTCAGATTTATCAACATACCCCTATAAAACAACCTATAGCAAGCAAAAAATCCAACATTTAGAACTATTCACATCAGCAATGCCAAGCTTAATGATGCATTTAGAACTATTCACATCAGCAGGTCCCCGATATAATGAAGGTGTGATCAATTTGATATGTAAACATGTATGATGAGATATGTAAACATGCATGATGCATGCTGCTATTTATGAACACCAATCTATTTCTTTTTCTTGAAGCATTCATGATGCATCTATCCCTACTTTGACCTGAGTCTTCAACACTAATTTATTTTTGAAAACATTTAGTAGCAAATGCCAAAGGATTAGAAAACATGTAATTACCTTAGGAACAAACCTTGTCGCCTTAACATTGTTGCTATTCTGTCATATTGTTTTCCGTACAATAGGTCCACCAACAAAACATTGTTGCTATTCTGTCAGATTTATCAACATACCCCTATAAAACCATCTATAGCAAGCAAAAAATCCAACATATAGAACTATTTACATCAACAATGCCAAGCTTAATGATGCATTTAGAACTATTCACATCAGCAGGTCCCAGATATAATGAAGGTGTGATCCATTTGATATGTAAACATGCATGATGCGATATGTAAACATGCATGATGCTTGCTGTTATTTTTGAACACCAATCTATTTCTTTTTCTTGATGCATTCATGATGCATCTATTCTTACTTCTACCTTAGTCTTCAACACTAATCTATTTTTAAAAACATTTAGTAGCAAATGCCAAAGGATTAGAAAACATGTAATTACCTTAGGAACAAACCCTGTCGCCTTAACATGTTGTTATTCTGTCATATTGTTTTCAGTACAATAGGTCCACCAACAAAACATTGTTGCTATTCTGTCAGATTTATCAACTACCCCTATAAAACAACCTATAGCAAGCAAAAAATCCAACATTTAGAACTATTCACATCAACAATGCCAAGCTTAATGATGCATTTAGAACTATTCACATCAGCAGGTCCCTGATATAATGAAGGTGTGATCCATTTGATATGTAAACATGTATGATGAGATATGTAAACATGCATGATGCATGCTGCTATTTATGAACACCAATCTATTTCTTTTTCTTGATGCATTCATGATGCATCTATCCCTACTTTGATCTGAGTCTTCAACACTAATCTATTTTTGAAAACATTTAGTAGCAAATGCCAAAGGATTAGAAAACATGTAATTACCTTAGGAACAAACCTTGTCGCCTTAACATTATTGCTATTCTGTCATATTGTTTTCCGTACAATAGGTCCACCAACAAAACATTGTTGCTATTCTGTCAGATTTATCAACATACCCCTATAAAATCATCTATAGCAAGCAAAAAATCCAACATTTAGAACTATTCACATCAACAATGCCAAGCTTAATGATGCATTTAGAACTATTCACATCAGCAGGTCCCAGATATAATGAAGGTGTGATCCATTTGATATGTAAACATGCATGATGCGATATGTAAACATGCATGATGCTTGCTGCTATTTTTGAACACCAATCTATTTTTTGTCTTGATGCATTCATGATGCATCTATCCCTACTTCTACCTTAGTCTTCAACACTAATCTATTTTTTAAAACATTTAGTAGCAAATGCCAAAGGATTAGAAAACATGTAATTACCTTAGGAACAAACCCTGTCGCCTTAACATGTTGCTATTCTGTCATATTGTTTTCAGTACAATAGGTCCACCAACAAAACATTGTTGCTATTCTGTCAGATTTATCAACATACCCCTATAAAACAACCTATAGCAAGCAAAAAATCCAACATTTAGAACTATTCACATCAGCAATGCCAAGCTTAATGATGCATTTAGAACTATTCACATCAGCAGGTCCCCGATATAATGAAGGTGTGATCAATTTGATATGTAAACATGTATGATGAGATATGTAAACATGCATGATGCATGCTGCTATTTATGAACACCAATCTATTTCTTTTTCTTGAAGCATTCATGATGCATCTATCCCTACTTTGACCTGAGTCTTCAACACTAATCTATTTTTGAAAACATTTAGTAGCAAATGCTAAAGGATTAGAAAACATGTAATTACCTTAGGAACAAACCTTGTCGCCTTAACATTGTTGCTATTCTGTCATATTGTTTTCCGTACAATAGGTCCACCAACAAAACATTGTTGCTATTCTGTCAGATTTATCAACATACCCCTATAAAACCATCTATAGTAAGCAAAAAATCCAACATATAGAACTATTTACATCAACAATGCCAAGCTTAATGATGCATTTAGAACTATTCACATCAGCAGGTCCCAGATATAATGAAGGTGTGATCCATTTGATATGTAAACATGCATGATGCGATATGTAAACATGCATGATGCTTGCTGCTATTTTTGAACACCAATCTATTTCTTTTTCTTGATGCATTCCTGATGCATCTATCCCTACTTCTACCTTAGTTTTCAACACTAATCTATTTTTAAAAACATTTAGTAGCAAATCCCAAAGGATTAGAAAACATGTAATTACCTTAGGAACAAACCTTGTCGCCTTAACATTGTTGCTATTCTGTCATATTGTTTTCAGTACAATAGGTCCACCAACAAAACAGTCCATTCAATAATATATCCAAGACAAAATTTTCTAACAAAAAACTAATGAGTTTGTAAATCTAGTTCATCCATGGTTTACAAAGTTCTTAACAGACCTACCCCTGAACCTCTACAATGATTCATGCCGGTTTGACTTCTTCTTCATAGCCTGCATACCAAAAAATTGGGATCAGCTTGATTTTTTAAGTACAATTTTGCATCAGCTTCATGTGGCTGATTTCTAAAAAGATTTTGCTTTTTTCTGGTTAAGATAGAATGTACGAACATCCCAATGATAATTGTTGTGACAGTTCCAAGCCAAATGTCTCAGTTCCTCAAATTTTCAGGCACTATTATAAGAAGTGATTCCCATATATGCCTTTCCTATTAGCTATGACCTTATCATCCTCTCATGTTAGTCAAGGTGTCAGTTTCACTCGATTGACAAAAGGATTAAGTTATCATTTGGTTTGAAGAGCTACAGTTTCAGTCTGTAATCATATGCACAAACAACTCAGTATGAATCAATGTTTAGTCACCAAATCGACTCTTAGAATGTCTACCTATTTGATTTCTAGCTTCTAGATGCTAAACATAAAACCCATTCCATTAATCTAATCAATTTACTGTAACCGATATAAGGGTCCAAATTCAAAACTATGAATTTTCCAGATTCACAGCTCAAAAAGCAATAGCATACCGTATAAAGTGAAAACAATTGCATACTATATATAGTGAAATAGATGATGACTCGTGAAGTTGCTTTAAAAATTGAAAAAAAAACACGTTGCAAGTAATTGGAGTAGGACTCAAGGTATACCGCTTCAATGATAAAAATTTCGTTGATATTCCCCTACCAATAAAAGGAGTTCATCAGTTCAATGTTTTGGGGCACTTAACAATATACGCACACCCTTTTTAAAGCAAGCGATACCAGAAGATAGAACCTCACAACATTCTTTGCTGCAACCGGTTGATATTTTACAAAAAAAATAGCACATTCTAGCATGCATACCTGCTATCAAAGCACAACATTATTAGAGACATAATTAATAGTTAATTTGGTTCCCATGTGTATATCAATGCGAAATCGGTTGCCATGTTGCCCGTTTATTTCACAAAAGCTTTCAAATAATTTCTTGTGATTTAAAAGAATGAATTTTTCCAGCTAAAGGAAAACAACAATGGGTAAAAAAATAGGAATAGAAAGAAATTGAGAAATCTCAAAATAGATTCGTGTACCTTTTATCAAATCGACACCTTGAAGATGATGCTCTGGGTAAAAAATAGGAATAGAAAGAAATTGAGAAATCTCAAAATAGATTCGTGTACCTTTTATCAAATCGACATCTTGAAGATGATGCTGGATACGAGAAGGCTCCAACGATGGTAGGGTTACCTGTGACAACTCGGAAAGAGAGAACGAAGATCAAATGAAAGCCCCAAATCTGTGAGCATCATCTTATAGCAGATCTCAGAGATGGGGTTACATGCGATGAGATTGAAGAGTTTGCGATGGGAGAGGAAGATCAAAGTTGCCCTAGTTCTTGAGGCTGGCGAATGATCTCGAGGCTGGCAAAATTGATGGGGAGAAGAGCAAGGCGTCGTGTGGAGGAGCCGAGGAGCCGTTGGGTGCTGATGATTCCCGCTGGCGTGCTGTTAGCAGCCCAAATTACTGATGCCGAAGGCGTGCTGTGAGCGGTGGATTGGTGGGCTGTGAGGTATTGTGCATGGAGGATTTGTGGATTGGTGAGTTCTTTTGGGGGGAAGACAACTGCAATGATTCCATGTTTCTTTCCAGCTGGCCCTTTCCTTACCAGCAATGATTCAAACTCCACCCAAACCAACGAAAACAAACATAGTGACCCTTTCTCTTTTCAGCTGACCCCAACTCATTTTTTCCATCAAGTTTCAAAAAATTTAGTTTCCTCTAAGAGTTTTCTTTCAAAAAGCAAAGTGGTCCCCCTAAAATGTTTTACATCAACGCATCTCAACCGCTGATTTTCCAGGATCAAATCTCAACCGTCTTTTATCTTGTCCTAGTCAGCCCTAGGATTCAAAAATCGCTGTCAAATATATAATAGATATCACCTAGGATTGATTTTTTCCACATCATTAAATATGAGTTCAAGGTACCAAACCCCAAAACATAACCTATAAGGACTCTTAGATGTGGGGTTGGCATTGCTTGACGAGTAAAATATACCCATGCTAAAGATTACCCATAAAGCATATGTTGGATACTCGTGGGTAGTGTACTATCCATGAATTGTATCCATTTTTCATACGGAGCTATATTCATGTATAAGTTTTTTTTTCATTTCTTTTTGTGCTCAATGTTTATTCATGGCAATACACATTATATCCCTTAGATTATTCAATTATTATCAACCTACATTCACTTTCCAATATTCATAAAACAAATCTCCAAATATACAACAAGTTTAATATTCGTGGAAGTGAGCATGTAGGTGTAGAAATCAAATCATTCATTTCATGAAACATGTCATGGCTACTAAATAGAGTTTAACATGCGCATGTAGTTATAACGATAATACAATGATTTCTGCAAGGATATAAATAAACATTCATAATATCACTTATAAAGATTCATAAGGAGTATTCATTAAGAACCATTTTTTTATTTTTGGTTTTTCATTTTTTTCATAATGGACTGAAGCAAACTAGAATCAAGCAAACAAGCACACAATAAAAAATAGTTTAAGCATGCAAAACAAAACATAAAGATGCTATGAAGGTATGCATTAAGTACAAAGAGGAAAGAAATATACCTTCGCGTCATCATTTGACTAAGGAGCTAAAAACGAGACTTTCAATTCATTGCTCCTCGCCAAATATCCATCTTACCTACATGAAAGGTGTCGTGTGTGACCTTGGAATCCAACCAGGTCCACTAGTGTTAGTCATCAAAGTTTTAGGAATCCACACTTGTTTGACCTTTATGTTTGTGTTCATAAACTTACAATAATAGGATGTGTGACCAACACTATCACAAGTAAAGCACTTTGCATGCATATTTTGACAATTGAAGGCACATTGTGAATTTTCTTAAATTCAGGCTTTTCAACATTTTTCAAACCAAATCCAAGTCCGCGTCTATTATTGCCATATAATTGATTTTCAAGAATGATATCTAAAGATTGTTTTCCTATGGAAAATTTCTTAATGGACTATTCAAGACTAGAGACTTTGGATTTCAACAATGCATTCTCATTCACAAGCAAAGTACATTTACTTATAAAAGCTTTTGTTGTTTTTCTCTTCTTTTTAAATTCATCTATTTTCCTTTTAAGCTCGTTATTTAACATGCACAATTTTTCATTAAGCTCATTAATTATATAATCACTAGGCATAACCCGTGCCCGCGGGCACGGTTCATTTAAGATTTTCCCATGCGAAATATTTGTACACCGAAATTTTTTTCAAAGCCAAAATTTAAAAGAAAAACAAATTAGCTTACAATATTTAGCGGTACAGGCGTCTTCGGCATAGGTGCCTTCGGCGCAGAACAACAAATTCAGAGCATGCGCCTTCGACACAGAACACCAAATTCGAATTTGATGTGGGTGCTTTTGGCGCAGAACAACAAATTCGACGTAAAACAACAATTTCGACGCGTGTACCTTAGGCGCGGAACAACAAATCAACGTTAAAAATGGCGCGGGCACCTTCGGCGCGGAACAATAAATTCAGCGCATGCGCCTTCGACACAAAACACCAAATTCGACGCGGGTGCCTTCGGCGCAGAACAACAAATTCGACGTAAAACAACAATTTCGTCGCGGGTGCCTTAGGCGCGGAACAACAAATCAGCGTTAAAAAATTTAACTAGCGCCTTCGGCGCTGGCTTGATATACATATAACCCGTGCCCTTGGGACACTGTTCATTTAAAAATCTTGGACCCACTAATTTTAAACAAACATCAATAATTATTAGTTTCCCCTGAAATATCAGCAGATGAGATCGAAATTTTATAGGGTTTTACAACGCTGATCAGTGAGTTGGCAGCATCTCCCGCGTTCATTCTTCCACGGCTCGCGTGTTCATTCCCAAGATGAGATTGTGTATGCACAATATTTTTTTCATAACTAATATTAAAAGTCTATTCCTAATTTGAATGCTTTTGTGTATTCCCAACAAATTTCTCTTCAACCCAAAAATTTCCCTCCAAAACTTGATGTGACATTGCCACATAGGACAAATTCAAAATCTGCCCTCAATTGTAATATAGATTTTCAGTTTCAAGCTTAATTAAGTCTTGCTTAAGCATGCTAGTATTATTCAATAAGGAAGGACAAGAACCACAAGAAGCTTTTTCAGATGAGCTAGATTTTTCTCTTTTTAGCATATCAATGGTTGATTTGCATTCTTCAAGTTCTTCTTTTAAGTGTTTAGATTCTTCAATCATATCACAGTTTTCTTTTTGCAATTCAAAACATGAATTTCTGTAGCATTTAACAGTATTATCTAGCTCATCAATTTCTTCTTGCATTTTCTTAAAGAGCTCCACTTTAGTATAAGATATTACCTCATCATTCTTTGCCATTAGCAGAGTGAGGAGTGTGCTTCATTCTCCTTAAGCTCATCTCTACTATCCATGTCCCATGTTAGCACAACGGCTTTTCCTTTCTCTTTTGCAACCTGAGCCGTCTCTTGTGGGCAATTCCTCGCATAATGTCCCTTTCTCCAGGATTTAAAACAGTCAACTTTATCATTAGTAGTATTCTGTTTAGAATTATTTCTAGCAGGCTTATATTTATTTGAATGATTAAACCTTTGCACCATGTCAGCTCTTCCTTGCTTTGTCTTGATGTATCTGCTGAATCCTCTTACCATAAGAGCTTGCTCGTCGTCATCGTCATCATCCTCGCTCGCTTGAAGAGCTAGTGGTTTTGGAGCTTTTTCATTCGCCTAAGGTTTCTATCTCTCCTCTATAGTCAAGTACCCAAGCTCGTGGGTCATTAGGTTGCCTATCAAGTCCTCTACCCTCATCTGTGATAGATCTTTCGCTTCTTGGATGGTGGTGACTTTAGGCCTGAAAGAGCTTGGCAGCGCTCTTAATAATTTCCTTACCAATTCAAGGCTAGAATATGGCTTACCGAGCGAGCTAGACTTGTACACGATGTTGGTGAACCTCGCAAACATCTCTAATATGGATTCTGATGGTAGCATGCAAAAGCTCTCATACTCTATGCTCAGAAGTGCAAGTCTAGACTCCTTCATCTATGACGTTCCCTCATGTGACACCTCCTATGTATGCCATATTTCCTGTGCAGTTAGATAATTTGAGATGCGATTGAATTCAGATTTATCTAATGAACAAATAACCGCATTCATTGCTTTAGCATTAAGAGCATAAAGTCTACAATCATTGTCATCCCATTTATCATCAGGTTTAAGCATATTAACATCTCCAACTTTAATGACAAGTGGCTTATAGCCTTTTTCAACAATTTGCCAAACTTTATAATCAACAGATATAAGGTAGATTCTCATTCTATTTTTCCAATATGCATAATCTACACCATTAAATCTAGGGGACGAGATATAGGCTGACCCTCAGCAAAAGCACTATCAATGGGGTTCATGGTCAATTCTAGGTTAGATCCTAATAAACTGATCTGATACCAATTTTTGGATCTGGATCTACGCCTAGATGGGGGTGAATATGCTTATAAAAATTCTCGTGCAACCCAAGAAAAATCACACGTAGTTTATAATCACAGACAGTGCAAAGAATATGCAATCACAGAATATGCATAGAAATACCCCGGTTCGGTCGTCCCACGAGTAACTCCAGCCCCCAAGCAAATACTTGCATTAATATGTTCCTTTTGTACAACTACAATGGGTCCTGAGCTCCCTGCCCCCATCTAGAACGTACCACACTCCCAAGTGCAAAACACTATCAACTTAGTAAATGCTCTATCTTGACAAGTCCCACTTGTCAAGACCCTCTTTTCTAGTCCTAGACTAAACAAGTCCCCAAAAGAACACAAAAGTGGTAAAGTTTCCCCTACAAAAATCATTACTACTACACACAAATAATAGTAAAAGAGTTTAGAGAATCTAAGTGTGTAGGTGTAGTCGTCTCTGTCAATCAGTACGAGCCAGCTCTCGTCTGGCAAGATGTAGATGTCTTGTCTCGTCTGCAACTCAAGTTGCTGCTCTCGCTTGGCCTCCCTTTTAATATTGCGGCCTTGTCTTGATGGTGTAGCTGCACTGCGTGGCCTGAACCCAGCAGTTCATGGATAGAACCTTGCAGTGCATGGACAGAACCCTGCAGTGCGAGCAACACCCCTCAGCAGTGCGACAGCAGCCCTTAGCAGTGCAGCAGCAGCCCCTAGCAGTGCAAGCAGCACCCCTCCAACTTAATATATTGCG
This sequence comes from Scilla litardierei, assembly GCA_030789695.1. Classification (NCBI taxonomy): domain Eukaryota; kingdom Viridiplantae; phylum Streptophyta; class Magnoliopsida; order Asparagales; family Asparagaceae; genus Scilla; species Scilla litardierei. The sequence continues at coordinate 49,145,650 of CM061141.1, forward strand.
GCTATGCTTTGAGTATTTGATTTCTCCTTAGAGCTTTGTGTTCTTCAATTGAACCTTGCAAACAAAGACAAGAGAGAGATAGTTAGTGGCCGCTCCGGAATGTAACCCAAAGAACGGTTGTAGTTTTACCGCAAGCGCACGGTATAGCGGCGAGCGGGTTATCGAACACAGGGAGGACGAATGACCGTGCTTGTTCTAATCAACCTGGCTATTTAAGAAGAGAGAAATTTTCCTTTGGCGATCCTGTCACAATCGTCAGACAAAGTACGGAAATATCAAATCAAATAAAGAACGTCTAGGGAATGGGGAATTCCCGCTACTCACCGTATCTCGTCAATGTGGTTCATCGGTATCAAAATTGCTAGAATAAGATTTTGGATGAACTAGTTGCAACTGAATGTAGAACCAAGCTCACGCTCTCGCGATGTTGCCGGTCTATAGCTATCCTAGGTTCGGGTCCAATCTCTTGCAAACCCTAGCCTAGGGAAGCTAGCATTAGGATCAACATCATCGTTCAATCGCGCACCGAGCCCAATCTCTTGCAAACTCGGCCCACGACCTAGGTTGGGATAGTTCCTACCCGTCCAATCTCTTGCAAACGGGTATCGGCACGGAATTGCAACCGGGAACCCTAGTATCGGTCCAATCTCTTGCAAACCGATACTACGGAAATTCGGTTCCAACCCAATTCGGATTTCTAGGGTTTCCTATCGAATTGGGATCCAATCTCTTGCAAATCCCAATCGGTATGAACTCCTAGCTATCCGTAGTAAATCGCTCCCAAACTAATCCCTAATAGCAATTCTAGCAAAATTTCTACCAATTCATCACAAATATGAAATTGGGCTTGTAGGGTTCATCCCCACGCCCCGAGACGTGGAGACTACTCACAATTCATAGCACAAACACAAAAATAATCAATGAAATTAACAAGAGAATTCATCACAATATCGAGATAAGCAATAAAAATAGAATTTTTAGAGAAGAGAGAGACAAACCAATTGAGTTCTTCAAATAATCCAACAAAAATCAACTTTTGTCTCCTCTCCAATCACAAGAATAAAGCTAAAAAGCTAATCTAAAAAGCTGCAAAAATCTAAGAGAAAAGCTCCTAAAACTAGGGTTAAAACAGGGGTTAAATACCCCCCAAAATCGTCCAAAAACTGTGACCAAAATACCCCTGCGCAGCCTGAAATCCGCAATTTTCGCTACAGGCAGCGCGTCGCACTCGGCCGAGTGACAAAAGTCGCTCGACCGAGTGAGAAACCCTGTAAATTTCCAGTAAGTCTTGATCTTCAGGGGTCTTCACTTCGGGGGCGGCTCGGCCGAGTGAGTTGTCGTCACTCGGCCGATGGCTTCTTGGTACTCGGGCGGTCGAGATTATCCACTCGGCCGAGTGGGTCTTCTGAAGCTCAGGCAGCCGAAAAACAGTAAGTTGGCGATTTTTGAATGGCTTCGTCTGGGCGCCACTCAGGCGGACGGGATCTCGTCACTCGGCCGATGTGGTCTCCGTCGCTCGGCCGAGTGCACATATGAATCGTGTCTGATCTGGTCGGCCGAGCGGTGTCTCACTGGTCGGCCGAGTGACTCCTTCACTCAGCCGAGTGAGACACCAAAAATGCCCAAACAGCTTGTTTTGGCCTCCTCGTCGCTCCTGCGACGTCCTTTCTTCTTCCACTCCTCTCCAACCGCAAAATACCCCTTGGGGAGGTCGTCGGTGACCCTCTGGAGTAAGCGCATCTCGAGATCACTCCAAATCGCTCCAAATCACCTGAAATGCGACAAAAACAACAAATCGTTTAAAGCATCGCAATATCGTCGATATATCGTGAAAAACATGATTTGGGCGATCTAAATAGCATGCAAACATGCGGAAAAAAAGTGTAAAAATAAGGAGTGATCAAAATCCCCCAAGCTTACATCTTACTCGTCCTCGAGGAAGATAAGTAAAAGGCGAACCCGGTGGATTCGGAAAACGAAAACGTCGAAAGATGAAAAATGAAAAGCGGAGAAGAATGAAAAACGAAATAAAAACAAAGAAGAAAGAAAGAAGCGAAGAGGTAAGCTGCTAGATCATTTTCTCAGGACGTGGGTTCCGCTTACTCATATAGCATGCACTGAATGAAAAATACATGTCAAAGAGTTTTATTTTGATATCATAGTATAATAGTACAAATAGAAATAGAAAACCCACGAACAACGATATAATCATGAAAAACGGAATAATTTTAGAATTAACATCGTCTGAATCATTTAAAGCGGTATACACATCGCAGATCACACACTTTTCAATTGAATGCTTTCTATGAGGAGTATAAGAGTATCACACAATAGAATAGAGAGAATAGAAAAGTGTGGATTTCATGATATGAATGATAGGCTTAGATTTCTGGATTTCGTAAAGCTAGAAATAATCACACCGAGTATAGAATATTACTTATCCTAGGTTGTCGTGCAACGTCAAGCAGTCACTCTCTCACACATCAATGGATTCCCTCCCCCAAGCTTATCTATAAGCATGGTGGCATAAAAAATTTTCACATCCCCATTTTTATAAAGCTCCAAAAGTAATAAAAATGAACACGAAAAGAGAGAAGAAAGAAAGAAAGTGAGATGGGATCTTTTATTGAGGATTTTTCCTCTTTTTTTTTCTTTTTTTTTGTTTTCTTTTTTTTTTGGTATAGCATATATACACAACGATCCCAACTCAAAGAGAGATAATGATATACAAGAATATTTTCTCTTTTTTTTTTGAATTCGGGAAATTTGGAGCTAGGAATTAATAGCGGGGGAAATGCCATATAATAGAATCGCTAAGGGGAGATTCACCAATGATTTTAAAAGTAGAGAAATGATGTTCAAGATTTGTGGAGAAAGAAATAAATATATCTCTCGGTTCACTCTATAAGACATGCACGACAACTTCAGCAGGGTAATCTAATATACTCAGTTTCGATCACAAAAAAGCTAACTAATCCAGATTTATCATAGCTAACATCATTCAATCATCCTGAAGTGAAATGTACAAATCATGCATATAGAAGTGATATAGGAAAAGAAATCGGTAATCCAGATATAAGCATTCAATGCGTGAATCTTGGTGTGTTTTCTGTGATAGCATACATATGAATATTCAGACTCAGCTAATAATAAGACTTCATCCATTTTCATGTGAAAAAGTGTGGGTTACTATCTCTAAATGCAAGGCAAGTCATAGCATATGATATCAGAAATAAAGTCTAAGACATGACAAATAAAGCATGCAAATAGAGTAAGCTAACTCCACGTCATCATCATCATAGAAAAGTCATCTCTAGCATGAGATGAAAAGGAAAGAAATAAAGATAAAGGGAAAATAGAACTATTTACAATGCGGCACACAGAAAAATAAGAAAAACGTGATGCATGGTAAAATAAAAGAAAAATGATGAAAATAAGTGCAAAAGCAGAAAATGGTGTGAAAAACTAAAAAATAAAGGTGGCAAATCGAAAAAGAACGTGAGAACTCACTCCCCCAAGCTAAATGGCACAGTGTCCTCAATGTGCAAAGTGTGGCACACCGAGAGACAAGTAATGGGAAGGGAAAGTGAGGATGCATACATGATGAAAAATAAGAAAATAATGAAACGGAAAATATGATGCGGACATGATGCATGCAGAAATAGGAGTGATACAGATATAAAGATGTGACACCAAAAACTCTCCCTCTCTCCCAAAAAAGATATATGAAGATATATAGAAAATGTGTATCATGGAAACAGTGAGGGGAGGGGGTGGACAAAAGTGCATCAGGACCCAGCAGAGACGGGCAGCACAACGGCAAAAAGAAGCGATGGCATCAAGAGTGCCTAAGAAGGTGGGGCTGCGCCGGCTCCGTCCTGAGGCGGAGGAGGAGGAGGTGGTGGTAGTGGCTGCTGAGTGGGGGTGGGTGTGGAAGTGGGAGCAGGCTGAGTGTGTGTGGGAGTGTGGGTGGGAACCTGCTGGGTGGGTACGGGTACACGGGGGAGACGCTCCAGGACCTGGGTAAGGCAGTAGTGAATCTGCGGGAGCAGGTCAAAGCGGCCGGCCATCGCGGAGACGGTGGAGGACAGGGTCCTAAGGTCGCCTCTGAGGCCACTCACCGCCCCCTCGAGAGCACGAATGCTCTGAAGTACGGTGTCAGGGGGAGGTGGTGCAGAGGGACGCACCGGTCGGGGCTGTGCAGGTCGGGGCTGGCGTACTCTGGTGGCGTAGGTGACGGGCTCAGCAGGCAAGGGAACGAAAGGTGCTGCGCTCGCAAATGTGGGCCTGGCCTCAGTGTGAGGCCGGAGCACCGGCTGGTGAGAAGTGGAGGCAGCAGCAGCGAAAGAAGAGTACAAAAGTGGCAGCGAGGCGGCCGGAGAGGTCGGTGGCACAGAAGTGTGGACAGACGCCACGACACTCTCGGAAAATACAGCAGCGATGGAGACAGAGGCGGAGACTACGGTCTCCGCAGGGGTGGCAAAAGAGGGCTCTCCGCACTCAACTATAGTCGGCTGGCGCTCGGGTGGGGCATAGGAAACGGGCTCGGCAGACAGAGGGCCAGTGGTGGCGGTGACAGGCTCGGAAGCAATGGAAGTGGGCTCAGCTAAGGTACTCCCGACACCGACAGCAGTGTGGACAGAGGTGTCTGGAGCATCGGAAACATCGGGGATAGGCTGAGGGGCCATGGGGTCAACAGGGGCAGCAGGCTCGGCAGGTGCAACAGGGTCTGCGGGGGCAGCGTGGGCAGCGTGGGCCTGCTCGGCCTCCTCGGCCTCGAGCACGTATGCGGCTGGGATCAGAACATCCATCGCAGGGAGCCAGTCCACCTGGGCCGGTGCAATCTGAGTCCGAGCTGGGCTCGGAAGAATCATGTAATCGGCACCGTAAGGGCCGTGCAGCCAGACCCAGTGTCGCTCACCGTGCGGACGAAGCATCTTCATCCGGGCCATAACATCAATCGACAGAGAGGTGGGGCCCGGTGCTCGTCGTAGGTCGGCAGGGAAGTCCTCTACAATCATAAGGGCAAGCAAGGTGATCAGGCCGCCGCAGCATATCGGTGAGCGAGCGCCCACCGATACAATGATGCGGTCCAAAAATCAGGCCGCGACATCAATCACGACGGCGGGGACCAGCTCATCGCTATCCCTAGATAGAGTTCTGGGCCGTGTCATCGCGTAGAGCATATAGAGCTCTGGCGTGGACATCGTGCCCGGCTCATATCTGGCCAAAAAGGTCGTCGCCATAAGGCGCTGAGCAATACGGAGGCAGGGATGGACAATGGCCGAGGCCTTGGCCCTACTAGGGTAAAAGGCAGCGTGAAGACCCATAATCCGGGCCCAAAAGGCACCGGCGTCGAAGGAAGGTGGGGGGATATGGGTGGGGGCGTAACCTCGATCGGCCCCGGGGACATCGGGCCACGAGAAAAAGGCTCTCATCATATCGAGAGTGACCTGGCACTCCCGGTCCATGAACCGAAACGAGCATCCCTCGTCGGTCCGGGCGATCGAACTAAGTACCTCAAGTGTCGGACGGATATACGTGTCCGTCGACACCTGAAAGAAATCTCGCCAGCCCACGTTGTCGTACAACGTGAGCATCCCCTCTAGTACCCACAGGCGTCCTAGGTCGGCAAGGTGTGCAAACCTGGAGGGTACGATCGAGCGCTGGGAAATACGCTCGAAAGCGACGCGATGTGCGTCGTCTCGGAACGTAATCCCAAGCGGCCCGACGAGTGGAGCCGGAGGTGGTGGCTGTGGAGCGGCAGGGAGTGGCTGTGCAGGCTGTGCGGGCTGTGCGGGCGCTGCAGGCTGTGCGGGCTGTGCGGGGCCTGTAGGCTGTGCTGGGTGGGTGGGTGGTTGACTCGGAAAACGCGCAAGTGCACGCCTTCCACTCCCAAGCGTAGGAGTGTCAATGCAATATAAAAATAACCGGTGAGTACCGGGTTGGATCACAGGGACAATTCGTTCTACGTTCACAAAATTGATCGATAATGAAAGAAAATAGTGTTTTACAACTACCTAAATTACGGTGGATGAGTGGAGGAAAAAGTGTGGTGAAAACAAAAATTAACCTAAATTGGTAGGGTTAGAGAGCCAAAGGGGATTTAGGATGGCAAGGCGGGAGAGCATGGGTTGTGGGTTCACTGGAATTGGTGTTAATTAAGCTCTAATTACCCCGTATAACACAATTGATTGTCCGGCTAAGGACACTCAATCGGAAAGTTTAGCATTCAAGAACACAATATTTGCAATATGGATGGACGGATTATCATGACACTAATCAAATTTGGAGCATGGATTCATCTCGAATTGTGCCCTCTCGGGACTTAACCAATTAAATTTGTGCCCTAATTAAACATCCAACATTAACATTCAAAATAGGGCAAGAGAAAATTAGGGCCACAATTAACACCCATCATCAATAAACAACAACCCAAGCAATCCAATACTACTCTATCATCATGAAACAAACGATGGAATTTTCATTCACAAATTCGTCCAAAATCATTACAATAAAGAGATATCAAAAATACACAAGAAAAGTGGGAAGAGATCACCAATTTCTCAAGAAATGAGGCTCCCCTCTCACTTGGGCACCTCCTCCAAGCTCCCCAAGCTCCAATGGCCTCCTCCCCTAGCCCTAGCCCTAATGGGGAAGAAGAACCCCTCTTAGAACCCTAAAATCACCCAAGAACAGTGCCAAAAACCCCGAGCTCCTCTCTTTTTCGCATCAGGTCACCAAAAATCCCCCTAACGGGCTTGCGGGTCGGGGAAATCACGCCCGACCCGCGCCCGCAAGGGAAAACGCCCGCTGGGCGCTTGAAATTTCGGGGCACGCGACTTCCGCGTGCCCCCGCTTCTCCGTGCGCGCGCTGCTTTTTTTTTTTTTTTCTTTTTTTTTTTTCGCGCCCCCGCCTGCGCTGCCGAACGGAGCGGGGCCCGCTCGAAATAATCGAGCGGGCCACCCGCTCGCGAAAGCGGGGCGAAGCCCGCTCGATCTTCGGCGGGCCGGCCAAGCTGGGCCGGCCCGCAAAGTTTTAAAAAAAATCTTTTTTTTTTGTTTTTTTATTAACCCAAGCGGTGGCCCGCTGAGCGAGCGGGTCGCCCGCAAAGAATCCGCCAGGCACGCAGCAGGCGCCACGTGGCGCCACGTGGTTGCGCCACGTGGCGCCCCAGTATAATTTCTTTTTACGGGGTTTTTAAACCCCATTTCACCTTCCAGAAATTGTAGAAAATACCTAGGATGCTCAGAAAATTCCCAAAAAATTCTGGAAAATCTCTAGGACTCCCAAGAGTACCTGAAAAATATTAGAAGGAGAAATTAGTCCATATGATGATAAAATTAATTTAATGACTATTCTAAAACACAATATTGACTTCGAATAATCTATATAAAATATTCTAATGCTCAAATAATTCTCAAAAATTGACACTATGATCAAAATAATACCAGGAGCATATAGAAAATATCATGAAGCCAATAAGGACGATAAAAACCGTATTTTGTGCCAAGAATGCGAATAAGCCCCGAAATTAATATGAAATGAAAATATACCCAAAAAGAGCACAATTAAGCCTAATCTTTGGCACAAAATGGGGGTAATTAGGGTGGAAAATATGCAATTTATATCCCGAATCACACCCCCCAACTAGCTTTTTGCTAGTCCCTAGCAAAATATGCGATAAATTCGGATAAAATTGAAAAACATGCACCAAAATCACAATATCTTCATGGCACACCCCAAAATGATGTTTCCAATTGATTTCAAAGCCAATATACCAAATATATGAAAGTAGATAATAAATGAAACTCTCATCAATCCAATTCAAAGAAAAGTAAGGAAATAAGCCACGTATCACACGTATCGGGATATCACGATGTCAAAATTTCCAATTTTCATGAAAGTGGCCAAAACAAAAGAATATTTCTTCTAAGAGGTGTGAGATGAGATTGCATCACTCATGTTGCTTATTCTTTCATTTTTCATTCATTTTCTTTTCTTTTCTACTTTTTTTTTCTCTTTTTTTTTGTTTTTGATGTTTATGTTTTGCATTCACGCGATAACGCCATAAATGCAAACACCGACACATTTGCATACACGCGATGACGCTATATATGCAAATGGATGGAATGATCTCCTAAATCTCATCTTTGGCGTCCTCCCCAATGTTTCGTGGGGCACCGGCTACTCGATTTGATTAGAAAAACCATTCACTTATACTACTCTATTTCTCATTCCAACACAAATTAGCAACTCATCCACCCACTCCTAAGAGGAAAACAAAGCAAACACAATTTGGCCACTCCCAATCCAATTAAAAACTACACCATTCATCCCAAACATGAAATCGCTTACACCAAACTTTTCCCAAATTGTTTCAAAAAGATATCACGACGTCTAAAATAGTTTCATACATGGCATATTAGCAATTGAATCCAAATTGGAAAAGAAATGAAAATGTGCCAATCAAACATCGAGAAATCGATACCAAATTGATAATCCGAAAAATTTGCATGGCATTAAGCAAGTAGGGACTAAACAAAGCTAATGGCGTAGGAACGAGGAAGCCAAAATATGATATGCAATGAATTCATGGAATGAGGTGAAACATAGAGGAATCTCAAAAAAAAAATTTAGGTCAAAATCCTAACTATCCTAAAGATTCTAACACTCTCCCCCCAACTTAAAATAAGCATTGTCCTCAATGATGGAAGAGTACTAGATCTTGGCAAAAGATCCTTAAAAAGAAAAGAAATGCATACGAAAGCAAAATGCAAAAGCAAACTAACTTTTAATTTTTATTTATTTACACTACATGGAAAGAACACACCGTGGCAAATGGCGGATCTCGAATGTATAACGGTGGTGGTAGCTGCTCGATCATATCCTTTTGCTCCTCCGCCAGCTGCTTTGGAGCTAGGCCACCACCGGCCTCCTTGGATTCCAGCAATGCAACTCCAAGCATCTCCTTTGGATAATATGGATCACGTGGGGGACGAGCTGCATCAATCCAAGTCATGTCCTCATGCCCTGCAAAAGCATTCCAAAACGGGTCGTCAAAACAAATAAAAGAATTTAAATGCAATGGACGACAATCTGAAACAAATGTATATGGAAGTGAAAATTTGGTTTCAGAAATGCAAGGCATGAGATGGTGGAAACTTCCCTGAATAACGGTGCTATGTGTGGCATGATACACTGCCTCAGGAGGAGTGGGAAGCGGCTGCAGAAGAGAATCTGGAGGAGACGACGGCTCAGGCTCAACGTAACCCATCTCGCAATCCCCGTCGCTATCATCCTCCTCGACATCCATATCAACATCAACGATCTCTACGGCACTCCCAACATCTGATAACTGCTCCTCACAAACCTCCTCGATGACTGGCAAGTGCGCATCCTGAGGCGAGGGAAGTGACATCAGTGATAGGACTGGAGGTAGACACGTCTCGGGCAAATCCAAGCACGCATCATCCTCGCCATCCCAGAAATAGCTCATCCCAGTCGTCCTCCCAAAATACTCAATCGCCTCGACCTGTGAAGCTAACTCAGAAGTGGATTGTGGCTCATGCCCCATGGTGTCCTCAATCTGCTTTCGGCCATCATGCACATCCGCTTCATCATCAACCTCAAAATGAAAATGCATCGTGTCACCGTCGTGGTCGACACGCACTCCATCATCTGTCTCCTCCGACTCCTCAAAATATAATCTGTCAATATCATCTACCTGGCTCTCATGCAACCCATCCTCCTGCTCTGCACTGTATCCCATGGGGTCGCAAGAAAAAGAGCCCAAAGGTGGCTCCTCAAGCTGACACTGGGCCTGCAGCTCTGCATCCTGAAATGGAAACTGGGACTGGCCATCATCCTCATATCCAAGTGACGGATCTCCAGATGGCTCAGTCTGCTCCCACTCTGCAAGGTCCCTCAGGTACAACCAAGAATCCTCGGTCGAATAATCAAAGAATGTCCCACCGCAGCTCATCTGCACCAAATCTCGCCCAGATGGCGATAATCCTGTGTAGAAGATCTGCAGAAGATGATCCTCGTGAAAGCTCTGGTGTGGGCATGCAAGCACCAAATCAGTGAACCTCTGCCAAGCCTGATGGTAGGCCTCCCACTCAGCCTGGATAAAGCTCGCTACATGCTCCATGGCCTGCCGCCCATGTACCTGCTCCAAAAAGATAGGCAAAAACACTCGGAGAAATTCAGCCTGAAATGACAACCAAGTAAAATGTGAGTCCAGAGACAATGAATCAAACCAAAGTCTAGCATCATCCTGTAAAGAATCGGGAAAGAATCTAAAATATATGCAATCATCATCGATATTCCCACCAAGACATGAATGCATCCAATCTTCAAAATTTTTAATATGTAAGTGAGGGTTCTCCCACTCCGTGCCATGGAAATATGGCGGAAGTGGGATATCCTCCAAATCAAAGTTCGAAAAATCCGAAGAAGATGCCATGGTTTAAAAAAAATTCTCAAAAAAATGAGAATAAATAAGCAAAAGACTCAAAAAGTGGAAAATAAACAAATAAAAAGACACACACTAAGAGATAGAAGTATCACACTAAAGCTTTCAAAATCAATCAACAAATGCTAATAACAGAAACCGTTGTCCCCGGCAACGGCTCCAATTGGTTGACTCGGAAAACGCGCAAGTGCACGCCTTCCACTCCCAAGCGTAGGAGTGTCAATGCAATATAAAAATAACCGGTGAGTACCGGGTCGGATCACAGGGACAATTCGTTCTACGTTCACAAAATTGATCGATAATGAAAGAAAATAGTGTTTTACAACTACCTAAATTACGGTGGATGAGTGGAGGAAAAAGTGTGGTGAAAACAAAAATTAACCTAAATTGGTAGGGTTAGAGAGCCAAAGGGGATTTAGGATGGCAAGGCGGGAGAGCATGGGTTGTGGGTTCACTGGAATTGGTGTTAATTAAGCTCTAATTACCCCGTATAACACAATTGATTGTCCGGCTAAGGACACTCAATCGGAAAGTTTAGCATTCAAGAACACAATATTTGCAATATGGATGGACGGATTATCATGACACTAATCAAATTTGGAGCATGGATTCATCTCGAATTGTGCCCTCTCGGGACTTAACCAATTAAATTTGTGCCCTAATTAAACATCCAACATTAACATTCAAAATAGGGCAAGAGAAAATTAGGGCCACAATTAACACCCATCATCAATAAACAACAACCCAAGCAATCCAATACTACTCTATCATCATGAAACAAACGATGGAATTTTCATTCACAAATTCGTCCAAAATCATTACAATAAAGAGATATCAAAAATACACAAGAAAAGTGGGAAGAGATCACCAATTTCTCAAGAAATGAGGCTCCCCTCTCACTTGGGCACCTCCTCCAAGCTCCCCAAGCTCCAATGGCCTCCTCCCCTAGCCCTAGCCCTAATGGGGAAGAAGAACCCCTCTTAGAACCCTAAAATCACCCAAGAACAGTGCCAAAAACCCCGAGCTCCTCTCTTTTTCGCATCAGGTCACCAAAAATCCCCCTAACGGGCTTGCGGGTCGGGGAAATCACGCCCGACCCGCGCCCGCAAGGGAAAACGCCCGCTGGGCGCTTGAAATTTCGGGGCACGCGACTTCCGCGTGCCCCCGCTTCTCCGTGCGCGCGCTGCTTTTTTTTTTTTTTTTTTTTCGCGCCCGCCTGCGCTGCCGAACGGAGCGGGGCCCGCTCGAAATAATCGAGCGGGCCACCCGCTCGCGAAAGCGGGGCGAAGCCCGCTTGATCTTCGGCGGGCCGGCCAAGCTGGGCCGGCCCGCAAAGTTTTAAAAAAAATCTTTTTTTTTTGTTTTTTTATTAACCCAAGCGGCGGCCCGCTGAGCGAGCGGGCCGCCCGCAAAGAATCCGCCAGGCACGCAGCAGACGCCACGTGGCGCCACGTGGTTGCGCCACGTGGCGCCCCAGTATAATTTCTTTTTACGGGGTTTTTAAACCCCATTTCACCTTCCAGAAATTGTAGAAAATACCTAGGATGCTCAGAAAATTCCCAAAAAATTCTGGAAAATCTCTAGGACTCCCAAGAGTACCTGAAAAATATTAGAAGGAGAAATTAGTCCATATGATGATAAAATTAATTTAATGACTATTCTAAAACACAATATTGACTTCGAATAATCTATATAAAATATTCTAATGCTCAAATAATTCTCAAAAATTGACACTATGATCAAAATAATACCAGGAGCATATAGAAAATATCATGAAGCCAATAAGGACGATAAAAACCGTATTTTGTGCCAAGAATGCGAATAAGCCCCGAAATTAATATGAAATGAAAATATACCCAAAAAGAGCACAATTAAGCCTAATCTTTGGCACAAAATGGGGGTAATTAGGGTGGAAAATATGCAATTTATATCCCGAATCAGTGGGGTGTGGTGGAGAAGGCGGAGGAGAGTCCTCAAACTCGTGGGAGGGGCCGGCATCATCCGACCGCTTCCGCTTGGCGGAAGCTCTCTTCGACCGCGGCCGTGTCCGGGGTGGCATATGGGCCCCGAGCGCACGCCGAAAAACGTAAAAAGTGCGGCGTGCGTAAAATAAAGGAAAGAGTGTACCACGACACGCCGCGAGTGCAAAGCAATGGAAGCGTGCGAAGACGACGCCTCCACGCAGCCCAAATCAGTCCCGAGAAGCTCCCCTGGGCTCCCCTAAGCTCCCAGAAACAACCTGCGCATGAAATGGAGATATCAGCGAGTAATATTCAAAACGTATGGAGCATTAGGGGTATAATAGATAGATATAGAAATCGATTTGGGTTTGGGGTTCGTTTAACGCATGGATCCTCGAAAAATACACAAAAAGAGGTGAAATAGGCTAAATAGGCGATACCGGAGGCCGAGTGGGTTCGTTTAAAATGTTTGGGAAATTTTCCCCCGCTAATGACAAGGCCGAGTGGCCTTGCCAACCTCGGCCGAGTGGAGTAAGTCCATTCGACCGAGTGGCGCAAGCTACTCGGCAAGACTCGCCCTAGGAGTGTATCAGTTCTACTCGGCCGAGTGAATTTCTATACTCGGCCGAGTGGCAATTGTACTGAAATCGGAAAAATAAACAGAGAGTTGGGTACAGCAGACTTCCCTCGTTCGTGAGCGGCTCGGCCGGACGAACTTGTGTACTCGGCCGAGTGACTAGTATACTCGGCCGAGTGAGCTTTGTGTTCTGCTGTTTGTCTTCGTTTTGGCTCTAAACTCCGTCTTTCTTCCTCCAGTCGATTTCATCTTCCTCCTAAGCATCGAGCGCCTTCCTGGGGCGCTCCTTATCACCTCGTTCATCCTCCTCATGATGGATTTACCTATCTCCTCTCCTGTCAAGAAAAATAGGACCCGTTATCACAAGATTTTTGGGCGAACGACTCAAAACACTAAAAATTTCTAAAACAAAAATAAAGGAAAAGTAAAAATAAAGAAATAACCATCGGGTTGCCTCCCGACAAGCGCTCGTTTAAGGTCGTGAGCTCGACCCCCTATGATTTTCAATTAATGCGGGATGTTTGGTGCATATGAGATGCACCCATCAAACTTTCCAGGGAGAACGCTTGGATTCGGAAGTTGCGGCGGCGTGTTCTCCCTCGGTGGTCTCTTGTCTCTAATCATGTGGGGAGGTGGCTCCCCCAAGCTAGCATTTGCTCCGGTCCTCGGCTTCACCGGTGACGCCGATTTCCGTATCGGCGGAGCTTTCTTCGGAGACTTCAATTTCGAGAGCTTGCAGAGCTCTCGAATCCTTGCGACATCAGCGTCGCCTTCATCATTTTCAGCGGAGAGGTCGGGGGAATCATCTATCTTCTCATCTCGGCCTAAATCCGGGCCTTCCTCGAAATCCTCATCGAATAGAGCGCCGATTGAGTGGGGGATCGCCTCTTCAATTACCTCATCAAGGAGGTCCATGTAGTCAAGCTCCTCGTGGTAAGGCATGTGTTTCATAGCCTTAGGAATGTGAAGCTCCACCTCGATGTTGCCGACGTTCAAAGTTAGGGTACCTTCTCGCACGTCGACAATCACTCCGGCGGTGGCGATGAACGGGCGTCCAAGTATCAATGACGTATCTCCCTCCTCCTTAACGTCCATGATCACGAAGTCACATGGCAAGCATATTCCCCCCGGGACTTGTAGCGGGATGTCTTCGGCGATCCCTACCGGCCTTGTTATTCGCCCGTCGGCCAATTGTATCCGTATGTCGGTAAGTTTCAACTTCGTCCCGGTGTTTAGCCTTAGGAACATGGAGAGAGGCATGAGGCTTACACTAGCCCCTAAATCCACCAACGCCTTTTGTAGAGGGACGCCGCCCAAGGTGCAAGGAATTCGAAAACTCCCCGGATCTTTGAATTTGGACGGCTCCTTCTCTCTCTTGGTGAACCAAGAGCCCTCCTCGGCTAGCATGATCTTTTCCTTCCTCTTTCTCCCCGAAATCAAATCCTTTAAAAATTTAGCATATGTGGGGATTTCCACGATGGCGTCGAGGAAGGGAATGTTGAGGCTAACTCCTCTCAGATACTCGAGAAACTTCGCTAGCCTTTTCTCCATTTTCGCTCTAGCAAGCCTTTGGGGGAATGGGACCGGTGGCATGAAGCGCCTCTCCTCAATCAATTGCTCCGCTCTAGATTTCTCCTTCTCTTGCGGCTCTTTCTCCTTCTCAACTTCAACTACCGGTTCAATTGGCTCCAAACTTTCCTCCACGGGCTCCTTGGTAGGAATCATGGCGGGGGTGGTGTCCTTCCCGCCTCTAGTAGTGACGGCAACTACGGCATTGATGTGGCCGGTGTTGCCCCGTGGGTTTTGCTCGGGTTGCGCCGGTAAATGTTGAGTGTTCCGATTGAGCAACGCCAATTGTTCCGATATTTGGGCCACAACGGTTGTGAGGGAGTCTTGGCCCGCCTTCAAGGTAGCATTGACCTTCTTTTGCTCGACCATAAACGCCTCCACTCTAGCTTCAAAGTCAGATTGTTGTTGAGCTTGTGGAGGGTTTTGATTTTGATTTCTCCACCCTTGATTGTATCCGGGCGGCCTATAAGGTGGAACTTGTTGCTTTGGTTGGAAATTTTGTTGTGGAGGCCCCCTCGGCGGATAGTGTTGTTGTTGGGGTGGTGGTGGTCGAGCTTATTGAGGTGGTTGTTGGGGCGGGTTCAAAGCTCCTTCATTGTTGGCGTAAGAGAAACCGGGATGATATCTTGTGGCTGGATTGGCCCAATACCCTTGGTTCCCCGCAACATATTGTACTTGCTCCAAGGATCCTTCTCCTTGCTCTCCTCCTGAGTACATGGCTTGAGATTGGTCTTGCCAATCACACATTTGGTTCGATGGCGCGGAGGTGGAAGGGGTTCCTTGGGGCTTCGTGATAAACTTCTCCAGTCTCTCCACTACCTTGTGGAGAGAATCAAACTTGCTTGTAAGCTCCGCTACGGCCTTCGCCTCATAGATACTAGTTGGCTTCAAGGAGGACGTAGAGTGTCCTCGCTCATCGCCCCATTGTTGATTGTTTGAGGCCATCTCCTCAATTAGGGCCGTAGCTTCTTCGGGAGTCTTTGATAAGATAGCACCATTCGCCGCGGCATCAATAATTTGTTTGGTCCCCGGTTGGAGACCGTTGTAGAAGCTATGAACTAGCTCCCAATCTTTAATGCTATGGTGCGGGCATTGATGCTGCAGATCTTTAAAACGCTCCCAAGCCTCATAGAGCGTCTCTTGGGGTCCTTGCTTGAAGGACATAAGAGCGCTCCGAATCTTCACCGTCTTGGAGGGCGGATAGAACGTATCAATGAATGCACTCGCCAACTCGTCCCAAGTGGTAAAGACTCCATCAGCTTGCGTCCTCAACCAATAGAGTGCCTTGTCTTTTAGCGTGAAGGGGAAGAGGCGCAGTCTGATGGCATCAATGGAGACCCCCGGCATCTGAAATGTGGCGCACTTCGACAAGAATAATTGGATGTGGTAGTGGGGATTTTCATGGGCATTCCCATGAAATGGATCCTGCTGCATCAGAACCACTAGTCCAGTCTTCAGCTCAAAGTTCTTGTCAGTCGCCAACTCCGGCATGGCAATGGATGAGGTCGTAGAAGAGGTCTTAGGCCGAAGCCTATCTCGAATAGAAATTATCCTCGCCATTCTTGCCGCTAATTGGTCCGTAGTTTTCGGGTTGGTCATAAACCTCCCTTCCCGATCTTGTCTCCTCTCCGCTCTAATTCTCCGCGCGATACGTTCGATCTCGGGATCAAATAATATAGCTTCAGGGTCCGCCGTAGATCTCATGTACATGCAATGAGAAAACAGAGTTTCAAAGAAATGATTAGTACCGTGGAAGGGTTAGGTAAAAATAAAGAAATAAAATAATAATAATAATAATAAAGGAAATAGCTAGGGTGGTAAGATCAAACGCAATCGCCTCCCCGGCAACGGCGCCAAAAACTTGATCGCTCCGGAATGTAACCCAAAGAACGGTTGTAGTTTTACCGCAAGCGCACGGTATAGCGGCGAGCGGGTTATCGAACACAGGGAGGACGAATGACCGTGCTTGTTCTAATCAACCTGGCTATTTAAGAAGAGAGAAATTTTCCTTTGGCGATCCTGTCACAATCGTCAGACAAAGTACGGAAATATCAAATCAAATAAAGAACGTCTAGGGAATGGGGAATTCCTGCTACTCACCGTATCTCGTCAATGTGGTTCATTGGTATCAAAATTGCTAGAATAAGATTTTGGATGAACTAGTTGCAACTGAATGTAGAACCAAGCTCACGCTCTCGTGCTGTTGCCGGTCTATAGCTATCCTAGGTTCGGGTCCAATCTCTTGCAAACCCTAGCCTAGGGAAGCTAGCATTAGGATCAACATCATCGTTCAATCGCGCACCGAGCCCAATCTCTTGCAAACTCGGCCCACGACCTAGGTTGGGATAGTTCCTACCCGTCCAATCTCTTGCAAACGGGTATCGGCACAGAATTGCAACCGGGAACCCTAGTATCGGTCCAATCTCTTGCAAACCGATACTACGGAAATTCGGTTCCAACCCAACTCGGATTTCTAGGGTTTCCTATCGAATTGGGATCCAATCTCTTGCAAATCCCAATCGGTATGAACTCCTAGCTATCCGTAGTAAATCGCTCCCAAACTAATCCCTAATAGCAATTCTAGCAAAATTTCTACCAATTCATCACAAATATGAAATTGGGCTTGTAGGGTTCATCCCCACGCCCCGAGACGTGGAGACTACTCACAATTCATAGCACAAACACAAAAATAATCAATGAAATTAACAAGAGAATTCATCACAATATCGAGATAAGCAATAAAAATAGAATTTTTAGAGAAGAGAGAGACAAACCAATTGAGTTCTTCAAATAATCCAACAAAAATCAACTTTTGTCTCCTCTCCAATCACAAGAATAAAGCTAAAAAGCTAATCTAAAAAGCTGCAAAAATCTAAGAGAAAAGCTCCTAAAACTAGGGTAAAAACAGGGGTTAAATACCCCCCAAAATCGTCCAAAAACTGTGACCAAAATACCCCTGCGCAGCCTGAAATCCGCAATTTTCGCTACAGGCAGCGCGTCGCACTCGGCCGAGTGACAAAAGTCGCTCGACCGAGTGAGAAACCCTGT
This sequence comes from Scilla litardierei, assembly GCA_030789695.1. NCBI lineage: Eukaryota > Viridiplantae > Streptophyta > Magnoliopsida > Asparagales > Asparagaceae > Scilla > Scilla litardierei. Next base: position 49,163,283 of record CM061141.1, read on the forward strand.
AAATTTCCAGTAAGTCTTGATCTTCAGGGGTCTTCACTTCGGGGGCGGCTCGGCCGAGTGAGTTGTCGTCACTCGGCCGATGTCTTCTTGGTACTCGGGCGGTCGAGATTATCCACTCGGCCGAGTGGGTCTTCTGAAGCTCAGGCAGCCGAAAAACAGTAAGTTGGCGCTTTTTGAATGGCTTCGTCTGGGCGCCACTCGGGCGGACGGGATCTCGTCACTCGACCGATGTGGTCTCCGTCGCTCGGCCGAGTGCACATATGAATCGTGTCTGATCTGGTCGGCCGAGCGGTGTCTCGCTGGTCGGCCGAGTGACTCCTTCACTCGGCCGAGTGAGACACCAAAAATGCCCAAACAGCTTGTTTTGGCCTCCTCGTTGCTCCTGCGACGTCCTTTCTTCTTCCGCTCCTCTCCAACAGCAAAATACCCCTTGGGGAGGTCGTCGGTGACCCTCCGGAGTAAGCGCATCTCGAGATCACTCCAAATCGCTCCAAATCACCTGAAATGCGACAAAAACAACAAATCGTGAAAAGCATCGCAATATCGTCGATATATCGTGAAAAACATGATTTGGGCGATCCAAATGGCATGCAAACATGCGGGAAAAAAGTGTAAAATAAGGAGTGATCAGTTAGCTTAATCTTTAATTAACAAACACAAAGTTGTGAAGGCAATAGTAGAGTAAAAAGTTGCGGCCTTCCCTTGATGATAGCTTGCTTGAAGATGCTACTTGACTCTTGGAGAGGAGGAGTTTTGGCCTTGTGAGACTTGCGATAATGGCTCAAACCATAGAAGATATTTTGGCAATGGTGAGGGGGTTTGAGCATGGGAGATCTATGGAATGGCCGCAACTTCTCCTTGTTGTGTGCGTCTTTTTGTTACCCTTGAAGATGATTGTTTATATAGGGTTTTGCAAAGGTTTTCTTTGGGATGTTGGCCGCAACTTCTAGGGTTTTGGAGTTTCGATGTGGGGCTTGATGTTGCGACAATAGGGGTGCTAGGAGGTTAGGGTTTTAACATATGATGCTTGGAGTTTTAGGTTGGCTGCAAATTTCCTCTCCCTTGGTATGGCCGTGAGTTTTTGGGCTAGGGTTTGATGTTGGCCGCACTACCTTGCCTCTCTTGGTTGCTTGGTTTATATAAGAAAGGGTATGGAGGATTTGTGGCTAAGGAGAAATCCTAGTGGAGATAGGAGTAGGAGATTTGGAGGGATTCTATTTGATCTCATTGTAATACTAATTGGATTAGGATTTGGATTCTAATAGGATATCAGATTTGATAGGATCTTTAATTGATTTGAATCAATCAAAGGAGATTTGAAAAAGATACTCCATATCTCTCCATATTGGAATATGATTAGAATGGCAATGGGATTTGAATCAATCTTAAATTGATTTGAATAAGATCCTCTCCAATTTGACTTGGTCCAATATTGGTAGCTATAGTCACCATCTCTTTGACCAAGTCCAAGTTGCTATATGAATAGCAATTTCCCCATCTTCCAATTTGTTATATGAATAGTAATTTCTCCACCGCGTTGACTAAGTCATCAAATGTTGATTTACTACTTTTCCATTCCTGAAACACACTTAGTACACACGTTAAATAGTTCGTACACGTTTGTTATCATCAAACTAGAGCTCATGGATCGTTGCTTCCAACAATCTCCCCCTTTTGATGATGACAAACGAATAAAAGATTTGAGAAATGAGAAATGTGTGTGTGAAGTGTGATGAAGGATGTAATGCATATGATGTATACAATGAGATGTTCAAGCATTACTAACATGCACAACAATATAGTAATAGTGATAAGCATGCTCCCCCTATGTTCAAGCTCCTCCTTGAACATGTATTTCTAGTGCTCCCCCTTCAACAAATAATACCAAATGTAGTGCCACTCAACAAATAATACCAAATCTTTTTTCAACTTTTCTCCCCCTTTCTTATCATCAAAAGCGTATTAATGAAGTCAATCAAATATCACATGCAAAAATACAGTATTATAAATTACAACTGGCACTTGCATGTCATTTCTCTTAGAGTAAACAATTCAAGTTCAATGAAAATTACAATTTATACTTCAACACCTTTGTGTAAGTGTGATAATTAAAACATTGAAGTACAAAGGGAGATTCAATCAAGAACATCATCCAAAACCAATCCATATTTTCCATTTAACATGAATATCACCTAGGATTGATTTTTTCCACATCATTAAAAATGAGTTCAAGGTACCAAACCTCAAAACATATCTTATAAGGACTCTTAGATGTGTGGTTGGCATTGCTTGACGAGTAAAATACACTAACGCCAAAGATTACCCATAAAGCATATGTTGGATACTCGTGGGTAGTGTACTTGCCATGAATTGTATCCATTTTTCATACGGAGCTATATTCATGTATAAGTTTTTTTCATTTCTTTTTGTGCTCAATTTTTATTCATGGCAATATACATTATACCCCTTAGATTATTCAGTTATTATCAACCTATATTCACTTTCCAATCTTCATAAAACAAATCTCCAAATGTACAACAAGTTTAATATTCGTGGAAGTGAGTATGTAGGTGTAGAAATCAAATCATTCATTTCATGAAACATGTCATGGCTACTAAATAGAGTTTAACATGCGCATGTAGTTATAACGATAATACAATGATTTCTGCAAGGATATGAATGAACATTCAATAATACCACTTATAAAGATTCATAAGGAGTATTCATTAAGCACCATTTTTTTATTTTTGGTTTTTCATTTTGTTTCATAATAGACTGAAGCAAACTAGAATCAAGCAAACAAGCACACAAATAAAAAATAGTTCAAGCATGCAAAAACAAAACATAAAGATGCTATGAAGGTATGCATTAAGTGCAAAGAGGAAAGAAATATACCTTCGCGTCATCATTTGACTAAGGAGCTAAAACGGGACTTTCAATTCATTACTCCTCGCCAAATCTCCATCTCACCTACATGAAAGGTGTCGTGTGTGACCTTGGAATCCAACAAGGTCCACCAGTGTTAGTCATCAAAGTTTTAGGAACGCATACTTGTTTGAACTTTATGTTTGTGTTTATAAACTTATAATAATAGGATGTGTGACGAACATTATCACAAGCAAAGAACTTTGCATGCATATTTTTGACAATTAAAGGCACATTGTGAATTTTCTTAAATTTAGGATTTTCAACATTTTTTAAACCAAATCCAAGTCCACGTCTATTATTTCCATATAATTGATTTCCAAGAATGATATCTAAATATTGTTTTCCTATGGAAAATTTCTTAATGGACAATTCAAGACTAGAGACTTTGGATTTCAACAATGCATTCTCATTCACAAGCAAAGTACATTTACTTATAAAAGCTTTCTTGTTTTCCTCTTCCTTCTTTTTAAATTCATCCATTTTTATTTTAAGCTCGTTATTTAACATGCACAATTTTTCATTAAGCTCATTAATTATATAATCCTTTTCAGTTTCAAGCTTAATTAAGTCTTGCTTAAGCATGCTAGTATTATTCAATAAGAAAGGACAAGAACCACAATCAGCTTTTTCAGATGAGCTTGATTTTTCTCTTTTTCGCATAGCAATGGTAGATTTGCATTCTTCAAGTTCTTCTTTTGAGTTTTTAGATTCTTCAATCATATCACAGTTTTCTTTTTGCAATTCAAAACATGAATTTCTATAGCATTCAACAGAATTATCTAGCTCATCAATTTCTTCTTGCATTTTCTTAAAGAGCTCCACTTTAGTATAAGATATTACCTCATCATTCTTTGCCATTAAGCAGAGTGAGGAGTGTGCTTCATTCTCCTCGAGCTCATCTCCACTATCCACGTCTCATGTTAGCACAACGGCTTTTCCTTTCTCTTTTGCAACCTGAGCCGTCTCTTGTGGGCAATTCCTCGCATAATGTCCCTTTCTCCTGCATTTAAAACATTCAACTTTATCATTAGTATTATTCTGTTCAGAAGTATTTCTAGCAGGATTATATTTATTTGAACGATTAAACCTTTGTGACATCTCAGCTCTTCCTTGCTTTGTCTAGATGTATCTGCTGAATCCTCTTACCATAAGAGCTTGCTCGTCGTCATCGTCATCATCCTCGCTCGCTTGAAGAGCTAGTGGTTTTGGAGCTTTTTCCTTCGCCTAAGGTTTCTCTTTCCTCTATATTCAGTAACCCAAGCTCGTGGGACATTAGGTTGCCTATCAAGGCATCCACCCACATCTGTGATAGATCTTTCGCTTCTTGGATGGCGGTGACTTTAGGCCTGAAAGAGCTTGGCAGCACTCTTAATAATTTCCTCACCTATTCAAGGCTAGAATATGGCTTACCGAGCGAGCTAGACCTGTAGAGGATGTTGGTGAACCTCGCAAACGTCTCTGATATGGACTCTGATGGTAGCATGCGAAATCTCTCGTACTCTGTGCTCAGAAGTGCAAGTCTAGACTCCTTTACCTATGGCGTTCCCTCGTGCGTCACCTCCAATGTATGCCATATTTCCTGTGCAGTTAGACAATGTGAGATACGTTTGAATTCAGATTTATCTAATGAACAAATATGTGCATTCATTGCTTTAGCATTAAGAGCATAAAGTCTCCAATCATTGTCATCCCATTTATCATCAGGTTTAAGCATATCAACATCTCCAACTTTAATGACAGTTGGCTTATAGCCTTTTTCAACAATTTGCCAAGCTTTATAATCCACAGATATAAGGTAGATTCTCATTCTATTTTTTTCAATATGCATAATCTACACCCTTAAATCTAGGGGGACGAGATATGAACTGACCCTTAGCAAAAGCACTATCAATGGGGTTCATGGTTAATCTTAGGCTAGATCCTAATAAACTGGCTCTGATACCACTTGTTAGATCTGGATCAAAGCCTAGAGGGGGTGAATAGGCTTATAAAAATTCTCGTCCAACCCACGAGAAATCACACGCAGTTTATAATCACAGACGGTGCAAAGAGTATGCAATCACAGAGTACAAACAGATATACCATGTGTCGGTCGTCCCACGATCTACTCCAGCCTCCAAGCAAATACTTGCATTAATATGTTCCTTTTGTACAACTACAATGAGTCCTTTACTCCCTGCCCCCCACCTAGAACGTACCACGCTCCCCGAGTGTAGAACACTATCAACCTAGTAAATGCTCTATCTTGACAATTCCCACTTGTCAAGACCCTCTTATCTAGTCCCAGACTAAACAAGTCCCCAAAAGAACACAAAAGTGGTAAAGTTTCCCCTAGAGACATAGTTACTACTACACACAAATAATAGTAAAAGAGTTTAGAGAATCTCAGTGTGTAGGCGTAGTCATCTCTCTCAATCAGTACGGGCCAGCTCTCATCTGGCAAGATGTAGATGTAGATGTCTCGTGTGCAACTCAAGTTGCCGCTCTTGCTTGGCTCCCCTTTCAATATTGCGGCCTTGTCTTGATGGTGTAGCAGCAGTGTGTGGCCTGAACCCAGCAGTACGTGGACAGAACCCTGCAGTGCGTGGACAGAACACTGCAGTGCGAGCAGCACCCCTCAGCTGTGCGGCAGCAGCCCCTAGCAGTGCAAGCAGCACCCCTCCAACTTGATATATTGTGGCTATGCTTTGAGTATTTGATTTCTCCTTAGAGCTTTGTGTTCTTCAATTGAACCTTGCAAACAAAGACAAGAGAGAGATAGTTAGCTTAATCTTTAATTAACAAACACAAAGTTGTGAAGGCAATAGTAGAGTAAAAAGTTGCGGCCTTTCCTTATGATATCTTGCTTGAAAATGCTACTTGGCTCTTGGAGAGGATGAATTTTGGCTTTGTGAGAACTTGCGGCAATGGCTCAAACCATAGAAGATATTTCGGCAATGGTGTGGGGGTTTGAGCATGGGAGATCAATGGAATGGCCGCAACTTCTCCTTGTTGTGTGTCTCTCTTTGTTCCCCTTGAAGATGATTGTTTATATAGGGTTTTTAAAGGGTTTTCTTTGGGATGTTGGCCGCAACTTCTAGGGTTTTGGAGTTTTGATGTTGGGCTTGTATGTTGCGACAATAGGGGTGCTAGGAGGTTAGGGTTTTAACATAGGATGCTAGGAGTTTTAGGTTGGCTGCAAATTTCCCCTCCCTCGGTGTGGCCGTGAGTTTGGGCTAGGGTTTGATGTTGGACGCACCATCTTGCCTCTCTTGGTTGCTTGGTTTATATAGGAAAGGGTATGAAGGATTTGTGGCTAAGGAGAAATCCTAGTGGAGATAGGAGTAGGAGATTTGGAGGGATTCTATTTGATCTCATTGCAATACTAATTGGATTAGGATTTGGATTCTAATAATATATGAGATTTGATAGGATCTTTAATTGATTTGAATCAATCAAATGAGATTTGAAAAAGATACTCCATATCTCTTCATATTGGAATAGGATTAGAATGGTAATGGGGATTTGAATCAATCTTAAATTGATTTGAATACGATCCTCTCTAATTTGACTTGGTCCAATATTGATAGTTATAGTCAACATCTCTTTGATCAAGTCCAAGTTGCTATATGAATATCAATTTTCCCATCTTCCAATTTGCTATATGAATAGCAATTTCTCCACCGCTTGACTAAGTCATCAAATGTAGATTTACTACTTTGTCATTCCTGAAACGCACTTAGCACACACGTTAAGTAGTTCGTGCACATTTGTTATCATCAACCTAGAGATTCTGGATCGTTGCTTCCAACCCAAGACAACCTGACTCATGTGTTGGAGGACCAAGACAATCGCGTCGATCTCCAGCCCAAGAAGACCAGCCTTTTTCCCATTCTCCTCTAACATGTTGCTAAGCATCCCTATCACGAGAAGTTCAGCATCATTCATGATCTTGTATCTAGGCAACGCCTCCCAGTACGATGCCTCGCTCTCAGACCATGGGCACTGGCTAGGAGGCTCCTACTTATCCCATATCAGGAGGTGATGGACCTGACGTCTACACCAGAGACATTGCCCTGACCTTCTTCTGTGGAAACTCGGGGGCTGTGCCCTCGTCTATCTTTTCTGTCCACTTCCTCCTCCTCATGCGCTCGACCAAGGCACGTCTGTGAAAATTGATCTCATTATCTGGGTTGACTTGGACCACCAGAGTTTGGGCAGCCACCATCGAATGATACAGCTCAGCCAGAAGGACATGTTAGTGAGGAGCAGATTGTAAAGCCCAAGCACTACAGTAATGGGCATACAGTCTCCCTGCTACAGATGCAACCATATCGAATCTCCTAGGCTTGGACTCCACCCCCATTCTCTCTCATCGCCTCAAGGGGATGGCTACTACCTCTGCCGATAAAAGCTTCCAAAGGTAGTGACAGATGACGCTCAGACATGATCTTCAGTGGAAAAGCCACAACAAAATTCAGAATGCAAAAATGAAGAAGAAAGAAGGCAAGGGAGTAAGCACAAGAATGAACAACCATTAAATTCCTTTGCTCTAAAACTTACCCCAGGTGAGATCTGGTACGAGACATTCAAATCCCCACGTATGATCAACTTCCACAATTTGCGGCACCATCAAATCAAACTCCACCACATTCGAATCCCACGTATAAAACCTCGCTCTGATACCACGTGTTAGGAAACATCGGTATCACGTTTGGATTGAAGTACATTTGCTCTGATACCCTGTTTTGAGATCCCTGTAGATGGCAAACAAACACTAGAGGAGAATGATTAGTGTTTTCAAAAATAATTCTGAGCTAAAATCTTAAACCCTCTAGGTATGCATAAGTCTCCTAAGAGAGTTATCTCCTTAGTTACTTAATCAACACAATTAGCTACTTGCAATAAGAAGTTGTGCACAACATAAATTAAAACACAAATGTACGTAAATAAATGAGAGACAATAGATCACAATGCAAACACAAAGGATTTATTCTGGTTCACCCTCCCGTGGACTACGTTTAGGCCCCAACCTCGTTGAGATTTTCTTCACTAACCTACTCTCAAACTAGAGAGCCAAATGCCTCAACTTGAGGGCTTTTACAACCACCTAGTTCCACTTACTAGGAATGTCCAATGCAATGACTCCAATGAGTGGTCTTCTAATACAACTAAACACAACCTCACCAAGTGAGGATACCAACACTTGAAGCTTTTCAACCGAATATAAATTACAACAGCCAACCACTGACCACCACATCCTTGTGTGGATTTTATAAACCTTTCTCTTGAAGATGGATTTTTTTACAACCTTGCCTATAACCTTGCAATTGGAAGCTCAAAGTGTATTATGAGGCTAAGGGTAATCTCTTTAATCTCAAATAGTAAAGATGAAACTTTAGGAGATCAATAGAGATAGAGCTCGTTTTGATCTTGATAAAATAAAAGATAAGAGCTTTAGAAGATCAAAACTAAATGGCCGAGAAGTTACTTAAAAGCTTTTAGAAAAACTTAGGAAAACTTTTGGCCAGAGAGGTTTTTAGGTCTTAAAACATTGAAACACAATAGAGCTTTGAAATATTGTTTTTCTCTTAAAATAACTCCTAAAACCTTAACCAAAACCTCAAAAATCACATCATATATAGGGGTGAAAACCTGTTGAAAATTGTTTCCAAAACCACCCCTCTAACGGATCAAAAAGACAGATTTCTGTATATCACGGAACTGTGTTTTCCATCTGTTGAGATGACGGTAGTCTACTACTATTGTTGAAGTAGTCGACTATCATAGATGTAGTCGACTACAACAACAATTGTATTCGACTACTATCTGTAGTCAGCGACTATCCTACTCTCTGTCTCGATGGTAGTCGCCTCCTATGCAGAAGATAGTCGACTCCCAACACAAATAAATAGGAAACAAGCAACTACAACTTTTTAAAACATTTTAAAGTATTTGTAGATCATTTAAAAATATTTCCTAATTGTGTGAGAGCTTCAATAACAAGACTTTATACAAAAATCTATACAAGACAAACACGTGCATCAAATTACATAGATTCTTCACTTGAAACTCTTTGATGTAGATTCTTTGAGTGCATGGCCTTGTCTTTGATTCTTGATCTCTTTAAGTTTGGTGCCTTGATTGAGCTCCATAATTTCTCTTCATTGAATCCATGTGCCATGAATGATCTTTTCATTTGTTTTCTTCAACATCTTGGCTCCATGAGTCTTTGAGTATAGCTTTGCACTCATTGGCATACTTGAATGTAATGTTTGATTACCTACAATAACAAATTTGATTAGCACACAATAATTGTTTATACATCATCAAAATCGACCTGGGGACTCAATATCTAACAGTTTTTTGGTGTGTCATCGTAGGAAATTTCCTACGCTGACAGCACGTGTCCATTATCATTTGTGTGTGTGAGATATTTTTTTAAAGTTTTGAATATTTGGCATTGCTAGGGACGAAATCATTCCATGGATATCTTTAAAATGTACAATCTCAACTATTTTTTAGACCATCGGATCTGTTCACTTTGATCTTTAAAATTTCACAACACCAAATATCTAGTGACCCCTTGCAGGTTTACTCATGCATCCGTTCGTTGCAACTTTTACGACTTTATATTAATAGAACTTTTTACAACTGGTGAATGAATGAGCAAAACCTATAGGATTATAAATAAATACATACATACATACATACTTATGGAATATGTTAAGTCCACTAGCTAAGGAAGAAAACGAAATCACCCCTTGAATATTGTTTAAAAAGTCCAATCTCTCCTATTTTTATATGTCAGAACCGTTCAGTTTGATCTACATATTCTAAACTACAAAACTCCTAGTATCTAGTGAACCCTAGGGTTTTTGCTCGTTCATGCACTCGTTGCCAAAAATTCTATTACTACAAAATCGTTAAAGTTGCAACGAGAGTGAATGAGTAAACACCCTAGAGTTCACTAGATAGGTTATTTTTTGGTGTTTCAAAATATGAACATCAAAGTCAACAGTTCGGATCGCCTACAAAATAACAGAATTTGATTTTTTTAAGGGTAGACATGGGGAAATTTCCTACTTAGCTAGCTTATCCCCCCCCCCAACCCCCCCAACCCCCCCCCCCCCCAACCAAAAAAACAAAAAAGGAGGATACATGTTCTTCAAATAGGCTACCAGAACAGAAACAAGCAATGTGAAATCAAAAAATGAAAATTATACAAATGTGTAGACTTCTTGGCTACATAATTCATTGATTCTTGTTTCTCCTTTCATATTAGGCTAAATTTCGAAAACACCCAATTAACATTGGCCTATTTTAAGAAGCCTTTATTATTATTATTATTATTATTATTATTATTATTATTATTATTATTATTATTATTATTATGCATAAACAATAATTTTTCTTATGCTTTTTCAAAAACTTTCATCTATTATTCTCACATCTAAAATATGATCACGTGGCTTGCATATGACCATTTGCGACCAAACTATGTTTCCTCATTGTGAAATAATTTTTAAATTGTTGTGAATGAATATGAACCAGAGTTCGTTAGGATTGTGGGTATCTTAGAGATACGCCCATATCTATGTATCTTATCTTATAACTCTCTATCCTGCCTATAAATAAAGGGCTGGGGGTTCCTCCCCTAGTAGTTGATTTATAACACGTTATCAGCACGAGCCTCTAAAAATTCCACAAATATCGATCGTTGCGAAGGCGAAGGGAGAAGAAAGATCCACGCACGCGGTGCAAGGCTTCCTCAAACGAGCGTCATCATCCGTGTAGGCTTCGTTCAACCGTCGCTATATCCAGAGGACGGATATAGAGGTAAACCCCGCTAAAACGCTGTTTTATCATACGTATGATTGATCTACCTATAGATATCCCAAGATCGATATGGGAATTGCTAATCACCTGAAAACGATGATCTTGATCATCCAAAATCATATTTTTTTAAAATATGTTAATAAGGGTTTTTCTTGTACCTTACTCGTGCTCGCATGCGATCTTACCGCCATCTACCCCCCACCCATATCGAGGCAGCTCCGGCTGATCGCCGCACCCCCGCCAAAGGGGGGCCGGCCTCGGCCAACCGTCGACCCCCCCCCGAAGGGGGCAGATCAACCCGAACGTCACACCCCCCCCCCCGAAGGGGGGGCAGCCGCGGCCAACTGTCGCACCCCCTCCCAAAGGGGGCCTGCCCCTGTACACCGCCGCACCCCCAAAAAGGGCACGGCTCCGCCGCTATGCTGCCACCCCCGAAGGGGTGGCGGCCGTTGTTCACTGTCGCACCCCCCGAAGGGGTGGCGGCTCTGTAACTATGCCGCACCCCGAAGGGGGGCGGCTCCGCCCTAACACCACCCCCTGGCCGCCGTCCGACGGCAATCCAGGAGCGTCGACGGCTAACCCTAGCCGTCGCCCCTTAACCTATTGGGCCTGAAGCCCAAATTCAAAAAAAATGAAAAAAAAACAGACTTGCAGGCCTGAAGCCCGCAGGCAAACTGCGGGCCTCAGGCCTGCAGGATTGATTCACAAAAAACAAAGGGGCTAAGATATAAGCCTTAAAAGACCTGTTGAACTAAAAATTGATTAAAACGGTGTTTTGGAGAACCTAAAATCCATGTAAAATCACGATAAATTATGGTGCTGAAATGGGTATTTTGGGTATTTTGGGAATGAATTAAAAAGGAAAACTTCTTCCTTTTACGAAGAACATGTCTAATTATTGGGCTCCTTTCCAAATCTTTTTGGATAAACCCAACTAGCACAACCCTTGCATTAAATGATTTTTTATGTAAAATCATTAATATACGCTTTGCATCATTTTGGCTTATTCTGTGGATAAACTGTGTATGGTTGTGCATATTCTTAAAGACTTAATAATTAGGAAGATCCTGCGAACGCTCTGCCGTTAGTTAGCTAACCTAACGGTGAATGACATTGCCCAGTGGTCCAATAATTATTAAGTAATTAAATTGTTTATCCATCTCTGCGAAGATTAATGCATGTGATGCCTGTGATGAAAATGTCTGATGAAAATGTTTGATGAGCACAAATTTTCTGCATGGATGGCTAATTGCGGTTATTGAATCGGCTGTTTAAATCCCACATTTTATTTTCCTGCACTTTTCTTTTACTTTTGAGAGAAATTGTGGTGAGGAAATTATGTAAATGTCTAAGACCGAAGACCACTTTCCATGGAGACGGAGGCCACAATTGAAGCTGAAGATCTTATATGGGACCCACGGGGTTTTCAAAGTTGTAATTTCTTTTTAAAAGCTTTCATTCGTGTAATATGGACTATAATGGGACTTTGGACTCTTATTTATGTGGGACTGGCCGATCCATGCAATTAGCCCTTCATATTAAAATTGCCTCCGCATGAAAATGTTTATGTTTAAATTATTAATTCATGTATATTTGTGATCTGCTAGATAAAATGGCTAAAATTGCAAGTGTCAATTTCGAAGTGCTGGATTCATCAGGCAGAAACTATCTGAGTTGGCAGCTCGATGTGAAATTTCATCTGCGGGCTAAGTCCCTTATTTCTGCTGTGACCAAGAATGAAAAAGTAAGCGATATAGAAAAGGCACAAGCCATTATCTATATTCGCCGCCATGTGGACAAGACTCTAAAGGCTGAATACCTTACGGTCGAAGATCCACTAGAGCTATGGACTGCCCTTGAGGACAGGTATAAACATCAGAAAAATGTTATACTACCAAGGGCACGATACAAGTGGGAGAACCTGAGACTGCAGGACTTTAAGTACATTGCTGAGTACAACTCAGCTCTTTTTAGCATCACCTCATGCCTGAAGTTGTGTGGTGAAAAAGTCTCAGAAGATCGCATGCTGGAAAAGACATACACGTCTTTCCATGAGAAAGATGCGATACTCATGCAGTAATACCGTGAACGAAATTTCACCAAGTATTCTGAGCTGCTGTCATATTTACTCATAGCTGAACAAAACAGAGAGCTTTTCCTCGCCTCTCACAATATGCGCCCCTGGCACTGCCCCCTCCTAGAAGCTCATAATGCCTCTTCTTCTCGAAAGAAGAGGGACAACAGAAGAAAAGAAAAGACCACAAAAGGGGGGACAGAACAAAAGGGCTATGGGCCAAGTCCAGCAACGAAGAAATGAATGCAAGCGCAAGTTCACCTGGCGCAGAAATGACAACGAGAAGAATGATGCACCCATACCCAAAAGGGATTGGAAAGACCAGTGACATAGCTATGGCATGAAAGGCCACTGGTCCAGAGTATGCCGAACCCCGCAGCGTCTCCAGGAATTATACAAAGAAAATAAGAAAAAGAAAGCTGAAACAAACCCAGTGACATCTGATGCTCCAGTCAAGTTCTCAGCTAACGACTTCGAAACAGATGACCTGCTAGATTAGCCTTCTACTTTTATCTTAGCATGTTGTTTAGAACATTTCCATGATTGAGAGCTTTCATAATATGTATTTGAATCCAAATAAATAAAATCTTATGTTCCTGAAATGTAAATGTTTTATTCATCTTTCTAGATGGATCGCTCTCATGACTACTTGGTAGACAGTGCTTCGACACATACGATCCTTCAGTATAAGTGCTATTTTCATAGTATTATACCATACAAAAACCCTGTAAATACAATTTCAGGGCCATCGAATATTATTGAAGGTTCTGGAAATGCAACCTTGTTGTTCTCCAATGGAACAGAAATTAAAATTAAAGATGCACTATTCTCTCCGAACTCCAAACGAAACTTACTAAGTTTCAAGGATATCCGCTTAAACGGACTCCATTTAGAAACCACAAATGTAAATGAAAAAGAATTATTGTATGTAACTTCTCAAGAAAATGGAGTAAAATCCATACTTGAACGCTTTGAGAGCCTTTCATCAGGCCTCTACCATACAAAGATTCGGAGAGAGGAAGCTAACCTGACAGAGCACCTGAAGTGCCCGACAGCTGTCAAGTTTTTACTTTGGCATGACAGACTTGGCCATCCTGGATCTGTGATGATGCACCGCATCCTAACACAATCCCATGGGCACAACATGAAGAACCAGAAGATTCTTTAGAAGGGAGAATTCCCTTGCATCCCCTGCTTCAAGGGAAAATTAATTACAAGGCCATCACCACTAAAAGTGGATGTCGAATCTCCAAGCTTCCACGAAAGAATACATAGAGACATATGTGGACCTATCCACCCCCTAGTGGGCCTTTTCGGTACTTCATGGTACAGATCGATGCATCTTCAAAATATTCGTATGTGTGTCTACTTTTAACCCGCAACTTAGCTTTTTCAAAGCTACTGGCACAAATTATAAAGTTGCGGGCGCATTTTTCAGACAACCATATAAAGAAAATACGTCTGGATAATGCTAGAAAATTTACCTCCCGGTCATTTCAAGAGTACGGCCAGGCAACATGAATAGAAATTGAACATCCAGTGCCGCATGTTCATACCCAAAATGGCTTGGCAGCGTCACTAATAAAAAGACTCCAATGGATTGCACATCCATTGCTAATGAAATCCCAGTTGCAGGTGGATGCATGGGAACATGCAATTCTGCATGCTGCATCGTTAATAAAAATTAGACCCTCTGGAGGTCAGAGTTTCTCTCCAATGCAACTTGCACATAGAGGGCCACCGAACATTTCTCATCTGAGAATCTTCGATTGCGCAGTCTACATCCCCATTGCACCACTACAGAGTACAAAGATGGGTCCTCAACGTTGCCTAGGTATCTATGTAGTGTTTGACTCACCCTCCATCATAAGATACCTAGAACCCCAAACGGTGGATGCTTTTAAGGCACGTCTTGAAGACTGTGAATTTGATGAGACCGTCTTCCCAAAATGGGCCCAGAAACTGAGAAATCTGGTGCGAAGCACATCATAACGTGGGATACAAAAAGCTTGACCCACTATGATCCGGTAACGAAACAATGTGAAGATGAGATCCTGAAGATCCTCCACATTCAGGACACTATCCACCGATTACCGGACGCATTTACCGACAACCAGAAGATTGTCAAATCACACATCCCTGCTGCAAATACTCCAGATAGGATTGACATCCCTGAGAATGGATGCAATCCACCAGCAGCAGAAGTGGCTGCACCTCAACAGAAAAGAGGCAGACCACCAGGCTCCAAGGATAAAAATCCAAGAAAAAGAAAAATATCTGGAGACCTTGGGACGATACCCCATAGAGAAATGAGCTCATGTCCATACCCTCACCCTTCCCGGAATCCAATGCAGAGGAACTGCTGGGAGAAATTAAAATATCATTAAATTGTGTACGTACAGGGGAGGTGTTGGACAGAAAGAGTACAGTCGTTGGCGATGACTTCGCATTTCACATTACTATTCACGTCGCCGAAAGCGACGATGATCATGATCCACATTATGTTGCTGAATGCAAACGTAGAAATGATTGGCCAAAGTATAATCAGGCAATAGAAGCCGAGCTGGACTTGCTTCAGAAACGCAAAGTCTTTGGGCAAATAGTCCAGACACCTACTGGTGTCAAACATGTGGGATATAAATGTGTATTCATGAGAAAAAGAAATGAAAATAATGAGATCGAACGCTACAAAGTAAGGCTTGTAGCGCAAAGATTTTCTCAAAGACCGGGTATTGACTATGAGGAAATATATTTCCCGGTCATGGATGTGATCACTTTCCGATTCCTGATAAGCTTAACAGCAAAGGAAGGTCTAAATATGCAGCTAACGGATGTTGTGACTGCATATTTATACGGTAATCTCGACAAGGAGATATACATGAAACTTCCTGATGGCTTTTCAATGCCTACTGTATTCAAAGATAGACCTTGGGACGTCTACTCTGTTAAGCTCCAAAGATCATTGTATGGTCTCAAACAATCGGGACGGATGTAGTATAACAGACTAAGTGAATTCCTTGTACAACAAGGATTCAATAACAATGAAGTCTGCCCTTGCATCTTCATAAGAGCAAAAGGGAAAGGATTCGTCATAATAGCAGTCTACGTAGACGATCTAAATCTCATTGGATCTACTGAAGAGATCGCTGAGATATCTGTAAGCCTGACAAAAGAATTCGAAATGAAAGACCTAGGCAAAACGAAATTCTGCCTTGGCTTACAGATTGAACATCTAAAAGACGAAATCCTATTACACCAGACCACATATACGAAGAAAATGTTACAAAGATCTCATATAGACCAATGTCACCCACTAAATACACCTATGGTGATACGATCTTTGGATGAACATAAAGACCCCTTCTGGCCGCTAGAAGAGGGGGAGGATATACTTGGTCCAGAAGTCCCTTATCTGAGTTCTATTGGAGCACTCCTATATCTGGCCAACTGCACACGTCCTGATATAGCGTTCGCAATAAATTTACTTGCCAGATACAGTGCAGCGCCTACGCAGCGCAACTGGACCAGGGTAAAGCACCTTCTGCGCTACCTCCAAGGGTCTACAGACTTGGGACTCTTTTACAAAAATGGATTATCCTCTGCACTTGTTGGTTATGCTTATGTATGTTACAGGTTTGATCCCCGCAATGCAAAGTCACAGACTGGGTACGTGTTTACTCATGGTGGGACAGCCATTTCCTGGAGATCCTTTAAGCAAACCATGACGGCTATCTCATCCAATCATTCTGAGCATCGCCATCCATGAAGCAAGCAGAGAGTGTGTCTGGTTATGGTCAGTTGTAAATCACATCCTGGTGACGACCGGATTGAAGTCTGGGGATCTTGAACCTTCTACTATGTTCGAGGACAATACTGCTTGCATAGCTCAGCTACGAGGTGGCTACATCAAAGGCGACAGAACGAAGCACATTTCCCCCAAATTCTTCTGGACGCACGAGCTACAAAGAGATGGAGTGATCGATGTCAGACAAGTACAATCATGTGACAACCTGTCAGACTTGTTCTCTAAAGCTCTTCCTACTACTACTTTTAGGAAGTTTGTACAGAAAATTGGGATGAGACGCCTAAGAGATCTGGAAGCCTGAGTGCTTGTACAGATCAGAGAGAGTTGGGAGTGTCTGCACTCTTTTTCCTTAACTATGGTTTTTTCCACTGGGTTTTCCATAGCCAAAGTTTTAACGAGGCAAATCACACCAATTATGGATCCTGAAGTATCCACCCCATGTGAGACTCTTATTATGCTCAGAATCCTGAAGTATTCATGAGCAGAATCCACAACTATGGCTGGATAAGGGGGAGTGTTGTGAATGGATATGAACCAGAGTTAGTTAGGATTATGGGTATCTTAGAGATACGCACATATCTATGTATCTTATCTTATAACTCTTTTATCCTGCCTATACATAAAGGGCTGGGGGTTACTACCCCAGTAGTTGATTTATAACATAAATTATGTTATAAACGGGCTTTGGGTGGCCCAACCCGTTAGTGGATATCCACCCGTTATGTAACCCTATTGCTATAAATACAGTGCTTTGAATTCCATAGCCACCAAGTTTACAACACGTTATCAGCACGCTCGAGGCTGACCCAAACCCTTGCCGACGGACGAACGCGACGCGAACGGGCTTCCTTCACCGAACGTCGCTAGATCCGGCGGGTAGGATCTAGAGGTAATTCTTTTCCCTAGATCTAAATTCATGTGCGCATATGTTTAGATCCATTACTCGGATCGACTGTTTAATGGAATATCATCGTTTTTATTGATTAAAATCAACTTTTTACAATAAAAACGATATTTTGGAGATCAAAACTGATTTTTTTTCCAACAAAAATTGGTTTTTTATCATCTTCTTCCCCAAAATCATTAAACCCTAGGGGATCTTTTTGCCGTCGAGCGAAACCCCCCCAAAAACTCGCGCAAATTCCGCCGCCGCTCGAAGCGGCGTGCGGAAATCGCCACCGCTCGCAGCGGCGGGCCGACCCCGCCGCTCGCAGCGGCGGGCGAAACCGCCGCTGGAAGCGGTGGCGACCCCGCCCTCTCCGTTGCGGGCTGACCCCCGCCGCTCGCCCGCCGCTCGCAGCGGTGGGCGAAACCGCCGCTGGAAGCGGCGGGGCGTTCCCGTCGCCCGCAGGCGGCGGGGCGATCCCGCCGCCCGCAGGCGGCGGGGCTCCCCCCCCGTTGCCTGCAGACGGCGGGCCGAACCCGCCGCTGCGACGGCGGGCCGAACCCGCCGTCGGCAGCGGCGGGGCTCCCCCGCCGCCTGCAGACGGTGGGCAAAACCCGCCGCCGCGACGGCGGGCTGACCCCGCCGCCCGCGACGGTGGGCTGTTTCCGCCGCCCGCAGCGGCGGACCCCCCCCCCCCCCCCGCCCCGCCCCGTTGTCGCCAGTAGCGGCGGACGGGCCCAGCCGCCTGCAGCGGTCCCCCCTTGCGCGCACGTGTCCCAAAACCCTAACTAGGGTTTCACCCCGAAAATTTCCTATTTTCAAATCTTTTTCAGATTTAATTACGATTTTTTTCCGTTAAAATATGGAAAAATTACATGTGATTTTATTCATCGTATTTTATTCGGATTATATGATTTTAAAATGTTCAAAAATTAGGAAGATCATGCGACCGCTCTGCCGTTAGTCAACTAACCTAACGGTGTATGACGTTGCCTAGTGGTCCAATAATTTTT
The DNA here is from genome assembly GCA_030789695.1 of Scilla litardierei. Classification (NCBI taxonomy): domain Eukaryota; kingdom Viridiplantae; phylum Streptophyta; class Magnoliopsida; order Asparagales; family Asparagaceae; genus Scilla; species Scilla litardierei. The sequence continues at coordinate 49,181,807 of CM061141.1, forward strand.
AAAATAAAAAATTTCATTTTCCATTATAAACTGCTTGTGATGATTAATTGCCTGTAATGAATAAACTGCCTGTGATGATTAAATGCCTGCTGCATTTTTTCTGCCTGCGACGAATGTTTATATTTGCTGTGGTTTTGGATCGGCTAGTTACCACCATTATTTTCCTTGTATTATTTTTCCTTTTTTAAGAGAGAAAAATGTAGTGAGGATATTTTTGTTAAATTGCAAGACCGGCAGACGCCTCAGGAAGATGAAGGACCATTCCAGAAGAATAGGGGCCCCACGGGGGTTCCCGAGTTGTACTTTCATTCTTTTTGGGACTGCACGGACTGTAATTAATATGGTGATTAGCCGATCCACGCAGCAAATATTTGTGTCTGAAATGCTTAATTATTTATTTTTCTGTGAAAATATCTAATTATTGCCTATTTTTATACATGCTAGAGAGATAAATGGCCAAAATTACGAGCGTCAATTTCGACGTATTGGATGCTACAGGCAAGAACTACTTAAACTGGCAGTTGGACATAAAATTTCATCTGCGAGCACAGGGACTGAGCCATGCCATCGCTTTAGGCGATAAGGTTTCTGATATAGATAAAGTGAAAGCAATTATCTATATCAGACGCCATATCGATCGGACCCTGAAGGCCGAGTACCTAACGGTGGAAGACTCTTATGAGTTATGGACCGCCCTCAAGGATAGGTATAAACATCAAAGAGATGTTATACTTCCCCGAGCGCGATATGAATGGGAGAACCTCTGTCTCCAAGACTTTGAGTCTGTTTCCGAGTACAACTCGGCACTCTTTAGCATCACCTCACGCCTGAAGTTGTGTGGTGAAAAGGTGACGGAGGAGCGCATGTTAGAGAAGACGTATACATCCTTCCACGAGAAGGATGTTATACTAATGCAACAGTATTGTGAACGAAAGTTCACGAAATACTCAGAGCTTCTCTTATTCCTTCTGATGGCAGCGCAGAATAGAGACCTCCTTCTGGCAACCCATAACTCACGCCCTACCGGCACTGCTCCTGCGCCTGAAGCGCATCACAGCTCCTCCCAGAAGAAGAGGAGCAACTTCAAAGGCTAACCCCAGAAGGGTAAGGCAATGAAGAAGCAGGCTAGAGGACCCCCTCCAAGAACCAACCGTGAGGGAAAGAAGAAAAATGTGTGGAAAAGAAAGGACGACGGCCAGACTTCTGCCCCCGGAAAGGACTGGGAAGATAAGTGCCACAGGTGTGGCATGACTAACACTGGTCCAGGAATTGTCGGACTTCACGCCACCTACAGGACTTGTACAAAGTGAGCCAGAAGCAAGCTGAGACAAACCTGGTGGAACAAGAAGACCTGGCACCAATCAGGTTCATCGCTGAGGACTTCTCAAACGATGACCTGCTCGACTGAGGCATTATCTACTTTTTCCATGCATTGTAATTTTTGTTTGAAAAACAATTTATTATCTGCTTGTTTTAATTTCTAGCATGTTGCATAAACTTTTCAGACATTGAATAATTATTCGTAGTATATCTTCTTTTGTGCCTTATACTGCGAAATTTTTCGCTTATAACTAGATGGATTATAAATGCCTAGTGGACAATGCCTCTACGCACACGATCCTCCAAGACATCTGCTTTTTCCAAAGCATTGATAAATACGATGGAATCGTGAATACAATATTCGGTCCATCAGGAATTATTGAAGGATCAGGGGAAGCATATTTTATGCTCCCCAACAAAACACAACTACTAATAAAAGATGCGCTTTTCTCTCCTAGCTCACATAGAAATCTGTTAAGCTTTAAAGATATCCGTTTAAACGGATACCACCTTGAGACGGTGAGTAAACAAAACAGAGAATTCATGTATGTAACGTCTCATAAAGACGGTGCTAAAACCACCGTCGAGCGTTTTGAGGGACTCCCGTCGGGTCTCTACTATACAAGAATAAGAGCAATGGAAGAAAACACACTCGAGCACCAGAAGTGCAATAATCAACCAGAATTCCAACTCTGGCACAGTAGACTAGGACACCCTGGAAGGAATATGATGCGTCGCATCATATCCCAATCCTGTGGAATTAACTCGAAAAGCCTGAAGCTACTTCGAAAGGGTGCATCTCCTTGTCCCCTTGTCACAAAGGGAAATTAATTACGAGACCATCCGCCCTGAAGGTGGACTCTGAGTCTCCGAGCTTCCTAGAGAGAATACATGGTGACATTTGCGGGCCTATTCACCCCGCAAGTGGACCATTTCGGTACTACATGGTACTGATTGACGCATCTTCCAAATGGTCGTACGTGTGCCTCCTGTCCACCCGCAACGTAGCCTTTGCAAAGCTACTGGCACAAATCATAAAGTTACAGGCACATTTCCCAGATAACCAGATCAAGAAATTGCGTCTGGACAACGCTGGGGAATTCACATCACAAGTCTTCCTAGACTACTGCCAAGCAACCGACATAGAATTTGAACATCTTGTAGATCATGTTCACACCCAGAACGGGTTAGCCGAATCTCTTATAAAGAGACTACAATGGATTGCTCGTCCATTGTTGATGCAATGCCAGTTGCCGGTAAATGCATGGGGACATGACATCATGCACGCTGCATCGCTAATAAGATTACGACCGTCAGGGAGTCAATCTTATTCTCTGATGCAACTTGCATATGGGAACCCGCCGGATATCTCTCACCTAAGGATATTCGGATGTGCTGTCTATGTCCCTATAGCACCACCCCAGAGGACCAAGATGGGTCCTTAACGGCGTCTAGGTATCTACATAGGTTTCGACTCACCATCGATCATTAGATACCTAGAACCCCTTACGGGGACGCCTTCAAGGCACGTCTAGCAGATTGTGAGTTTGATGAAAGCACTTTTCCCAAACTAGGCATTAACACACAGAAGCCAGAAGCTTCAAAGACCATTTCATGGGACACAAAAACCTTATCCCATTTTGATCCGCGTACAAACCAATGTGAAGATGAGATCCTGAAGATCCTTCAAATCCAAAACACAGTTCACATTTTACCGGACAAATTCACTGATAACCAGAAAATTGTCAGATCACACGTCCCTGCTGCAAATACGCCAGCTAGGATTGACATACCCAAAGATGGATGCAATCCACCTGCAGCAGAAGCGGTCGTACCTCAACAGAAGAGAGGACGACCTCCAGGCTCAAAGATAAGAACCCTCAAAAGAGGAAAAATCCTGGAGCAATAATAACGATACCACCACAGGATGTTGAGCTCAGCCCAGCTACCTCTCCTCTCCTACCAACCCCTGAAGATGAAAATGTAGGAGCAATATCATTAAATTATGTACGTACTGGGGGGGAGGTACTGGACAGAAAAGCACAATCATCGATGATAACTTCGCGCTCATTATTGCCACTCACGTCACTGAATACGACGATCAGACCGATCCACGCTCTCTAGCAGAATGTAAACGCAGAGAGGATTGGCCAAAGTGGAACGAGGCAATAGGAGTAGAGCTGGACTCACTCTCGAAGCGCAAATTTTTTGGACATGTAATCCTCATACCAAAGGGTGTTAAACCTGTGGGATATAAATGGGTATTCGTGAGAAAAAGAAACGAGAATAACGAGATCGTGCGCTACAAAGCGTGCCTTGTTGCACAAGGCTTCTCCCAACGACCAGGAATAGACTATGACGATACATATTCCCCGGTTATGGATGTGATCACCTTCGGTTTCATCATTGGCCTATCTACAAAGGAAGGCCTGGATATGCAGCTCATGGACGTTGTGACTGCATACCTATATGGAAATATAGATAAGGACATCTATATGAAAATCCCAGACGGATATAAACTACCGACAAAACTGACAGAAAGACCTCGGGACGTCTATTCTGTCAAACTCCAAATATCACTGTATGGTCTAAAACAGTCAGATAGAATATGGTATAACAGACTCAGTGAATTCCTAGTACAACAAGGATTCACAACAAATGAAGTCTGCCATTGCATCTTCATAAGAGCAAAGGGAACAAGATTCGTAATTATTGCCGTCTACGTAGACGACCTGAACATCATCGGATCTCCTGAAGAGATAGGTGAGATATCCAAAAGTCTCACACAGACTTTTGAGATGAAAGACATTGGCAAAACGAAGTTCTGCCTAGGCTTACAAATAGAACACTTAAGCGAAGGAATCATGTTACACCAATCGACATACACAAAGAAAGTGCTGAAAAACTTTCTTATGGACAAATGTCATCCGCTTAGCACACCAATGGTCGTCAGATCATTGGATGTTGATACAGACCCCTTCCGACCGCTGGAAGATGGGGAGGAAACACTGGGTCCTGAAATACCCTACCTAAGTGCAATTGGAGCACTCCTATACCTGGCAAACTGCACGCGTCCCGATATAGCGTTCGCAGTTAACCTACTAGCTAGATACAGTTCAGTGCCCTCAAAGCGCCATTGGAACGGATTGAAGCAACTTCTGCGCTACCTCCAAGGGTCTGTAGACATGGGACTATACTTTAAGAAAGGTGTATCCTCCGACTTAGTCGGTATGCAGATGCAGGATACAGGTCAGACCCACACACCGCAAAGTCCCAGACCGGTTTCGTGTTCACGTACGGTGGGACGGCCATCTCATGGAGATCCGTGAAGCAGACATCGACAGCGACCTCATCCAACCACTCCGAGCTCATTGCGATCCACGAAGCTAGCAGAGAATGCTTTTGGCTTCGATTAGTCATCCACCATATCCTCAAGACCACCGGCCTGAAGACGGGAGATCTTGGACCAACCACCATGTATGAAGACAATGCTGCCTGCATCGCTCAACTACGAGGTGGCTACATCAAAGGTGACAGGACGAAGCACATTTTCCCCAAGCTCTTCTGGACGCATGAACAGCAAGTAGACAACCAGATCGACATCCAACAGATCCAGTCTTGCAACAACCTGGCAGATCTATTTACTAAAGCTTTACCTCGCAGTACCTTTAGAAAACTTGTACTAGGAATTGGGATGAGGCAGTTGAGAGATTTACAAGCCTGAAGCTTGTACTTTTCAGGGGGAGTTAATGTAATGATGTACTCTTTTTCCTTGGCTATTGGTTTTTCCCATTGGGTTTTCCATAGCCAAAGGTTTTAACGAGGCAGCCACATCAACTCTGGATCCAGGAGTATCCGCCCCTGATGTTATCCATCGATTAGGGGAAGTTACAGAGACTTGTACTCTTTTCCCTTAGCCACTGGTTTTTCCCACTGGGTTTTCCTTGGCAAAGGTTTTAACGAGGCAAGTACTCTTAAACTTGGGATACAGAAGTATCCATAGACCCATGATCAGATAAGCTCTGTGAACCCTTAAGTGTTCATCACGGCTTACAACAATGGGTGGATAAGGGGAAGTGTTATAAACGGGCTTTGGGTGGCCCAACCCGTTAGTGGGTATCCACCCAGTATGTAACCCTATTGCTATAAATACAGGGCTATGGATTCCATAGCCACCAAGTTTACAACAAATTAGAAATTAATAATTAATAATAAAAACTATTGATAACATTTTTTGTTAAAAAAAATTTGTTTGAGGGTATATTTGAAATTCATTTAATTTGAGAGAGATTATTATTCAATAGAATAGATGTATTTACAACATTTTATACATCAAATTAACGACATTATAGGGGTTTTAGAAAGAACAAGGTCGATCTGAGTTTCACGCAAAAAAAACAGTTAATTAGTGTTTCCTAAGTGAGCTGAAGTCCGTTTAGATTTTCTAAAATTTAGCTTTTATATTAAAGCCACAAATTTTCTCTCGTATGTGCATGTGTGATTTTTTTCGGTTAGTATAATTTATATTTTATATATACAGCTTCTCTATTGGACAAAATCTTAGAGCACTCCTAATGGGGGCTGAATTTGGAACTGAATCCTAGATGGGGGGGGGGGGGTTTGCAAAATGGAGGCGAGCCCAGCCTCTCTTTAAGAAGTTGACTCAGCAGCAGCCCCTTTTTTCCAAAAACTAGCAGCAGCCCCTTTTTTCCAAAAATTAAATGGATCAGAAGTATGGTTGATACCCACGAGACACTTGATTCTGACCGGATCTTATGTTTATAAAATCCTTCCAGGACCAGATGTCTAGTTAGTAGGCACCGTCTGATCATGTGAGAATAATTTTTTTCCCCAATTATCGTGCACCAGACGTACTGAAGTTCAAATGAGAGATGTCTGATATATGACCAGACGTCTGGTTACTGAAAGTCAAACTTCTGATTCATATCAGGTTTGAAAAAAAAATTAGGCGGCTGGATTACCTGACGTCTGATGGGATTGCACCAGACGTCTAGTAATCCACAGCTAGTGGCTGACAGGGCAACCGTTCAACCCCTGATTCAGCCCTCTATTGGGAGGGTGGGCTAAACGGTTCAGCCCTCCACTAGGAGTGCTCTTAGTAAAATCTCCGGCCGCTCTGGCCTATTGACATGAACCATCACCAAATGGAGCTTGTGAACAGGAGATTGTAAAAGTGCATTTAATTAAACGAAACCTGAAATTTACTCATGAAAAAAGTTAAATTTGATGATAGCACCCGGCAACTGTCAAATTAAAATTAAAAATGTGTACGGTTTTAGAATATGCAGCCAACAAATTAAAAATTCGCAAATTATTGTTGTTAACGCACCAAATTAAAAATTCAGCCGACGGCATCAACCCCTAAAATATGCAGCCGTAATGCAACAATCGACATCTTACCACACGGCGTCAGGAGCAGTGAAAAAACAGCTAGAAAATGAAGATGCGTGCTCATTGCAAAAGGCAAACATTGAAGAGGAAACAGGTAAAAGCGAGAGGTTGATCAAAGAATGTCTCGAAAGAAAGGCTGCCACTGAGACCAGGAGACTGTTTAGAAAGAGTCCAGAATGGCCGTCCTTTTTAGCAAGATACATCCTTTGATTCTGTCTTGTTTTCTATCGCCTTCAACAACAACAAAACATGAAGCTCAACTTGTCGATACTACGTTTTCCTTCATGCAATGCAACAGCGACGGGCCGCCTCCTAGTCACACGCTTTTCATACCCCATTTACCTCTGACAAAATCTCTTCCAAATGCTAAAAATCCAATTGTTCAACGTACTGCACCAGAGCCTGTTTAAGAAAGAGAAGCGTGTATTTGTGGCCGATTACTTGCTTTTCAACAGACGGCTCCAACCCGAAGGAGTAAACGAGGAATATGAACAAGTTGTGGCTGGTCTGCGGGCACAGTGCCATCCATACTCAACTCTTTAGCCATCAATGTGAATCTTCGCAATGGCCAGACTAAAATTTACCCTGTAACAATACAGCTCGATCCAGCCACTCAACCATTTGTAAGCCATATGGCAACTAGGTGTTTAAAAGAAATATCTTACGACATACATATAGACCAATTTTCTGGGCAAACACTACTCAATTAAGTTTTTTAAACAACAGTTCAGTATATATAAAACAGAATGCAACAAAATCGACAATGCCGATGTGAAAATTTACTGATTGACAGTTTACAATAATAGCCGAAGTACAAACCTGGTGCACCAAGATTGAAATAGAAAATTTGAATTTAACGGATAAAAAAATCATTTTACAGTGGTAGTTGAAGCACAAACTTGACATGATACCCATATACTAATCAACCGTTTGCCTAGTACCGAAAAATGAGACATTCTACCATCTTAACAATGCATATGCCGTTGTACCCATTCCCATTCCCCATAAACGACAAATTCTCTTGATATAACATACCTGTAACGAACCACTTTTCTGAAAATCAAACAACTTCTGAAAATCACTGATCTTCCTGTACAATCAGGGGGAAATGATGCAAAATCATTATTCCGTAAAGTGAATAATTTTGAGGCCTGCTATATACCACAGGAAATGTGGTGTATACACCTTTTTCCCCCCAAAAAAGAAATAAATGTTACATCAGATGGAGTGATGGAACCTCTAATGTGACAGTTTTTTCTTTTGAGGAAAAAAATGGTATGCGATGCATGAAATGCGGTGTATATAGAAAACATCATAATTTTAAGGTGGGTAATCAGGACCTTCGAAAGACGTGCTCAAAAGACGAAAGACGTGCTCAAAAGACGTGCCGAGTTTGACTTGTAACCTAAGCAAATCCCAACCAGGCCAATACTACCATCATAATAGAGGAAAAAAAAGTATAACAAAATACAAAGTAAACTAGAGTTTGTTCATGTGTCATGAACTCAAATACTGGGACCACCTGTTTTACACAAATTCTGGAAGAAGCGCAGAGGTAACCACTGCTGCACAGTAAAAATGACCATTTACAAATTTGACCAAAAGATTGATAAAGAAGAAACAAGAAATGATTCGGTAACTGTACACAAAACCACCATCCAAAACACCCAATTTGCACATTCTTCTATGTTACTGCACAAAATCAAACAATGAAAGGATTAGTATCATCATCTCAAATACACTCCACTTGTCGGTAAAGACAATTATTGCAAAAAGGAACCAAAACCAGATCAAATTAATGAAAAGAATGGGTTTTACCATGTCAAATAACTAATAGGGGGGACACATATCTTGAGGCAGTCATGTAGAATGAAAAATCCACATCTTCTGGAGTCTGGATGATTTTATTTACCCTCCTCCATCACCACTCTTCTTCCTCATCAACATCTTCATTGATACCATGATTATATACATCTCCCCCTTTGTGACACTAATCCACTACATCAGTTGCAGGCACCAAAGGAAGATGTCAGACATACAAAGGTTAAAAATGAAGTTGATGACCCTTTAGAAGGGCTCTTGGAAAATTCAAATAATAAAACATGAGAATTAACTCTTATTTATAATAATACTATATTTGCAACCTCTGAAAGCAAAGTTCCATTGATTCATGGCCAAAGCAACATGCCAAAGTCCAGGAGCCATTAAAGGGATGTACATCACAGAGAACTTGTCATATTACAGAAACGATGGGAATCTATAGTTTGAAAAAATATTACTCAGATTCCACCATCAGATGCCCAATGATCCTGCTTCAGACGGTTGTTCTGGTAACTGATGCGAAATTTGCTCAATATTTGTTTGGTGTTTCTACAAGTCAAAGCAACGTTGTGCAGCTCTAACACAAAAAAAGAACCATTTACCACAATCATAGGACTCTTGATTTGGATTGGATATGAACCCAGATTTCATAGGATTGTATAATATGAATTGCAGCTCGTATAAGCCAATTAGAACAAATTGGATTTTACAATCAAATCAAAGAAAAGTACATGGATATGTTGGAAACAGAGACGTGTCTAGGTAAGGTATTTATACAAGGGGCAGTTATGCCACTGAAACCTGGTTTGGTGGTAGGGGTGGGTTCAGTTATGGAAACTCCCAAGTCCAAATTCTGTTAAAGAATAAACTCAAACACACTTTTTATTGAAATATTAAATGAGAGGTTAAAGGAGCAAGTAGTGGTGCATGATCTTTCAAATAAATGTCTTCTTAAAGTCTAGCTTTTAAATGACGAAGGTTACATGTCTTTTGGAGTTCTCGGGAGTTTTGTAACCAAGAGTCTGATGTTTAGTATTTTGCTTTTATTGCATTTAAGAACCTGTTATGTGCGAAGAGTATATAAAAGGGATTGTATTCTGTTTTAGAAAGCAAGAGAAGAAAAATATATCTTTGTGATTTAATAGAGAGCAAACTGTTTGAGTTACTTTTTCTCTTCCTCCAATTTCATTCTGTAGTTCTCAAATTGGTATAAATTCTGGGAGTACCTCGCTAGGGCAGATACCACTGCCACGACTCACCAAGTTGAACTACGACAATTGGAGTATTCAGATGCGTGCGCGTTGCTCGGTGCGCAAGACACATGGGAAGTAGTTGAAGTCGGCTATGAAGAGACGGCTGCAACGGCTAATGAGACGGCAAATCAGATAAAGGCGTTGAAAGAAACGCGTATGAAAGACAAGATCGCTCTTTATTTCTTGTTCCAAGCGGTGGATGAGTCGGGCTTCGAGAAAATTGTCGGTGCAACAACTTCAAAGGAAGCGTGGGCCATTTTGGAGAAGGTCTTCAAGGGCGCCGATCGAGTTAAACAAGTGCGGCTTCAAACTCTTCGAGGCGAGTTGGAAAACATGAAGATGAAGGAGTCGAAAGGAATATCCGACTACATCACGCGTGTGCAAACCGTAGTGAATCAACTTAAACACAATAAAGAAACCCGACCCGATACAAGGGTGGTGGAGAAAATTCAACGGTTATTGACCAAGAATTTCGAATACATTGTTTGCGCAATTGAGGAGTCGAAAAATTTGGAAGAGCTGACAGTCGATGGTCTAGCTGGTTCTCTTGAAGCACATAAACAACGGAAGATGAAGAAACTAGAGACGCTCGAGGAAGCCTTACAAGCAAAAGCAACTATCAAGGAGGACAATGCGATGTACGTACAACAAAACCGATGAAGGGGACGAGGCCATGGAGGTAGTGGCTTTGGTCGTCGTGAAAGCCAAAGACATGGAAACAACTTCAAAGAAAAGGGTCAGCCGAGCCAACAGAATTGGCGTGGTCAAGGATGTGGCCGTGGGAGAGGCGGCCGGTCAAATCGTTCAATTGTCAAGTGCTATAACTGCGGCAAGCAGGGACACTACGCAAAAGATTGCTATTCAAATGTCATGTGCTACAACTGCGGCAAGTATTGGCACTATGCAAAAGTGTGCACTTCTGAGAAAAAGGTAAGAGAAAATGCTAATCTAATTACAGAAGAGGAGACAAGAGACGACGATGTACTCATGATGGCCTACAAAGACATCGCTCCGGAAGGTGACACGGTGTGGTATCTTGATACCGGCGCTAGTAATCACATGTGCAGGCACAAATACCTCTTTGTGGAGATGCAAGAGATAGAGGATGGGCACGTGACATTTGGAGATGCGAGGTAAAATCCGTTTTCCTCAAAAAGATGGTAAAGTAGGATCTATTGAGGTGTCTATTATGTGCCTAACTTGAAGAGTAACATCCTGAGCATGGGTCAACTACTGGAGAAGGGATATTCGGTTTTCATGAAAGACCGGATGATGCATCTACAGGACAAAAATGATCGGTTGCTTGCACAGTTGGATATGGCCAAGAATCGAATGTTCAAACTCAACTTGAGGAATGTGCGAGAAATGTGTTTGCAAGTCAACATGGAGGATAAAGCTTCGATGTGGCACATATGATTCGGACACTTGCATTACGGCGGCCTACAAGAGTTAGCAAAGAAGGATATGGTACACGGGCTACCAGACATGGATTACACCAAGAAATTTTGCGAGGGGTGGTACTCGGCAAACAAGTGAGGAATACTTTTACAAAGAAGGACGAATATCGTGCAAGGAGGCCACTCGAGTTGATACACACTGACATATGTGGCCATATCACAACAAAGTCATTCAGCGAGGAGGTATTTCATTACTTTCGTTGATGATTATACAAGGAAAACATGGGTTTACTTTTTGAAGAAAGAGTCTGAGGCATTCAAGATGTTCAAGAAATTCAAGGTGTTAGTAGAGAAGACAACTGATCATTATATCAAGGCCTTACGATCAGATAGAGGCGGAGAGTACATGTCATCACGAGCTATTGCGAGGAACAAGGGATCAAGAGATTCTTAACCGCGCCTTACTCTCCTCAGCAAAACGATGTAGCCGAGAGGAAGAACCGGACTATTCTTGATATGGTTCGGTCGATGTTGAAGAGCAAAGACATGCCGAAAGACTTTTGGGCAGAAGCAGTGCAATGTGTCGTGTATGTACAAAACCGGTGCCCACATGCAAAGTTGGGGGATCAAACACCGCATGAAGTTTGGAGCGGACATAAACCGACCGTATCACACTTAAAGGTATTTGGTAGTGTGGCTTACGCATATATACCAGATCAAAGTAGAACCAAACTAGATGATAAGAGCAAGAGGTATGCATTCATCGGGTATGACGAGAAGACGAAAGCTTTCAAATTATTCGACCCAATTGAAAAGAAAGTGGTTGTGAGCCGAGATGTGCAAGTAAATGAAGAAAGTTCATGGGATTGGAACAACCAAAAGGAGGTGATGCAAAAGGAAGAAAATGGAGAACCATCAACTGTTGCACCGATAATGACACCGTCAATTACTCAAACATCCGATAATGATGAAGAGTCGAGACAACCGAATATGCGAAGTTTACAAGACATATAAGAGTCGACAAGCGAAGTACACCTGGTATGTCTTTTGGCTGATGCTGAAAATATTAATTTTGAAGATGCAGTAAGAGATAAGAAATGGCAAGCTGCAATGGAAGAAGAGATAAGGGCTATCGAAAGAAATGAAACTTGAGATTTGGTAGAGTTGCCGGAAGGACATTGGCCCATAGGAGTAAAATGGGTATATAAGAAGATGATGAATGTCTTAAGGTGAGATAGAAAGGTATAAGGCACGACTAGTTGCGAAAGGCTATAGACAAAAGGCGGGGATCGACTATGACGAAGTTTTTGCCCCAGTTGCGAGGATGGAAATAATCAGACTTCTTATATCCCAAGCGGCACAATTTAAGTGGCCGATCTATCAAATGGACGTAAAGTCAGCATTTTTAAATGGTGTGCTTGAAGAGGAAGTATATGTGGAGCAACCACCCGGATACATGAAGGCCGGAAATGAGAGTAAAGTGTTGAAGTTAAGAACGGTGTTATATGGGCTGAAGCAAGCACCTCGAGCATGGAACACCCAGATCGACACCTACTTCAAGGAGAATGGGTTCATACAATGTCCCTACGAGCATGCACTATACGTAAAGAAAGAAGAAGGTATGTTTTTGTTTATAGCTCTTTATGTTGATGATCTTATATTCATGGGGAACAATGAGGAGATGATAAAAGTTTTTAAAGAGGCTCTGACTCGGGAGTTCGAAATGACAGATTTGGGGTTGATGAAATACTTCCTCGGTCTTGAGGTTAGACAAAGAAAATCTGGAATATTTGTCACAATAGGCATATGCAAAGGACATTTTGAAGAAGAATAAGATGGAAGAGTGCAACCCAGTAACAACACCGATGGAACTTGGTACAAAGCTCTCTAAGTTTGAGGGAGAAGATCATGTGGATGCAAGCAAATACCGGAGTTTGGTTGGAAGTCTACGGTAACTCACATGTAGGGGTGGGCATCCGAATATTCGGATCGGATTATGCCTCAATCCACCATCCGATCCGATTGAATCAGATGATGAAAAATCTGATCCGCATCCACTAATAAAAAAGTTAATCTGAAAATTCGGATGATTAGAATTTCGGATCGGATACGATTCGGATCGGATTAATTTAGCTTTATTGAAAATTTAAAGTTATTGATGCCACAATTTGTAACTCGTTTCATTAGATTCTGAAAGTTTAACTTTTAAACACTGAAGTCAATTCCAATGTCGAAACGAAATATCCTTACAAAATACAAATTGCTAGAATAACATAAAGAAGCTATCTCTGTTTGCAATATCTTCATACTAGTTTGGCATCAACTTCAAGGAGGATGAGCTTGACAGCCAAGAGCTCTCCTTCAAGGAGGATGCAATTGAGTCTGTTAGTCTTCTTAACCAATAGTCATGAATGCATTGATTCAGGGGCTTTTAGGTAATAGTGAAAAACAATTGGATCGGATTGAGAATCGGATATTTGGATGAACTTAGACAATAACACAATCCGCTCGAAACCTAATCGGATCGGATCACATTCTGTCGGATGAAAACTAAAATCCGAATCCGAATCAGTTTCAAATGGATCGGTCGGATCTGCTTATTAATAACAAGTCACTTTCATCGGATCGGATATCCGATCTACTTTTTCGGATCGGATCGGGTGGATTCAATCGTTTAATCGGATCTTTGTCCAGCCCTACTCACATGCACAAGGCCCGACATTGCATATAGTGTCGGCATAGTGAGTCGGTTCATGGAGGAGCCGAAATACTCGCATTTGAAGGCTATTAAGAGGATTCTTCGATATATCCAAGGAACGGAATCACTCAGGTTACTCTACTCAGAGACAAGTGAATACAAACTGGTAGGTTACTTTGATAGTGACTGGTGCGGAGATGTAGATGATCGGAAAAGCACATCTGGATGTGTTTTATATGGGAGATATGGCTTTCACATGGCTCTCGAAGAAGCAGCCAATAGTGAAATTGTCAACATGTGAGGCAGACTATGTGGCAGTATCTTTGTGTGTGCCACGCGATATGGCTAAGAAATTTACTATATGAATTAAAACTCCAGCAACACGAGGCAACCAAGATACTAGTTGACAACAAATCAGCAATTGTGTTGGCAAAGAATCCGGTGCACCATGAGAGGAGTAAGCATATAGATGTTCGTTTTCATTTTATTCGTGAGCATGTGAAGGAAGGCAATGTGCGAATGAGTCACGCTATGAGTCATGACCAAGTGGCTGATATCTTTACAAAGCCGCTACCAATGGTGCTGTTTAAAAATTTTAAGACGATGCTTGGTATGAAGGATGGAAAATGTTTGAGTTTAAAGGAAGAATTTGTTAAAGCATAAACTCAAACACGGTTTTTATTGAAATATTAAATGAGAAGTTAAAGGGGCAAGTAGTGGTGCATGATCTTTCATATAAATGTCTTCTTAAAGTCTAGCTTTTAAATGATGAAGGTTTCATGTCTTTTGGAGTTCTCATGAGTTTTATAACCAAGAGTCCGATATTTAGTATTCTGCTTTTATTGCATTTAAGAACCTGTTTTGTGTGAAGAGTTTATAAAAGGGATTGTATTCTGTTTTAGAAAGCAAGAGAAGAAAAATATATCTTTGTGATTTAATAGAGAGCAAACTGTTTGAGTTACTTTTTCTCTTCCTCCAATTTCATTCTGTAGTTCTCAAATTCAAGCTATATCCTTGGTTCATGATGGAAAAAATAACGAGTGTTGTAAATATTTTACCTCAGTTCAGTTCAAGCGGTCTCATCTCTGCTTATAAATGAACGCTCATAAGTTCAAATTTCATTATCTATCATTGCAAAGGTTTGGATTGTAGAGGGTGATTAAGATCACCTCTCTTATGGCCCTCTTGATATCCTTATCAAGACGACAATTGCCCCACGGAATTTCAAGACACTTTCTCTACAAACCCCGCAACACAACAATATATATGAAAATCAAAGTAAAACAAAAGATAAATACACACCTGATGATCGCGTCCGGATATACACCCGAAAAACGACTTGTAGTCTTACCGCAAGCGCACGGTGTAGTGGCGAGCAGGTATCGAACACAGGGAGGACAACTGACAGTATCTTACTTTGATTACCTAGCTATCAAGAGAATAAGAATAGTTTTGATGTAATAGTCACAATCGTTCAAATAGCAAGAAATATCAATATAATAAAGCGTCTCGGGATAGGAAATCCCCACTAGAGACCGTCTCTCATCCTTGTGAATCATAAATTTCATTGTTGTTAAGCTTGAATATAGGTGAACTAGTCGCAACTTAACGAGAACCAAGCTCACGCTCTCGCGATATTGCCGGTCTATAGCAAACCTATGTTAGAGCCCACTCTCGTGCAAACTCTACCCTAAGCCGCTAGCGTGAATATCGACATCATCGTCCAATCGCATCTCGAGCCCACTCTCGTGCAAACTCGAGCTACGATATAGGTTATGATAGTTCTTATTCGTCCAATCTCCTGCAAACGAATATTAGTATAGATTGATAATAAAAATCCTAGCTTTGGTCCAATCTCTTGCAAACCAAATCTAGAGAATTTCAATTATTAATCTAAATCAAATATCTAGGCCTTCCTATCAATTGGGATTCAATCTCTTGCAAATCCCAATCGATATGAATTCCTACCTACTCGTAATAAATCGATCACAACCTAACCGTTATCAATTCTAGCAACAATTCTATAAATTCATCACAATTCAAAGATCGGGTCCATAGGATTCATCCTCATGTCCTAGAACGACGGAACTACTCACTAAACATCATGAAAATCTCAGAAATAATAGATGGAATCATAGCACAATTCATTGCAAAGAAGACACAATTCATAAAAATGAGTTTTTTTAACAAGAAAGAACAAACTAATAATGTCGCCAATGATCTCCAGCTGAGATTTCCCAAAAGAATAGCCGTCAAAAACCTAATAGAAGTCTCTAAAAATAATTCAAGTCTCTCCTAAAACTAGGGTAAAAACTAGGCTTAAATACAAGCCAAAATCGTCCAAAAATCGTGACAAAACTGCCCATGCGCAGCCCAGAATCCGCAATCCTAGCAGCAGTCGGAGAGGGTCACTCGGCCGAGTGACCTTTGTCACTCGCCCGAGTGACAAACCATGTAAAATAACAGTAACTTCGGGGTTCTCAGGGGTCTGTCTCTCGGGGTGACTCGGCCGAGTAGTCTTCTTCGTTCGGCCGAGTGAGCAATCATGCTCGGCCGAGTAGACTTCCTCTGAAATTCCAATAAGTCGGCAGCTTCTCTGGACGAATTCTCTGTACCACTCGGGCGAGTGAGCTTTCTTACTCGGCCGAGTGGACTTCCTTACTCGGCCGAGGAATCATGGAAAATCTTCAGTGCGTATCCGTTTCACTTGGACAAGGGTGATCCTTCACTCGGCCGAATGAGCAGTCTTGCTCGGCCGAGTGAGGTGCTCCTGAGCTACTTTCTTCTCATTTTCGCCTCCTCGTCGCTCCTATGGAATTCCTTCTTCTTCCGCTCATGCTCTATCGCTGATAAGTCCTCAAATAAGCCGTGGGCGACCTCCGAAGTGCGTGAAAATCCTCTGATCTCATTTTCGCTCCAAATCGCTCCATATTTCCTGAAATACGACAAAAACAAGAAATAGTGAAAATCATCGCAATATGTCGAATAATCGTGAAAAACGCAATATGGGCGATCAAAACGTCATGAAAACATGCAGAAAAAAAGGTGTAAAATATAGAGTGATCAAAATCCCCCAAGCTTACCTCTTACTCGTCCTCGAGGAAGATGAGTAAAAGGCGAACCCGACGGATAAAAATAAGGAAAAAGGAAAAAAAGAAGAGGATAGAAAACCAAAGAGGGAGGTGCTAGATCATTTTCTCAGGACGTGGATTTGCTTACTCAAATAGCACACGGCGAATATAAAACACATGCCAAAGATTTTTATCTCGATATCATGATCACATAGGGATGCATTCAATATAGAAACCCAAGAATGTCAAAACAATATGAAATATGGAATCATTCTAGGATTGGCATCGTCTGAATCATCTAAAGCAATATACATAATCATAGACCACACACTTTTCAATTGATCGCTTTCTATTTGGAGTATAAGAAGTATCACACAATATGAAGCAATAAGAATAGAAAGGAGTGGCTTTCATGAGATGCATGCTAAGTTTCAATTCCTGGATTTTGTAAAACTTTTAGTAATCTCGCCGAGTATAGAAAATTACCTAGATTAGGTTGTCATGCACAATCAAGTAGTCACCATCTCACACATCATTGGATCCTCTCCCCCAAGCTTATCTATAAGCGTGTAGCATAAGATAAATCAATAAGCTTATTCCCCATTTTTGAAGCTCCAAAGAAAAATAAAAATAAAAGGGGAGAAAGAGTATGAGATGGGATCATGTAAGAATTTCTTCTCTTTTCATTTCCCTTTTTTTCTCTTTTTTCTCTTTTTTTCATATATATACAACTATGATCCCAAATCAAAAGATAGAAAGATATACATGTATTTTTTTTTCTTTTTGAATTTTGGGGTATAAGAGCATGGATCTATATAGCGGGGGAACATGCCAATATAAGAATCGCTAAAGGGAGATTCACCAATGATTCTAAGTATAGAAATAATGCGCAAAATATGTGGAGAAAGAAATAAATGTAACACGTTTCACTCTATAGAATGTGCACGACAACTTTTAGCAGAGTAATGTAATCTACTCAGTTTAATCACAGAAAGTAAACTAATCCAGTTATATCAGCTAGCATACATTCAATCAGCCTGAAAATGAAGCGTACAATTTTCATGCAATAAGAAGTGATATAAGACAAGAAAGCAGTACTCCAGATATAAGCAATCAATGCGTGAAGCTTGGTGTGTTTTTTATGAAGAGTATACATTAAAAATTATCAGACTCGGCTAATAAAAGAATTTCATCCACATTCATATAACAAAAGGCGGGTTACTATCTCGAATGCATAGCACGACATAGCATATGATATCTGAAATAAAAACTATGGCATGACAAGATAATATGTATATAGAGATAAGCTAATACCACGTCATCATCATCACAGAAAATTCATTTCTAGAAAAAAGGATAAAAGAAATAAGGATAAAAGGAAAATAAAAACTACTGTAAAATGCAGCACACTCAAAGAAATAAGAAAAACGTGATGCATGAAAAAAATGAAAAAATGGGTGAAATATGTGTAGAAACAAAGAAAAGTGAGAAAATGGAAATAAAAGGCGACAAAAATAAAAAGTGCGTGAGAAATCATTCCCCCAAGCTAAAGTGCACAGTGTCCTCAATGTGCAAAGTGTGGCACACTGAGAGACAAAATATGGGTGGGGTGGGTAAGGATGCATGCATGATGAAAATAAAAGAAATATGAGATGGGTATGCAAATAATGCATGCAGAGATCAAACTACTCGCATGAGTGTCCCCAAAAATACTCCCTCTCTTCCAAAACGATATAAACAGGTATGAGCAAAAAGGTGATCAAAACGTGTGAGGGGTGCAAAATCAGCAGGCAGAAAATATCCAGAATAACAGCAAAAATATGAAAGGCATTCAGAGTGTGCCTAGGTGGGTGGTAGGGCACCAGCACCGTCTTGTGGCGGAGGTGGTGGTCGCGGAGGCTGCTGGGTGGGGGTAGGTGGCTGAGGCAGTCGCTCAAGAATCTGTTCAGGCAAGCCTGAATACCAGGAAGTAACACGACACGGGTCTGGACAGCACTAACAGTAGCGGAGAGAGCCCGATAATCTGCTCTAAGTCCACTCACCGCCCCCTCTAGAGCACGGAGGTGCTGAACTAGGGTGTCAGGGGGAGGTGGAGCGGAGGGTCGAACAGGTCGAACAGGTGAAGAGCGGGGCTGTCTCGCACGGCTACCGTAAAGGATAGGTGCGACAGTGGGGTGGTGCGGTGGTGATTTGCTCACTAAGTGACGCTCGACCTCTGTGGGAGGCTGAGACGCAGGAAAGGTCGAAGAGGATAGAGCAGCAGCAGAAGCTGAAGTGGTGGCAGGTGACGAGGCGGACAGAGATGTCAGTGACAGATGTGGGGACAGACGTCACGACGCTCTCAGAGAAGACAGCGGCAGTGGAGACCGAAGGGTCGACGGATGGGGAGGTCGTGAAGTGCGAAGGAAATGACTCTCCAGGGGTCGAGAACAAGAAAGAGGAAAGGGTCTCCACTGCGAAGGCAAAAGAAGGCTCGCCGCACTCAACTATGGTGGGGGAATGCTCGGGGCTCACAACAGAAATAGGATCTATGGACATGGGCACAGTGGCGGTGGTGGTGGTGGACGCAGCTAAAGTGCTCCCGACACT
This sequence comes from Scilla litardierei, assembly GCA_030789695.1. NCBI lineage: Eukaryota > Viridiplantae > Streptophyta > Magnoliopsida > Asparagales > Asparagaceae > Scilla > Scilla litardierei. Next base: position 49,201,368 of record CM061141.1, read on the forward strand.
AACAGACGTGTGGACAGATGTGTCGGGAGGTGCAGACAGATCTGGAGCAGGCTGGGGTATCACTGGTCAAAGGGTGGAAGGAGGGGCTCCTGCTGAGCACCCTCAGGCTCAAGCACATACGCGGCGGGGATAAGAAGATCCATCGCCGGAATCCACTCCCCGTCCGAGTGTCCAATATGCGTCCGAGCAGGGCTCGGAAGAATCATATAATCGGCACCATGGAGACCGTGCAGCCACACCCAGTGGTGCTGACCATGAGGACGAAGCATTCTCATCCGGGCCATAACATTTATGGAAAGATAAGTGGGGCCCGGGGGTCTCAGCAAGCCAGCTGGGAGGTCAACTCCGCACAAAAGGGCCAAGTGGGTAATCAGACCGTCGCAACAGATGGGCGTCCTAGTGCCAACAGAACTAATGATGCGGTCGATGTACCAACTGGCAATATCTATCTCGACGACGGGGACCAAAACGTCTCATCTTCGCTCGTAGGCCCGCGATCGTGTCATCGCGTAGAGCATGTAGAGCTCTGGCGTCGACAACGTCCCCGGCTCATACCTCGCAAGAAAAGTGGTCGTCATAAGGCGTTGTGCAATGCAGAGGCATGGGTGGAGGATGGCGGAGGCCTTGGCCCGGCTAGGGTCAAAGGCGAGGGGAGAACCCGTGATACATGTCCAAAAAGCGTGTGTGTCGAATGACGGGGCTGGGATGTGCGTGGGACTGTAGGCGCGGTCCGGGTCCGGGACAGTGGGCCACTGAAAGAATGCTCTAAGCATGTCGAGAGTGACCTCGCACTCTCGATCCATCAGACGAAAGGAGCATCCTCCAGCGGTCTGGGAAATAGAACTAAGGACCTCTAGTGTCGGGCGGATATAAGTGTCCGCCGACACCGACAAGAAATCACGCCACCCCACGTTGTCATACAACTGGAGTAGCCCCTCTAGTACCCATAGGCGCTCAAAGTCAGCGAGGTGCGCGAACCTAGTGGGTACGATCGAGCGATGGGAGATACGCTCAAATCTGGCGCGCTGAGCGTCATCTCTGAACGTAATCCCCATCGTATCGATAGCGGGGGCGGGCTGTGCTTGTGGTGGAATGGGTGCGGTAGGAGGCGACTGTGTGGGTGGTGGTGGACTAGGTGGAGGGGAGTCCACCCTAGCGGAAGAGGAGCCAGGATCGCCTGACCTCTTCCGTTTTGAAGCGGGCTCCCGAGTGCGTGGCCTAAGACGTGGGGGCGTGTGACCCGTGAGTCGTGCCCACCCAAATGATATTCGAAGTGCTAAAAATGGAACGAGTAAACTTGAGCACGACGCGAGAGCAAAAAAGTGTAGTGTGCGAAGAATCGCCTCCTCCGCGGAGCTCTAAAGCGTCTTAAATCTCCCCAACTCCCCCAAGCTAACCTGAAACGCAAGAAGACAAATCAGCAATGAATAATCAATATACATGGGGAAGATTAGGGATAATAGATATATATACGATTTAATTTGAATTTTGGGCTTAAAGGGCATACGGATTGGAGAATTGAAGAAGAAATAGGAAGTTTGGGCGAAATGGGGGATGTTCGGCGAAGGGGGCGACGGCGCCGGCGGGTGCAGGCGGCGGGGCAACGTCGGCGACCGGCGTGGGTGGTCGGCGACGGCGGTGGGGGGCGGTTCGGGCGAGGAGAGGCGGCGTTCGGGCGAGGGGAGTCGAAGAAGCTCGGGCGCTGCGGAGAAAAATTGGGAAATTTGGGAGTTTCGAGATTCGTGCAGAGCCCGCTGGGCTATATAAAGTTGGGTCACTCGGCCGAGTGACGCATTCACTCGGCCGAATGGCTCAGCGTTTAAAATTTTTTTTGAAATCTCCCTATAGTTACGACTCGGCCGAGTAGCTTTTCCTACTCGGCCGAATGGACAGTTCCACTCAGCCGAGTGACAAGGCTACTCAGCGATTATGAAGCGTGTAGGGTATCAGATTCACTCGGCCGAGTACATAGTCACTCGGCCGAATAGCAAATAAATACTGTAAACTACAGAAAATTACAGAGAGTGGATCTGCAGGATCTTCCCTGATCAGTACTCCACTCGGCCGAGTAGAGTCTTCACTCGGCTGAGTGACATGTACACTCGGCCGAGTGGCTTGCTGTTTTCTGCCTCGGCTCTCTGTTTTCGCTCCACTCTGTTTTTCTTCATCCCGTCAGTCTCTTCCTTCTCCTGGGGCCTGAGTGCGTTCCTGGAGCGCTCTCCCTTGTCATGGTCATCTCCATATGAATGATTTCTCATTCTCCATCTCCTGTCATGAAAAATAGAGCCCGTTGTCACGATTTTTATTGACTCTAGACTCTAAACACTAAGAAAAATCAAAACCAAAAATAGAATTCAACTAAGAATAATATAAAAACCGTCGGGTTGCCTCCCGACAAGCGCTCGTTTAAGGTCTTGAGCTCGACCCCTTAAGATATTCGTTTAGTGCGCGATATACGACGCATGTGCGCCCGTCAAACTTGCCGAGAAGCACACTTGGATTCAATTGTTGATGTCGTGGGCATTCCTCGGCTTCCCCTCATCATGGGTAGTGTTGGGGGATAAGTCCCCCAAGCTTGAGCTTGTACAATTCTTTTTCTTCACCGGTGATGCCGATCTCTTATCCGGCGGAGCTTTCTTCAAATTGTTGGCCGTGGAGAGCTTGCATAGCTCCCTAATTCTTGCGACATCAGCGTCGTCTTTGTCATCAACCATGGAATGGTCCGGCGGGTCCTCCAACTTTTCTCCATTGCTAGAAAATTGGCCTTCTTCAAAGCCGTCATCGTGCAAGGCACCAATAGAATGTGGTATAGCTTCATCGATCACCTCATAGAGGAGGTATGAAAGATCATGGGACCGTCCCTTGAGTAGATATATGCTATTCACTTCACCGGTTGGGGCTCCTTCGGAATAATGCTTGAGCCGTTGTCCATTTACCTTGAATGTGGCACCGTCTTTTCCTTCCAACTCAAATGCTCCCCCAGGTTGTATGTGCCTAATGGTGAAGGGTCCGGACCATCGCGATCGTAGCTTTCCGGGAAAAAGTCGGAGTCTAGAATTGTATAGGAGGACCTTGTCTCCGATCTTGAAGTCCGTAACGGTGATGCGTGCGTCGTGGAGAATTCTAGTTCTTTCCTTGTAAATTCTTGAGCTCTCGTAAGCGTCTCGCCTAATCTCGTCAAGCTCATTGATGTCTAGGAGTCGCCTCACCGCCGCACTCTTGTAGTCATAATTAAAGGTCTTGATGGCCCAATATGCGCGGTGTTCCAACTCCACCGGCAAATGACAAGCTTTCCCATAAACAAGACGGTACGGGGTGGTGCCAATGGGAGTGCGAAAGGCCGTGCGATAAGCCCATAGTGCATCATTCAATTTCATGGACCAATCCTTTCTAGATCTATCGACGGTCTTTTCTAGAATTTGTTTAATTTCCCGGTTCGACACCTCCACTTGTCCACTCGTCTGAGGGTGGTATGCCATACGGATTCTATGATTCACCACATACTTCTTCAACATGGCTTCAAACTTGTTTTCTATAAAATGACTCCCTCCATCGCTTATCAAAGTACGTGGCACTCCAAAGCGCGGGAAGATGTTTTGCTTGAAGAATTTGGATACCACTCTTGCATCATTAGTTGGGGTGGCGATGGCTTCTACCCATTTTGAGACGTAGTCCACCGCTAATAGGATATACTTGTTTCCCTTGCTTGACGGAAAAGGCCCCATGAAATCCACTCCCCAACAATCAAATAGCTCAATTTCTAGGATGGGTTTCATCGGCATCTCGTTCCGTTTGGATATATTTCCTGTCCGTTGGCATCTATCGCAATGCTTGACGAAGTCATGTGTATCCTTGAACATGGTCGGCCAAAAGAACCCGCTTTGCAATATCTTTGCGGTGGTTTTGGAGGCGGCGTGATGTCCCCCGCAAGGCATATCATGGCAATGTGAAATGATAGATGTGGCCTCCTCCTTTGAAACACACCTCCGTATAATACCATCCTTGCATATCTTGAAGAGGTAGTGATCTTCCCAAAAATAGTTGCGGACTTCATGCATGAACCTCCTTTTTTGTTGTGTGGCCATCCCGCATGGTTTTATTCCGCATGCCAAATAGTTCACATAATCCGCATACCAAGGCACCTCTCCGGGTCTAATAGCGAATAGCCTCTCGCCGGCAAAAGTGTCATCAATTGGTAGGCTTTCATCCTTCTCGTCACGAACAAGCCGAGACAAGTGGTCCGCTACAACGTTGTCCGTGCCCTTCTTGTCTCTAATCTCCAAGTCAAATTCTTGCAACAAAAGTATCCATCTTATTAATAGTGGCTTGGCCTCCTTTTTGCTTAGTAGATACTTCAATGCCGCATGGTCGGTGTGCACAATCACTTTGGATCCAAGGAGGTAGGAGCAAAACTTCTCGATGGAGTAGACAACCGCCAAGAGCTCTTTCTCGGTAGTGGTGTAATTTTTCTGTGCCTCATCCAATGTTTTGCTTGCATAGAATATTGCATGAAGCTTTTTGTCTTTCCTTTGTCCTAGCACCGCTCCAATAGCTTGGTCACTTGCATCACACATGAGCTCGAAGGGAAGACTCCAGTCCGGCGGTTGTATAATGGGTGCGGAAATGAGAGCTTCCTTCAATGTATTAAATGCTTGCAAGCACTCTCCTGAAAAGACAAATGGAGCATCTTTAGCGAGTAGGGCGGTAAGAGGTCGGGCAATTAGGGCAAAATCCTTGATGAAGCGGCGGTAGAACCCCGCATGACCAAGAAATCCCCTAATGCCCTTAACATTAATAGGAGGATGGAGTTTTTCGATTACCTCAATTTTCGCCTTATCAACCTCAATCCCTCTAGATGAAACAAGGTGCCCAAGAACTATCCCCTCGGTGACCATAAAATGACATTTCTCCCAATTAAGAGTAAGATTATTTTGTTGGCATCTTTTAAGAACTTTAGTAAGATTAGCCAAACATGAATCAAACTCACTTCCATATACAGAAAAATCATCCATGAAGACTTCCATAATGTTTTCAATATAATCAGAAAAGATGGACGTCATGCACCTTTGAAAGGTGGCGGGAGCATTACAAAGTCCAAAGGGCATTCTACGGTAGGCATATGTGCCGTAAGGACATGTGAAGGTAGTCTTTTCTTGGTCATCTTCATGCAAGGGGATCTGAAAGAATCCCGAATACCCATCCAAATAGCAAAAGAATTTGTGTTTAGCGAGGCGCTCAAGCATTTGATCTATGAAGGGCAATGGGTAATGGTCTTTCCGGGTGGCTTTATTTAATTTCCTATAATCAATACACATCCGCCATCCCGTGACAGTGCGTGTAGAAATGGGCTCTCCCTTATCGTTTTTTATGACGGTCATCCCTCCCTTTTTTGGGACGACATGGACAGGGCTAACCCATCTACTATCTGAGATAGGATAGATAATGTCGGCTTCAAGCAATTTAAGGATTTCCTTCTTAACCACCTCCTTCATGTTAGGGTTTAACCACCTTTGAGGCTCTATGGAGGTGGCTTCAATGTTCTCTAGGTGGATTCTGTGCGTGCAAAGCCTAGGGCTTATTCCCTTCAGGTCGGAAATGGTGTAGCCAAGGACATCCTTATGGCTCCTAAGGACATCTAAGAGTCTTTCAAGCTGGTCATGGTTGAGGTGGGCATTAACAATTACCGGATAGGTCAATTTATTACCCAAGAAGGCATACCTTAAATTCAGAGGTAATTGTTTCAATTCTACCTCGGGAGGTGATGTACCCCCTACCTCATCCTCCTCTTGTGAAAGCTTGGCCTCTTCTGCAACATCGGAGTTTAGTTCCTGCTCTGGGGGTGGGCTTTCATATGCAGGCTCAGATTCGCTTTTTGGTGAGGACGGTGCATCGGAGTAGACACTGCACAGCTCCATGTTGACATCGATGGGGCTACCACTTTGCTCCGGTCCACACCTGAGATCAAGAGATGTGTCAGTGGGTTCATAAATGTAAGGGGGAGGATCGTAAAGTGTACTTCCCTGAATCTCGGCATGCCAAGTGGACTCCTCAGGAGTGTAGTACTCTCCGATGCATGCATTACTATCTTCAAAGTATAACTTGTCGTCCCTTACATCGACTTTAATGTTGCCCTCTATAGTTCCTTTCGGAGAGATTTGATCCATCACAAAGCTAGCAAATAGTTGCTCAATGGGGTCCTCGATATCAATGGTAAAAGCCCCAGTGGTTTAGACCTCATCAACAAGTTCCTTCAGAAGAGCTGCGAAGGAATCATCATCTCCCGGGCTAGACTCAGTTCTCATAATCACGTCTTCCGTTACCTGCTTAAGATTCTATGGAAAATACTGGGAGCACGTAAATTGGGCATCAAACAAAGTCAAAAAGGAAAAAAGAAAGAAAGAAAGAAGGTGAGATATAACCGGGTAAGAAAAGTCGAACACTGTCAAATGGCGTCCCCGGCAACGGCGCCAAAAACTTGATCGCGTCCGGATATACACCCGAAAACGACTTGTAGTCTTACCGCAAGCGCACGGTGTAGTGGCGAGCGGGTATCGAACACAGGGAGGACAAATGACAGTATCTTACTTTGATTACCTAGCTATCAAGAGAATAAGAATAGTTTTGATGTAATAGTCACAATCGTTCAAATAGCAAGAAATATCAATATAATAAAGCGTCTAGGGATAGGAAATCCCCACTACGGACCGTCTCTCATCCTTGTGAATCATAAATTTCATTGTTGCTAAGCTTGAATATAGGTGAACTAGTCGCAACTTAATGTAGAACCAAGCTCACGCTCTCTCGCTATTGCCGGTCTATAGCAAACCTAGAATAGAGCCCACTCTCGTGCAAACTCTGCCCTAAGCCGCTAGCGTGAAGATCGACATCATCGTCCAATCGCATCTCGAGCCCACTCTCGTGCAAACTCGAGCTACGATCTAGGTTATGATAGTTCGTATTCGTCCAATCTCTTGCAAACGAATATTAGTATAGATTGATAATTAAAAATCCTAGCTTTGGTCCAATCTCTTGCAAACCAAATCTAGAGAATTTCAATTATTAATCTAAATCGAATATCTAGGCATTCCTATCAATTGGGATCCAATCTCTTGCAAATCCCAATCGATATGAATTCCTAGCTACTCGTAATAAATCGATCACAACCTAACCGTTATCAATTCTAGCAACAATTCTATAAATTCATCACAATTCAAAGATCGGGTCCATAGGGTTCATCCCATGCCCTAGAACGACGGAACTACTCACTAATCATCATGAAAATCTCAGAAATAATAGATGGAATCATAGCACAATTCATTGCAAAGAAGAAACAATTCATAAAAATGAGTTTTTTAACAAGAAAGAACAAACCAATAATGTCGCCAATGATCTCCAGCTGAGATTTCGCAAAAGAATAACCGTCAAAAACCTAATAGAAGTCTCTAAAAAATAATTCAAGTCTCTCCTAAAACTAGGGTAAAAACTAGGCTTAAATACAAGCCAAAATCGTCCAAAAAATCGTGACAAAACTGCCCCTGCGCAGCCCAGAATTCGCATTCCTAGCAGCAGTCGGAGAGGGTCACTCGGTCGAGTGACCCTTGTCACTCGCCCGAGTGACAAACCCTGTAAAATAACAGTAACTTCGGGGTTCTCGGGGGTCTGTCTCTCGAGGTGGCTCGGCCGAGTAGTCTTCTTCGTTCGGCCGAGTGAGCAATCATGCTCGGCCGAGTGGGCTTCCTCTGAAATTCCAGTAAGTCGGCTGCTTCTCTGGACGAATTCTCTGTACCACTCGGGCGAGTGAGCTTTCTTACTCGGCCGAGTGGACTTCCTTACTCGGCCGAGGAAACATGGAAAATCTTCAGTGCGTATCTGTTTCACTCAGGCGAGGGTGATCCTTCACTCGGCCGAATGAGCAGTCTTGCTCGGCCGAGTGAGGTGCTCCTGAGCTCCTTTCTTCTCCTTTTCGTCTCCTCGTCGCTCCTATGGAATTCCTTCTTCTTCCGCTCATCCTCTATCGCTGATAAGTCCTCAAATAAGCCGTGGGCGACACTCCGAAGTGCGTGAAAATCCTCTGATCTCATTTTCGCTCCAAATCGCTCCATATTTCCTGAAATACGACAAAAACAAGAAATAGTGAAAAGCATCGCAATATCATCGAATAATCGTGAAAAACGCAATATGGGCGATCAAAACGTTATGAAAACATGCAGAAAAAAGGTGTAAAATATGGAGTGATCACCTGACACTAAGATTTATACTGGTTCCACCTAATACTTGGAGTACGCCCCGTTGGAGAGATCATTAATACTTCAATAATTTTGGATTAAAAGTTGTGACATTTAGTTCAAGGGTATAACTAAGAAATCGAAGAAGAAAACAATAGAGAAATTTCACTATTGGCTCCTCAAACAACCCTCCATTGGCCCTCAATTTGCCCTCTATATTTTCTACAGGTATCCGTAAATTTTTAAAAAAATTCGCATAAGATTCGCTACCAAACCATAGCAGTAACAAGGGTTTAAATACAGTTTAAATCTTATCATGTCTATTTCTAGAAACTATAACTGAATCCGATTCGGATCCCGCCCGCCGCACGCCTACTTCCTGGCTTCGTTGCAGTATGTTGGATCTAGCTGCGATCTTCTCAACGTGAAGCATGGCCGAACCGCTTTCGTCCGCTCTCTATGTGCAATCGCGCGACCGCACGCCACGTGGTTCGTGCAGCGCACCATAGCTCCGTGCGTGCTTGCGCGATGCACGCGCAGGTCGCACCGGTGGGCTGTACAGTGTTGGGCCGTACTATGCAGTATAAATCCCAAAAATCTAAGTTGGGATATGTTTTCACAAAAACAGTGATTTGGGCATGGATTAAGGTTTCGGCCGTTTCGGATCGGTCTCGGAGGGGACTGATCCGAACCCCTCTCCCTTTTCTCGGTTTTGGCCGATACCGACGAGCAACAGCAAAAAAAGAGAAGATGAAAAGCCAAAAGAATAAGAAGAAAATGAAGAGGAAGAGGAAGAAGAGATGGGGGCTTACCAGAGCGCCCGCCTGCCGCCCGTCGCTGCCCTATCCAAAATCATAGCATACAAAAAAGAAGAAAATGAAGTGGAAGAGGAAGGGGAAAAGAAAGGTAGGTGACTTACCTAATAGTCTCCCGCCCGCCGCCCACTCGTCGCCCTCCAGTCGCCCGTCAGTCGATCGAACCGATTTGGGGTGAGAGAAAGCACTCGCTTCTATTTAAAAAGCACTCAGATATTTAGCTTTCATTTCAATGGCGAACTTGTAAATAAATGAAGTATATTTAGCAAAAAATGTGTAATGTGAGTAGCAACACTAGGATATTTTGGGAGAATTGCTATGCGAACAGACCTTTTTGCTCCGTTTACTGACCAATTTATTTACAGATTTGGCATTCATTCTTTACATGTAATATCTTTAGCAAAAAAATTTAATATATTTTTATATATTTCACAAAATGTACTTTAGTATTTAATATTATTTGATAGATATTTAAGTATTTAAAACTATCGATATGGACGAAATGATACTTACTTCCGAAACCAACGAAACTTACATCCGAAACTGACACCCAAATTTTCGAAAGACTGAAACCGCGACCTAAAACATTGTTTTGGGCTCCAAAAAATCTCCAAAAATCCTCATAAATCTTAAATAAATTTTGAGGTATTTTTGGTGTTGTATCATATTTTTCAACACTCTACCTTGATACAAACACACCACAAAGCCCGAACCAAACCAAAACTCGGTATCCTCCACTTTCAAAAATTAAGCCACCTCATCCTGAGGTCAAGACACTTGGCTATGGAGCTTCGAATTTAACGTCACCAACTATCCGAGTGTCCAACAAACGCCTTCTGAAGGCGAATCTCCGAATTCACCGTAGTTCCTGAATCCATACCTGAAGCAAAACACGTAATGTATCTCTATGCCATCTCGTGACACCTTAGCACCTTCTCAAAAGTTTGAGCCCTGTTCAAACTTTCATCGCCGACATGTCCACCATCACATTCTCCTTCTCGTGAATTTTCTTTGGATGCGCTATCATGTTTGACAATTTTTCTAGCTCACTTTCAGTTTGAGTTTGCGTCCAAACTCAATACATCCATCGCAAACCTATTAACAATGGGATCTCCATGTGCATGCAATGTATAAGCCAAATTCATGTAATCCTCATAGCGAGCTAGAGCCTTCACGGTGTGTCGTCATACTCTCTTAGTAATAGAATCATCCACAGTAGCTCTAGGATCTCCACCACGAATAGAACTTGCACTACCATCGCTGCATGCAATAGTAAACTCATGTGAACTCTCTCCATCAACCGACACTCCTTGACCAACATCTGTGTAGATCATGTGGTTTGGATAAGTACATTGATAGACCCTTACGGGTCTATACCACCGCAACCATGGGCCCAGGCCCATGGCTAGCCGTCGGCCCCCCTTGGATTATGCGTGCGCGCCTCTCTAGTCTAGGAAAACCTAGTTTCTTTTATAAATAAAGGGGGTAGCCGCCTTTGTTAGGCTATGCTTAATGATTGATATTCTCTTGAGCGTCTTTAGGTTAGATCTAGATTAAACGAGTGCGGACGTCCTCTTTGGCGTCTTGGAAGGAGAATACCTATCTTTGGTATTCAATTATCTTGTTCTAGCTACTACATTCTCAATAAAAATCGTGCATTTTGTTAGTTCCTAATAATTTGGTATCAGAGCATGTGACGATCCATGGCGGCTTCGACGAGATCACAAGACAAAATTGAGGCTTTGGAGGCGAAATTTACAAGCGAGATCGACGGGATCAAGAAATCATTGGCGGCAAATGATGAATTCATAGCAAAGTTGACGGCTTCCATCAACCAATTGGCGGCGAATCAAGCGAAGCACGACGAACAATTCGCGCAATTAATGGAAACCCTAAACCAATTGATGACGAACAACAAATAGGATGGAAACCCTAAATCGGTAGAAAAGGCGGCACCTTTAGACAAGAGGAAGGGGAAAGTTAAAAACTTTGATCTGGAAAAAGATTTTTTGGTGGTGGAATTTGCCGAAGATGAGGAAGAGGAGCCGTGGAGGGTCGATTATCGAGAAGAAATAAGGAGGAAGGCCGTGGAGACCCAAGGAGGAGCCGGCAGCACGTTCCCCCAACCGCCAAGGGCGCACGTCGAAGGGGGGTCGTGGCAGCCCCATAATGTCCCCGCCGCCCCCAAGAGGGTTGCCGAGGAGGCGGTGGTTGCGCCCAGGGGCGATGAACCCACAGGGGGGCCGACGAGCCTCCCGGGGGTCGCCCGGGGGCAGCGAACCCCCTGGGGGCGAGCGACCCTCCCCGACCCACAGGGGGGCCGCTGGGGCCCCCAGGATCACCGGGCGGGGCCGACGACCCTGCCGCAGGCAGGCCGCGGCCCCGCAGACTTCCCCAGGTAGACGCGCGACTTCACGGGGGCTGTTGGCGGTGATTTCGGCACTTTTCAGCAGGGGCAGCCGCGGCGAGAGGCTCCGGCACATGACTTCGAGGAGGATGTGGGACCTGGGGGATTTCAGGAGACGGGGACTACGACGAGGGGGGTCCTTGATTTGGCGACAGAAGGTGGCAGCCGCCGCCCCACCACCCGGAGGGACGCATTGTAGGCACAGGTGGAGGACACAGAGACTTTCAGGAGAGGCCTGAGGGCAGGCTTAGGGGTGATGAGGGGTACGGAGACCAAGGAGGAGGGCCACATGGGAGCTACGAGCGGCGCCATGAGAGGTATCAGCACTACTACCGTCTGCATCATCGAGAGGAGGTGAGGCCCGAGCAGGGGCATTTTGGAGGAGAATTCAGGGTGCGAAAGCTAGAGATGCCGCTGTTCACGGGAGAGGATCTGCATGCCTAGCTATTCACAGCATAGAGGTATTTTGCAGCACACCGAATGACATAGGCGCAGAAGTTGGAAGCCGCGGCTATTTGCATGGATGGGAGAGCTCTGGGTTGGTACCTGTGGAAGGAGAGGAGGCAGCAGATTCGCGACTGGGAGGAGCTGAAGGACCTGATTCTGAAAAAGTTCCGAGATCCCCGTCTGGGGAACCTGCACGAGCAGCTGTATGCCCTCAGGCAGGAGGGGCCGATGCGGGAGTACATCGAGAGATTTGAGACACTGGCAGGGCGAGTACATGGTGTGTCGGACGAGTCGCTGGAGGGAACCTTCTTAAAGGGGCTGCGATCCCGTCTTCGAGCGGAAATGAGGCCCTATAAGCCTCGGAGGCTTTCAGAAGTCATCGAGATGGCGCAGATGGTCGAGGACTCCCGGACTGAGGATAGGAGAGGCGGGAGCAGCTACAATGGACAGATGCAGCGGGGCATCCCGACTGGAGCAGGCGGAGCGGTGGTTACTACTGAGGCAGATCAGATGGGGGCTTGAGAAGACGGGGGAACCGAACAACCCACCCCCGGCTGGGGGCCAATTCCGAAGGATGACCGATGCAGAGATAGAGAAAAGAGGCAAAATGGCTCTGTTTCAGATGCGACGAGCGCTTCACTCCAGGACACCGCTGTGCGAGTCGTAAACTGCAAGTGTTGATAGCGGAGGTATACGAGGATGATGACGTGGAGGACGAAGGGATCGGAGGGGAAGACCACTCCCACTCGGAGTAGCGTCGCCGGTACTTTCATGCACCACCTTGAGGACAAGGTGGCTCTTTGGAGGGAGTACTGATAGACCCTTACGGGTCTATACCGCCGCAACCATGGGCCCATGCCCATGGCTAGCCGTCGGCCCCCTTGGGTTATGCGCGCACGCCTCTCTAGTCTAGGAAAACCTAGTTTCTTTTATAAATAAAGGGGGTAGGCGCCTTTGTTAGGCTATGCTTGATGATTGATATTCTCTTGAGCGTCTTTAGGTTAGATCTAGATTAAACGAGTGCGGACGCCCTCTTTGGCGTCTTGGAAGGAGAATACCCCTCTTTGGTATTCAATTATCTTGTTCTAGCTACTACATTCTCAATAAAAATCGTGCCTTTTGTTAGTTCCTAACATACATCTACCTTGTTTGACACATTTTTACCTCCACCTATTTTGGTACTTCCTGAAACCTTTCCTTGCAACATCGCTAACTCATCAGATGTCACCTGTCAACCAAGATCTTCTTTGCATCTGGACTCCAAAGTCTAACCCTCGATACTGTAATGCCCATAGGCGTGATGCACTATTGTTGTGAATACTTCCATATTAGTATGTGTATATTATGAGTGCCTATGTGTGTATTTAATATGTGTATCCTAGTATGGTAGTATGTGGATGTGTGTGTATAGTAATGTATACCTATATGTACATGTGTGTAAATATTTGCATGGATTGGCATAGTTGTAAAGTGACCTACATGGGATTGTATATGTTTATGTATGTATGTGTACACCCATGTATGTTGTATGTGCATGTTTGGCTATAGGTGTATGTGTGCCCTTGTGTATGAGTGTGTGCACAGAAATAGTGGGTGTGCATAGTAATGGCATAGTTGTAATTAAATGTCTAAGTTAGAGGTCATTTTGTAGGAGAGGGTATTTGGGTCATTTCCTTAGAATGGCATCATCTAGAGAGAGCTTTGACCTTTACCTCAAAGAAGAGAGGAAGAGAGCGAGTTCTAAAGAATTTCATTTCTTCTCTCCTCCTCCCTTTCTTTCATTTTCTTTCTCTCAGCCTCTTTCTCTCCCCCCCCCCCTCCTTCACGTAGGTCGAACCACATCATGGCCTTGGCCCTTCAATTTATTGGACAAACCCCCTAGTTGCACTATTGGATGCTTACTTGGTGGCTAGGAAGTGGAGAAGTAGAGTTAGAGCTAAATGGAGGGTTCTTGATGCAAGATGCTAGCTTTTGGGTGATGGAGCTTGAAGGTAGGGAGATCATGGAGCAAGATGAGATCTTTGTAGACTTAGAGCCAATGGGTGACATGGATGCTTACAAAGCCATCACCTTTGAGGTAGGGAACATAAACTCTATGGCATGTTATTCCAAAATATTAAAGTTGGTAAATTTTGTGGAAATTCTCATGAAGTTATGATAAAGTTGTGATTTTTATTTAAGTGATCCCTATTATGTGCTAAAGATTCCACCTTTCTTATAATAACAAACTAAAGATGACACCTGTATTATGGAATTAAGCTAAAGATGCCACCTTTGTTGTTATTGCTAACTGTTGTTACAGCTCTGTTGCTGTTTTTGAAATGGGCATAACCTTTATTCAAGTGCTTCAAAAATTATGATTTAAGACAATATGGAAAGCCCTTGAAGTTATCTATAACTTTCATTTAGAGACTACACTCAAATTATGCCCGTAATTAGACTAAAATTGATGATTTCTATCGTTGTGCCATTTCTGGTGGATTCTACACCACGTTGGTTAACAGAGCATAACTTTCTCTCCAAACCTCCAAATGATGATATGATTTAAGATAATCTGGAATCCTAGTTGAATTAGCTACACTTTTCATGTGAAACCTCAACAAGATTCTGACTGTAATTAACTGCAATTAACTGATATTTACAGCTAGATAAACCAGTTTTTGGACAGATTCTGCACTTAAGTCCTACAAGCCATAACTATTAACATAGATGACTAAAAATTATGATCTTTGTTGCTTTGGAAATATGAATGAATTATCTACATGTTCCATTTAGACACTTGTGTCAAATTTTAAAGGTAACATTGTGATATCAGCCACTCTTTGGCATGTAGACCTCTTTTGATACGAAATAGGTGCATCCAAGATATATGTGGAATCTTGCTCATAAAATATGGAACCATAGTAAGGAATAATATCATCAATGAGATGTGGGATACGGTGTGTATAATTGGCATGGCATAGCACACACAATGTGATATGTTTGTTGTGGAAATTGTGATGGACATAGCACTTAGATGCATGACCCCTTGTATGAATAAAGAAAGAAATTGTGAAATGAGGACATGAAAATATGTGACCATGCCAAATATAACTCTACAACACTATGTATGTGTTTATGCTTCTAATTCTTTTAGGCGCGTGCTTTATACACCGATGAGACTTCGGTGTATGCACTGAAATTAGAGGGATGTGTCCCGTGAAGCGACGTGGAAGACATGGCAATCAGAGTTGTATCTTGGAGTGGATCACCGCCAGCTCACTTCCTCACCTAGCGCACGCTTTCCGATGCATCCTCGGTTCCAGCCTGTCACCTCGATTCTATTAAATAAATGTCTCCCTGTCTCTCACTTTATCTCCCTAACCCAGAAAAAAATTCAAAATTAAAAACTTAAAGTTTCTCTCTGCTTCAATGGACCTGTGTCCCTTCGTTCGGCTCATCATCGGAAACCTTGCCTTGAAGATCCTCGCGCCTCACGTCCCACCCGCTCTGGCGTCCATCCATCATCGTCCCCCTACTACCGCAAGATCCTCCTCAACAAGTTCCCATATCAGACGGCAGCAGTCACTTTGGTCCCCGCTGACTCCGCCTACGCCAAGCAGAATCCCCAGACACTTGCCCTTGCAGCCAGCTTCCACCTCAGCCTGTCGGATCTTATAGGCTATGACTCGACTCCTTACGTTGCGGAAGTACGGCTCGAAAGTGGCAGGGTTCTGGTAGAAGGAATTTGAGTTCATGTTGAGTTGCCTTGCTTGTAGATATTTTCCAGCTGAAGCTCAGATCAGACTTTCTCTTGAACTTAAACATCAACATTTACATGGAGTTTAATATTAAAACATATGACATTTCGATAGCAATCATTGTGTCTTCAAGTCTTGTAGAGGAGCTGAAATTCATAAAAATGCTCAGAAAATTGATGCAGACCCCCAATGCTCTTCAGCGACTCTTAGACTTCATACATCGAAGGCCTCTCATCAGGCCGAGGAACCACGCACGAACACGCGAGTGTCAGGAACTGGACAATCTGATCATCGTGCCCAATGCCTCTTAGAGACTGACCAATGGCTTCCTAAATCCGACCTGCAACAGAAAGCCAACCCACCAAAGGATGCCAAGAAAGGTTCTCATCCTTGAACTGAAGCTTAGCCGACAACGCACTATTAGCCATGTCTTTGTATATCAAGAGCTTCTCCTCTTCCAGAAAGCAGAAACCGAGGAGCGGTACAAAATTCGGATGGCGAATCTGACCGACTATCCGTACATCTACCCAGAAATTCCATTCTGAAAGCTTGCATTCGCACAGCTTCTTCACAATCAAGCCCGATCCATCCCACAATACGGCTCTATATATACGAAGTTCCAAGAATAGAATCGCCAGCAACCACCACATTGTCAGGATGGAAATCTCCGATGTCGGCCATCAAGTCTGTGAACATCAGCTCCTCTATGAGATCCTAAACCAGATAGACTTGAACGAGTCCTCTAGGCGAAACCTTCCCCTTCTTGGTCATCCTGATCATCTTCTTTGCATCGGGTTTTGCAAAGAAGAAGTATATCCGAACAAGATAAGAAACTCCACAGAGAGCAGGAATCCGAAGAGCACTGCAACGAAGTCGACGACAATGATCACCGCACGACTCGGGGACCTGTAGCCTCCGAGCAAGGGGTTCTGTCGAGGCAATGATCCATCCTCGTCACAGCAGCAGAGCCCTAGTGCAGCCCACAGGTTTTCCAAGTTCAGGGAAGGATGAGGCAGCATGTGTTTACTTGCAACTCAAGCCTCATTCCTCTGACGAGCCATCCAAGCCTCATTTCTCTGTCGTGCCACCCAAGCCGCTCGTCGCCACATTCGCACCCAAGCCTCCGATGAGCCACCCAAGCCTCATTCTCCATCGAGCCACCCAAGTCTCCTTCCTCATCGAAGCCAGCACGTAAGATGCCTCCGGAGATCACATCGGAGGCGACGGCGACAGCATCTCCCCACCGCCTTCAAAGACATCAAGTGTTGGTGCTACCGTAGCGGAGAGTTGTAGTCAACCTTGCTGCTAGACGGCGTGTTGCTGAAACAAAGAAAACGAAGGAGAAAAGAGTTGGAATGAAGATGAAAGAGAAGGGAGAGAGAGAGATAATAAGAAAAGAAAGAAGAGAGAGAAAAAGAAAGAATAAAAGAAAGGAGAGAGGAGAGAGTTTTATGTTGCTTTCCACGTCTCTTCACGTGACTATCACATATCTACTCGTGGGACTCAGCCGTCCCATCCCTCTAATTTCTGTGCATACACCGAAGGCTCTTCAGTGTATTTAGCACGCGCCTTCTTTTATGTCATTGTCTCATAACTTTTTGTACTTTGCATTATGTCATAATTTGTGATTTGCATATTATAATGTTTAACATAAAATTATAACCAATAAGTACTTGGAATGTCTCAATCCTATCTAAAAAGGGTGGGCTTCCAAGATGGGGTTTGGGGGAATACCTGAATAGGAGTAGCCAAAGGACTGGACTGGAGTTATGATTTCTCACTCGCGCTCTCGGAACGGGAAAGTGAGCAGAGTTGGAGAGGCACATTGGTGTACTCGTGATGCACCATGGGTAGTGACTTATCTATCTTCCTCTATTTATCTCACTCCCGAAACGGGGGAGTTTGAGAGGCCCAGTTAAGCCTACAGTGCTCGTGTACCATTGGCAGTGTAGTCTTCTTCCACCCACATTGGGGTGAGGTCCAGACCCTCATGTCCTACATTTACCCAGATTTCCAAATAAATATCAATAAATGAAGTCACTTAATTTAATATAACACGCTTGTAGTTTTCCTTTTACTCATTATAGTTGTAGTTATTATTATGCTTTCTTTGGCCATGTATGTATTGTATTCTCCTATGTATGCCTTCATGTTTCATTTCCCTTTATGACACAATTGTAGCTTTTATGTTTCCATTTATGTTTCATTTCATAATGCCATAATATGTCATACATTGTAACTTGCATGATTTGTTGAATGATATGCCATATGAGTTAGGCATCCCTGCTGGACACGCTTTGATGTGCCCTCCCCTTTTTCCCACAAGTAGCTGAAGATAGATTATCAGGTGGTTGGTGACTTTGGGATAAAGGCTTGGGTAGCATGGAGAGTGGGATTGTATCGGAGTTGTATCATTAAGCTTGGTAGTAGTATGGAGTGAGTTGGGCAGTGGGGTCCACCTTCGATGTTGTATCTTGTGGGTTGGGCTGGATATTAGAGATTTTGTGGTTGTATATGCATAAGTGAAATGTAATAATATGATGACTGTTGTTGTACATTGTTTTGTGGCCATCTGTGTTGTTTAGGTGGTTATTGTTGGAGTATTACAGGTACTATACTCGCATATGCGCAGTGGCTGCTATGCTCTCTCCCCCCCATTTCTCTTTCATCACCCTCGCTGCTCCACGGGTACTGGAAAAGTTTCGAAAATCCTAGGTATCCTGGGAAGCGGGGTGTAACAGACACCATTCATGTACACTAACATAATGCTCTTCCGTCCCTTGACGACAAACTTGTCACATTTCTCCTGAACATAAACTGGACATCTAAACACTCGAAAATGATTCAGATCCACTGGCTTACATGTCCAAACCTCCTCTGAATTTTTTCCCGTCGATAACTAAAGATGAAATTTTGTTTACCAAATAAGCTGTGGTCGATATAGCTTTGGCCCAAAAACCCTTTGATAAATCTAATGTAAATCTGAGACAACTTGCCTTCTCTGAAAATGCCATATTCATCCTCTCTGCAACTACATTCGATTGTAAATCTCTTGGTGTAATGAAGTGCATCATTACTCCATGTTCCTCACAAAATTCTTTAAACTTAACAAAAGTACACTCGCCATCATTGTCGGATCTCAGCACATTTAGCTTATTTCCCGTTTGACACTCTACATGGATCTTCCATGCCTTGAACTTTTCAAACATCTCCGACTTTTCCTTCATCACTTACACCCAAACTTTTCTAAAAAAATCTTCAATTAACGATATTAAGTAACAAGCTCCACCTAGATGGAACTGATGCAGGACACCAAACATCGGTATACACATACTCAATAATCACTCGTGTGTCATACTTTTTTCTCATCGAAACTAAACTTTGTCAGTTTGCCATAGACACAAATCCTTGCAAAACTCCAGCTCCTTGAAGTACACCTCTCAAACCACACTTAAAGCCTCTAAGCTTTTCTTTGAAACATGTCCAAGTCTGAGATGTCACGGCCTGGTCGAATCAATCTCATGCGAACTCTCAAATCCGATATTAAAATCTCATATTATTGGCATCCCTTTCAAAAGATATAAATCCCTAACTTTTTCACATCTCATCACTAATGTCGAACCCTTTAACATTTTCATAGCTTCCTTCTCTATCATAACTTTGCAACCCATAGAATGCAATGCTCAGAAAGAAATAATGACTTTGTCAGCTCTGGAACATGCCACACGTTAGTAAGTGTGCGCACTACACCATCAAACATTTTGATCCTCACCGAACCAACTCCAATAGCTTTGCATGCTTTATTGTTGACCATAAGGATTGATGTATCCTCCTTCCTTTGATAGGTATAGAAGCACTCCATATTTGGCATCATGTGAAACGACGTCCCTGAATTCATGACGCATGCATGATTCATAACATCTAATGAGCATGTTGTGAGCACATCTTAGACCTCCTCACTACTCACCTTAAAACTGTAACTGAAGAAAATGCTGGCATATCATCCTTCTCTTTGTTCCTTCTCTCTAGATAGTCTCTTTTCTAATGCCCAAGTTTCTTGCAAATATAATGTGGCATGTCTCTACTCCTCTATCTCGACCTCCTCCTGATAGCACCTTGTGTATTGCTTCACCCCAAAGCAAGTAGGCCTGGCTATCTAAATCTCCTACGCTCAAACCAACTCCTGGCATCTGATCTCTTACCTCCTTGATGTATATCATCACTATCACATCCTTAAGACTGAGAATAGTGACGAACGTCATGCAAGTCCTGGCATCTGATCCCCTAACTCCTTGATTATACATCATGGTGTTGACGAACGTCATGCAACAAGAGCAAAATCATCTACTCATGCTCTGCTTCTGCAGTCAATCCAATTGCTCTCATCTTCATCACTAATCTATTAAATGTATCCAGATAATCATTCAATGAGGTCATGTCTCGTATGTTGAAAGTTAAAAAAATTCTTCAGCAAGATTAGCATGTTGGTTAGTGACGTTTTCAGATACACCTTCTCGAGCAGTCTCCTGAGACACCTGATAAATTACCTCGTCTGGTAAACTGTGTTGGATGTTTGGCATAACCGAGTGTTCCATCTACTTCTTCATTTTTCGAGATATCCACTGGTAAAATATCTGTGTTGTACACCACCATGTAGACACGATCCTTCCTCAAGATTACTTTCATTTTGTATTGACATATCTCAAAGTTTTTCTTGTCATCAAACTTTTCAATTTTGTATTGCACTCCTCCAACCATCGCATATGAGTCATCCATATATGATCGCATATGAGTCACCCGTGTATGAACTCGAACTAAATGCTTTTCTGATTGCATCACCTTTTGTAGATGAATTCTTTGCCAATGTCATGTACTTGTTTCACAAAGCTTGCTCTGATACCAATTATTGAGGGTGATTGAGGGGTTATTTAGATCCCCTCTTAGGTTCATATGCATGTTGATAGGCTTATCAAGACAATCATCATGCAGAATTTCAAGATAGTTGAACCAACGAACAAAACTAATGAATTTTTCTACAAAACCCACAACATAGCAATATATATGAAAAGCAATGTTAAATAAAAAATAAATGTGCACCTAACATCAAGATTTATATTGATTTTACTCAATAATTGGTTTATATCCAGTTGGAGAGATCAATAATGCTTCAACAATCATGAATTATAAGTTATGACATTTTTTTCAAGTAAATAACCCAACCCGTTAAAACAAAATGGAGAATTTTCTTTTGGCTCCTCAAACAACCCTCTTGTGGCCCACAGTTTGCCCTCTGTATTTTCTACATGTAGACGTAAACTTGTACAGAAAATTCACACCAGATTCGCTTCCAAACCTTAGGCGTAACAAAGGTTTAACTACCATATAAATCTTACAGGTCAGAAACAGTCTGTTTCTAAGAACCTTTTTCTGAAAACCGGATCCAAATCCAATTTGGATAGCGCCCGTCACGAACCCACTTTCCCGTTGCATTTTACTGTGGTACATTGGATCGAGGCATGATCTCTCTCAATGTGACATGTGTCCGAACCGTTGCAGTCTGTTCGTTGCACGCCATCGTGCAAGTGAGCGTCGTGTGGCCCACACAGCACGCGCGTCAACGCTTCATGAGTGCGTGTGCGGCACGCCCGCGAGCTGTGCCTGTGGGCCAATGCCCATGGGCTGCACAATGCCCAGCCGCACAGTGGCATCCCAAAAATATGAGTTGGACTGGGTTTTCACAAAAGTGGTATTTTGGGCTCCAAAACTCACCAATAGATATCCAAAAAATCCTCATAAATTCTCTAAATTAACCTTGAAATATTTTTGATGTTTTGTATCATATTTTTCAACACTGATCCCATAAGAACACATTTTCATGTTCCTAAGCAAGAGGAGGATGAGAACATGTGACATCTTAAGTCATCCTCATTCCACCCCTGCCCTAGCCAACTGAAAACATCGAGTTAGTTGGAGCTTTATGTATCGAATATTTAAAGAGAGCAGAAAGCCCCAGCCCCAACTTCTACTTCTGACCCTAATTGCTATCATGGAAACAAATCCCCTAGCTCATCTTGCAAATCAGACCTTGGAGTCGCTGTTTTCTTTCATCATGTGGTTTCCCCAATATCCGACCTCACTTTCTCAGAAATAATAGTTGCATCACGAAGATGTTCCAATTTGGAGTGTCTCAATATTTTACCATCTATAATCATCTTCTTGAATGAATATGAATTGGGAGATCCATCTAGAGATTCGTCTTCTTTTCCAGCTGATGCTCCTCCTAACTTGCAATTCCACTTTCAACATTTCTTCGGAACCGGCACCGATATTTTCAGGAGAATGTCCAAATATTGCCCTTGCATATTTCTTAACCAGGGATACATTATCTGATAAAGGAGCTGAAGCATTACCTGAGGGTTTCTCAGGAATCAACTCTGACACAAGCCAACATCTCCAGCAAACTTCTGCCGATGTTGATCGCCACCATGCAGTATACCAACACTAGAGTTTCCGCATTTTTTTATGTGATGCTTTGAGCTAGACTTTGGTTGCTGAGAGCGGAGCTCAACCAGAGCCTTGTTTTCTGATTCAATATTCAAAGTTCCAGTCTGCTCAGATGTTGAATCTTTTGGTATCTTTCTTCATGATCGGCATGCAATAACTCTGCTTCTGCAGCTTCTCCAGCTGGATGAAAGCACTTCGGTCAAATTCTTTATCTCAGACCTCTCCCTCTCTCATTGCTCTCAATCCACAGCAATTTCATTCTGTCATTGTCAAGCCTCTTCAATTCAGATGTAACATGTTCTAACCGCTTAGCCATAGCTTCTTTCTGAGAATTTAACAGCTGGAGTTCCCTGGCCCTTTCTTGTTCCAAGGCTTCTTCCTTTTCTCTTACATAAGTCTACATTTCTTCTAACCTTTTCTCAACACAGTTTTCTAGCTCCTTCCTCTGAATATTGATGTCTTTCACAAAATCATCTCCTTCATGCTGAATTTTGATATTCCAATCTGAATGCTCATGTTCCATCCTATTCATGAACTCTACACGTTCACAGGCCAAGGATTCTGCACCAGTCTTAAAATGATGCACCAGTCTTAAAATGATTACGTAGACTTTCTATCCGATTTTATGCTATCATCTTCGCTTATGAGGTATGTACAAATAGCTTCTCTCTCTTCAGAAAACACTCTCAGCTTCTTTCCATAGCTCCTCTCTTTTTACGTCAATCAGCTCCCACTCAGTTTCAAATTTCTCTTTTTCTGTCCTTAACTTATCAGCTTCTGCAAAGTTCCATCTTTTTAGACCTGAAACTATCAATCTCCTCCTTGAGTTTGGTTTCCAGAACAAGTAATTCGTTTCTATAATGAAGAATGAGCTCCAGTTTCTCTTGTTCATGTATTGCTATTTTTTGTTCTTCAATAAATCTCTTAATTTTCTCAAGTTCAACTTGCATTTCTTTAATTTCTTCTCTTTCCTTCTGCACATTCAACATCTCCATCTACGCTGCTTTTTCAAGGGACTGTAGATTTTGATCCTTCTTTTCTAACAGTTCAGCTTGTTTGCAAGATCCATCTACCTCTCAGCTAGTGCTTTTAACTGAACTTTAATAGAATTCTCCTGTCACTTGATAACGCGCTCTCTCTGGATGAGTTCAGACTCTCTGTCCTCATAGCTGCTTTTCCCGCTTCCATCTCATCTTCAAACAATTTGTGCCGCTCTAACTCAGCATCAAATTCAAGTTTTCTTCTTTCCAAAGAAGATTTGTGTTCAGCAGCAAATCTTTGGATCTCATCATGTAGTCACTCAAAATTACACAATTATACTTCATGACATCAACAATAGGTGGGGGCATATGATTCATAGCGTGTGTGAGCATTGCATTCTGTTTATGACCATATCATACAACAAGATGCAAAAAAGCTCCCATATTCTGTGCTAGAAATCTTTCCCTGCAAAATAAGCAACGCTCATTCTCCCTGTCAAGTCCACACATATTGGGTAAGGACATCCCCCGTGAGTTGGAAAATTTATGTGAGAACTATGTATACATGTTACATAGCTGAACTCTGCCTTAATCCACACCCAGTGAATCGAGAATCCAATAACTACACCCAGTAGCTCTCTATTAACCAAAAATAATGTAAAATAAAATACAAGAATCAAATCAAGATACACCATAAATATAAATAGATAATGTTCAGAGTGCTCAGTTAGTGGTGTCGATGTGTCCACATTGATTTACTCGTAGACGGCTCCGCAATGGTTTCAACCACTCATCAATCGGATGTCTTTATTGTAAAATATGACTTCTTGACCTTAAAGCGGCCTT
The DNA here is from genome assembly GCA_030789695.1 of Scilla litardierei. Taxonomy (NCBI): domain Eukaryota; kingdom Viridiplantae; phylum Streptophyta; class Magnoliopsida; order Asparagales; family Asparagaceae; genus Scilla; species Scilla litardierei. The sequence goes on from CM061141.1 coordinate 49,225,332, forward strand.
TCTGATTTGTGCCCGTGCTCTGTTGCAAAATTGTGGCTTGGGAATCTGTGCGCATAATCAGCTGTGCGCATAATCAGCTGTTGTCAGTTGTGTGCATCAACATGTGGTTGGTGCGGTCGGATGAGCTCGGCTTATTGTGCATGTGCGTCAGCCTCGGAGTCGTTGTGGTGGTGCGCGTCTTCGTTGGTGGATTGTGTTTTTGTTCTTATTTTAACAATGGTTAAAAGTATGTCCAATTTTACCACAACCAATGTATCTAGAAAAAACATGGTCGCCCTTATCAAAAAGATTGTTCCCATGTTCAATTTTACCAAAACCTAGTCATTTTGTATTGTTTGCAGAGAGTTGAAGCATCTTCAATGACTTGTCACTAATAGCAAATTTTTTCACGCATGTTTCTAGCTCTTGTACTTTAGATTTTAAGAACAAATTCTCATTAACAAGCATAAAACGAGTTACAAAATTGTCATCTTTTCTCTTTATGTCTTTGTTTTAAAGCATCACTATCTTTTTCAAGCTTTTCTTTTTCAGTTTTTAGGCTATACACTTCTTTTTTTTAAAATCAAGCAATTTTCATAAGTCTTTTTAAGCAATTGTTTCTTTTCTGATTTTAATTTCTTAATCTTGCCCTCTAAATTTTTAACTTCTTTAGTCAAGTGATCGCATAGTTTAACTAAATCTAGACCAGGTAACTCATCGATTGAATCCTCCCCGCTAGAATCTGTGTACCATCAAACGAAGATTTGTCACTTCATGTCTTTCATCTTCCTCACTATCATCATCCCACATAGTCACCAAAGTTTTCTTTTTTCCTTTGTTTTACCTTTTTTCAACAATGGACAATCCGCTTTGATGTGTCTGGATTTTTTGCAATTATGGCAATAATTTCATTATTAGAATCATCGGAAATATTCGTAGACATAAAAGCATCACGCTTATTTAAAAGAAATTGTATTCCCTTTCGATTCTTCTAAATGTACAGGCTCTTCTCATCACTTAAGGTATGATCACTGAACCATTGCTCGCTTCCGCATGCCATTGTTGAATATTGGACTCCCCGGATTTGGTTTTGGATGATGAGCAAACATAAATAATTCATGAACTAACAATTTGTGAGCGCAGTATTGGAGATCGTCGCAAAAATCTCGAGAACATTCAAAGCGACATCTCAAGACTTCTCAAAGCACGTATTCATGCCTAAAGCTTCGTTGAAGCTCTTGCGCCGTTTTGGAAGTCATGAAGAATTAATCGAAGCTCTCGAAGACCATTCTTTAAGGTTTTATTTATAGTCTTTTAGCTTCGATCTATAGAATGTTAAGCCTTGAGTATATCTTACGATTCTAACTTCATAACGCTCATATCGTAGCTCTAGGATCTTAGTACAAGTTCATTCTAACTTCCTCGAAGCGTCGCGCTTCGATTCGGACTTGTTTGTGCATGTTAGTTGGTACAAGAAGAAGTACTGACCGACTAGATGGTGATCTAGTCGGTCAGCAACTCTTCTTGGACCGACTAGTTTGCTTCCTTAATTTCTTGCATCTTACTGTTTACAGTTAGTCGGTCTACGTTGACTCACCGACCGACTAGTTTGTGAACTAGTCGGTTAGTGATGCTTCTTTGACCGACTAGTTGTGACTTACTATTCATGCTAAATTTCTCCTAAGCTACTGTTTATCGTTAGTCGGTCTAAGAACGTTTGGTGACCGACTAGTTGACAATCTAGTCGGTCAACTTTTGTTCTTGGACCGACTAAGTCAATTTGTATTCAGACTATTTCATTATGCCTCTTAGTCGGTCTACGTTCACTGACTGACCGACTAGTTGTGAAACTAGTCGGTCAGAAAGTCTTCTCAGACCGACTAGATTTCTAGGTCTGAATTTCTATCTTTTCTCAGTTCCTCTCTTAGTCGGTTCATGTTGTTTGACTGATCGACTAGTTGATGAACTAGTCGGTCAGTGGTTGTTCTTTGACCGACTATTTTCCTCAGATTTCTATCCGTTGGAAATTGACCTAAGTTGTTTTTATGGGACCCTATAAATACGAACCTAGGTCATTTCTATCTAGGTTAGAGCTGCCATTAAGAGATTCATTGAGATAGAAAGAGATAGCTATTTTCTCACTCATTTCCAAAGCTCTCTTCCTCATAAGAAACACATTCTCTCACATTCTAGATCTAGAATCCATCTTGAGAGAAGTTTGTTCTTGGTGAGCCCTTCAAGCTCTAGCTTGAATCAAGTCTCCAAATCTTTCCTAGGCACCTATTGCTGGTCATTTCCTTGGTGCTAGGTCTTGGTGACTTCATCTTCCTCAAATCCTTCCTTTCACCTATTTGGTAAGAAAAACTCAAGGTATAGGATTTTGTGGTAAGTTTGTTTATTTCAATATAAACTCATTTATATTGCTTGTTGATTCTCTCGGTTGTGAGAGAAGGTTGTGATCCCGGGTTGTGGGATTCACTATTGCCATTGTTGTATGATTTGATCTTGTGAAGGTTTTTCACAAGATATTCATAGTGGAAATCTTGGATTAAGGTTTCTAACCTAAGTATCCGGAGGGGATCCGGGTGGTTGGGACGTAGGATCACCGGGAACAAGTCGGGGAGACTTGGGTGGATCCGAACCCATTAACATCTTTTGTTAGCATTGTTAATTTTGTTGTTGTCATTCAATTTAAGCTTCCGCAAATTGATTTGGTAGTTGTTTGCACTATAATTTGGAATTATACTCCTTGTTATTTTTAAAGTACTATTCACCCCCCCCTCTAGTACTTGTGCAGTAGCTTGTAGGGCATTACATTTGGTATCAGAGCCAGATACTTAGCTATGTCTGCCAACGACAACAAGACCGTGCGTCCACCTTCCAACTATGACACCTTCAGGAACCGAGAAGGAGCATCTTCGGTGATGGAAGGACATTCCTCTACAAGGCCTCCATTCTTCAACGGTACCAACTACGGGTACTGGAAATGCCGGATGGAAACCTTCCTCCGGAGTGCATCCTTATGGAGGACTACAATGAAGGAATACATCGAGCCCGAAGAAGAAGACTTTGAGAAATGGACTACCGCGGATATCGCCGCGGAGGTAAGCAATGCCAAGGCAATGAACGCCTTGCAATGCGCATTGGAGCCCGAGGACTTCAATAAGATATGCACATGTAAGAGTGCATATCAAATTTGGAACTCCCTCATCATTCTTCATGAAGGGACGAGTAGGGTAAGGGACTCTAAACTCGTAGTCGTAAACAAAGATTACGAAATGTTTCATATGCAACAGGGCGAGAAGATGAAGGAATATTACGCTCGCTTCGTAGACATAATAAACGAGTTAGAGGCCCTCGGTAAATCCTACACCCAAAAGGAGAAGTGCTCAAAGCTTATCGAAGGACTTCCTTCTTCTTGGGAGAAACGTACCTTCGCCATCGAGGAAGGTAATGACATGAATAAGTATACCGTAGTTCAATTGATGGGTACTTTGATGTCATACGAGGTACGCAAAGATAGCAAGGTGAAGTTACAAGAAAAGATGAAGTCCTATTTGAACCAAGACGCGCCTAAGAAAAAGGCGATTGCATTCAAGGCGGCTTCATCCACCTCTACCGATGATGAGGACTCGGAAGAAGAAATGGACATGGAATCCATTGCACTCATGGCAAAGAAGTTCAATCGCTTCTTCCGAAAGGGTAACTTCAAACAAAAATCTAAATTTACTTCTACTAACGCCTCTCCACCTTTGTGCTTTAAATGCAATAAGCCAGGACTCATCAAAGCGGATTGTCCTCAAAACAAGCAAAAGGAGAAGTGGAAGACGCCGAAGTTCGACAAGTCAAAGAAGTACAAAAAGGGGTACAAAAAGGGACTTGTCGGAGCAACATTCACCGACTCCGAGGATTCCTCAAGCGGAGAGTCAGACGATGAAAAAGTGGAGCAAGCGCACATGTGCTTCATGGCAAGAGAGGAGCATGATCAAGGATCTTCCTCCTCCGATGATAGCGACGACGAAGGCAATGAGGTAACTATGGATGATCTTAGGGATGCTAACTCTCATTTATGGTCTAAATACACTAAATTAGTAAATAGATATACTAAAGTAAAAGATGACCTAGCTAGCATTCAAACCTCGCCTAAGACTATCATCACCAACAACGACACCGTTGTTGAAGAGTTAAGAAATGAGATTGTCAATCTCAAATCTAAACTTGAACATGTTAGCATTGAAGATCCGGAAGAACATAGGATAGCGGATTTGACTTCTCAAAACTCGACTTTGAGTATTGAGAATGAGAATCTTAAATCTCGTGTTTATGTGCTCACATCGCAAGTATCTACTTTGGATACTTCTATGCGTTCTCTCAAAGAGAAATATGAGAACACATTAGGCCGAATTAATAAATTCAATAAGGGTAAGGACCATTTGGATAAAATCCTAAGTGACTTACTTCCGGCCAATCACCACATTGGTTTGGGGTATACGATGGGATGTTCATCCAAAGCGGCCACTACTTTTGTTAGGCCAACTTCCGGTGACTCTAAGAGTGGTAGCAAACACTCTATTGGTAGTTCATCTACCAATGGTGCTTCCACATCGTCCACACCCTCTTTTGGAAAGAAACCCACTTTGGGTGGACCTCCAAAGAAGGGGCATGCTTATATGTACACAAATACCATGCCACGTAGGAACACACGTCCTACTCCACCGTCTCACACATATGATGATTTCTATGCTACACGTTCACGGGCACGTGCACACCATGTGAGACACCCTCACGCACGTGTTCCCACACATGCATATGTTCACTCACCTCATCATATGAATAATTCTCGTCGTGCATCATTCCATCATGTTCCTTATGCCTATCCACAACATGCATCACGTAGAAATCAACGTCGCATGCATGCACCCAATAGGATGAGGGCTCCCAATATTTTCACTATTTGGAGCCCAAAGGACACAAGCATGGATGAAAAACAAGTATATATGAATGTTTATTTTTCGGATGTTGTGCATAGTAGAAATTATGTGGGGAAGTCAAAGTCCAATTGGACTTGGCTTCCAAAGGTCTAACTTTTGAGGACCCAATGACCTTGGGTACCATGATATGAAAGTTTCTATCTTTAGGTACTCAAGGAAAAGAAAAAGAAGAGGAGCAACAAATTTAAATTTAGCTCCAAAGGGAATTGGATACTCGATAGCGGGTGTTCAAAACACATGACGGGTGACGCTCAATTGCTCTCCGGAGTGGTTCCCATTGCAAATGGAAATCGCGTCGTATTTGGAGGCAACGAGAGCGGAACCATCGTCGGTGTTGGTAAAGTGGGTAACCCGTCTAAACCCTTAATTAGTGATGTCTATCTAGTTAATGGTTTAAATCATAATCTTATTTCAATAAGCCAACTTTGTGACAAAGGTTACAAAGTTAGCTTTGCGAAAGGATTGTGTCATATTTCAAATGATAATAATAAATTATTATTTTCCGGCACACGCCATAAAGATATCTATATTTTGGATCTTCCTAAGTCATATGAACAATGTCTCGTTGCCAACACAAGTGAACAACACTTATGGCATCGACGCTTTGGACATGTGAACTTTGGAACACTTTATAAGCTTTCAAAATTAAATTCCATTAAAGGTTTTCCGAAGCTCGTTTTTGAAAAGAAAAGTTTTCGTGATTCTTGTCAACGTGGCAAGCTTCCTAAATCTTCATTTAAACCTAAGAAAAGCATTTCTACGAAACGGCCACTAGAGCTATTACATCTAGATTTATTTGGGCCAACTAGAGTTGCTTCCTTAGGAAATGCAAGATATGGACTAGTCATCGTTGATGATTATTCAAGATTTACATGGGTATTTTTCTTATGTAATAAAAATGAAGCTTTTGAAAACTTCACAATATTTGTGAAGAAAGTACAAAATCTCATCGGAACCACCATTGTCACTATTCGTAGTGATCATGGGGGTGAATTTGAGAATGAGTCTTTCTCAAATTTTTGTGATGATCTTGGAATTACTCACACGTTTTCTTTCCCTCGCGCACCTCCTCAAAATGGTGTTGTTGAGAGGAAGAATAGAACACTTGTGGAGTGTGCACGCACTATGCTCGAAGATAGTCAACTTGGTTATCAATTTTGGGCGGAAGCGGTACACACCGCTTGTTATGTGTTTAATAGAATACTTTTTAGGCCCGGCACCAAACAAACTTGCTATGAATTGTTGTTTGGTAGATTGCCTCAAGTTAAACATTTTCGTGTTTTCGGCGCAAAATGTTTTATTAAAAACACATGATAATTTGGACAAGTTTGATCCGAGATCAGATGATGGGATATTTGTTGGGTATTCCTCACGTAGCAAAGCCTACCGGATATACAACAAAAGATCCTCTACGATCGAGGAATCACTTCATGTCTCTTTTAATGAGAATTTTACTAATTCTAGAATTTCAAATGATAATGATTCTATGGATGTTTTATGTGATTCGTTTGAAAATTCTAAGACTATTGATTCAATTGATCCTATTGAGACTAACCCGACTAATGAAGTTGTTGAGAATGTGCCTAGTGATCAAGGTATTCCCAAGCGGATTCATACCGTTCGCGACCATCCCCATGAGCAAGTCATTGGCAATATTCATGATAGTGTCAAGACGAGATCGCAAGTCCACCACTTCGCCAATTGTGCCTTTGCCTCATCGTTAGAGCCAAAGAATATAGTTGAAGCGTGCGAAGATAATGCTTGGATCCTTGCCATGGAGGAGGAACTCATTCAATTCGAGAGGAATGAGGTATGGGAGCTTGTTCCTTTGCCATCGAAGAACCACACCGTCATAGGGACAAAGTGGATCTTCAAGAACAAAACCGACGAAAATCAAGTCGTCGTCCGGAACAAAGCTCGGTTAGTTGCTCAAGGCTATCGCCAAGAGGAAGGTATCGATTTCGAAGAATCCTTCGCTCCGGTAGCTAGATTAGAATCAATTAGACTTTTATTGTCTTATGCATGCCATAAAAATTTTAAGTTATTTCAAATGGATGTTAAAAGTGCATTTTTAAACGGAGATGTTGTTGAGGAAGTTTACGTTTCTCAACCTCCGGGCTTCATAAATGAAAATTTTCCAAATCATGTTTTTAAACTAAAGAAAGCTCTTTATGGTTTGAGACAAGCTCCTCGAGCTTGGTATGATCGCCTAAAGAATTTTCTTTTGGATTTGAATTTTAAAATAGGCGAAGCCGATTCTACACTTTTTGTTAAGCATGCGAATAATGATATAATTTTAGTTCAAATATATGTTGATGATATCATTTTCGGTGCTACTAACTTTGCTCTTTGCGAAGAGTTTTCTAATGTTATGAAGAACAATTTGAGATGAGCCACATGGGCGAACTCAAATATTTCTTAGGTCTCCAAATTCGCCAATTGAACGATGCAATCTTCATCCACCAAACGAAGTATACGGTGGAGTTGCTTAAGCGATTTGGAATGGAGAGTGCTTCCGGGAAAAAGACTCCAATGAGCACGACTACGCATCTTGACAAGGATACGGGCGGTAAGGATGTAGACATTCGTCTATATCGAGGTATGATAGGTAGTTTACTTTATCTTACCGCAAGTAGGCCCGATATTATGTTTGTCGTATGCATATGTGCTCGTTATCAGTCTCAACCTAAGGAGTCTCACTTAGTAGCGGTAAAACGTATTTTCCGTTATCTAAGTTATACACTTGATTTTGGATTACTTTATCCAAAATCTAGCACGTATGAGTTAGTCTCATATAGTGATGCCGATTATGCGGGATGCAAATCCGACAGAAAAGTACTAGTGGCACTTGCCATTTTCTAGGAAATTCTCGTGTCTCTTGGTTTTCCAAGAAGCAAAATTCAGTATCACTTTCAACCACCGAGGCGGAATATATTGCCGCCGGTGCCGCTTGTGCCCAGGTTCTTTGGATGAGACACACACTGAAGGATTTTGGTATTCATTGTGATACTAGCCCTATCATGGTGGATAACCAAAGTGCTATTTGTCTTTCAAAGAATCCGGTGCACCATTCCCGATCAAAACACATAGATGTCCGACACCACTTTTTAGATGATCATGTTGCTAAAAAGGACATCATTTTAGTGTACGTTGAAACCCAAAAGCAAATCGCCGATATTTTCACGAAACCCCTAAAGGAGGACTCCTTTGTGCGGTTGCGTCGAGAATTGGGGATTATGGGTGAATCCGAGATATAGGATTCATATTTCATTCAATTATCTTGCATGCTTTTATATTTCACGATATTTCGTTCATGCTAGATTTATTGAATTTTTGGGATTTTATGTGATATGTTTGAATTTTTGCTCGAATTCTTATTTGAATGTCGTATTTAAGATTTCGACGTTTTATGGGGTAGTTTAGATGACTAATGAGAGAGTTAAGATGTTTCGTCCAAGTGGTTTATGAAGAGAACTCATTTATCAATTTTTGGACTCTTCTAGTCGGTTTCAGTTCATTAGTCAACCGACTAGATGCTCATCTAGTCGGTCAGCAAGTGAACTCAGACCGACTAGTTCAAGCTTTTAGCTCTCTATTGTCATTGACTTCTTTTAGTCGGTCATAGTACACTTACCGACCGACTAGATTGAAAACTAGTCGGTCAGTGTGTATACTGCGACCGACTAATTCTAGCCCTAGAAATTCATGTTTGCCTCTGTTTCGACTTAGTCGGTTCAAGCTCATTGACCGACCGACTAGATCGTAATCTAGTCGGTCAGTGCTTGAACTGTGACCGACTAAGTGGGTTAGGGCAAACAAGTCTTTTCGCATTCTCGACCGACTTAAAGAGCTTTTATCCGACTAAAATTTGTTTTAGTCGGTATTCATTTCATCTCCAGCCCGAAAAACCCTCTCCCCTTTCGAAACCCCTTCGACTTCCGACGTCTCTCCGGCCATCTTTCCGACCATCCCCGCCGTCCGTCGACGTCGACCCTCTCTCCTAGGTATAACCCCTCTTCTAGATCTCTTTTTCCTACTCTAGGGTTTGATTTAGATCTCTTCTAGCTTCTAGGGTTTCGAATTTCATCTAGGGCTTGATTATTTTGGATTTCCTTTCTTAGGGCTGTGTGCTTAGGGTTGTTCAATCTTCGTCGCTTGCTTGTTCTCGTCGTGCCATGATCATGGCAAAGACGAGGATCCCTATCACTTCATCTGGGGCTTCCCCAATGTCTGTAGAGCCTTCTAACCCTAGGAATCCATCTAAGCCCAAGCGTCGTGCTAAATCTACCCAAGCTTCTCCGTCTTCGCCTCCTCTGAAGAAGCAGAGGACGGCGACGGTCAAACCCCGAAAATCTAAGTCTAAAAAGCCCATACTCCACTCTCCCTCTACTCCTCCTGATTCCGATACTGAGTTTATCCCTGAGGATGAGTCTGGCCATAGGGAACCTACTCCTCCACTTCGTCCTAGGACTCGCCAGCCTAAGGGAAAGGGCCCAATGCCAGCGGGTGGTGTTGACATATCGTTGTGTCGCGACGACCCTATGTGTCTAGCGGCCTACAACCGTATTGAACACTGCCCGATGCTATTGGAGCACAATGTTCAGTTTTCAGATTTCCTTGGCTTAGCTGATCTTCTCTCCTATAGTGGCCTATTGGATTATCTTTGCTATGACCCCAAGGCGAATCCTAGACCATGTCCTCGCCTGGTCAAATTATTCTACGCCAATCGTGTCTGAGGCCTGTACGATGAGAGTCACTCCATCGAGACTACTGTCTTGGGAACTCCTATAGTTCTCACGGCAGAAATCTTGGGGGAGATACTTGGTTGTTCGTCGTCCGGTCTCCTTCCGTCGGATATTTCTGTTGATGATATCTCTTCCTTGGATCAGTCCGTTCTTTCTGATATCTTCCATGTGATCCCTCCTGCCCTCATTGGTGTTCCTTCGAAGTCGTTCAAACCTAATGCATGGGTGCTTAATCTCATTCTGAAGTCGTGCTTGCTTCCCAAGTACGGCTCATCTTCTCTGCCATCCCAGCCTTTTCTCAAGCTGATTTACGCTCTTTTCTTGGGTTGCGAGATTAATTGGGCTCGCGTTATACTCGATAAGATGGACTCTTTCGAGTGTATTCGCAAGACCAATAAATCTGCGCATATCCCTTACCTGTGTCTGTTGACCCTGGTTTTCCGTCATTTTCGTGTCCCTCTCCCTCCTGACGATGAGCGTCCTATGGGTCCTCCTCTGAACGCGACGACCGTTAAGAAATCTCTTGCGGCGCTTCGTCACGTGCAGATGTCGACCACATCTGCTTCCCAGGCCACTCCCTCAGCTGCTGCTGCCCCCACTCCTTCTGCTACATTAGATGATGTCGTACGCCTTCTTCGTCGGCACGAGTCGCGTTTGGCTCGTACCGAGGAGGTCGTCTGCCGTATGGCTCAGATGATGGGCATTGATCTTCCTCCTTCCGTTTCTGAGGCCGAGGAGATGGACGATGAGGATATTGACGATCTTGTCACTTCCTTGGCTCGTGGCGATGAGGCCACTGCTGCTGCTGCTGCTACCACTTCTGCTCCTGGAGTTGGCACCACTTCCGGTGCTCCAGAGACTTCTGCACCAGTAGTTCAGATTTCTGAGGCTGTTGCTACTCCTGCTGACGTGCATGCTCCTGTCTTACCTGCTGTTGAGACCCCTGCTGTTGCGACCCCTGCCGTTGAGCCTACCGTCGATGTCTCCACACCTGCCCCGATGATCCCGTCTGTTGACACGCCTCTCCTCCCTGCAGAGCCTGAGTCCACTCCGTCGACTGGACCCACGGAGACTGCAGATCCAGCCACTTCCTCATGATCGTCAGTTCCGAGGACTCTCCACTACTCTTTGGATGATATATCTTATTGAGAGTATTTTGGGTTAGGATGGAGTTTGAGGGTTGTTTTGATGTATTTTTGAGTTTTCTGGATGTCGGTGTTGGGTATTTTGATGTACTTTGGATGATGTTGTTGTACTTTTTGATGTTTATATAGATGATGTGTCGTACTTGATATGATGTACTTCTTGTATTCGATATCTTTTTGGATGTACTCATGATGTTTTCATATATATATACATCGTCGTTCTCTTTGTCTTAATTCGTCGTGCACATTTAATATTCATTCAACGCTTATGAAATGTGATTTCGTCGCTCGACGCTTAAATGCTTGGTTAAATAGATTATATTCCTATATTTGTATAGAATTGTTTTCCATGCACAAATTTAACCAAGAATATTGAATATTGAAGAGTATGTTTCTTTATTCAAGAAATGAATAATAATTTGGTATTTTTTGATGATTTTAATTATCTCTTTTTGATAATGGACAATTTGGCACACCTTGATTTGATTTCACCACTTTTCCCTTGGTGTCAATTCGTTCCATCGTCTTTGTCTACGACTCCCGATGTTGGATTTTCCATTTCCTAGTTGTTGTCGTTGTATGCCCCTCATTTTTGGGATAATGCCAAGGGGGAGAGATAATGATAATAAATAGGGCAAATGAAAATTTAACTCAATTTCCAAGAATCTAGTTTGATATGTTAGATTCAGTGGGAGTTAAGATATATATATAAGGATTTTCAAAATCCGATATTTCAAAAATCGATTCTCTTTATTTATCTTACTCGTCTGATTGATGCAATTCATATATATTCATTTTGGAATTAACGTGTCATCAATGCAGGGGGAGTAAGTATTTTACATTTGAATCATTATTTTTTATTATTATTTATGTTGGTTTGTCATCACAAAAAAGGGGGAGAATGTTGAATATTGGACTCCCCGGATTTGGTTTTGGATGATTAGCAAACATAAATAATTCATGAACTAACAATTTGTGAGCGCAGTATTGGAGATCGTCGCAAAAATCTCGAGAACATTCAAAGCGACATCTCAAGACTTCTCAAAGCACGTATTCATGCCTAAAGCTTCGTTGAAGCTCTTGCGCCGTTTTGGAAGTCATGAAGAATTAATCGAAGCTCTCGAAGACCATTCTTTAAGGTTTTATTTATAGTCTTTTAGCTTCAATCTATAGAATGTTAAGCCTTGAGTATATCTTACGATTCTAACTTCATAACGCTCATATCGTAGCTCTAGGATCTTAGTACAAGTTCATTCTAACTTCCTCGAAGCGTCGCGCTTCGATTCGGACTTGTTTGTGCATTTAGTTGGTACAAGAAGAAGTACTGACCGACTAGATGGTGATCTAGTCGGTCAGCAACTCTTCTTGGACCGACTAGTTTGCTTCCTTAATTTCTTGCATCTTACTGTTTACAGTTAGTCGGTCTACGTTGACTCACCGACCGACTAGTTTGTGAACTAGTCGGTCAGTGATGCTTCTTTGACCGACTAGTTGTGACTTACTGTTCATGCTAAATTTCTCCTAAGCTACTGTTTATCGTTAGTCGGTCTAAGAACGTTTGGTGACCGACTAGTTGACAATCTAGTCGGTCAACTTTTGTTCTTGGACCGACTAAGTCAATTTGTATTCAGACTATTTCATTATGCCTCTTAGTCGGTCTACGTTCACTGACTGACCGACTAGTTGTGAAACTAGTCAGTCAGAAAGTCTTCTCAGACCGACTAGATTTCTAGGTCTGAATTTCTATCTTTTCTCAGTTCCTCTCTTAGTCGGTTCATGTTGTTTGACTGACCGACTAGTTGATGAACTAGTCGGTCAGTGGTTGTTCTTTGACCGACTAGTTTCCTCAGATTTCTATCCATTGGAAATTGACCTAAGTTGTTTTTATGGGACCCTATAAATACGAACCTAGGTCATTTCTATCTAGGTTAGAGCTGCCATTAAGAGATTCATTGAGATAGAAAGAGATAGCTATTTTCTCACTCATTTCTTAAGCTCTCTTCCTCACAAGAAACTCATTCTCTCACATTCTAGATCTAGAATCCATCTTAAGAGAAGTTTGTTCTTGGTGAGCCCTTCAAGCTCTAGCTTGAATCAAGTCTCCAAATCTTTCCTAGGCACCTATTGCTGGTCATTTCCTTGGTGCTAGGTCTTGGTGACTTCATCTTCCTCAAATCCTTCCTTTCACCTATTTGGTAAGAAAAACTCAAGGTATAGGATTTTGTGGTAAGTTTGTTTATTTCAATATAAACTCATTTATATTGCTTGTTGATTCTCTCGGTTGTGAGAGAAGGTTGTGATCCCGGGTTGTGGGATTCACTATTGCCATTGTTGTATGATTTGATCTTGTGAAGGTTTTTCACAAGATATTCATAGTGGAAATCTTGGGTTAGGGTTTCTAACCTAAGTATCCGGAGGGGATCCGGGTGGTTGGGACGTAGGATCACCGGGAACAAGTCGGGGAGACTTGGGTGGATCCGAACCCATTAACATCTTTTGTTAGCATTGTTAATTTTATTGTTGTCATTCAATTTAAGCTTCCGCAAATTGATTTGGTAGTTGTTTGCACTATAATTTGGAATTATACTCCTTGTTATTTTTAAAGTACTATTCACCCCCCTCTAGTACTTGTGCAGTAGCTTGTAGGGCATTACAGCCATCTCCAGATTCCTCCATATTTCCTGTGTAGAAAATCAATGAGAAATATCTATTATACATTTGACAACGATTTTTGAATTCTAGGGCTGACTAGGACAAGATAAAGAGGGGTTGAGATTTGATCTTGGTAAATCAATGGTTGAGAATGGATTTTGTGAAATTTTTTGGGGAAAAGTGCCTTGGGAACATAAACTTTGAAATTAGAAGTGCCTTGGGAAAGAGTGTGGAAATTAAATTTGGGGGAAAAAGTGCATTGGGAAAGTTGTGAAGATTAAATTTCGGGGGAAATTGCCTTGAAAACTTAAACTTTGAAATTAAAAGTGCTTTAGGAAAGATTATGGAGAATCACGACCATTAAATTAAACAAAATAAAAAAATTAGCGTATAACAATTTAGTGGAACAACAAATTAGCGTAAAAACACTGCTATTTGCTATTCTGACGCCCGCGCCAAAGACGCCACGCTAAATCTATTTACGCTAATTCGGCGACCCGCTAAATTTTTTACGCTAATTTGTTGTCCCGCGCCGAAGGCGCGGGCGCCAAATTTGTTGTTCGATCTCGAATTTGTTGTTCCGCGTCGAAGGCGTCTGCGTCGAATTTGTTGTTCCGCGCCGAAGGTGCCCGTGCCGCTAAATATTTTTACGCTAATTTATTGTTTTGTTAAATTTTGGCTGTGAAAATAATTTTCGGGGAACAAAGATTTCGCAGGGGAAATAAGTTCGACGCACGGGCGCCTTCGGTGGGGCCCACGCCGAAGGCGCCCCGCTAAATTTTTTTACAAAGATTTGTTGTTTTGCGCCAAAGGCGCGGGCGCCGAATTTGTTGTTCCACGCCGAATTTGTTGTTCCACGCCAAAGGTGCCCGTGCCGCTACATATTTTTACGCTAATTTATTCTGTTAAATTTTAGATATGTAAATAATTTCGCGGGGAACAAAAATTTCGCGGGGGAAATGTTAAATGAACCGTGCCCGCGGGCACGGGTTATGACTAGTAATTAACTATTTTTCTATTCAAACCACAAAACAAAATATTCATTTATCTTAGCATTCAGATCACACAAATTTCCATCATCTAAATTCCGGTTACTTTCATGTTTACAGATCTCAGTATAGCCATTTTCAATAATATGCCAAGCATCAAATCCACAGATAACAAGTAAACTTTCATCTTATCCTTCCAGTAAATATAATCATGTCCACTAAATATAGAAGGTCTATCAAAAGAGTGTCCCTCAGCAAAGCACCATTTGAAATACTCATGACTGTGTGTGTGCACAACCCTAACCTCTATGTCTATAACTGGTACTAGGCTCTTATACTACTTGTAGGATCGTAAAGTACACTCTAGAGGTGGGTGAATAAGATGATCGACAAAATAAAAACGTGCAATACACAAGCAAATAAAAGAGTCTGAAATCTCAGCCAATCACAGATAACACCAAATATACCCTGCTTCAGTCGAATCTTGACCTACTCCAGCAACTCCAAAATCCACTATAAGATCAATCGGTCTCAGCATACTTACAGACACTTGAAACTTGCAAATCACATGCTCTATGATCACAAGCTTTATAAACTCGTAAATCACATGCTCGACTGAACTATTCTAGCTGAACTCTGCATCAATCCATACACCGAGAATCGACACCCAGTAGCTCTCTAACAACGAAAAATAGTGTAAACGAAAATACAAGAATCAAATCATGATATACCACAAAAATATAAATAGATAAAGTTTAGAGTGCTCAATTTGTGGCATCGATGCGTCCTGGTCGATCTGCTTATAAACGTCTCCGCAATAGTTCAATTGGAGGTCTATATTGTAAAATAGGTCTTCTTGAACTTACAGGGATCTTTCTGCAATTTCTAATTCGTGCCTGGGCTCTGCTGCAAAATTGTGGCTTGGGAATCTGTGCGCAGAATCATCCGTTGTCGATTGTGTGTGTCAGCATGCGGTCGGACGAGCTCGGCTTACTATGCTCGTGCGTCAGACCTTGGATTCAGTGTGCGTCTTCATTCGTGGACTATGCTTCAAGTGCGTGCGATAGAAGTCGATTGCAGTGGTCACTATTTCTCTCTTTCTCTCTCACTTTATCCCCTTAATTTTTTGCTTGCACTCTTATTGATTTATGTGGCTCTCTCTTGATTTATTTTCCTCCCCCAATTATTTCTTGATGTGCGTGCTCTTCTACCTTTTAATTTTTTTCTCTTCATCTTTCAATTAATTCTTCTCTCTCCCTCTCTTAATGATTGGACGGCCCCCTTTTGATTATTTTTTATGCTCTGATGGTTTATTTGTGGTCGGCTTGCATGCTAGGGTTTTGATGAGAAGTTGAATGTCCGACAATCATGATGAACTTGAAAAGGGTCCGGCCTTACATAGAGTTTTGAACCTAGTCCAAACTTGAGCATGGACACTTCTAGCTGACTTGAATTGAACTTCCTTATGAACTTGAATCCTTATTGATTTCTTGCTCTTTTTGTATCCAACCCCAACTTAGACTCTTAGACAAATTCCAATTGCACATGAATTCTTTTATTCCTGAAATCACTTAATAAACACATCAAAATATTTTATGACGGTTTGTTAGCATCAAACAAAAAATCCTAGATCATTGTTTCCAACACTGTGTTCCATGGTCAAATAACTGTCCAGGACTCTGGCTCCAAGCATAGTATGTGTACCAGCCCCTGGAAGCAGACAAAGAAGTTTGATGAATTAAACAAATGACACATCCAACAATAACTTATAGTACTTGTGCTAAAATTATCTGAAGAAGCAGAGATCTTACCCTAGACAGACATGTCTAGATGCCTATTAACGTCGTGTGGTCACCAATAAGTGGCATGCTATATAAGCTTGTCATGCCAAGAGTATCATACACTGAGACGTGCATATCTACCCTAGTGGACGTAGGAAGTTACCCTGCTCCTTTTAATCATTAACGCTTTGCAAATTTTCTCCTTAGCATGCCTCCTCATCCACCACATAACACTTTTATAACACCCAAAATCCAGAAACAACCTTAAATCCTCCTGTAGGTGACATCATACCATCAGAGATGGGGGATCACCCCACAGGTGAGGGTAAAGCCAGGTCCTTCTCGTCAACTCACGTCTCCTTGTCAAATTAGACATCTGCTTACTCTTCCCAACTGGGTGAGGGTAGCAACTCACTAGGACACACTTGAGGATGTGAGATTTTCTTCAAATTTTTCATTGATCGTGCATGTGTCAATACCTCCTGACTTGGAACTCATTGGGACTCCTTTCTTCTTTTTCCACTCACCTTCTTAACACGACTAACAACAATTCTCTTCAGCTTATCCATTACTTTCGTCACAGCTACTCTTTTACCTACGTCAAAAAACTAGTATGAATATACTCTGATAAATCAATTCCTAACACATGAATTAAAAGTTATGCCCTACCTGGATTGTCTTTATCACTCCTTTGTTGTATCACTCCTTTGCTGAGAAAGGAAGATGATGTGAACCGCCCTATATTCGACCTTACGAGTCATATGATCTTCATATTTCGCATCTTCACTTGACGTCATCACTCCGCACTTTGGCACCTCATCCAAGTAATGAAGAACACACCACTTTAGGAGTGTCTCATGAATTCCCATTCCTCTTTTTTCATATAAAGAAGGGTAAATGACTGAAAAATACCCTAACGTTTAAGCGTTTCTCACAAAAATACCTTATCGTTCATTTTGGGACACATTGGTCCCAAACGTTTGGCAAAAATTGACAACGTTGTACCCTTTTTGAGTTTGCCGTCAGAAAAGCTTTTCAAAATACCCTAACATTTCAGAGTTTCTCACAAAATACCTTATCGTTCGGGTATTTTTGTGAGAAACGCTGAAACGTTAGGGTATTTTTATGAGAAATACCCTAACGTTTCAGTATTTCTCATAAAAATACCCTAACGTTTCAGCGTTTCTCACAAAAATACCCGAACGATAAGGTATTTTGTGAGAAACGCTGAAACGTTAGGGTATTTTGAAAAGCTTTTCTGACGGCAAACTCAAAAAGTGTACAACGTTGTCAATTTTTGCCAAACGTTTGGGACCAATGTGTCCCAAAATGAACGATAAGGTATTTTTGTGAGAAACACTGAAACGTTAGGGTATTTTTCAGTCTTTAACCCTATAAAGAAAGCTTGTTTTCCACCCTTTGTCTGTGTTAGACTCTGGGAGGGTGGTGATATGGGTCGCATTTGCTTGCTTTGCAATAAGTAAGTTGCAGAAGCCCTCTCGAAAAACTTTCAACGTATAAAACGCATCAAAGAGACTGACAGAAAATATGATCTCGTTAGCTCAACATATGATCACAAAATAGCAGATGATCCCCGGCGAGTTCGGGTGCCACTAATTCAATGCCTCTGCAATTCCTCCACCTTTGCTGATAAAGATAATCTGAACCCACTGGAAAAAACTTGTCATGAATACATCTAATCTCCTGCCGTGTCACCGAAACATTCCCCCTGGCTTCAGAAATAAAATATAAACATCCATCCATTATTGTGTAGCTTCGTTATATTATTGAAAGTAATCTCCTTCACCATGCAGAGAGGATGAAGTGTCGTTAGAAAATTCCATTGGTGAAGCCCCACTATCTCAGCCGAAACTTTAGATCGCTAGCTATTGTACCGCCCTAATCCTTCTGGCTCAGCGATATACTTTGCTCCGCGTTAACTTCAACACTTGAGCACTAGTGATCGTCATCCTATGTCAACATAACATTCTTGATAGTGTCTTCCTTCAATTCTTTACGCTACTGTTTGCACGTCACATCAGTGTCAATATCTTGCCTTGAGTGTCAGGTACCCCTTCCCTTACGAGGGTGATGTGTGGTTAGCTCCAATCTTCTTCTTCATGCTCACTTGGCCATTTCATTGCCTCCCCAAGATGTGAGTATGTTTGCTCTTTTATTAGCGTTCATGGAGACGTTCTTTAGTAACTCCTCCCACCCATGGTTAGTCAATGGACCCCACCCCTACCCTAGGAGCCTGGTACCCCACGACAGAGGAGCCGATGTACCCACCCCCAGGCGAGTGCAAGCAGGGATACCCCGCCTGTTGTTTTTCTTTGCCCGTTCGACCTCGCCACGACATCACTCCAACGAATGCATTCCATCCTTCCCTCGCTGCCCGGACACATACACCGTGCTAAGAGGCTGCCCTCGAGCCAGTGGAACTAGTGATGCAAGCAGGGTGAGCATGGGTGCCCTGACCCCACATGCATGGGTAAATGGCAAGGTTATAAGCCCCCTTCGGCTGTGTAACGTGTGGTTTATTTGCCTCCTTTTGACAATGAACGTGCTCGACCATTATCGTCCCCTCCTCATCGATCATCATTTCTGTGCCTCCCTGGAGATAACGATTGTCCTTGTTGCGCTCCGTAATATAGAGCCTCTCGACGCAACTCGTAACCTCCTTACGCTTTTGAAAAGCGTTCATGACCCTCAATGCAATCGTGCACTCTTACAAGCTGACACCACTTATCCAAGTGACTTTGCTTGCTTTGCTTCAAGTAATTGCACGTGTCTTGTTTCCTTGAATTACCACTTGTCGTTGGGAACCCTGAACGCTTGGAACCACGAGGTAAGCCTCGGCGATGGTCGTATGGGAATGCACACTCATCTCCTTACGATGTGTATTGCTTGCTTCGACGATAAACCATCTTCCTTTCAATGCTCAATGCTCTCCAATACTCATTCATCTTCAAAGATACAAAGAAAACAAGAGCCAATAGGATAAAATAATAATTAACAGAGACCCTCCTTAACAGTGATACTCCTGACCGGGAAAGGAGCAGAAGTTTTTTTGAAATATACTGTTGAGATATTGAGTCACACCTCGTGTAGTTTTGATGATGAGCAAACATGTCATCTAACATGTAGGAGTGCAAATATAAGATCTTAAGAAAAATTAAAAGGCACTCAATGCTAGGAGTGAGTTCAACAAGACCAAAGATCAAAGGAAGCTAGACACGGAGCTTGAAGTATGTAAAGGGACTTCTATGAACTCTCTAAAGATTAAAGGAAGCTAGACACGGAGCTTGAAGTATGGAACTTGCATCAAGGAACTTTCTATGTAATAGTTTACTTTTGATGTAACTTTTTATTTCTCGGCATAGCTTGTTAAAGCTTTACTAGAAGCTCTCCCTATCACATAGGAACTCTCTAAAAATTTCTTTTAAAAGTTCTAAAATAAACTAGATAATGTATCACATACTTTTCTGATACATATTTGCATATCAGAAAAGCAGTCGACTCTCTGGAGTATATGAGTCAACCACTAAGCAAATCAAAGGCTCAATGGACTTACTGGAACTACCAGTAGTCGACTAATGTTATGCAGATAATCAACTACCAAGCCAGTAGTCGACCACCAAATGAACAGTAGTCAACTACCAGACCCTCAACGGTCATATTTAAATTTCTCCTTGATTAATATGATTGTTTCTTTTTAGAACCGTTGTAAATCGATTTGGGAATCTGTTTCTTGTAGAATTTATCTCTATTTATAGAGGTACTGTGTATGTGTTTGAACATGATTCTCAAGCTCAATTTTCAAAGAGAAAATATGTTCTTAATCTCCAAAGTTTTAAAAAGTCATTTTTCCTATTGGCCAAAGTTTTCTTAGTCTTCAAATCTTTTCATAAGTAAAACCACTTGATCTTCCTGAGCCAAAATTCATATATTTTGATATCCAGTGTTCTCATATAGCTACACATCGACATAAGGGCTTTAAGTAAGGATATGGATAATTGTATCTTCAAGCATTGTAAGTATTCTCTCATTTGTGTTGTGAGATGGAAATTCTCACTGTAGTGGGGTAGTGTAAATCCTTATTGTGGGCAAGGTGTGTATTTGTAAATTCTCGTTGGAGGCGAGGTGAATTGTAACTATTTATTGAAATAGTATATTAAAGCCGAACGGAGTTTTGGGGACTTGCCTAACCCTGGAATGGTGAACCAGGATAAATTTGATGTGTTTGTGATTGTGTTCCTGAGTTGTTATAATTTCTTGCATTACTTTATTTCTATTGTGCTTATCTATTAGATTACAAGTTTGGTAGTTAATTAAAATTAAAATATACCCTATTTTAATCTTAGGAAGAATTTTTAGAGTAGTATTTTAATTTGCATAAACAATATTAAACCACATCTAGTGTTTATCCTTATCATCACATAATCCCAACAAGTGGTATCAGAGGCTGGTACATGATGGCATCAACAGACAACAAGTTTCCCAAAGGCCAATCCACCGTTCGTCCATCATTCTTACCGGATCCAACTACGGGAGTTGGAAGAATAGGATGAGGGTGTACTTCCTATCTATTTCATATGATTTTTTAACTACACAGAGCCAACATAGGAGGATGAAAATGGATTCATAAGGAGAAGGATGTGATTGCACTCAATGCCAAAGCGATGTCAACACTCTATTGTGCACTCGACACAACGGAGTACAATCAGATTTTCATGGCTACATCCATACATCAAATATGGAAAATACATGAGGTAAGCCCATGAAGGTAGCAAGAAAATAAAAACTTCAAAAGCTTCTATCTATGTCAGCAAGTATGAACAATTAATAATAAAGAATGGTGAATCCATAACGAACATGTATATGCGATTCACCAAGATCATCAACACTCTTGACACGCTTGCGGGCCTATGAAAGAAGTACACACAAGAAGACCATGTGTGCAATATCCTTTGTTCTCTCACGCCCGAATGGCAATCAAAGGCATCTGCAATAGAAGATGGCAATGATCTTCCCAAGCTCACTTTGGAGCTTATCGGCTACATCATGGCATATGAGCTCCAGATGCAAGAAATGAAGGACAACTAGCAAAGAAGAAGACCCTTGCTCTCAAAGCCATTCTAGAATCTGAGGATTTAGAAGAAGTTGAAGACCAGCTTGCTCTCATAGTAACTGGCTTCAGAAAAATGCTCAAGTTAGGTAAACTCAAACTTGGTAAATAAAGATTATCTGACAAAAATCCTATTTGTTATTGAATGCAATAAGCCAGGGGCATATAAAGAAGAAATGCACATTGAGGAAGATCAAGGGAAATGTGAAGATGAAATGGAAAAAGCCAAAGAAGGTGGTCTTGCCCGCTTGGGATCGAAACTCAAATGATTCAAGCAATGACTCCTCATCAGAGGAAGAAGAAGAAAGAAGAGATGGAGTATGCATGTGCTTCATGGCCAAAAAGGACAATAAGATAAATTCTCACTCTGACTCTATGATGATGGGTACGATTTGGAGGAAGAGTTTTACAATTTGTGTGAGAAATTTGAGACTATCTTAAGAGATCTGTTAACTCTTAAGAAGAAACATAAAGTTTGGGAATCTAATTCTTCTAATCATGAGTTAGAAAAGATTAAGGAAGAGAATTTAAAAATAAGTAATAAGAATAATGAGTTATTTGAAAAGAATAAATTACTTAATATTTAGCATAAAGACTTAGGTGATAGGTTTAGTGACCTAGAAAAAACCCTGATCGCCATCAAGATAAAGCATGATGATTTATGTAAAATGTTTATATGTTTAACAAAAGTAAGAAAAAAAACTAGATAATTTGATTAGTTCTCAAAGACCTTTCACTAGCAAATTTGGTTTAGGATATAATGTGACCAATCAACACCCATCATCATGATAGGATTCCAAAAACTAAAAATGAATTTGTCAAAGTTTGGATACCCAATAGAGGGACCTTCTAAATAAAAGATAAATATGTATCTAGTTTTATGAAAAGCATTCATTATAGTAAAGACTATAGAAACTCTTTTGATGGAAAATCTAAACACAAATGGGTTTGATTTCCCATTGATTGATATCACTTTGAATGTCTAATTCCATGGACCGAGGTAAAAAAGGATACCAAGATACTTTGACTTTTCAGGTACTCACATTAAAGGGATTAGAAGCAAACCCCCGAATTAACTTCAAACGAATAGGCATACTTTTAGGAGAGATTCAAGTGATCAGCAAATTTGCTGTGGGAGCTAAGCAAATTTGGTAATATCTTATTTTTAACACGTAAATTCTTTCATTCCGTAGTACTTATTTCTTGATGCTCAGCCCAAAAATGTGCTTCTCTCAAGCGTAAGAGTTCGTGCAAGTAATATAGATTTGGGAGTCCAGATGTCGAATCCTCGGGAGAAAATCTGTTGCAACCACAAAGATTAAATCAAATAGAAAGCCAACGTAAAGAGACTAACCACTTTTAATGGTGATGGTTTGAATGGGTTTGATCATGGATTTTAGTACGTGAACAATACGAGCAAAGAAAGTTTCGTGTATGAAAATATCTATGAGAAGTATGCACATGGTATCGGTTTATTAGGATCCATGATTAGTATTAATTTGGTTGATTAAATATAACTCAATGAATTCTCTTTTTGAGAGCAATTCATCGGAAAATACCCTTGTGGGGATTAAAGCAAAAATATTGAATACGATCGTTGCTAAAGTTATAATCTTTTAAATATACGATATGAAACTCCCTTTTGGGGAGATCAAAACTCACCCTTGTGGGGCAATCAACTCAATCGCGTTCTTTTGGAAGATGAAAAAGATGATTTTAAAATAAAGATTACAACTTTATTAACGTTAACAATTTAGCACAAAGATTCAACCAAGCAAATACAAATCATATCTCCTAACTACACCATACCATGCACAATGAAAATTTAGCCACACATACTGAAAATAACTAAGAATTTCATCACATTAAACATGGTTCCAAGCAATACAAGTAAATAGATTTCAAAATACGCAATAGAGTTCAAGAGAGATCACCAAATACGCTCGCTTTTAGCCTAAGAAAACCCTTCTTCCTCTAAAAACTCTCTGGAAAATAGCCCAGGTTACTCTCTGTAATCTCGGGGAATTGCTGCAAAAATCGGCTCCAAAATCGCCCAAATACGCCAAGAATACGCTCAAAAACCCTAGAAATATCTTAAATACTAAACATTGCTGGTTTAAGGGCTTAATGGATCCCAAAACCGCTTCGTTTACGCATTCAAACCCGATCCGCGACCGCAACAAATGCTGTCCGTCCATCAAAGAGGGATTCGACGAGGGGGCGCCACGTGTTCTTTAAAAATCGCGCGCGCCCGCTCCGTTTCAGATCCCAGCTCGGGCTGATCTCGTTCGTCCAATCGAATTCCGACGGCCCTGATGAAGCCACGTAGCTCGAGGTATATGTAAATCGCCCCTTTCGCTTTGTTTTCGAGCGGAGACGACCCGCGTCGTTCGATCAAGATATCAAACGGTCTTCATCACGCCACATCGCCCGCTCTATCGCAAATAGCTTCGGTTCATCTGCATCGTTCGTTGAACGGGGAATGCTGGGATCATGCCAAGTGGCACGCAGCCGTCGTCTGTTTTGATCCACTGCGGAGTTCATCTGGCTGTTGGATCGATATCCAACGGCCC
Source organism: Scilla litardierei (assembly GCA_030789695.1). NCBI lineage: Eukaryota > Viridiplantae > Streptophyta > Magnoliopsida > Asparagales > Asparagaceae > Scilla > Scilla litardierei. The sequence continues at coordinate 49,249,315 of CM061141.1, forward strand.
TTTGCTAGCTTCGTCGTACGCGAGTTGTAACCGCCGGATGAAGATTGAACGGTATAGATTTCGCCACGTGGCGATGAATGAGCGGGCAGCGTATATACGCCGTATTTCAAGAGTATTTCTCCAATTAAAGTGTATTCTGCATTCAAAAATTCACAGTAATTAGCACAGATCTCAGAAAAATACAAATAAATAGTCATTGGAATCGTGAGATCGAGACCAAGCCATGAAAAATATAAAAAGGCAGAAATACTCACTAAAATTCATACTTTGTACACAAATCAATGGTTTGCTCTAATAAATAATGATGTACAAACTACGAACATATTAGAGACCAATTAAGCATCATATGAGCACAAAATAGGGCTAAATGAGGGGTTAAATATGCAATATTCAACCCGAATCACTTGATATTGCAACACTTGGTACTATGTATTCCCCATTGTTAGAACACTTGTTTTGATATTGAGTCACAAACACTCACTTTAGACTCATGCTTACACACACATACACACACATACATACATACATACATAAAAACAATGCCCGATTTTTGCGGTCCTGGCGATTCTGGGAATGGCGATTCTGGAAATGGTGAACTCCGCGGTGCCTCCTTGGGGTTTGTTCGTGATGTTTGCGGCACATCAAATCCTGCAAAGGTTGGAGTTGCTCCTCATGTTGAGGTAGGATCAAGCTCCTTGGGGATCTCTGGGCTCGTTGGTGTTGCTTTGACAGGCGGATCTGGATCTGAGCTTGGCGAAGACGTGTCCGCAGATGGCAAAGGTAAGATTTCGGCTGAGGGTGGGTTTGATTCTCTTGATGGCGTTGGCACAGGCTTCCCAGCAAATTCCGGTGCTGGCGGCGGCCGTGACTTAGGCTTGCAGAATGGCCAAGGCTGGCAAAATGTCCAATACAGGAAGAATCGATACAAGGATGGCTATGATAAGTCGGTCCGATTCAATGTTGGTAGAGGTGCTAATCGAGATGGTGGTTCTAGGAGGAATCTAAGAGGACTTGTTCATGACCATAAATCTGCTCCCAATCGTCCTGTTACTACTTGGAAGAATGATGCTGATGTGTCCCAGATAGGGGGCACAATGTGATTGATAGAATGCCTGTGAGGCATGTCTCATCTATTAGAGTCAATCCCACTGTAGGGAAGAAATCGTGGGTAGACATCTGTTCTACTCGTCGCAAGTATGCTGACCCATTGGTCATGAGTCATATCCCACCGACATGTAATGATAACGGAGTGGTTAAGATTAAGGTGGCGGACTCTATGGTTGAAGCTGGTGCCTCTCGTTGGCAGAATACTCTGGTGGGCTACGTGTTGGGAGACGTACCATATTTCGGCCAAATTAAAGCTTGGACTGATAGACTCTGGCGCATCAAAGGCGGTCTACGTATTTTCTCTCGTGAGAATGGTTATTTCTATTTCAGGTTTGACAATGAGGAAGATCGTGATTCTATTTTGCATGGGGGGGCCTTGGCTGTTCGATGGGCGGTTGGTAGTTCTTCAAAAATGGACTTCAAATACTCAGCACGATCGGGATATCCTGACAGCGGTGCCTGTTTGGGTGCAATTTCATAATCTTCCCCTCTCTATGTGGACGATGGAAATTATTAATCTATTGGCAAGCGCGGTTGGCGTACCTATTTGTCTTGATAAGGCTACAGCTAACCTGGATAGAATCTCGTATGCCAGATGCTTAGTGGAAGTTGATGCCAAGTCTGATCTCCAAAGAAGTGTGATAATTGAGAGGGATGACTCTTCCACTATTAGTATAAATGTTAAATATGAAGGTGAACCTCCTAGATGTGCGGTCTGTGCTTGTTTCGGCCATTTGGACTCCCAATGCCAATTGGAAAACAGGACTAAGGAGGCACCCGTATAGGCCCCTTCAATCCAAAAGAACACTCTGCCTAATGATGTGGGTATTGATGCAAGTACCTCTTCCTCTGTGTCGGGCCTGAATAATTTGGTTGTTAACCATGTTCTGGAGGATGGAGAATTGGTCTCTCCTCATCCCAAATTAGGTACCGATGTGCTCCAGTCCCAGCAGCCGGATGAATGTGGTATCTCTAAATCCTTGGGTCCTGAAGCTTTAACTGTCCAGGAGCCTTCCCAACTGATTATTCAAAACAGTATTCATATTGCTTCTCCCCTGAAGACCCGGCCGAAGTTACATTGTGTCAGCAATGTGGAGCCTGAAATGTCCGCAATGTCGGGGCCTGAAATGAATATCCCCGTCCCCTCCCAGCAGAATGTGGAGCCTGTTCCACCGGATGAGCCTACCACCTCTAATAAAGATTGGGAAGTTGAGCATGCTTCCCTTAGAACTGCTATCCCCCAAAAGCTAAAGTCCGTCCAAGTGCCCCAATCTGAGATTCGGAGAAGCTCACGGCGTGTTGGCACTTCGTGTGCACAGCCAGGCCCCCCTCCTCTTTAATGTCCATCTTCATCTGGAATACTAAAGGTCTGAACAATGTTGCTCGCCGCTCAGACCTGAAATCCAGACTAAGAATGCTTAAACCTTCCATTGTGTGTTTGTTGGAAACCAAAGTGGAAGCTGTAAATGAAGATAGAATTGCAAAGTGTTTTCCTAAAGGCTGGGGAAGTCTGGATAATAGACCATGCCATAAAGGAGGTCGGATCGTTATCTACTATAATAATTCTGTCTGGAGCTGCTCAAATACTATTATCTCCTCTCAACGAATTACTACTATGTTCAAAAATGCGGGGGGGGGGCCTGTCTTTTGGCTTATCTGCGGTTTACGGGCTAAATCTTGCTACTTCCCGTACTGAGCTTTGGAGTGACCTTTCTTCAGACTATAATAATTTAAATAAGATCCCCTGGGTGGTAGGCGGGGATTTCAATTGTGTCCGCAATGTCAAAGAGAAGTTAGGTGGTCGAGCTTTGGATCCTAACTCTATGGATGCTTTCAATGCGTGTCTTGGTAGCTGCCAGCTAATTGAAATGAAAAGTATTGGCAATTGGTTGAGCTGGAGAAATAGTCGCATTGGTGTTTCTCGCATTGCGGCTCGATTAGACAGGGTGCTCTGCAACACTGCCTGGATTGATCTCTTGCCTCATGTGTTTCTGGAATACCTACCGGCCAGCACTAGTGACCACTCTGCAATGCATGTCATTCTACATGCTAAGGTGCCCACCTTTCCAAAGCCCTTTAAATTTTTTAATTCTTGGTCTTCCTTTCCTGGATTCCATGATATTATTAAACGCAACTGGGGGAATCAAACTGGAGGTTCTAATATGAAGAGGCTCTTTAATAACCTGAAGCATCTGAAGGTAATCCTCAAGACTTGGGCCGGCAATCATAATTCTGCTACTAATTCTTCCTCTTGCCGCCAAGTACTCCATTCTATTCAACAAAATCCTATGCTGAATTCTAGTCCTCAATTACAATCATTCGAGAGAAGTGCTATGATTAATTTGGCTACTTCCTTGATGTGGAGGAGGAGGATCTGAGACAGAAGAGTAGACAGAATTGGCTAAATCTGGGGGATATGAACTCCAAATTCTTTTATACCGCTTTGAAGGCGAGGCAATGTCACAATAGTCTCAGCCATCTTATTAACGACAATGGTATTTCCTCCCTGAATTCTGCTGATTTACGGTCTGATGGCCCCAATTATTATAAGAATTTATATAATCAAGATGATTATTAGAACGTCTTCCCTAATCTCATCCCAAAGCGTAAACTTACCTTGGAGGCTACAAATTGGTTGGATAGGAATGTGTCCGCTACTGAGATTAAAAATGCGGTTTTTCAAATTGGGAAAGAAAAAGCCCCTGGTCCTGACGGCTTTAATGCTCACTTTTTCCAAAATGCTTGGGGTATTGTGGGGGAGGATGTAACTAAGGGCATCTCTTCTTTCTTCATGTCAGGGAAAATGCTAGATCATGTAAATCACACCTTTGACTCTTGTTCCAAAAAATACTAATGCTGCGGGGTTGGGGGATTATAGGCATATTGCCTGTTGTAACGTCATCTACAAAATCATCAGTAAGGTCTTATGTAATAGGCTGAAACATGTTATATCAGATCTTATTTTCCCAATCAAGCCGCTTTCCTCAAGGATAGACTGTTTTCCGACTGTACTCTCATAGCACATGAACAGATCTGAGACTTCAGCAACCCTATGAGGGCCAGAACATGTATCAAACTGGATCTTCGCAAGGCGTTTGACAGTGTGAACAGAGAATTCATCTATTTCCTTCTCCACCAGATGGGTTTCGGGCATAGATTCATCAACTGGATTGCACAATGCATTGCCACTCCTTTATTCTCTGTTCTTATTTAGGGTTCCCCTGAGGGATATTTTTCTTCAAACAGAGGTCTTCGCCAAGGTGACCCCCTATCGCCCTATCTCTTTGTTCTCATTATGGAGGCCTTCTCACTTCTTATGGCCAGAGCTGAATCCTCTAGATCTATTCAGCCTATGAGAAGGTCTGGGTCTATCTCCCACCTTTTATTTGCAGACGATCTCCTTGTTTTTTGTCGTGCAAATCCACGCTCGATTAAGGGTCTCAAGGACCTACTGGCTTTGTTCAATCTCTATTCTGGCCTCCATATTAACTAGAACAAAAGCTCGGCAATTTTCAATAAAGGGGTTAGGAATCCTAGCGGTCTGGCAGATATGCTTGGTATCAAAAAAGTCTCTTGTATTTCTTCATATCAGGGCCTTCCACTTTCCTCCAACTACCCTAAAGCATCCTTGTTTAATCGCCTTGTGGACAGATGTAAAAAGAGATTATTGGGTTGGTCATCCTCTCTCTTATCCATCTCTGGTCGGATTGAGCTGGTACGCTCTGTTATTTATGGAATGGTCTCATTCTGGATGCAGGCTTATTGCATCCCACCATCGGTACTCCGTACTATCTCATCAGCTTGTAGGAAATTCATTTGGGGCAATCTAAATATGTGTGCTTGGAATGATCTTTGTGCGCCAAAGCAAGAAGGGGGTGTGGGCTGAGGCTGTTAGAGGAGTTGAATGTTGCTTCTGGTATCTGTCTTACTTGGAGAATGCTTGGTACCAATGGTGTTTGGGCAAATTATATGAGAAGTCATTATGGTGATGTTAAGAGAAATTTCTTTACCACCAAAGCTAGGCCCTCCCAATCCGGCACTTGGAAGTTTCTTCTCAAACACCGTAATTTTTCTCAGAAATTAATCAAGCGTACCCTTGGTGACGGCTCTGATACTTCCTTTTGGTTTGACAATTGGCACCCTAAGGGACCACTATACCTGCTTCATACTCCTTCCCCTGGTACAGAGAATTACCAGGTTAGTGATTTTTGGACCCCCCCCCCCCAGGGTTGGCCGGATAATGTTTCAATTCGGCACCTGCTTCCTATATTGCGCCAAGTGACGCCTGGGAGTGGTGTAGACGCGTGGAGATTGGCTTCAAATAGGCCGTTCACTTTCCGAGCGGCTTGGCAGGGTTCTCGTGATCCTAGGCCGAAGTTCCAATACTTTGATAATGTTTGGCACTCTAAGCATGTGCCCAAGATGTCCTTGTGCCTACTTCGAGCATTGCGTGACAAGCTTCCTACCAAAGATCAGCTAATCAAAAGGGGTTTGCAGGTGGAGAATTCATGTGTTCTCTGTGCAGGCAATTTGCCAGAATCTGCCCGTCACATCTTTTTCGAATGTGAGTTCTCCCGTTATATTCTTAATCGGAGTTTATTGAAGCTTGGTTATTCCGGAAATGTTCCCCAATCTCTTGCCAGTACTTGTAACTTAATCAACTCGAGGTACAAGCTTTCTGACCCTGTTGGTACTCTAGCTAAAGCAGTGGTATCTTCCATGGTATGGCACATATGGCGGGAGCGAAACAAGCGCATCTTTCAGGGCATCTTAAGGAGTAAAACCATAATTTTTGCGGATATTGCAGCTGATATCGTTATCACTCTGAGGAATCTGGATATTGATGGCGTTTCTGATATGACCCCCTTCTCTAATCGGGGGATTTTTGATACGGGCTAATAATGTAATTATTGTAGTTTTTAGCATGGCGATTTGTAGCTTAGCGTTTCTTAATCCTCCTTGTATATTATTGCCTATCTTAGCTTAAGTTGTCCGGCGGTAGTGGGTGACGGCGCTTGTGCCCTCTCCCCTCTCTTCCAGCCAACTTCTGTTTAGATCAGGCATTTTTTGTACCCTATTCTTGATTAATAAAGATTGCGATTAACTGTCAAAAAAATACATACATATGGGTAAAGTGTTCCTAGGGTGACTCCTTAGATTTCATCTAAGGAGTCGCCCTCATTTTCCCCCATATCCCACAATTTTCCGAATTTTTTTCTTGTGATTGTTGTTCATCTCATGGATGATCAACATACCAAAAATCAAGTCATTCCAATACTTTTAAAGCCATCATCTACCCAAGACTTGATTTTTGGTATGTTGATCATCCATGATGTGAACAACTCCATGAAAAATAAAATCCAAAAAATGTGGAATATGGGGGATAATGGGGGCGACTCCTTAGATTTCATTTAAGGAGTCATCCTAAGAACACTTTACCATATGTGTGTGTGAAAGATTCACATATGGGGAGAGAATGTTTTTATTTATGTGGTATTTATTGAGCACCTTTTTAATGATAACAAGGTGGAAGAGGTAGTAGATGCCCATGCATAATATGTATATGTAACACTTACACTTAGTATCTAGAGCACATATTAATTGCTAACATATTGTGTTGCAGGAAGAGTAAGTGTATATCTATGTTATTATGCATACATTTTTGCATCATTAAAAGGGAGAGAATGTTGAGATATTGAGTCACGCCACATGTAGTTTTTGATGATGAGCAAGCATACTAGTTAACATCTATGAGTACAGTTATAAGAGTTTAAGGCAAATCAAGAGGCACTCAAGACTAAGAGTGAGTTCAACAAGGCTAAAGACCAAAAGAAGCTAGACAAGGAGCTTGAAGTATGGAGCTTATATCAAGGGACTTCTATGAACGCTATAAAGATCAAAGGAAGTTAGACAAGGAGCTTGAAGTATGGAGTTTACATCAAGGGACTTCTATGTATTAGTTTAGTTTGTAATGTAACTTTTTATTTCTCGTCGTAGCTTGTTAAAGTCTTGCTAGAAGCTCACACAGACATAGGAACTCTCTAAATATATCTTTAAAATGTTTTAAAATAAATTAGATAGTGTATCACATACTTTTTTAATACATATCTGTGTATCAGAAAAATAGTCGACACCCTGGAGTATAGGAGTCGACCATTGAGCAAATCAAAGGCTCAAGAAGCTTATTGGAGTTGCCAGTAGTCGACTACTGTTATGCAGGTAGTTGACTACCAAGCCAGTAATCAAGTACTAAATGAACAGTAGTCGACTATTAGAGCCTCAACGGTCATATTTGACTTCTCATTGAATGACGCGATTATGTCTTTTTAAAACCGTTGAAAAGCGATTTGGTGGATCTGTTTCTTGCAGAATTCATCTCTATTTATAGAGGTATTGTGTATGGATTTTAACATGATTCCCAAGCTTAATTTTCAAAGAGAAAAATTGTTTTCAATCTCCAAAGTTTTAGAAAAGACATTTTCCTCTTGGGAAAAGTTTTCTAAGTCTCCAATCCGTTTCATAGGCCAAACCCCTTGATCTTACTAAGCCAAAATTTATATGTTTTGATATCAAGCTTTCTCCTATAGCTACACATCTACACAAAGGCTTCAAACAAGGCTATAAATAATTGTATCTTCAGGTATCATAAGTATTCTCACATTTGTGTTGCATGAGAGGGAAATTCTCATTGTATGTGAGATAGTGTAAAATCCTTGTTATAGGCAAGGTTGGTATTTGTAAATCCTCGTTTGAAGCAATGTGGGTTGTAACTATTTGTTGAAATAGTCGATTAAACCCCAACAAAGTTTTGGGGACTGAACAAGCCCCGGAGGGATGAACCAGGATAATTTGATGTGTTTGTGATTGTGTTTCTGAGTTACTCTATTCTCTTGCATACTTTATTTCCGTTGTGCTTATCTATAATATTACGAGTTTGATAGTTGATTAAGATTAAAATTTGGTTACTCTATTTTAGTTTTAAGGAGAATTTTAGCGGAATATTTTAATTTACATAAACACCGCCCCCTCCATCTAGTGTTTCTCATTGCCATCACAGGATCCCAACATATACCTACTCTAATCCTATGATAAAAGTTAGGTCAAGTGTCCTAATAAGCATACGATCAAAGGGTATACCTCTATAAGAATCCTAACCAATGAGGATTCCTCTTCAAGTATGACAACATTGAAGATAATCATTGCCATCTAACAATTACTAAAAATCCACATCATATCAAAAGAGGTTGCAAAGAATCCTACATCAATGTGAAATATGGTTTGTATACAAACTCTCATTAATCCAATCATGTGCAATTGGATTGGAATAAGTGAGAAACTAGTGATAATATACCACCCAATAGGTGGCCTCAACCCCATCATTCGCAAAGGTTCATGGACACAGGAGCTAAAGCAGGTCCAACAAATGCCACATATATTATGTGAGGCACATTAATGGGATCAAATTATCAAAATTTCTGTTCCTAAACTCTATATATAGCCCTCTCATTTGAGAGAAGATGAGCTTATTCTCATCCGCATACTCTCTCTCAATTTTATATATTTTGTCATCTTCCTCGTATTCTCATGTATTCTCATTTGAGCATCGGAGCCGAAATATGTGCTTGGTTTTTACTGTAATGGTGTGTACATATCATGTGACAATCCTAGAAGGGTGAAGAGGAGTTGTTCCGATCCATTTGCACTTTGCATCATCAGGGGGAGAAAAAGATCCACAGAATCAACAAATTCTGCCTTCTTTTTTATTGAAAAGGACCCAAGAAATGCCTCTAAAATCAAGTTTAGGTGATTACAAAAAAATGTTAAATAATACATGACAGTGGGTACTAGATGCTTGAAGTGTGATTGCATATGTAATGAAATAAATTTATGTGTATGGTTAGACAAATCAGACAAATCGATGTAAACAAAAATATGAAAATAAAGTGGGAGAAAATAGAAGAAAACTAAGTATAATTCAAGTGAAATGTCGGCGCACTGCAGCACGATCCAAAAAATATTCGTGAGTTCTTCAAGAGAAAAAAATATAAAGGATTGCCAGAAAAGACTAGACGGATGGTGCTGAAGAAACATTGACGTGTTTAATGCAGGAGAAAATGACATATGAAGAAGATAACTTACTCAGACTAGAAAGAAAGTAAACACCACCTAAGTTCATCTTCACGAGCTTCAACACCCAGCGTCTTAATGCAGTACTGCAAGAACAACTTGCCTCAGCATGCAAAGATTCTGCAGAATGCAGCTTGCTCGCAGCCTCTTCAAACTTTGTTCCAGCAGTCTCCATCATTTTGTTTCAGCAGTCTCCATCATTTCATGAGCTTCAGCCCGCTTGCTTTCATATGCGAGCTTTATTTCAGCACATTCAGCACGCATTTCATGAAAAGCTTCTAAATCTACAAAAGCACAATATGCATAAGCATAAGAACAAGTATACATGATTATCATACATTATTAATGTTTAAGTCGTATTGTCCATTATATGATTAGGTCAACAAATGCTGATTAATGATGCTGTCCTCCAGACTTTAATTAATACACAGTCCACACAAAAGCTACGGTAAACTCCATAAGTCAAGCTATTTAACATGTATGCTGACAGGGGCACAGACGTGAAAGGATTTAACATCTAGTGTTTGTGGTGGGATTGGGAAAGAACTAAATTAGGATTTCTAAACTAAAGGATAAAAAAAGTTTTAAACCTCTCATACCGGAGGAGATCAGATCCATCACCAGATCAGATCGATCACCGATTTTAACACCTAGCATGATGAATGTTTCGTCAACCTCATGGCCAGTCGACTAAATCGCATGCTCTCACATCACAAAGATTAAATGGATTGTAAATCACAGCTTACATGCATAACATTCTTATTCAGTGTTCTATTATAAAAAAATTCAACTCCTGACTCATAGCAAAAGAAATAAAATCATATCTAGACTCGTACTTAACTACAAACATCACTCAAACTCTAGAATGAAATAAAATAAAAGGCTTCCGTAAAATCAAATTCAAAATACTTCACAAAAAACACTAAAAGGACTCAATAAAAGAAATATATAAAGACAAAAAAACTAAAAGCATAATCAACTCAAATTCATTAAGCAAATTCTACTTTCTTTGCTTCTCATACCACGAGTCCTCCTTGGAGTAGGATTTTGTTAGGATCCAAGATAAAAAGAGAATTTTTATAGATAAAAGTAGCCAAAACACGATAATTGAATACAAAAAGGTGTATTCTCCTCCCAGGACGCCTAGAGGACGTCCGCACTCGTCTAATCTAAGAACTACTCCTAGGACGCTCAATAGAATAATTTCCAATATCAAGCATGAATACAAATGACGGCTAGCCCTAGTTTAAATAGAAAAACCCTCCTTGTTGTGCGCAAAGTAATTTCTCCATGACTTGTTGTGCGCAAAGTAATTTCCTCTCCTCTTTAGCCGCGCATGGATCTAACATTACTCCGCCCCTGAAAATCCACCTTGTCCTCAAGGTGGTGCATGGAGTGTGTGTGACATCCATTCCACGTACTGCAAGTCTCCTCCCGGATCGAAAGGATGAGATAGGTCTACACCACCTTCATCAACGTCCAGACGAAAGCCACGGTCACCACCAGTCAGATCTGAAGGCCATCTATACCCAAAACTGAGATGTTGGCGCTCTGAAGGATTTTGAACTGCAAACCAATGGTCTTGGGGCCCATGTCGCCCTTCCGGAAGCTCGAATGTTCGCTGTATTGGGCCAAGGTAGTCGAAACCTCGCTGTCCACTGCATCGGAGGGCCCGTCGTCAGTGCTGAAGGGACTGTCGGGCCTTGCAGGACCCCTGCCGGGCCCTGCAGGGGCCTGCCGGGCCCAACAGAGGCCCTGTAGGAGCTCCCGGGCTCCTGCCGGGACCTGCAGAGCTGCTGCAGAAAAACTGAAGGCCTACAGGGCCAAATTTCTGCAGGCCTGCAGGACCCTGCAGAAATTCTGCAAGGGCACTGCAGAAAATTCTGCAGGCCTGCAGGGCCCTGCAGAAATTTCTGCAGGCCTCTGCAGAAAATTCTGCAGGCCTGCAGGGCCCTGCAGAAATTCTGCAGACCTGCTGCGGCCTCTGCAGAATTTCTGCAGGCCTGGCCACCCCTGCAGAATTTCTGCAGCGCACGTGGCCGTCTTCTTGAGACGACGGCTAGGGTTTGCTCGCCTTGGGGACTCGTCCTCGTCTTCCGCGGCCGCCTTTAAATCTGGATTTTCACCGCCATCAGATTCAAATCTGAAATTTTCAGATATAAAAATTTTCTCATCTTCCTCCGTCGTCTTCAGATCTGGATCTGAAAATTTCAGATCTGGATCTGAAAATTTCAGATCTGGATCTGAAAATTTCAGATCTGGATCTGAAAATTTCAGATCTGAAATTTCTAGATCTGGGCTTTTCTCCTCCAAAGGTGACGTCTTTTGCCCAAAATTAGGGTTTTTGCCATCGTGGATGCGCGCCGTCAATAGCTCCATGATTTTTGCAAATTGCTCGTCGTTCTTTACTTGTCTTGCCTTCATGTGCTCGATGTATTCCACCAAATCGTCAACCGATTTCTTTACCCCTTCAATTCCCGCCATGGATCGTCACGCGCTCCGATACCAAAATGTTAGGATCCAAGATAAAAAGAGAATTTTTATAGATAAAAGTAGCCAAAACACGATAATTGAATACAAAAAGGTGTATTCTCCTCCCAAGATACCTAGAGGACGTCCGCATCCGCACTCGTCTAATCTAAGAACTACTCCTAGGACGCTCAATAGAATAATTTCCAATATCAAGCATGAATACAAATGACGGCTAGCCCTAGTTTAAATAGAAAACCCCTCCTTGTTGTGCGCAAAGTAATTTCTCCATGACTTGTTATGCGCAAAGTAATTTCCTCCCCTCTTTAGCCGCGCATGGATCTAACAGATTTGCTCCAATTCCTAGAAGAATTTGTACATGCTTCATATTCGGTTCGCATCAAATTGTCCCTAGCTAGAAACAACTTCACCTCAAGTTTTAAAATAGTATAATATGAAGAAACTCAGGCAATCATATCAAGAGTAACGATCCGACAATGACATGACATGTATAGGAAAAGACGCCATACAGCTGCTAAGTAATGAAGTTTATGTGCTCTCCCTCAAGTTTAGTAAGTGGCTCGAATGGCGGCTCGACGTGGGAGATGCGGCATTGATTCAAACTTCTGATTTTGTATCGACTGTAGCTCCATCTAGGCCTTTAGCTCAAGCTTCAGCTCAAGATCTGATTTGAATGCCAACTTAAGGTCTAACTTGAACGGTCTCTAATACTAAATCTGGATTGGTTTCAGGTTCGAACTCTGACTCAGGCTCATGAATGCCAACTCTATCTCTGCATTAGAATCAGGTTCGAGCCGACTCTATCTCAAACTTTGACTGGGACTCGGATTTAAATTCTGAAATCACTTCTGGTTCTAATGGCTTTAACTCTCTTTTTCTGGGCTAGCAACTTCTTGCACACATTCATCAAAATATATACTCCAATCTGTATTGTAGCTTGCAATGTATGCATTTTCATTTTCACCTAAGACTAGGCTTTGCAATTCTGCTTATTGATTGTCCTATGGATCTTGTTCTGATTTTAAAGATGGTTGTAATGAGCAACGGATTGATCGCCATTTGACAAGATTACGATGTCGAATCTCGAGTTTCATTTGAGATCATTGCATTAAACCATCACTATAATTCGCTCATCAAAAACAGACCTCTTTGTAATTTGCATCCGGCATGAAAGTACTTTCATCAATTAAGCTAAAGCAAGCGAAGAAATTTTTAATACATACGTCTTAATCTTTATATTTACTACCATCTCAAATTCATTAAAAACAGAGACATCTATACTTATTCAGAGACATCTGTATATATCCAGCTAACCTCTAGATATGTAGCCTACATACAAAACCCTAGAAAATGTGCACAAAAAGCAACCAAGTATACTACAAATAGTCGAAAATTCAAATAACTTGCTTCCTTTTAATTCTCTCTCAAATTTGGCTTTAACTGACTCAAAAACCAAACTTAAATTAGCAAAAACAGCACAAGTAACTTTAAATGTAGGTCAGGTCTGATTTAGATATCAGGTCATATCTACTAAAGCTGGTCGAAATCGGTTTGGATTCCCTTAAAAACACCTTCAGTTTTGAATGTGGATCCTTTGGCGTCGGGTTTAGTCAAGTTGGATCCAGACTCATGTTAGAACTGCTACCCACTAACTTGAATCTGAGTCAAATTTAGATCAGGATCTGTCTACTCGAATCAGGTCAATTCTGATCGTTCTTCAATACTGATCTCTTCCATTGCTTCTTTTGCATGACGAAAAAAGCGGGTTTGCAACAACAATGAAGGCGAATCTCCACTAAAAAGAATGCAACAGTAGCAATATTCAACGTGATCAGTAATGACTAACAACAAAAACGGCGACAGCAATGATGGAGTCAGAAACTGACTCAGACGAGTGGCAATGGTGGTCTTCGGGGTTGGTAACAGCTTCGATTATAAATGGCAATGAAGAAGATAATGGATGTTGGGAGTTTGCCTATCGACAGCAAACTTGAAGGATGGGTTGATAGCAGATGATGATGACAAAGGTGACAAAAGTCGACGTCGATGGCGATGACGATAGCGAGCGGAACATTATGGCGCTAATGATGGTGGTTTTCGATGAAGAAAATACGGGGATGTTGGCAAATGATGATGGTCGAAGACGCTTCGACGATGAGGGGCTTAGTTGATGACGAGAATGGTGTCGACAAGAAAAAAATTGTAATAAAAATTCCTTCAAACGTTTAAGCCAGTGGTTCCACTTAACATATTATTTTCAGAAGTTGCAAATTACTTAGACTTGTTTTCAGAAGTTAAAAAAATTCCTTCAAACGGTAATTACTTAGACTTGTTTTCAGAAGTTGCAAATTTAGAACATGGTTCCACTTAACATATTATGCCCAAATACTGGTTTAGTGGTTGCTTTTCTGCTAAGCATTATTAGAGTTCTCTATTTATTAGTTTGTATGGAACTTTGAAATTTCTAATTTATTCAAATACAATAATTAGTCCTTTTGTTATAATTTTTTTTTAGTTTCAGACATTATTTGCTGCAATGCATTTTTATACTTTAAAGCTTTATTTGTTTTGAGTCTTCCTGGGATTATAAATATCCTGCATTTCTAACCAGAGACTTAGCTGGTTTGCCTTCACTAGCTTGCCCAAGCGGTAGGTTCAATTGAAGCAATAGCCAAAGCATCCAAGGGCTTTATTTTGGATAGCACAGACCTCTCAGTGGATAAAGCAGAAAGGATAGTAAAGTTTTTCAGAGATCCAAACTATTACCGTGGTCCAAAGATCAATTGACTGCAGAGGTATGGCTGCCAGGCCCTGGAGAACCATCTTTCATCAATACATCTTGCAAATACACTTCCTATAGTTGAGAATTCGGATGAGTGGTCAAGGTTGGAAAGAACGTCTGGTTCGTATATGCTTTATAGCAGTAACTAGAGGAACATTTTGCTGGATTAGTTCACTTCTCTAGTTCCATCAAGTGACAACAAAGCTCAATGCTCAATCACTGGCTTAAACACCTTGCATGAAAAAAATTCCTTCAAACGTCGCCTAGACAGCTTGATCGCCCACGCTCGCACTGTGCATGATTAGAGATTCAATGGATTATGAACCGCAAAGTTTACAAACATAACTTTCTTATTCAATCTTTCATTATAAAAAGTAGCAAAAAATAAAACCTTATCTAGACTCATATTCAGACTCCTCACATGACTTAAACTATAGAATAGCATAAAATACCTTCTCAAAAGAAAACTCAAAATACTTAAAAGAGAAACACTAAAGGACTCGATAACAATACAAAATGACTCAAGGCTACAAGCCTACAAGTCTAAATCAACTCAAACTCCTAAAGAAAATCATAATCAAATTCTAATTTCTGTTCTTTTTCAATCACGAGTCCTTGAAATAGAATTTGCTCCAATTCCCAAATTAATTTGCACGTGTTCCACGTCCATTCCACATCATTTATCCCACTGGTCATAAATTCCATCTATTATTAGTATGCTT
The DNA here is from genome assembly GCA_030789695.1 of Scilla litardierei. Lineage (NCBI taxonomy): Eukaryota > Viridiplantae > Streptophyta > Magnoliopsida > Asparagales > Asparagaceae > Scilla > Scilla litardierei. Next base: position 49,264,543 of record CM061141.1, read on the forward strand.
CACAATCAATAATACATAAACATGGGTAGACATTATGATCCAGTTGTTTATTCTCTAAAAAACAATCACAAAATAATCCAAAATAAATGACAAGACACAATAATAAGCAGATCATTGCATGAAACTTGGGAAAGCTTACTGATGAAAAAAGAAAAATATACAGCTACCAACTGAAGGTCTAATAAAATATCAAAGCTTAAAAGAACAGAATGGATAGAAGGAAATCAACAAAAGGAAAAGTTGTTTCATGCATATTCTCCCCTATTTAAAGGATACCCATATGGTCAATTCACAAGAAAATATGTCTGTTATTATGATGCTGAAGTGGAATATTTATAACTTCCATGTTGCAAGCCATCCCTTCTGAAAATCTCTGAACTATTTGGTATGGCATCTTGATCCCATGAAACAAAATAGGGGTCATAAGTTGCTCCATTTATACCTATGTGCCAATCCTTGATCAAATTTCACATGTATCACAAACCAACTTCAAAATTTAAAATCGCAGAATTGAATTTATGTTCCTGCCCCACCAGAACGTTCTCATTCCACATAAAATTTATATTTCACAAATGGTTTCCCGTATAAGTTGTTCTGCACAAACCAACCATTTCCGACTTCTAACTCGGAACTCATCATTAGGAATAATACAAAGGATATTGTATTGAAGAGGAAGAATCACAACGCGCTACTCATCTTATATAACTTGATGATTTGATATAGATGATCTTAGCTAAATTAGTTTTTAGTTCATATGTTGGATAATATGATTATTAGGCAAAATCTAATTCTATTTCTTTGCAAGTGGTATCAAAGCCACTCTCCATGTTAAACCAGTGGGTATCAAGTTTCAACTTTATATATGATTTGGTTTTGATGGGTCTTAAGAACAATTGTGATTTATTGGATGTTTTGTATTCAATTTTGGGGATGTTTTGGTTGAAATTATATATGATGTTATGTTGATAAGTGAGAACAAAAAAATGAAATTTTTATGCCTTATATTCTAAAATTGATTGATTGAAACGACATGTTACCAAAGTAATCTTTTTTGTGTAGATTAATTTTTTTTGACATATTGAGATTTTTGTGTGTACGTAATTCATGCGGATATTGATTGGCCCAAAGGTTAATAATTGGCCAAATTGCATGCATACTTGAACTGATAAATATGTGACGGTTATAAGGTTTTTCATGTGGATAATAGGTGCATCCAAAGATGGACACATTGTTTGGTACGATTTATTATCAATATCCGATCGATGCACCAAGAATACTGCTTGTAAGTTAATATTTTTGTGAAAGACTAGATATTAATGTGGTGCTTGTAATAGGACTTACCATTGCTTGAATTTGTTAATTTTACGATATGGATTCTTATGTAAACATTCATTTTGTTTATTTTGTTCTTTGTTCGTATCTGCTTCTACAATGTCTGTCAATATCAATTCCATCCACATGCTAAATGGGACCAACTTCAAGGATTGGAAAGAGAACATTTTAATCATTCTTGGCTGTATGGATCTAGACCTTGCGCTAAGAATTGAACGGCCCTCTGCTCTAACAGACAAAGTTCCATCAAGGAAAAAGGAACTTTGAGAAGTGACGTTCAAATTGCATGAGTCTTATGATCATAAAGCACAGCATTCCAAAAGTCTTTCGGGGCATTATGTCCAAAAAGGTTACTACTGCCAAAGAGTTTCTTGAGAAAATTGAAAAGCATTTAGCTAAAAATGATAAGGTTGAAACAGGGGCGCTTTTGATGAACTTGATTACAATGAGGTATAAAGGAAAAAGAAATATAAGAGAGTACATCCTGGAGATGTCTCATCTTGCCTCAAAACTAAAGACACTGAAACTGAATCTATCTGAGAACATGCTAGTGCATTTAGTCTTGATCTCATTTCATGCATAATTTAGTCAATTCAAGATCAATTAAATGATAAATAGTCTCTAAATGAGCTTATTTCGTATTGTGTACAAGAAAAAGAAAGACTGAAGCAGCAAGAGAGGACTGAAAATGCACATTTGGTAAATACATATAAGTACAAGAACAAGATGATGAAGAAAGATAAAGAAGCTACAAGTGCTCCTATCAAAATGAAAAAGCACAATAATCAAGATGAAGAATTTTGATACTACTTTAGTAAGGATCCTGGACACAAGAAGGAATATGCCAAGTATCACAATTGGTGTGCAAAGAATGGTACACTTCTCATTTTAGTTTGTTCTACCAAGTTACGTTTGATGGCATATTCTGGTGCTCCTACTCATATAAGTGTGTCTATGCAGTGTTGTCTGAGTTGTCGAAAACCAAATGATGATGAAAGATTCATCTATGTGAGCGATAGCAAATCAGTGAATGTTTGGGCTATATGGACTTTTAGGTAATTGTTAAATATTGAATGTACTTTGGATTTGAAAACGACATATATTGTATCGTCATTTAGACGAAATTTGGTTTATATTTCTGTTTTAACCAAATTTGGTTACTCTTAATCATTTAGAAATAGTCGATTGAGTCTTTCTTTGAATTCAAATGCTGTTGGTACCTGTTCGTTATCCTTGTATGATAACCTATATTTGCCTAATATGGTTGCCTCATTTCATGAAATCTTACATGTGAAATCACATGGTATAAAATGAAAAATTGACCAATGAGAATTCCGCTTCATTATGGCATAAGCAATGGGGTCACATTTCTAAAAATCGAATTAAGAGATTTGTGTCAGACGAGATTTTTGATTCCCTTGATTTCAAATACTCAGATAACTGTGTTAATTGTTATAAAAAGAAACAGACAAACATAAGACAAAACATAAGAAGACTTGGTGCCCAAAGAGCTTCAGATGTCTTAGAATTAATTCACACCAATATCTGTGGGATATTCCCTAAGATTTCTTTGAATGGTAAACAATATTTCATCTCGTTTATAGACGATTTCTCATATTATAGGTACATGTATCTCATACATAAGATGATAAGAAGTCACGATCACTAGACGTGTTCAAGGCTTACAAAATTAAGGTTGAGAATCAACTCAATAAAAGGATTAAACATGTTAGATCTAACCTTGATGGTGAATACTAAGACAGATATGATGGAGCAGGTGAACGTCTAAGTCCATTTGCTAAGTTTTTAAAGGAATGTGGTATCATCCAATAGTACACCATGTCGGGTTCGCCTACTATGAATGGTATTGCCGAAGACTCTTTTAAAACAATCATGATACGTGTAGCATATTTTGATCTTGGGCTACATCAGATGGATGGATGTAAAGATGATGTTTCTCAATGGTGACATTGACGAGACGATTTATATAGTGTAGGCAGAAAACTGTGTCCGGAAAGCAAAAAATGGTCCGTGAATTTAAGAAATACATCGATGGGTTTAAGCAAGCCTCTCATCAATGGTATCATAAATTCCATCAAGTAATAATCTCGTTTGGATTTGAGATGAATGCAGTTGATGATTGCATATACCACAAGTTCAGCCAGAGTAAGCATATCTTCTCAGTCGATGGCATTCTACTTGCTAGTAATGATATAGGCTTATTACACAAAACTAAAAGACTTCTATCAAAAAAATTGAAATGAAAAATCCCGGCGACACCTCTTTTGTATTAGGTATACAAATACATCAAGATCACTCTCAGGGTATACCCAAGTTATCACAAAAGAGCTATATCGGAAAAATACTTAAGAGATTTGGCATGCAAGATTGCAAACAGTAGATACACCAGTAGCTAATGGAGACAAGTTCAGTCGATCAGTTCCCTAAACCCACCTTGAAGTTAAGGAAATGCAGAAGATCTCATATATGTCAGCTATTGAGAGTCTATGTATGCTTAAGTTTGTACTCATCCAGATATTGCCTTCAATGTTGGAATGCTAAGTAGATATTTAAGTAACCCGGGAATGAATTATTGAAAAGCAGTCAAATTGGTTTTACGAAATTTACAGACAACAAAAGATTGCATGCTCACATGTAGGAAAACAGGTCAGTAGTATTGAAAGACAACCCAAGATTTTCTTAATGCCAATAGAGTAAGAGATCCACATCAGGTTATATCTTTCTGCTGGCTGGAGAAGCTATATTTTGGATGAGTGCTTAGCAGATACTGATAACATCTTCCACTACGGCAGCGGAGTTTATAGAATGTTTTGAGTCAACCAATCCTAGAGTATAGCTGCGGAATTTTGTCACGGGACTACGCATAGTAAATAGTATTGAAAGACAACCCAAGATATTTTGTGACAATAAATCTGCAGTGATATATTCCAATAATAATAGAAGCTTGACAAAGTCAAGGCATATAAACATCAAATTCCAAACTGTTAAGGGAAGATTTAAGAATGATTAGTAGTTCATAGAGCATATTGGTACAGACTCTATGGTTGCGGATCCGCTTACTAAGGAATTACAACCCAATGTCATTTATGAACACACTACTCATATGGGTGTCGTATCATTCAATAATGTGCTAGTTTAGTGGGAGTTTATGTTTGGGTGTTGTTTCATTAAGGATACATTTTATGTTTATATAAATACTCTGCTGAAATAAAGTATTCGGTTTGTTTTTTTTAATTTTGATCTCAATAAGGAATAAAGTTGGGAAAATTGGACATATGCACGTTCAGATCACATTGCATATAATTTCCATGCTACATATCCATACATGATCTATATCATTTGGTTATATTGATATAAGTGTTCAATGATGGATTTAGTTACATTACTTGTGACGAAAATCTCTTTGATCATATATTAATAAAATCAATGGACAAGATTGTTCGGAAAACCTTTCGATATGATAGCAAAACTTTGAGCTCATAAGGTTGTAAACATTTTGTAATGCTACATTACATATGTAGCCCAGAAAATATTGGGCTAGCATATGCAATTAAATATGTTTAATGATATACAATTAAATTTGTTTACTGCTATTTAATTAAATGTGTTCAATTATATCATACTGTTAAGCCCATTTCAAGTAATCTAATTAAGATCAAAGTTATTGAACTTTAAAGGGATTAATATGGTAGGCTTTGTTATGTGTAAAGACCTAGTTCATATTTCTAATTTATGATGGGTCAAATTAGAAATATGAAATTTTCCTTATATATGATGGTTATGATCCCCAATTCATACGATATGAGAAGTTGAATCACTTCAATTTTCTCATTCTCTCTGAGATCCCATCATCAGAAAAATTATGGTGGATATTGTATTAAAGAGGAGGAATCACACCCCACAATTGTCTTCTTCAATGGATCAAGATACGCTTCAACTCATCTTATATAACTTGGTGATTTGACATGGATGATCTTGGCTAGATTATGCTTGGTGAATGTGTTGGATGATATGAATATTAAGAAAATTTAATTCTATTTCTCTACATGACCATCATATTCTTCATTAAAAGAATAAATAACTCCAAGCACCTATTTAAGACTGGCAGCTTTACTAAGGTTGAAGTTATTTACCAAAGGAAAAAAGATACACGGAACAGCCAATCCAACAGCTACATTAGTATTATGGTGATCTGAAGTATCATCCCACTAAAACTACTTCATTATTGATGTGATACGAAGAACTTAAGTTCATTCAGCATAGCCTTTTTAGTCATATATAGTAAAAGCATCTTATGCGCTTGCTCCTACTAGAACCACAACAACATCCAAACCTCACTCTTTTATTAACATCGCATGACATGCAAATTCACCTAATTTACAAAGTCACAAGAACATGATGAACAGCCTGCCAAATTGCCGTTCACAAATTCCATTCTACCAATTAATGACTGCAGAACAACATCCGTCCATAAAATGCCTTGAACTACGCAGATAGCAACTCAACCTCCATACCTAATGTGTTACAATTTAACTGTGTAATAACACATGTACTCCCCATTTTCCAAAAATATCATAAAGAACAAATCAAGGCTCAAGACTCATATATATATCCAACACTCCTAATTCTGATGAAACGAAGTTTAAAAAATCAAAATTTTCGGAAATTTTCAATCCTATTAGTGGCGCCCAATTGCAACAACACAACAAGAAACCTAACCAAACCATGAAACAAGAGACTAAAATCGCAAAAAATTCTTTAATAAACCCAATGGAAATGAAAGAAACCTCGGGTTCTATCTTCATAATGTACGCAATGTGAGCGGCATTGCCCCTCTTTATGACCGCCTCCTCATCGAATCATGCATCTCTTAAACTCTTCCGGATCGCCTTATCTTTCGAAATGCTCTCGCTATTCACCCAGAGTCGACGCCTCCAGGGCCATAGATCCCGGCAGTCGGCCGGTGTCGGGCGTCAGCGGCGACGCCCTATGCATCGGGCTCGCCATCGAAACCCCTCGATGGCCTCTAATTGGAGAAAGCTAAACAAGACAGTAGTGCACTCCAAAACAGTCCTTTTTTTTTTAATTTTTCTTCCCCACTTTTTCTTTGGACAAATTTTCAAGTGAAAAATTAGAAATAATTTTAAAATTCAATCAAATTTAAATTTGTTACGGGCTTTGGATTCCATAGCCACTACGTTTACAACACGTTATAAACACGCTCGAGGCTGAGCCGAACCCCTGTCGACGGACGGACGTGACGTGAACGGGCTTCCTTCACCAAAAGTCGCTAGATCCGGCGGGTAGGATCTAGAGGTAACTTTTTCCCTAGATCTAAATTCATGTGCGCATATGTCTAAATCCAAATTATTGGATCAATCGTTGAAATGAAAAATCATCATTTTTATTGTTAAAAATCAACTTTTTTACAATAAAAATGCTTTTTGGAAGATTAAAATTGGTTTTTTCCAATAAAAATCGGATTTTTACCATCTTTTTCCCAAAAAACGCCAAAACCCTAGGGGCTTCTCCCTCGCCGGCGCGGCCCGTAGCCGCACCGCGACCCCCTACCCCGCGACCCCCGCCGCCAGCGACGGCGGGGCTCCCCCGCCGCCCCCAGCGACGGGATCCCCCGCCACTCGATGCGGCGCGGCTCCCCCGCCGCCTGCAGCGGCGGGCTCCCCCGCCACTCCCAGCGGCGAGGCACCCCCGCCTCCTGCAGCGGCGGGGCACCCCCGCCGCCTGCGACGGCGGGGATCCCCCGCCGCTCCCAGCGGCGGGGCTCCTCCGCCGCCTGCGACGACGCCCCCCCTCCTGGCCGCCTGTAGCGGCGCCCCCCCCCCCCCCGGCCTGCAGCCCCCCCCCCCCCCCCCCCCCCCCCCCCCGCGCGGCCGCCACAGCGGACCCTCCCGGCGCGCGCGCATGTCCTGAAACCCTAGCCGCCTGAAGCGGCAATCCGCGCGACCAAAAACCCTAACTAGGGTTTCACCCCGAAAATTCCCTATTTTCAAACGTTTTTCAGATTTAATTCGATTTTTTTTCGTTAAAATCTGGACAAATTACATGTGATTTCATTCATCACGCTTTATCCGGATTATATGATTTTTAAACGTTTAAAAATTAGGAAGATCCTGCGACCGCTCTGCCGTTAGTCAACTAACCTAACGATGTATGACGTTGCCTAGTGGTCCAATAATTTTTGAACGAAAAATTTTCATTTTCCATTATAAACTGCATGTGATGATTAATTGCCTGTAATGAATAAACTGCCTGTAATGATTAAATGTTTGCTGCATTTTTTCTCTGCCTGCGACGAATGTTAATATTTGTTGTGGTTTTGGATCGGCTAGTTATCACCATTATTTCCCTTGCATTATTTTCCTTTTTTTAAGAGAGAAAAATGTAGTGAGGATATTTTTGTAAAATTACAAGACCGGCGGACGCCTCAAGAAGATGAAGGACCATTGCAGAAGAATAGGGGCCCCACGGGGTTCCCGAGTTGTACTTTCATTTCTTTTTGGGACTGTATGGACTGTAATTAATTTGGTGATTAGCCGATCCACGCAGCAAATATCTGTGTCTGAAATGCTTAATTATTTATTTTTCTGCAAAAATACCTAATTATTGCCTATGTTTATACATGCTAGAGAGATAAATGGCCAAAATTACGAGCGTCGATTTCGACGTATTGGATGCTACAGGCAAGAACTACTTAAGCTGGCAGTTGGACATAAAATTCCATCTGCGAGCACAGGGACTAAGCCATGTCATTGCTGTAGGCGATAAGGTTTCTTATATAGATAAAGCGAAAGCAATTATCTATATCAGACGCCATATCGATCGGACCCTGAAGGCCGAGTACCTCACGGTGGAAGACTCTTATGAGTTATGGACCGCCCTCGAGGACAGATATAAACATCAGAGAGATGTTATACTTCCTCGAGCGCGATATGAATGGGAGAACCTCCGTCTCCAAGACTTTAAGTCTATCGTCGAGTACAACTCAGCGCTCTTTAGCATCACCTCACGCCTGAAGTTGTGTGGTGAAAAGGTGATGGAGGAGCGCATGTTAGAGAAGACGTATACATCCTTCCACGAGAAGGATGTTATACTAATGCAACAGTATCGTGAACGAAAGTTCACGAAATACTCAGAGCTTCTCTCATGCCTTCTGATGACAGAGCAGAATAGAGACCTCCTTCTGGCCACCCATAACTCACGCCCTACCGGCACTGCTCCTGCGCCTGAAGCGCATCACAGCTCCTCCCAGAAGAAAAGGAGCAACTTCAAAGGCCAACCCCAGAAGGGTAAGGCGATGAAGAAGCAGGCTAGAGGACCCCCTCCCAGAAGCAACAATGAGGGGAAGAAGAAGAAAAATGTGTGGAAGAGAAAGGACGACGGCCAAACATCTGCCCCCAGAAAGGACTGGGAAGATAAGTGCCACATGTGTGGTATGACTGGACACTGATCCAGGAATTGTCGGACTCCACGCCACCTACAGGACTTGTACAAAGCGAGCCAGAAGCAAGCTGAGACAAACCTGGTGGAACAAGAAGACCTGGCACCAATCAGGTTCATCGCTGAGGACTTCTCAAACGATGACCTGCTCGACTGAGGCATTATCTACATTTTCCATGCATTGTAATTTTTGTTTGAAAAACAATTTACTTTCAGTTTTTTTTAATTCTAGCATGTCGTATGAACTGTTCAGACATTGAATAATTATTCGTAGTATACTTTCTCTTGTGCCTTATACTGCGATATTTTCTCTCTTATAACTAGATGAATTACAAATGCCTAGTGGACAGTGCCTTTATGCACACGATCCTCCAAGACATCTGCTTTTTCCAAAGCATTGATAAATACGATGGAACCGTGAATACAATATCCGATCCATCAGGAATTATTGAAGGAACAGGGGAAGCACATTTTATGCTCCCCAACAAAACACAACTACTAATAAAAGATGCGCTTTTCTCTCCTAGCTCACATAGAAATCTGTTAAACTTTAAAGATATCCGTTTAAACGGATACCACCTTGAGACGGTGAGTAAACAAAACAGAGAATTCCTGTATGTAACGTCTCATAAAGACGATGCTAAAACCACCGTTGAGCGTTTTGAGGGACTCCCGTCGGGTCTCTACCATACAAGGATAAGAGCAATGGAAGCAAACAATCTCGAGCACCAGAAGTGCAATAATCAACCAGAATTCCAACTCTGGCACAGTAGACTAGGACACCCTGGAAGGAATATGATGCGTCGCATCATATCTCAATCACATGGAATTAACTCGAAAAGTCTGAAGCTACTTCGAAAGGGTGCATCTCCTTGTCCCCCTTGTCACAAAGGGAAATTGATTACGAGACCATCCCCCTGAAGGTGGACTCTGAGTCTCTGAGCTTCCTAGAGAGAATACATGGTGACATTTGCAGGCCTATTCACCCCGCAAGCGGACCATTTCGGTACTACATGGTACTGATTGACGCATCTTCCAAATAGTCGTATGTGTGCCTCCTGTCCACCCGCAACGTAGCCTTTGCAAAGCTACTGGCACAAATCATAAAGTTGCGGGCACATTTCCCAGATAACCAGATCAAGAAATTGCGTCTGGACAACGCTGGGGAATTCACATCATAAGTCTTCATAGACTACTGCCAAGCAACCGGCATAGAATTTGAACATCTTGTAGATCATATTCACACCCAGAACGGGTTAGCCGAATCTCTTATAAAGAGACTACAATGGATTGCTCGTCCATTGTTGATGCAATGCCAGTTGCCGGTAAATGCATGGGGACATGACATCCTGCAAACTGCATCGCTAATAAGATTACGACCTTCAGGGAGTCAATATTTTTCTCTGATGCAACTTGCATATGGGAACCCGCCGGATATCTCTCACCTGAGGATATTCGGATGTGCTGTCTATGTCCCCATAGCACCACCCCAGAGGACCAAGATGGGTCCTTAACGGCGTCTAGGTATCTACATAGGTTTCGACTCACCATCGATCATTAGATACCTAGAACCCCTTACGGGGACGCCTTCAAGGCACGTCTAGCAGATTGTGAGTTTGATGAAAGCACTTTTCCCAGACTAGGCATTAACACACAGAAGCCAGAAGCTTCAAAGACCATTTCATGGGATACAAGAAATTTATCCCATTTTGATCCTCGTACAAACCAATATGAAGATGAGATCCTGAAGATCCTTCAAATTCAAAACACAGTTCACATTTTACCGGACAAATTTACTGACAACCAGATTATTGTCAGATGACACGTCCCTGCTGCAAATACGCCAGCTAGGATTGACATACCCAAAGATGGATGCAATCCACCTGCAGCAGAAGCGGCCATACCTCAACAAAAGAGAGGACAACCCCCAGGCTCTAAAGATAAGAACCCTTGAAAGAGGAAAAATCCTGGAGCAATAATAACGATACCACCACAGGATGCTGAGCTCAACCCAGCTACCTCTCCCCCCTACCAACCCCTGAAGAGGATACCTATTCCCCGGTTATGGATGCGATCACTTTCCGTTTCATCATTGGCCTATTTACAAAGGAAGGCTGGATATGCAGCTCATGGACGTTGTGACTGCATACTTATATGGAAATATAGATAAGGACATCTATATGAAAATCACAGACGGATATAAACTACCGACAAAAATAACAGAAAGACCTCGGGACGTCTATTCTGTCAAACTCCAGAGATCACTGTATGGTCTAAAACAGTCAGGTAGAATGTGGTATAACAGACTAAGTGAATTCATAGTGCAACAAGGATTCACAACTGTTGGATCCTGTGGATGACAAACAACACTAGAAGGGGGGTTGAATAGTGTTGTTCAAATAGTAAACTTTTTCAATTGTTAATAAACGTCCTTCTAATGTTGCCTAAGAAACCAAGTAGAGCGATCTACGCTTGGTTCTTAATCAACAAAGTAATCTTAAAATACACAGAGTAATTTCACAGCAGGTAGTCGACTCCCTATGATCAGTAGTCGACTCCCAGAGTATTTATAAGTACAGATAAGATTGCAAGTAATACAAATATTATATTCACAGCGGATAGAAGTAAGTTGATCTTTGCAATAGAAGAATAACAATTAGCAAATAATAAAGTAAGAGCAAAGATAAACAAACACAGATAAGCAATCGCAGATACAAGGATTTTTATCCTGGTTCCCCATAACTTTTGGGTACGTCCAGTCCCCGACCAATCCGGTACGAGATTTTCCACTATCTGCCTTGGCAAATACAAGTACCTAACTCCACTCGTTAGGATTTCCAACGATCTAGTCTTGACCAGGATTTCCAACTGGCAACACCTAGACTTGTCTAGTGTTCCAACAATAACACAATAAAAATGATATCCAATTCACCACAATAAATTGGTGGAGATTGGTTTTACACCCAGATTCTATAGCCAAACAATGATAGACAAAATTGTGTGTAGTGGCTTGATAGAATGAGATCCTAGATCACACAAAGATACGAATGAATTCTTTGTGATCTAGATCTAATGTTTTTCAAAAATCCTTTAAACAAAAATCAAAGAGAAAAGTAATACGGATTTGAAAAACAGTTAGCCAATAAAACAAGAATATGGACTTTAAAATAATAACAGAATTTTGCAAGTTCACAAATAAAATCGAATTGGTTAGAGAAAGAATGAGAGCTTAGAAATTTTAGAGCGTTTGCACAAGAGATTTGAATTCGATAAATGTTGTATTTTTCTCAATGAAAATGGTCCTCTATTTATATGACAAAACTGAGAATTCGAATTTCAAAAATACTTTGACTTTTGTCCCAAAAATCATGGAGAAAATCGCTCAACGATATTTCCAAATTCAAGTCAAAAACGTCAAACTTTGACAGCTGGTAGTCGACTCCCTAGGAGTGGTAGTCGACTCCCAGTGTGTTTCAGGAAATTGATCGGAGCCCCGGATGCACACCCGGGGCACGCGACTCGCTAGTCTTACCGCAAGCGCACGGTGTAGCGGTGAGCGGGTATCGAACACGAGGAGGCCAAATGACAGTGTCTTCTTCAACTCACCTGGCTATAAGAACAGTCGAGAAATGTTCGCAATAAAGCGGTCACAGTCGTTCTATTCTATAAAAGGAATATCAAATTAATAAAGACGCCTAGGGGGTATGGAATCCCCGCTACAAACCGTATCTCGTCATTGTGATTCGTAGGTGTCACAATTGCTAGACTTGAAATTCAGGTGAACTAGTTGCAACTAAATGTAGAACCAAGCTCACGCTCTCACGCTATTGCCGGTCTATAGCAAACCTAGGGTAGGGTCCAATCTCTTGCAAACCCTAACCTAGGCAAGCTAGCGTGAAGAACAACATCATCGTTCAATCGCATCTCGAGCCCACTCTCGTGCAAACTCGAGCTACGACCTAGGTTGGGATAGTTCCTACCCGGCCAATCTCTTGCAAACGGGTATTGATATAGAATTGCAATCGAAAACCCTAGTTTCGGTCCAATCTCTTGCAAACTGATTCCGGAAAATTCAATTGTAACCCAATTCGAATATCTAGGGCTTCCTATCGAGTTGGGATCCAATCTCTTGCAAATCCCAATCGGTATGAATCCCTAGCTATTCGTATTAAATCGATCCCAAACTAACCCTAATCAATTCTAACAATAATTTCACCAATTCATCACAAATTAGAAATAGGGTTCGTAGGGTTCATTCCTACGCCCTAAGACGGTAAAACTACCACAATTCATAATAAAATTCAATAGAAATTCACACATAAAATCAATAGAATTCATAGCAATATTCAATATATCAATAAAAATGGAGTTTTTGATAGAGAGAGAGACAAACCAATGAAGAATCAATAGCATCCAACAAAATAACACTTTTCTCTCTCCCCTAAAAGCTCAATCTAATCTCCTAAAAGTAATCTAAAAAGGGCTGCAAAAAGTTCTGAAAAAGCTCTCTAAACTAGGTTAAAAACTGGGGTTAAATACCCCCCAAAAACGCCCAAAAAACTGTGACGAAAATGCCCCTGCGCAGCCTCAAAATCGCAATTTACGCTACAGGCAGCGCGGCTCACTCGCCGAGTGACAAATGTCATTCGGCCGAGTGACAAACCCTGACAAATTCCAGTAAGTTCGGACTTTTGGGGGTCGGCTCCTCGGCCGAGTGACTTTCTTTGCTTCGGCCGATGGGACTTCTTCACTCGGCCGAGTCGGAACTCGGGGGTCGACTGACAAATTACAGTAAGTCTGTGATTTTTCTTACCGTCGTCTTGATGCCACTCGGGCGAGTGGGGTCTCCGTGGTTCGGCCGAGTGGGCTGGCTATGCTCGGCCGAGTGCACGCTAATACTCAGTCTGTCGCGTGTCCGATCTGGCCGGCCGAGCGGGCTCTCGATGGTCGGCCGAGTGACTCCTTCACTCGGCCGAGTGACATACTGAAAATGCCCAATCTTCATATTTTTGCTCCCTCGTCTCTCCTACGACGTTCTTTCTTCTTCCACTCCTCTCCAATAGCAAAATTCCCCTCGGGAGAGTCACGGGTGACACTCCGGAGTGGGTGCATCTCAGAATCACTCCAAATCGCTCGAAATCTCCTGAAATTCTACAAAAACAAGAAATCGTGAAAAGCATCGCAATATTGCCGAAAAATCGTGAAAAGCGCGATTCGAGCGATCAAAATGGCATGCAAACATACAGAAAAAAGGTGTAAATTATGGAGTGATCAAAATCCCCCAAGCTTACCTCTTACTCGTTCTCGAGGAAGATGAGTAAAAAGCGAACCCGGTGGATAAAGAAAAATAGAAACGATGGAAAGGCGGAAAATGAAAAACGAAAAACAAAGTAGAAAGCGAAGAGGGAAGCTGCTAGATCATTTTTCTCAGGACGTGGGTTTTGCTTACTCATATAGCACGCATCAAAAGTAAAAACACATGTCAAAGACTTTTATCTCGATATCATAGTATAAATGTGCATTTGAAATAGAAAACCCAAGAATATCAATATAGCATGAGGAATGGAATAATTCTAGAATTAGCATCGTCTGAAGCATCTAAAGCGGTATACAATATCGTAGATCACACACTTTTCAATTGAATGCTTTCTATAAGGAGTATAAGAGATATCACACAATAGAGTAGTAAGAATAGAAAAGTGTGGTTTTCATGAAATGAATGCTAAGCGTAGATTTCTGGATTTCGTAAAACTTTAGCGATCTCGCCGAGTATAGAATATTACTTAGCCTAGGTTGTCATGCTCCGTCAAGTATTCACTCTCTCACACATCATAGGATCCTCTCCCCCAAGCTTATCCATAAGCGTGGTGGTATAAACAAAACAATATTTACATCCCCGTTTCTTTTGAAGCTCCAAAAGTCAAGGAAAATAAAAAATAAAAGCAAAAGAGGGAAGAAAGAGAGAAAGGATATGAGATGAGATCGTTTTCGAACTTCTTTTCTCTTTTCTTTTCGTATTCTCAAATCTTTTTCTTTTTTTATTTTTCTCTCTTTTTTTTCTTTTTTTCTTTTTTTTCAATAACATATATATACAAATGATCCCAAATCAAAGAGAAGGATATACAAGTATTTTTTTTCTTTGGGTTTTGGGGAATTTGGAGCATGTGATATAATAACGGGGGGATGCCAATAATAGAATTGTTAAGGGGAGATTCACCAATGAATTTAAAATAGAGAAATAATGTTCAAGATATGTGGAGAAAGAAATAAATGTATCTCTCGGTTCACTCTATAGGAGGTGCATGACAACTTCAGCAGGGTAATCTAATCTACTCAGTTTGATCTCAAGAAGTAAACTAATCCAGATTTATCAATGCTATCAAACATTCAATCAACCTGAAGTGAAGCGTACAAATCATGCAATAAGAAGTGATATGAGAAAAGAAAGCAGTACTCCAGATATAAGCATCAATGCGTGAATCTTGGTGTGTTTTCTACGATAGCATACATATGAATCATCAGACATCAGCTAATAATAGAATTTCATCCATTTTCATACGGAAAAAGAAGTGCGTTACTATTTCTAAATGCAAAACAGGACATATCATATGATATCAGAAACAAAAGCTATGACATAACAAAATTAGCATGCATATAGAGAAAAGCTAACACCACGTCATCGTCATCACAGAAAAATCATCTCTAGTAAAAGATGAAAGAAATAAAGATAAAGGAAAACAAAGATATTTACAATGCAGCACACAAAGAAAAATAAGGCATGGTAAAAAAATGAAAAAGTGATGAAAAATGGGTGCAAAAGCGGAAAAACGTGAAAAAACTAAAAATAAAGGTGATAAAAGTAAAAAGTGTGAGAACTCACTCCCCCAAGCTAAAGTGCACAGTGTCCTCAATATGCAAAGTGTGGCACACCGAGAGACGGGTAATGGGTGGGGAGGGTGAGGATGCATGCATGATAAAAAAAGGTAAAAATAAAAAGAAAATATGATGATGTGAATGATGCATGCAAAGATGGGAATGATGCAGATATGTGTCACCAAAACTAACTCTCCCTCTCTCCTAAAATGGATACAAAATGATGTGAGCAAGATATGGACGAAAATAGTGCGGGGGGAGGTGGGCAAAAATCTATCGACAGGACCAGCAGAGAATGGGCAGCATAACGACATAAAGGATCAATGGCATCAAGGGTGTGCCTAAGCTGGTGGTGCTGCACCATCTCCGTCCTGTGGCGGAGGTGGAGGTGGGGGTGCTGGTGGACGTGTCTGCTGGGTGGGTGGTGGACGTGTCTGCTGGGTGGTGGGTGTAGTGGAGGCAGTCGCGCTAGGATCTGATTCAGGCAAACTTGAATATCAGGAAGCATGGCGACGCGGGTCTCCATGGAACTGACCGCGACAGAGAGAGCCCTAAAATCGCCCCTGAGTCCACTCACCGCCCCCTCAAGAGCACGAATGCTCTGAACTAAGGCGTCAGGGGGTGGTGGAGCGGAGGGATGGACAAGTCTAGGCTGTGAAGGTCGGGGCTGTCTGATACGGGTAGTGTAAGTAATCGGGCCAGCAGGTAGGTGTGGAAGAGGTGCTGTGCTCACTAGTGGATGCCCAGCCTCAGTGCGAGGCTGGGACGAGGAGGCAGCAGCAGTAGTGGAAGAAAAAATCGGCAACGAGGCAGCAAGAGAGGTCAGTGACACAGGTGTGAGGACAGACGTCACGACACTCTCGGATAGGACAGCTGCGGTGGAGACAGAAGGGTCGACCACTGGGGAGGTGTAAGGACCAACAGGTGAAACCCCAGCGGACATCAAACTGGACAGCGTCCCCACGACGGCAGCGAAGGAAGGCTCACCGCTCTTAAGTATGGTGGGTGGACGCTCGGGAAGAAGTGAAGAAATAGGCTCAACCGAGATAGGCACAGCAGTGGTGGGGGTGGTGGCGGACGTGGCGGACGGCTCAGCAAGGGTACTCCCGACACTGGCAGAAGTGGGGACAGAAGTGCCGGGGGTGCAAAAAGTGCAGGCTCAGGCTGAGCGATCACGGGGTCAGCAGGAGGTGCAGGGTGCGCAGGGGGTGCCTGCTCAGCGCCCTCAGCCTCAAGAACGTAAGCAGCTGGGATGAGGAGATCCATCGTTGGGATCCAATCCTCGTGGGCCGGTCCTATATGTGTCCGAGCTAGGCTCGGGAGGATCATGTAATCGGCACTAAAAGGACCGTGCAACCACACCCAGTGCCGCTGGCCGTGGGGACGAAGCATCTTCATCCGGGCCATGACGTCTATCGAGAGTGCAGTGGGGCCCGGGGCTTGTCTAAGGTTAGCAGGTAGGTCCACGCCGGTCATCAGGGCTAGCAGAGTAATCAGACCGCCGCAGCAAATAGGTGATCGAGCGCCTACTGAAATGATGATGCGGTCTAAGAACCAGCTAGCAATATCAATCTTAACGGTGGGGACCAGGTCATCACTATCCCTATCGAGAACTCTGGGGAGAGTCATCGCGTAGAGCATGTAGAGCTCAGGCGTAGACATCGTCCCAGGCTCGTACCTCGCCAAGAAGGTGGTCGCCATGAGGCGCTGGGCTATGCGGAGGCAGGGGTGTAGGATGGCTGAGGCCTTGGCCCTACTAGGGTCAAAGCCATGGTGGGAGCCCGTGATACGTGTCCAGAACGCGGAAGTGTCAAATGATGGTGGTGGGATGTGAGTGGGTGCGTAGGCTCGGTCGGGGACGGGGACAGCAGGCCACTGGAAGAATGCACGAAGCATGTCGAGAGTGACCTCGCACTCTCGATCCATAAGGTGAAATGTGCATCCTCCAGGGGTCCGGGCGATCGAGCTGAGTACCTCAAGTGTCGGACGGACGTAGGCATCCACTCTAGCACCCCTAGGCGGTCCAGGTCTGCTAAGTGTGCGAACCTAGAGGGCGCTATAGATCACTGGGCGATACGCTCAAATCGGACGCGCTGTGCGTCGTCTCTGAACGTGATCCCTAGCGGCCCGACACCGGGAGCCGGTGGTGGGATAGGATCGGCGGGGATGGGCTGTGCGTAGATGGGATCGGCGGGAAGCGGCTGTGTGTGGGGTGGTGGACTAGGTGGAGGGGAGTCATCCCTAGCGTGAGAGGGACCGGCATCATCGGTCCTCTTTCGCTTGGAAGAGGCTCCCCGCGTGCGTGGCCTAATGAGGGGCGGCATGTGTGCCGCGAGTGCTCACCCAATAAAAATATAGTGCGGCGTGCTCAATAAAAGGAGCGAGTGTACCTATACACGCCGCGAGAGCAAGTCAGCAAGTGCGTGCGAAGAGTGCCGCCTCTTGCGAAGCTAAAAATGCGTCCTGAAGCTCCCCTAAGCTCCCCCAAGATAGCCTGCAAGTCAAACAACGATATCAGCGGGTAATATTCAAAATACATTGGGGAGATGGGGTATAATAGATAGATAAGCAAATTAATTTGGGTTAGGGGCTCAACGGGCGTACGGATCGTCAAAAATGGGGAGAAAAAAGGATTTTGCGCTAAATAGGGGGTCGCCGGAGGTCGGCTGGCGGTGGGGGGTGTCGCCGGAGGTCGGCGGCAGTCGGGCGAGTCGTCGTCGGCGGTGGTGCGGCGATCGGTGCCGGCGGCGAGGCGAATCGGGCGAGGGAGGGTGCAGTCGTGGTCGAGGGGAGTTGAAAAGTCGCGGGCTCGGGCGGAAGATTGGGATTAGCTGCGTTGAAATTCGTGCCGAGCCCGCTGCGACTTATATAGGGATAGTTACGACTCGACCGAGTGACTATGTTGCTCGGCCGAGTGACGTAACGAAAAATGAGTTTTAAATTTCTCCCCGCCACTACGACTCGGCCGAGTGGCTTCTGTTCACTCGGCCGAAGGGAGAAAACTCCCTCGGCCGAGTGGCACAAGCTACTCGGCAATATTCAGGCTAGGAGGGTATCCGTTTCCCTCGGCCGAGTGACTAAACGTACTCGGCCGAGTGACAGTTAATACGAAATGCACAAAAAAGACAGAGAGTTGGGTTCAGCAGACTTCCCTTGTTGGTGCCCCACTCGGCCGAATGGGGTCCTTTGCTCGGTCGAGTATCATATGCGACTCGGCCGAGTGACGTGCTGTTTTCTGCTTCGGTGCTCCGTTTTCGCTCTACTCTCTGCTTTTCTTCCTCCAGTTGGTTTCTTCCTCCTCCCAAGGCCTGATCGCATTCCTGGAGCGCTCTTCCTTGCCCCTATCTTCCTCCATATGAGAGATCTCCTTTTCTCCTCTCCTGTCATAGAAATTAAGACCCGTTGTCACGGTTTTTATGGGCAAAAAGACTCAAAACACTAATAAAGTCTAAAACCAAAATAAAAACCAAAATAAAAAAAATGCAAAAACCGCCGGGTTGCCTCCCGACAAGCGCTCGTTTAAGGTCTTGAGCTCGACCCCTTTGGATTTTCAATTAACGCTTGATGTTGGGTGCATATGAGATGCACCCGTCGAACTTGCCGGGAAGACCGCTCGGATTTGGATCGTGGTGGTGTGTGGCCTTCCTCAGCGCCCCTTTATCATGAGAAATGTCCGGGGATGGCTCCCCCAAGCTTGAGCTTGTTCTGGTCTTCGACTTCGCCTGTGACACCGATCTTCGAATTGGTGGAGCTTTCTTTGGGTTCTTCAATGTCGAGAGCTTGCAAAGCTCCCGTATTCTCGTGACATCAGCGTCGCCATCATCATCCGCCATGGAGCTATTGGGAGAGTCCTCCATCTTCTCTTCTTCGATCAAATCTTGGCCTTCTTCGAAGCCATCATCGTGGAGTGCACCGATGGAGTAGGGGATAGCCTCTTCAATGACCTCGTCAAGGAGGTCCAAGTAATCTAGCTCCTCATGATACGTCATGTGCTTAATAGCCTTTGGTATATGGAGCTTGACTTCAATGTGTAATGCCCTACAAGCTACTGCACAAGTACTAGAGGGGGGGTGAATAGTACTTTAAAATAATAAGGAGTATAATTCCAAATTAAATTGCAAACAACTACCAAATCAATTTGCGGAAGCTTAAATTGAATGACAACAACAAAATTAACAATACAAACAAATGATGTTAATGGGTTCGGATCCACCCAAGTCTCCCCGACTTGTTCCCGGTGATCCTACGCCCCAACCACCCGGATCCCCTCCGGATACTTAGGTTAGAAACCCTAACCCAAGATTTCCACTATGAATATCTTGTGAAAAACCTTCACAAGATCAAATCATACAACAACGGCAATAGTGAATCCCACAACCCGGGATCACAACCTTCTCTCACAACCGAGAGAATCAACAAGCAATATAAAAGAGTTTATATTGAAATAAGCAAACTTACCACAAAATCCTATACCTTGAGTTTTTCTTACCCAATAGGTGAAATGAAGGATTTGAGGAAGATGAAGTCACCAAGTCCTAGCACCAAGGAAATGACCAGCAATAGGTGCCTAGGAGAGATTTGGAGACTTGGATCAAGCTATAGCTTGAAGAGCTCACCAAGAACAAGCTTCTCTCAAGATGGATTCTAGATCTAGAAATGAGAGAGAATGGGTTTCTTGTGAGGAAGAGAGCTTTAGATTTGAGTGAGAATAGCTATCTCTTTTGATCTCAATGAATCTCTGAATGGAAGCTCTCAACCCTAGAGAAATGCCCTAGGTTCGTATTTATAGGGTCCCATAAAAACAAGTTAGGTCATTCTCCAACGGATAGAAATCTGGGAGAATTAGTCGGTCAAAGAACAATCACTGACCGACTAGTTCATCAACTAGTCGGTCAGTCAAACAGCATGGACCGACTAAGTGAGGAACTGAGAAGAGATAGAATTTCAGACCTAGAAATCTAGTCGGTCCAAGAAGACTTTCTGACCGACTAGTTTCACAACTAGTCGGTCAGTCAGTGAACGTAGACCGACTAAGAGGCAAAATGAAATAGTCTGAATACAAATTGACTTAGTCGGTCCAAGAACAAAAGTTGACCGACTAGATTGTCAACTAGTCGGTCACCAAACGTTCTTAGACCGACTAACGATAAACAGTAGCTTAGGAGAAATTTAGTATGAACAGTAAGTCACAACTAGTCGGTCAAAGAAGCATCAATGACCGACTAGTTCACAAACTAGTCGGTCGGTGAGTCAACGTAGACCGACTAACTGTAAACAGTAAAGTCCAAGAAATTAAGGAATCAAACTAGTCGGTCCAAGAAGAGTTGCTGACCGACTAGATCACCATCTAGTCGGTCAGTACTTCTTGTACCAACTAACATGCACACACAAGTCCGAATCGAAGCGCGACGCTTCGAGGAAGTTAGAATGAACTTGTACAAGGATCCTAGAGCTACGATATGAGCGTTATGAAGATAGAAACGTAAGATATACTCAAGGCTTAACATTCTATCAATCGAAGCTAAAAGACTATAAATAAAACCTTAAAGAACGGTCTTCGAGAGCTTCAATTGAATCTTCATAACTTCCAAAACGGCGCAAGAGCTTCAACGAAGCTTTAGGCATGAATACGAGTTTTGTGAAGTGTTGAGATGTCGCTTTGAATGTTCTCGTGAATTTGGCGACGATCTCCAATACTGCGCTCACAAATTGTTAGTTCATGAATTATTTATGTTTGCTCATCATCAAAACCAAATCCGGGGAGTCCAATATTCAACATTCTCCCCCATTTTGGTGATGACAAACCAACATAAATAATAATCAAAAATAATGATTCAAATGTAAAATACTTACTCCCCCTGCATTGATGACACGTTAATTCCAAAATGAATATATATGAATTGCATCAATCAGACGAGTAAGATAAATAAAGAGAATCGATTTTCGAAATATCGGATTTTGAAAATCCTTATATATATCTTAACTCCCCCTGAATCTAACATATCAAACTAGATTCTTGGAAATTGAGTTAAATTTTCATTTTCCCTATTTATTATCATTATCTCTCCCCTTTTGGCATTATCCCAAAAATGGGGGGCATACAACGACAACAACTAGGAAATGGAAAATCCAACATCGGGAGTCGTAGACAATGACGCTGGACGTAATTGACACCAAGGGAAAAATGATGAAATCAAATCAAGGTGTGCCAAATTGTCCATTATCTAAAAAAGCGATAATCAAAATCATCAAAAATACCAAATAATTGTTCATTTCTTGAATAAAGAAACATACTCTCCAATATTCAATATTCTTGGTTAAATTTGTGCATGGAAAACAATTCTATACAAATATAGAAATATAATCTATTTAACCAAGTTTTTCAATCGTCGAGCGACGATTTTACATAGCATGGACATTTGAATGAGAATTAATGTGCATGACGAAGTAAATATCACAACATGAACATCGATGTATATATAGATAGAACCATCATGAGTACATCCAAAAAGATATCGATACATCAAAAGCAACATACCCATCAAAAAGAAATACAGCATACATCGTCAACATCAAAATACAACATCATCATCAACATCAACATCATCCAAAGTACATCAAAATATCCAACACCGACATCCAGAAAACTCAAAAATACATCAAAACAACCCTCAATCTCCATCCTAACCCAAAATACTCTCAAAAAGATATATCATCCAAAGAGTAGTGGAGAGTCCTCGGAACAGACGATCACGAGGAAGTGGCTGGATCTGCAGTGTCCGTGGGTCCAGTCGACGGAGTGGACTCAGGCTCTGCAGGGAGAAGAGGCGTCTCAACAGACGGGATCGTCGGGGCAGGTGTGGAAACGACTGGCTCAACAGCTGGGGTCACAACAGAAGGGGTCTCAACAGCAGCAGGTGAGACAGGAGCAGGCTCGTCAGCAGGAGTAACAGCAGCCACAGAAGTCTGGACTACTGCTGCAGAAGTCTCTGGAACACCGGAAGAGGTGCCAACTCCAGGAGCAGAAGTGGTAGCAGCAGCAGCAGCAGCAGTGGCCTCATCGCCACGGGCTAAGGAAGTGACAAGCTCGTCAATCTCCTCATCGTCCATCTCCTCGGCCTCAGAAACTGAAGGAGGAAGATCAACCCCCATCATCTGAGCCATACGGCAGACGACCTCCTCGGTACGAGCCAAACGCGACTCGTGCCGACGAAGAAGGCGTACGACATCATCCAATGTAGCAGGAGGAGTGGAGGCAGCAGCAGCTGAGGGGGTAGCCTGGGAAGCAGATGTGGTCGACCTCTGCACGTGACGAAGCGCCGCTAGAGATTTCTTAACGGCCGTCGTGTTCAGAGGAGTACCCAAGGGACGCTCATCGTCAGGAGGGAGAGGGACTCGGAAATGACGAAAGACAAGGGTCAACAGACACGGATATGGAATATGCGCAGATTTATTGGTCTTGCGTATACACTCGAAAGAGTCCATCTTATCGAGTATAACGCGAGCCCAATTAATCTCGCAACCCAAGAAAAGAGCGTAGATAAGCTTCAAAAATGTCTGGGATGTAAGTGAAGATGAGCTGTACTTGGGAAGCAAGCACGACTTCAGAATAAGATTCAATACCCATGCATTTGGCTTGAACGACTTCGAAGGAACTCCAATGAGGGCAGGAGGGATCACATGGAAAATATCAGCAAGAACGGACTGATCCAAGGAAGTGATATCATCGACGGAAATGTCAGAAGGAAGGAGACCGGACGACGAACAACCAAGTATCTCCCCCAAGATTTCTGCCGTGAGAACTATAGGAGTTCCCAAGACAGTAGTCTCGATGGAGTGACTCTCATCGTACAGGCCTCGGACACGATTGGCATAGAACAATTTTACCAGGCGAGGATATGGTTTAGGGTTGGCCTTAAGATCATAGCGAAGATAATCAAGGAGCCCACTATAGGAGAGGAGATCAGCTAAGCCAATGAAATCTGAAAACTGAACATAGTGCTCCAATAGCATCAGGCAGTGTTCAATACGGTTGTAGGCCGCGAGACACATAGGGTCGTCGCGACACAACGATATGTCAACACCACCCGCTGGCATTGGGCCTTTTCCTTTAGGCTGGCGAGTCCTAGGACGAAGTGGAGGAGTGGGTTCCCTATGGCTAGGCTCATCCTCAGGCACAAACTCAGTGTCGGAATCAGGAGGAGTCGAGGGTGAGTGGAGTATGGGCTTTTTGGTCTTAGATTTTCGGGGTTTGACAGTCGCCGTCCTCTGCTTCTTCAGAGGAGGCGAAGACGGAGAAGCTTGGGAAGATTTAGCACGACGCTTGGGCTTAGATGGATTCCTAGGCTCAGAAGGCTCTACAGACATTGGGGAAGCCCCAGATGAAGCGATAGGGATCCTAGTCTTTGCCATGATCGTGGCACGACGAGGACAAGCTAATGATGACGGAAGATCAAATACCCTAGCTGAAAAAATCGAAAAACACAAACCCTAGATGCACAAGCCCTAACACAAGAACTACACAAACTAGAACCCTAGAATAGATCGACCAAGGATCGAACCCTAGAAAAGGAGATCGACCAAGGAGGAGAAGGAGGGATACCTAGGAGACCGATCGGCGGCGGCGGATGGCCGGAAATCTGGCCGGAAATCGACGGAAGACGAAGGGGCTCGAGAGGGGTTTGGGAGTTATCGGGCTGGAGATATGAAAGAGACCGACTAAAAGAAATTTTAGTCGAATGAAATAGATTTAAGTCGGTCGGGAAAGCTAAAAGACACATTTGCCCTAACATACTTAGTCGGTCACAGTTCAAGCACTGACCGACTAGATTACGATCTAGTCGGTCGGTTAATGAGCTTGAACCGACTAAGTCGAAACAGAGGCAAACAGGGAAGTTTTAGGGCTAGAATTAGTCGGTCGCAGTATACTCACTGACCGACTAGTTTTCAATCTAGTCGGTCGGTAAGTGTACTATGACCGACTAAAAGAAGTCAATGACAATAGAGAGCTAAAAGCTTGAACTAGTCGGTCTGAGTTCACTTGCTGACCGACTAGATGAGCATCTAGTCGGTTGACAAATGAACTGAAACCGACTAGAAGAGTCCAAATATTGAAAAATGATTTCTCTTCACAAACCACTTGGATGAAACATCTTAACACTCTCATTAGTCATCTAAATTACCCCATAAAACGTCGAAATCTTAAATACGACATTCAAATACAAATTCGATCATAAATTCAAACATATCACATAAAATTCCAAAAAATTCAATAAATCTAGCATGAACGAAATATCGCGAAATATAATAGCATGCAAGATAATTGAATGAAATATGAATCCTATATCTCGGATTCACCCATAATCCCCAATTCTCGACGCAACCGCACAAAGGAGTCCTCCTTTAGGGGTTTCGTGAAAATATCGGCGATTTGCTTTTGGGTTTCAACGTACACTAAAATGATGTCCTTTTTAGCAACATGATCATCTAAAAAATGGTGTCAGACATCTATGTGTTTTGATCGGGAATGGTGCACCGGATTCTTTGAAAGACAGATAGCACTTTGGTTATCCACCATGATAGGGCTAGTATCACAGTGAATACCAAAATCCTTCAAAGTGTGTCTCATCCAAAGAACCTGGGCACAAGCGGCACCGGCGGCAATATATTCCGCCTCGGTGGTTGAAAGTGATACGGAATTTTGCTTCTTGGAAAACCAAGAGACAAGAGAATTTCCTAGAAAATGGCAAGTGCCACTAGTACTTTTCCTGTCGGATTTGCATCCCGCATAATCGGCATCACTGTATGAGACTAACTCATACGTGCTAGATTTCGGATAAAGTAATCCAAAATCTAAAGTGTAACTTAGATAACGGAAAATACGCTTTACCGCTACTAAGTGAGACTCCTTAGGTTGAGACTGATAACGAGCACATATGCATACGGCAAACATAATATCGGGCCTACTTGCGGTAAGATAAAGTAAGCTACCTATCATACCTCGATATAGACGAATGTCTACATCCTTACCGCCCGTATCCTTGTCAAGATGCGTAGTCGTGCTCATTGGAGTCTTTTTCCCGGAAGCACTTTCCATTCCAAATCGCTTAAGCAACTCCACCGTATACTTCGTTTGGTGGATGAAGATTGCATCGTTCAATTGGCGAATTTGGAGACCTAAGAAATATTTGAGTTCGCCCATGTGGCTCATCTCAAATTGTTCCTTCATAACATTAGAAAACTCTTCGCAAAGAGTGAAGTTAGTAGCACCGAAAATGATATCATCAACATAAATTTGAACTAATAAAATATCATTATTCGCATGCTTAACAAAAAGTGTAGAATCGGCTTCGCCCATTTTAAAATTCAAATCCAAAAGAAAATTCTTTAGGCGATCATACCAAGCTCGAGGAGCTTGTCTCAAACCATAAAGAGCTTTCTTTAGTTTAAAAACATGATTTGGAAATTTTTCATTTATGAAGCCAGGAGGTTGAGAAACGTAAACTTTCTCAACAACATCTCCGTTTAAAAATGCACTTTTAACATCCATTTGAAATAACTTAAAATTTTTATGGCATGCATAAGACAATAAAAGTCTAATTGATTCTAATCTAGCTACCGGAGCGAAGGATTCTTCGAAATCGATACCTTCCTCTTGGCGATAGCCTTGAGCAACTAACCGAGCTTTGTTCCGGACGACGACTTGATTTTCGTCGGTTTTGTTCTTGAAGATCCACTTTGTCCCTATGACGGTGTGGTTCTTCGATGGCAAAGGAACAAGCTCCCATACCTCATTCCTCTCGAATTGAATGAGTTCCTCCTCCATGGCAAGGATCCAAGCACTATCTTCGCATGCTTCAACTATATTCTTTGGCTCTATTGATGAGGCAAAGGCACAATTGGCGAAGTGGTGGACTTGAGATCTCGTCTTGACACTATCATTAATATTGCCAATGACTTGCTCATGAGGATGGTCACGAACGGTATGAAGCCGCTTGGGAATACCTTGATCACTAGGCACATTCTCAACAACTTCATTAGTCGGGTTAGTATCAATAGAATCAATTGAATCAATGGACTTAGAATTTTCAAACGAATCACATAAAACATCCATAAAATCATTATCATTTGAAATTCTAGAAGTAGCAAAATTCTCATTAAAAGAGACATGAAGTGATTCCTCGATCGTAGAGGATCTTTTGTTGTATATCCGGTAGGCTTTGCTACGTGAGGAATACCCAACAAATATCCCCTCATCCGATCTCGGATCAAACTTGTCCAAATTATCATATGTGTTTTTAATAAAACATTTTGCGCCGAAAACACGAAAATGTTTAACTTGAGGCAATCTACCAAACAACAATTCATAGCAAGTTTGTTTGGTGCCGGGCCTCAAAAGTATTCTATTAAACACATAACAAGCGGTGTGTACCGCTTCCACCCAAAATTGATAACCAAGTTGACTATCTTCGAGCATAGTGCGAGCACACTCCACAAGCGTTCTATTCTTCCTCTCAACAACACCATTTTGAGGAGGTGCGCGAGGGAAAGAAAACGTGTGAGTAATTCCAAGATCATCACAAAAGTTTGAGAAAGACTCATTCTCAAATTCACCCCCATGATCACTACGAATAGTGACAATGGTGGTTCCGATGAGATTTTGTACTTTCTTCACAAATATTGTGAAGTTTTCAAAAGCTTCATTTTTATTACATAAGAAAAATACCCATGTAAATCTTGAATAATCATCAACGATGACTAGTCCATATCTTGCATTTCCTAAGGAAGCAACTCTAGTTGGCCCAAATAAATCTAGATGTAATAGCTCTAGTGGCCGTTTCGTAAAAATGCTTTTCTTAGGTTTAAATGAAGATTTAGGAAGCTTGCCACGTTGACAAGAATCACAAAAACTTTTCTTTTCAAAAACGAGCTTCGGAAAACCTTTAATGGAATTTAATTTCGAAAGCTTATAAAGTGTTCCAAAGTTCACATGTCCAAAGCGTCGATGCCATAAGTGTTGTTCACTTGTGTTAGCAACGAGACATTGTTCATATGACTTAGGAAGATCCAAAATATAAATATCTTTATGGCGTGTGCCGGAAAATAATAATTTATTATTATCATTTGAAATATGACACAATCCTTTCGCAAAGCTAACTTTGTAACCTTTGTCACAAAGTTGGCTTATTGAAATAAGATTATGATTTAAACCATTAACTAGATAGACATCACTAATTAAGGGTTTAGAAGGGTTACCCACTTTACCAACACCGACGATGGTTCCGCTCTCGTTGCCTCCAAATACGACGCGATTTCCATTTGCAATGGGAACCACTCCGGAGAGCAATTGAGCGTCACCCGTCATGTGTTTTGAACACCCGCTATCGAGTATCCAATTCCCTTTGGAGCTAAATTTAAATTTGTTGCTCCTTTTCTTTTTCTTTTCCTTGAGTACCTAAAGATAGAAACATTCATATCATGGTACCCAAGGTCATTGGGTCCTCAAAAGTTAGACCTTTGGAAGCCAAGTCCAATTGGACTTTGACTTCCCCACATAATTTCTACTATGCACAACATCCGAAAAATAAGCATACATATATACTTGTTTTTCATCCATGCTTGTGTCCTTTGGGCTCCAAATAGTGAAAATTTTGGGAGCCATCATCCTATTGGGTGCATGCATGCGACGTTGATTTCTACGTGATGCATGTTGTGGATAGGCATAAGGAACATGATGGAATGGTGCACGACGAGAATTATTCATATGATGAGGTGGGTGAACATATGCATGTGTGGGAACACGTGCGTGAGGGTGTCTCACATGGTGTGCACGTGCCCGTGAACGTGTAGCATAGAAATCATCATATGTGTGAGACGGTGGAGTAGGACGTGTGTTCCTACGTGGCATGGTATTGGTGTACATATAAGCATGCCTCTTCTTTGGAGGTCCACCCAAAGTGGGTTTCTTTCCAAAAGAGGGTGTGGACGAGGTGGAAGCACCATTGGTAGATAAACTACCAATAGAGTGTTTGCTACCACTCGTAGAGTCACCGGAAGTTGGCCTAACAAAAGTAGTGGCCGCTTTGGATGGACATCCCATCGTATACCCCAAACCAATGTGGTGATTGGCCGGAAGTAAGTCACTTAGGATTTTATCCAAATGGTCCTTACCCTTATTGAATTTATTGATTCGGCCTAATGTGTTCTCATATTTCTCTTTGAGAGAACGCATAGAAATATCCAAAGTGGATACTTGCGATGTGAGCACATAAACACGAGATTTAAGATTCTCGTTCTCAATACTCAAAGTCGAGTTTTGAGAAGTTAAATCCGCTATCCTATGTTCTTCCGGATCATCAATGCTAACATGTTCAAGTTTAGATTTGAGATTAACAATCTCATTTCTTAACTCTTCAACAACGGTGTCGTTGTTGGTGATGATAGTCTTAGGCGAGGTTTGAATGCTAGCTAGGTCATCTTTTACTTTAGTATATCTATTTACTAACTTAGTGTATTTAGACCATAAATGAGAGTTAGCATCCCTAAGATCATCCATAGTTACCTCATCGCCTTCGTCATCACTATCATCGGAGGAGGAAGATCCTTGATCATGCTCCTCTCTTGCCATGAAGCACATGTGCGCTTGCTCCACTTTCTCATCGTCCGACTCTCCGCTTGAGGAATCCTCGGAGTCGGTGAATGTTGCTCCGACAAGTCCCTTTTTGTACCCCTTTTTGTACTTCTTTGACTTATCGAACTTCGGCGCCTTCCACTTCTCCTTTTGCTTGTTTTGAGGACAATCCGCTTTGATGTGTCCTGGCTTATTGCATTTAAAGCACAAAGGTGGAGAGGCGTTAGTATAAGGAAATTTAGATTTTTGTTTGAAGTTACCCTTTCGGAAGAAGCGATTGAACTTCTTTGCCATGAGTGCAATGGATTCCATGTCCATTTCTTCTTCCGAGTCCTCATCATCGGTAGAGGTGGATGAAGCCGCCTTGAATGCAATCGCCCGTCTTGGTTCAAATAGGACTTCATCTTTTCTTGTAACTTCACCTTGCTATCTTTGCGTACCTCGTATGACATCAAAGTACCCATCAATTGAACTACGGTATACTTATTCATGTCCTTACCTTCCTCGATGGCGAAGGTACGTTTTTCCCAAGAAGAAGGAAGTCCTTCAATAAGCTTTGAGCACTTCTCCTTTTGAGTGTAGGACTTGCCGAGGGCCTCTAACTCGTTTATTATGTCAACGAAGCGAGCGTAATATTCTTTCATCTTCTCGCCCTGTTGCATATGAAACATTTCGTAATCTTTGTTTACGACTACGAGTTTAGAGTCTCTTACCCTACTCGTCCCTTCATGAAGTATGAGGAGGGAGTTCCAAATTTGATATGCACTCTTACATGTGCATATCTTATTGAAGTCCTCGGGCTCCAACGCGCATTGCAAGGCGTTCATTGCCTTGGCATTGCTTACCTCCGCGGCGACCTCCGCGGTTGTCCATTTCTCAAAGTCTTCTTCTTCGGGCTCTATGTATTCCTTCATTGTAGTCCTCCATAAGGATGCACTCCGGAGGAAGGTTTCCATCTGGCATTTCCAGTACCCGTAGTTGGTACCGTTGAAGAATGGAGGCCTCGTAGAGGAATGTCCTTCCATCATCGAAGATGCTCCTTCACGGTTCCTGAAGGTGTCATAGTTGGAAGGTGGACGCACGGTCTTGTTGTCGTTGGCAGACATAGCTAAGTATCTGGCTTTGATACCAAATGTAATGCCCTACAAGCTACTGCACAAGTACTAGAGGGGGGGGTGGTGAATAGTACTTTAAAATAATAAGGAGTATAATTCCAAATTAAATTGCAAACAACTACCAAATCAATTTGCGGAAGCTTAAATTGAATGACAACAACAAAATTAACAATGCAAACAAATGATGTTAATGGGTTCGGATCCACCCAAGTCTCCCCGACTTGTTCCCGGTGATCCTACGTCCCAACCACCCGGATCCCCTCCGGATACTTAGGTTAGAAACCCTAACCCAAGATTTCCACTATGAATATCTTGTGAAAAACCTTCACAAGATCAAATCATACAACAACGGCAATAGTGAATCCCACAACCCGGGATCACAACCTTCTCTCACAACCGAGAGAATCAACAAGCAATATAAAAGAGTTTATATTGAAATAAGCAAACTTACCACAAAATCCTATACCTTGAGTTTTTCTTACCCAATAGGTGAAATGAAGGATTTGAGGAAGATGAAGTCACCAAGTCCTAGCACCAAGGAAATGACCAGCAATAGGTGCCTAGGAGAGATTTGGAGACTTGGATCAAGTTATAGCTTGAAGAGCTCACCAAGAACAAGCTTCTCTCAAGATGGATTCTAGATCTAGAAATGAGAGAGAATGGGTTTCTTGTGAGGAAGAGAGCTTTAGATTTGAGTGAGAATAGCTATCTCTTTTGATCTCAATGAATCTCTGAATGGAAGCTCTCAACCCTAGAGAAATGCCCTAGGTTCGTATTTATAGGGTCCCATAAAAACAAGTTAGGTCATTCTCCAACGGATAGAAATCTGGGAGAATTAGTCGGTCAAAGAACAATCACTGACCGACTAGTTCATCAACTAGTCGGTCAGTCAAACAGCATGGACCGACTAAGTGAGGAACTGAGAAGAGATAGAATTTCAGACCTAGAAATCTAGTCGGTCCAAGAAGACTTTCTGACCGACTAGTTTCACAACTAGTCGGTCAGTCAGTGAACGTAGACCGACTAAGAGGTAAAATGAAATAGTCTGAATACAAATTGACTTAGTCGGTCCAAGAACAAAAGTTGACCGACTAGATTGTCAACTAGTCGGTCACCAAACGTTCTTAGACCGACTAACGATAAACAGTAGCTTAGGAGAAATTTAGTATGAACAGTAAGTCACAACTAGTCGGTCAAAGAAGCATCACTGACCGACTAGTTCACAAACTAGTCGGTCGGTGAGTCAACGTAGACCGACTAACTGTAAACAGTAAAGTCCAAGAAATTAAGGAATCAAACTAGTCGGTCCAAGAAGAGTTGCTGACCGACTAGATCACCATCTAGTCGGTCAGTACTTCTTCTTGTACCAACTAACATGCACAAACAAGTCCGAATCGAAGCGCGACGCTTCGAGGAAGTTAGAATGAACTTGTACAAGGATCCTAGAGCTACGATATGAGCGTTATGAAGATAGAAACGTAAGATATACTCAAGGCTTAACATTCTATCAATCGAAGCTAAAAGACTATAAATAAAACCTTAAAGAACGGTCTTCGAGAGCTTCGATTGAATCTTCATAACTTCCAAAACGGCGCAAGAGCTTCAACGAAGCTTTAGGCATGAATACGAGTTTTGTGAAGTGTTGAGATGTCGCTTTGAATGTTCTCGTGAATTTGGCGACGATCTCCAATACTGCGCTCACAAATTGTTAGTTCATGAATTATTTATGTTTGCTCATCATCAAAACCAAATCCGGGGAGTCCAATATTCAACACAATGTTGCCTACATTCAAGGTAAGAGTCCCTTCTCGCACATCGACGATTACACCGGCGGTGGTGAGGAATGGGCGTCCAAGTATGAGCGATGTGTCACCCTCTTCCTTGATGTCCATGATCACAAAATCACAAGGCAAGCATATGCCTCCCAGAACTTGGAGTGGGATATTCTCCGCGATCCCAACCGGCCTTGTAATCCGACCGTCCGCGAGTTGAATCCTCATGTCGGTTGGCTTTAAATCCGTGCCTGTATTCAACTTCCGGAACATGGTGAGAGGCATGAGGCTCACACTAGCGCCCAACTCAACCAATGATTTTTGTAAGGGGACGCCTCCGAGTGTGCAAGGAATCCGGAAACTCCCGGGATCTTTAAATTTGGCGGGCTCCTTCTCCTTCCTAGTGAACCACGTTCCTTGTTCCGCGAGCATGATCTTCTCCTTCCTTTTCCTTTCCGTAATCAAGTCCTTTAAGAACTTCGCATAGGACGGGATTTCCACTAAGGCATCAAGAAAGGGGATATTGAGGCTCACCCCTCTCAAGTATTCGAGGAACTTGGCTAGCCTCTTCTCGATCTTGGCTCTAGCTAGCCGTTGAGGGAAAGGCACCGGTGGCATGAATCAGCGCTCATCAATAGGTTCCTCCACTCTAGATTTTGCTCCTTCTTGCGGCTCCTTCTCCTTTTCCACCTCAATTACTGGCTCGCTCTCTTCTAGATTCTCCACCACGGGTTCCTTGATTTGAGTCATGTGGGGAGTGGTATCCTTCCCACCCCTTGTCGTAACCGCAACAACCGCGTTGATATGGTCGGTGCTGCCTCGTGGATTTGGCTCGGGTTGAGCCGGCAATTGTTGGTTATTTCTATTGAGCAACGCAAGTTGCTCCCCGATTTGAGCGACGACGGTGTAGAGAGAATCTTGTCCCGCTTTCAATGTGGAGTTAATCTTTCTTTGCTCCGCCATAAACTCCTCCACCTTAGCTTCAAAATCGGAACGTGGTTGAGCTTGCGGAGGGTTGGGATGTCTCCACCCTTGATTATACCCGGGTGGCCTATAAGGTCCCACTTGTTGACTCTGTGGGAAGTTTTGTTGCGGTGGCCCCCTTGGTTGATAATTCGGTTGTGGTGGTGGTGGAGCCCGAGCTTGAGGAGGTTGTTGTGGCGTGGGATTCAAGGCACCATCATTATTAGCATAAGAAAAACTCGGATGGTTTTTAGCGGCCGGGTTGGCCCAATATCCAGAATTCCCCGCAACATACTGAATTTGCTCCAAAGCTCCTTCTCCTTGCTCTCCTCCTACATGCATGGCTTGGTATTGGTCTTGCCAATCACTCATATGGTTTGTCGGTGCGGATGTAGTAGGGGCTCTTTGCGGCTCGGTAATGAATTTCTCCAACCTCGCCACTACCTTATGGAGAGAGTCAAACTTGCTAGCAAGCTCCGCCACGGCCTTGGCCTCATAAATACTCGTGGGCTTCAAGGAGGATGAAGAGTGTCCTCGCTCGTCCCCCCATTGTTGGTTGTTGGAGGCCATTTCCTCTAGCAAGGCCGTAGCTTCATCGGGAGTCTTTGACAAAATGGCCCCATTTGCGGTAGCATCAATAATCTGCTTTGTGCCCGGTTGGAGTCCATTGTAGAAACTGTGGACAAGCTCCCAATCTTCAATGCTGTGATGGGGGCATTGATGTTGCAAGTCCTTGAAGCGCACCCATGCTTCATAGAGAGTCTCCTGTGGTCCTTGCTTGAAGGACATGAGAGCACTTCTTATCTTCACCGTCTTGGAGGGCGGGTAAAATTTGTCGATGAAGGCACTCGCCAATTCATCCCAAGTGGTGAAGATTCCTTCAGCTTGCGTCCTCAACCAATATAAGGCCTTGTCCTTGAGTGTGAAGGGGAAGAGACGCAGTCTGATAGCATTTATGGAGACGCCCGGCATTTGGAAGGTGTCACATTTTGATAGGAAGAGCTGGATGTTGTAATGAGGGTTTTCATGGGAGTTCCCATGAAAAGGATTTTGTTGCATCAGAACTACCAATCCGGTCTTCAATTCGAAATTTTTGTCGGCCGCCAACTCCGGCAGAGCTATGGACGAGGTCATGGAAGAAGTCTTAGGCTGAAGCCTATCTCTAATGGAAATGATCCTCACCATTCGCTCCGCCAATTCTTCGGGTGTCTCAAGATGGGTCATAAAACTCCCTTCCGTAATGGGTCTCTTCTCCGCTCGGATTCTCCTCAATGTACACTCGATCTCCGGATCGTATAGTATTTCTTCGGGGTTCGCCGAGGATCTCGTGTACATGCAAGGGAGAACAGAGTTTCAAAGAAATAGTTAGCACAAAGGAATGGTAAAATAAAAATAGAAATAATAGAACAAAAAAGAAAAATAGCTAGGTAGGTAGAATCAAACACTATTGCCTCCCCGGCAACGGCGCCAAAAACTTGATCGGAGCCCCGGATGCACACCCGGGGCACGCGACTCGCTAGTCTTACCGCAAGCGCACGGTGTAGCGGCGAGCAGGTATTGAACACGAGGAGGCCAAATGACAGTATCTTCTTCAACTCACCTGGCTATAAGAACAGTCGAGAAATGTTCGCAATAAAGCGGTCACAGTCGTTCAATTGTATAAAAGGAATATCAAATTAATAAAGACGCCTAGGGGGTATGGAATCCCCGCTACAAACCGTATCTCGTCATTGTGATTCGTATGTGTCACAATTGCTAGACTTGAAATTCAGGTGAACTAGTTGCAACTAAATGTAGAACCAAGCTCACGCTCTCGCGCTATTGCCGGTCTATAGAAAACCTAGGGTAGGGTCCAATCTCTTGTAAACCCTTAACCTAGGCAAGCTAGCGTGAAGAACAACATCATCGTTCAATCGCATCTCGAGCCCACTTTCGAGCAAACTCAAGCTACGACCTAGGTTGGGATAGTTCCTACCCGTCCAATCTCTTGCAAACGAGTATTGGTATAGAATTGCAATCGAAAACCCTAGTTTCGGTCCAATCTCTTGCAAACCGATTCCGGAAAAATTCAATTGTAACCCAATTCGAATATCTAGGGCTTCCTATCGAGTTGGGATCCAATCTCTTGCAAATCCCAATCGGTATGAATCCCTAGCTATTCGTATTAAATCGATCCCAAACTAACCCTAATCAATTCTAACAATAATTTCACCAATTAATCACAAATTAGAAATAGGGTTCGTAGGGTTCATCCCTACGCCCTAAGACGGTAAAACTACTCACAATTCATAATAAAATTCAATAGAAATTCACAAATAAAATCAATAGAATTCATAGCAATATTCAATATATCAATAAAAATGGAGTTTTTGATAGAGAGAGAGACAAACCAATGAAGAATCAATAGCATCCAATAAAATAACACTTTTCTCTCTCCCCTAAAAGCTCAATATAATCTCCTAAAAGTAATCTAAAAAGGGCTGCAAAAAGTTCTGAAAAAGCTCTCTAAACTAGGTTAAAAACTGGGGTTAAATACCCCCCAAAACGCCCAAAAAACTGTGACGAAAATACCCCTGCGCAGCCTCAAAATCGCAATTTACGCTACAGACAGCGCGGCTCACTCGGTCGAGTGACAAATGTCATTCGGCTGAGTGACAAACCCTGACAAATTCCAGTAAGTTCGGACTTTTGGGGGTCGGCTCCTCGGGAGTCACTCGGCCGAGTGACTTTCTTTGCTTCGGCCGAGGGGACTTCTTCACTCGGCTGAGTCGGAACTCGGGGGTCGACTGACAAATTACAGTAAGTCTGTGATTTTTCTTGCCGTCATCTTGATGCCACTCAGGCGAGTGGGGTCTCCGTGGTTCGGCCGAGTGGGCTGGCGATGCTCGACCGAGTGCACGCTAATACTCAGTCTGTCGCGTGTCCGATCTGGCCGGCCGAGTGGGCTCTCGATGGTCGGCCGAGTGACTCCTTCACTCGGTCGAGTGACATGCTGAAAATGCCCAATCTTCATATTTTTGCTCCCTCGTCGCTCCTACTACGTTCTTTCTTCTTCCACTCCTCTCTAATAGCAAAATTCCCCTCGGGAGAGTCACGGGTGACACTCCGGAGTGGGTGCATCTCAGAATCACTCCAAATCGCTCGAAATCTCCTGAAATTCGGCAAAAACAAGAAATCGTGAAAAGCATCATAATATTGCCGAAAAATCGTGAAAAGCGCGATTCGAGCGATCAAAATGGCATGCAAACATGCAGAAAAAAGGTGTAAAATATGGAGTGATCAGAAATCTTGATTCTCAGCTGGCAGTCGACTCCCTACCTTTGGTAGTCGACTCCCAGAGCAGTTTTTCCTGCGACACAGCTAGTCAGACAGGTAGCTAACTCCAGGGTGTGTGGAGTTTCACTACGGAATTTATAAGATGACTAGAGAAAGCTCTCAAAAATATTTTTGAAGATGATTTAAAAGATATTCAAAAACATTTTCAAATCGTTTGTGTGTGTGTGTGTGTGTGTGTGTGTGTGTGTGTGTGTGTGTGTGTGTGTGTGTTTGTCTATATGATATGGCTTTAACAATACCCTAAAAAGACACAACACACTCACTATAGACTTAGGACACGTCTTCAGAAGCTTGATCAGTTTGATGAAGTAGAAGTGAGCTTCACTTGAGCTTCTTGTTCTATTTGGGTTTTGAACTTCATTATTTGATCTTAGCCACGTTCGTCCTAGTCTTTGATCGTAGATTGCGCTTCTTTGAGTATGAGTAAAGCTTCGCATATCCTGCACACTTAATTGTAGTGTAGTTAGTACACTAAGTTTCATTTGTTGTGCTCATCATCAAAATCACTTGGGGTGGAATTCAATTTCCATCACTCTCACCCTTTTTGATGATGACACCCAAATGAAAAATGAAGTAAGTTTGAAGTTTGAAATTTGAAAATACATGAAAGTATACTTACTCCCCCTGCTTTGATGCGGTTCTCCCCTCCATCGAAGCTGTTAGCAAAACAATACAATACATATGATTTCATTTTTGCATTTCAGATCTTTTCTCCCCTTGTCATCAACAAAAATAGACTAATGACAAAGTATTAAAATTGATCATTATTCAATTCATTTTCACTAACAATACCCAATTCTTTATGAAGTCTAGAGAATGTATCTTTTGTAGGGGTTTTGTTAGAATATCTGCAACTTGCAATTCAGAGGAGACAAATTTAAGTTCAACATCCTTTTTAGTACAGTGATCATCGATAAATCTATGTCTGATATCAATATGTTTTGTTCTAGGATGAAGAACGTAGTTTTTAGTTAGATTAATCGTGCTTTTATTATCGCAATAAATTACACATGTAGATGTATTAACACCATAATCTATGAGAACTTGTTTCATCCAAAGTACTTGAGCTAAGGCAAGTCCAGCATCTATGTACTCTGCCTCAGTGGTAGATAGTGAGACTGAACTTTGCTTTTTGCTAAACCACGAAACAAGGGAATGTCCAAGAAAATGACATGTTCCACTTGTGCTTTTTCTTGTGGCTTTACAACCAGCATAGTCTGCGTCACTAAACGAAGTTAAATTAAATGTGCCGCTTTTGGGATAAAATAGTCCAAAATCAGAAGTTGTCTTAAGATATATACATATGTATTTTATCGTTTTCAAATGTGATTCTCTAGGATCACATTGAAATCTAGCACATGCACAAACACTAAACATAATGTCAGGCCGGCTAGCAGTTAAATAGAGTAAGGATCCGACCATACCTCGATATGTTTTCTGGTCGACCTTTTTACCTGCTTCGTCTTTGTCTAAAGACGTGGATGTTGCCATCGGTATGTTCTTTCCTGATGCGGTTTCCATCCCGAACCTTTTGATTTGGTCTTTGGCATACTTCGTTTGATGAATAAAGGTTCCTTCTTTTCATTGTTTGATTTGTAAGCCGAGAAAATATGTGAGCTCCCCCATGTGGCTCATTTCAAATTCTTCCTACATTAGCTTAGCAAATTCTTGACAAAGATCTTCATTAGTAGATCCGAAGATAATGTCGTCTACATAAACTTGAATAAGAATAATATCATCATGAATTTTCTTAACAAATAAGGTTGTGTCTATCTTTCCAATAATGTAACTTGAGTCAATTAAAAATTTGCTTAATCTTTCATACCAAGCTCTTGGAGCTTGTTTTAGGCCATACAGGGCTTTATTTAACTTGTAAACAAATCATGTGTTCTTATCATGTTCAAATCCAGGAGGTTGCTCAACGTAGACTTCCTCCTTTATGAATCCATTTAGGAAAGCGCTTTTTACATCCATTTGGTATAGTTTGAAATTTTTATATGATGCAAATGGAAGTAACATCCTAATAGATTCTAATCTAGCAACAGGAGCAAAAGTTTCATCGAAATCTATACCTTCTTCTTGTGAGTATCCTTTCGCTACTAACCTTGCTTTATTTCTTACCACATTTCCATCTTCGTCTAGTTTGTTCCGATATACCCATTTGGTGCCGATAACTGGACGGTCTTCCGGTCTAGGTACTAACTCCCATACTTGATTATGTTCACATTGCAGAAGTTCTTCTTGCATAGCTTCAATCCATGCTTCATCTGCAAGAGCTTCTTCTACCCTTTTCGGCTCAACGTTAGAAACAAATGCAACATGTGACAAGTGTTATATTTGAGATCTAGTTCTAATTCCTGCATCAATATCACCTATGACTTGTGTGTGCGGGTGATATGTGACCTCAGGAAATGATTTAGGCAGAGAACTAAAGATGTCATTAGCAGTGATAGATTCATTATTGGGAGTAGATGCAATGATTATGCTATCATCATCATTATGAGCAGTATTATGAGGTAGAGATTCATCAAATGTTACATGTAGAGTTTCAACAATAGTTTCAGAACTTTTATTGTAAACTCTATATGCTTTACTACGTAAAGAGTAACCGATAAATATGCCTTCATCTGCTTTGGAGTCAAATTTATCTAAGTTATCTTTAGTATTCAGAATATAGCACTTACAACCAAAAACTCTGAAGTAAGATACTTTCGGAATTCGTTGGAGCAATAACTCATAAGGGGTCTTTTCAAAAGGTTTTCTTATTAAAACTTTGTTTTGAATATAGCACGTGGTTGCTACAGCTTCCGCCCAAAAACTTTTTGGAAGGTTGCTTTCACACAAATTGTTCGTGCACACTCTTGGAGTGTTCTATTTTTCCTTTCAACTACCCCATTTTGAGGAGCAGCTCTAGGAAACGCAAAAGTATGAGAAATGCCTCGTTCTTCACAAAACAGTTTAAAATGTTCATTTTCAAATTCACCACCGTGATCACTTCTTAAAGAAATAATTTTCAAAGAGTATAAACGTTCGATTCTTTTAAAAAATATTTCGAATTCATGGAAGGCATCATTCTTATGAGTTAAGAATTATACCCACGTATATCGAGTAAAAGCATCAACTATGACAAATACATATCTAGAGTTACATAAGGATGTAGTTCTAGTTGGGCCAAACAAGTCCATATGGAGTAGTTCAAGTGGACCATTAGAACTAAGAGCTCCAATATTCTTAAATAAACTCTTATGCATATTGCCAAATTGACATGAATCACATATTTTATTCAATTTAAAATTTATTTTGGGAAGTCCTTGCACCAACTCTTTCCTAGAAATCCTATCCACGTTTTTGATGTTCACATGACCAAATCGTCTATGCCAGAGCAATGGGTCATTTGTTGAAACAATTAAACATACATTTGATTCATGTTCATTTAATCTAAGTACATAAATATTTTCTACTCGCTTGCCCTTAACAAGAATATTTTTCATATCCTTGTCATAGACTAAGCAGGAGTCAAGAGTAAATAGAACTTTCATACCTTTGTTGCACAGTTGACTTATGCTTATCAGATTATGCTTTAATCCTTTCACCAAGCTTACATCTTTGATGAGCAATTTTGAAGGACTGCCGATATTACCTATTCCGACAATTTTACCTTTCTTGTTGTCACCAAATGTCACGGTTCCGCCATCATACATTTTTAGATTGCTAAGTAGTCTTGCGTTTCATGTCATGTGTGCGGAGCATCCACTATCCATTATCCATATGTCCTGAAAGAAAATAATTTTGACACGTTTGGTACCCACTTATAATTGGGTCCGATTTGTTAGAGTACAGACAATTTTATTGTTATGTGCGATCTTTAAATGTTGGGTATCAGAAGAATATACATGAAGCATGTGGATACCCTAATGTCTGTACAAAATGAGAGAATTACTTATTAGGAACCCAAATTCGATTTGAATTTGATTTCCTATGAACAAATGAATCATTATAAAATCCATGCATACTTCTAGTCAAATTATGAACATAAACATTTTTATCATGCAGACATAAGTGTTTAGGTACCCATATCATGTTAGGTCTAATATTGTGTACATTGTGAGGTTTGTGTACAAAATGTGATTTTTGATACATATTGTGTATAACATGTGGTTTATGTGACATGTGGGATGTATTGTGTCCAACATTTTTTTATACACAAGAGTATGCTTTCTAACATTTGTATGCACAACATTTTTACAATTGTTACTAGAGGTAGAAGCATGAGCATTCTTATTATGTGTTGTGGATACATGCTTTTGTGAATGAGTAGCTTTTGCACT
This sequence comes from Scilla litardierei, assembly GCA_030789695.1. NCBI lineage: Eukaryota > Viridiplantae > Streptophyta > Magnoliopsida > Asparagales > Asparagaceae > Scilla > Scilla litardierei. Next base: position 49,305,371 of record CM061141.1, read on the forward strand.
TGGATTTGTCTTAAACTCATCAAGCTTAAGAACTAATTCTTCATGTCTAAGCTTACTCGTGCTCAAAACATTTTCAAGCATCTCAATTCTATCATTTAAACTGGAAACATAAATAGCATGTTCAGTTTTCAGTGCATCGTGATCACATACAAATTTGTCATGTTCTTTGTGCAGAGTCTTATGTTTCTTGTCTAGAACCTTGTGTTTCTTTGACAAACGTTCATATTCTCTATAGAGATTTTCATATGCACTTGCAATGTCAAATTCATTTTCCTCATCGGAACTAGAATCACTTACCTCGTTTTTGTCGTTTTGACGTGCCATCATGCATAGCTCTCCATGGTTGTCTTGAGGTATCTTCATAGGTGTTTGGATCTCATTTGATCTTGATCCGAATCTTTCGTCCAACGGGTTTAAGATTTGATGTGCGGTTTCTGCCTTTTCTACAAGATCTAACATTTGATCAGTTAATCCAGTGTAAAGTAAATGCATTACCTTGAGGTTGTTGAAGTAGGCTTCCTCTTGATCAGGACTCCATTGAGTTTGCGGTATGGTTGGAATCTCGTATGGTTCTCTGAGAGATCTCATGTATTTCAGATCTTGTGCCTCTAAGAAGATTTCCATTCTCCTTTTCCATTGAGAATAGAGATTGCCGTTGAAGATCGGAGGAGTGTGAGTGTTGCAGACGTTTGTTGATGCCATCGCTTTGACCTTGCTCTGATACCAAGTGTTGGATCCTGTGGATGGCAAACAACACTAGAAGGGGGGGAGTTGAATAGTGTTGTTCAAATAGTAAACTTTTTCAATTGTTAATAAACGTCCTTCTAATGTTGCCTAAGAAACCAAGTAGAGCGATCTACGCTTGGTTCTTAATCAACAAAGTAATCTTAAAATACACAGAGTAATTTCACAGCAGGTAGTCGACTCCCTATGATCAGTAGTCGACTCCCAGAGTATTTATAAGTACAGATAAGATTGCAAGTAATACAAATATTATATTCACAGCGGATAGAAGTAAGTTGATCTTTGCAATAGAAGAATAACAATTAGCAAATAATAAAGTAAGAGCAAAGATAAACAAACACAGATAAGCAATCGCAGATACAAGGATTTTTATCCTGGTTCCCCATAACTTTTGGGTACGTCCAGTCCCCGACCAATCCGGTACGAGATTTTCCACTATCTGCCTTGGCAAATACAAGTACCTAACTCCACTCGTTAGGATTTCCAACGACCTAGTCTTGACCAGGATTTCCAACTGGCAACACCTAGACTTGTCTAGTGTTCCAACAACAACACAATAAAAATGATATCCAATTCACCACAATAAATTGGTGGATATTGGTTTTACACCCAGATTCTATAGCCAAACAATGATAGACAAAATTGTGTGTAGTGGCTTGATAGAATGAGATCCTAGATCACACAAAGATACGAATGAATTCTTTGTGATCTAGATCTAATGTTTTTCAAAAATCCTTTAAACAAAAATCAAAGAGAAAAGTAATACGGATTTGAAAAACAGTTAGCCAATAAAACAAGAATATGATCTTTAAAATAATAACAGAATTTTGCAAGTTCACAAATAAAATCGAATTGGCTAGAGAAAGAATGAGAGCTTAGAACTTTTAGAGCGTTTGCACAAGAGATTTTGAATTCGATAAATGTTGTATTTTTCTCAATGAAAACGGTCCTTTATTTATAGGACAAACCTGAGAATTCGAATTTCAAAAATACTTTGACTTTTGTCCCAAAAATCATGGAGAAAATCGCTCATCGATATTTCAAAATTCAAGTCAAAAACGTCAAACTTTGACAGCTGGTAGTCGACTCCCTAGGAGTGGTAGTCGACTCCTAGTGTGTTTCAGGAAATCTTGATTCTCAGCTGGTAGTCGACTCCCTACCTTTGGTAGTCGACTCCCAGAGGAGTTTTTCCTGCGACACAGCTAGTCAGACAGGTAGCTAACTCCAGGGTGTGTGGAGTTTCACTACGGAATTTATAAGATGACTAGAGAAAGCTCTCAAAAATATTTTTGAAGATGATTTAAAAGATATACAAAAACATTTTCAAATCGTTTGTGTGTGTGTTTGTCTATATGATTTGGCTTTAACAATACCCTAAAAGACACAACACACTCACTATAGACTTAGGACACGTCTTCGGAAGCTTGATCAGTTTGATGAAGTAGAAGTGAGCTTCACTTGAGCTTCTTGTTCTATTTGAGCTTTGAACTTCATTATTTGATCTTAGCCACGTTCGTCTTAGTCTTTGATCGTAGATTGCGCTTCTTTGAGTATGAGTAAAGCTTCGCATATCCTGCACACTTAATTGGAGTGTAGTTAGTACACTAAGTTTCATTTGGTGTGCTCATCATCAAAATCACTTGGGGTGGAATTCAATTTCCATCAACAACAAATGAAGTCTGCCCTTGCATCTTCATACGAGCAAAGATAACATGATTCGTAATTATTGCCGTCTACGTAGACTACCTGAACATCATCGGATCTCCTGAAGAGATAGGTGAGATATCCAAAAGTCTCACACAGAATTTTGAGATGAAAGACCTTGGCAAAACTAAGTTCTGACTAGGCTTACAAATTGAACACTTAAGCAGAGGAATTCTGTTACACCAATCAACATACACAAAGAAAGTGCTGAAAAACTTTCTTATGAACAAATGTCATCCGCTTAGCACACCAATGGTCATTAGATCATTGGATGTTGATACAGACCCCTTCCAACCGCTGGAAGAGGGGGAGGAAACATTGGGTCCTGAAGTACCCTACCAAGTGCAATTGGAGCACTCCTATACCTGGCAAACTGCACGCGTCCCGATATAGCGTTCGTAGTTAACCTACTAGCCAGATACAGTTCAGCGCCCTCAAAATGCCACTGGAACAGAGTGAAGCAACTTCTGCGCTACCTCCAAGGGTCCATGGACATGGGACTATACTTCAAGCAAGGTGTATCCTCCGACTTAGTCGGTTATGCAGATGCAGGATACAGATCTGACCCACACACCGCCAAGTCCCAGACCGGCTTCGTGTTCACGTACGGTGGGACAGCCATCTCATGGAGATCCGTGAAGCAGACATCAACAGCGACCTCATCTAACCACTCCGAGCTTATTGCGATCCACGAAGCTAGCAGAGAATGTTTTTGGCTTCGATCAGTCATCCACCATATCCTCAAGACCACCGGCCTGAAGACGGGAGATCTTGGACCTACCACCATGTATGAAGACAATGCTGCTTGCATCGATCAACTACGAGGTGGCTACATCAAAGGTGACAGGACGAAGCACATTTCCCCCAAGCTCTTCTGGACGCATGAACAGCAAATAGACAACTAGATCGACATACAGCAGATCCAGTCTTGCAACAACCTGCCAGATCTATTCACTAAAGCTTTACCTCGCAGTACCTTTAGAAAACTTGTACTAGGGATTGGGATGAGACAGTTGAGAGATTTACAAGCCTGAAGCTTGTACTTTTCAGGGGGAGTTAATGTAGTGTTGTACTCTTTTTCCTTGGCTATTGGTTTTTCCCACTGGGTTTTCCATAGCCAAAGGTTTTAACGAGGTAGCCACATCAACTCTGGATCCAGGAGTATCCACCCCTGATGTTATCCATCGATCAGGGGAAGTTACAGAGACTTGTACTCTTTTCCCTTAGCCACTGGTTTTTCCCACTGAGTTTTCCTTGGCAAAGGTTTTAACGAGGCAAGTACTCCTAAACTTGGGATCCAGAAGTATCCATAGACCCATGATCAGATAAGCTCTGTGAACCTTGAAGTGTTCATCATGGCTTACAACAATGGATGGATAAGGGGAAGTGTTATAAACGGGTTTTGGGTGGCCCAACCCGTTAGTGGGTATCCACCCATTATGTAACCCTATTGCTATAAATACAGGGCTATGGATTCCATAGCATCTACGTTTACAACAAAATTTAATTATAAAAACAGATCAACTTTTCATTACCGATCGAATTCCATTAATAAATTTGCATATAAAAATAACTAATATTGATAATCCGGCCAAATTATATTGTCACGTACTAAAGGCCAGCCCATGAAATTAAGGCCCGTATACACAGGAGACCCAAGCAAACATCTCACCGACTCTCCTAATGGGACACTAGCCAAGCTAAAAATCACCTCGACTCAGAGAAGCTCGCATCGCCCCGCCGCAAGCTCGCCTCTAATGTCAACTAAGAAGCCCGCCGGTGCGGCCTATAAGCTCGCCATGCCGAGGACAAGCTCGCCTACCCTCCAACAAGAAGCATCGTCCGGAGGAACCGAGCTTAATCGCCAATCTATGGCTCGCCCCTGAGGGCGACCAAGTATAAATATCTCTGACAGTGTGACGTAGGCTCACCTACTCTCCATTAATGCCATGGGTTAAGGGCGAGAATTGATGGCCGCCACTCGTGTCTCATTAATGCACCTGACTCCTCCTGACACCATTAATGCGGTAAATATGCCTGACATAGCCTCACCACTCGAGTGCCTACTGGGTTGATTCGACAGCTGACAGGATGGTGAATAACAGACTCTCAGCCCTATAAATACCCCCCCTCATACCTCCATAGAGGGGGTTGGTCAGTTAAATCTTCTAACTCATTTCAATACACAAGGTCAGATATCTTCCACATATCTGCGCCTTCCTCATAAGCACGCCGCACTTCGCCAATCTATCTTAAGGTCGCCAAGTGTGCCCGGCGCCTACATTTTACGTCACCAGCTGACTTAGGCATCAGAGAGGCTACGGGCTGACAACCAGCCACGCCTTTCTGACCAGTTGTTAATCCTCGCAGGAAGCTCGCCTCAGCTATCGGGAGAAGGCGACCTTCGAGCCATCCCCAGGCGACCTTGGATCCTTCACCTCTGAAACGAGCTTTGAGTCGTGCTAACCTCTCCATCACCCAAAAACTTGTAAATCATTATACCCGTGATTCCCACTACAAACAAATTTCATTGTGTGTGGATCTGACCTGCAACAGTTGGCACCGTCTGTGGGAACGAGGGTTACACCCATGTCAGGATCACACGTCCTCAGCACAATCCTCTCCACGGCAAGTCACCCGACATCACACCCCCCTCCATCTCTGAGGAGACCGGGTCGACTTGAAACCATGATCGATGACGCCCCGAGACCACCTCTGGCCAAAGGGCCTCGTTCTCCAAGAAGAACTTCCCCGGTGAATCAACCCCTTGAGGGGTCGGCCGCGGCCATTCAGGATGCGACCCTCGGCATCTACAAGAGCTTCCAAGGCTTCACCAGAATGATGGAGGAGTGGACCGTTGTGCGACAAGCGGGACCATCTCAGGCAGAAGGCCCCTTCGAGCTCTGCAATGTGAGGAGAGACCTCCTCCCCCAGTTCGATGAGGAAGCAGCAGCACATCAGAGGTGGTTCGAGGAAGCGAGGTAGGCGCTCTGTAGAGGAAGAGGCCGCCCAGCATAGGCGATTATAGGAGGAAGCGTCCCTTCGATGGCTTCGCCTCCTCGATGCGGGGAGAGAGAGAGAGAGAGACTTCAAGAGGGGAGCCGAGGAGTCCCCTTGGTGTCGGCCTCCATGCTGCGGAGGGACGGCCTGCTGGACCATCCCATTGAAAGCTACTGTCACGGGAGATCACCTAGCCTGAGGCGAGGGGGCGTGAATTTCATGATAGGAGCCCCCCTGCGAGATCACCGCTCTCCTAGACAAGGTGACGGGCGACAGAGGAGCCGTGACCGCAGTCCTATCCCTCGGGAGAGAGGGAGGAACGCCTTTGAGCGACGAGGTGGCTCATCCGACGATTCCAACCAGCAGGAAGGATAGCCAGCACCTCTCCCGACCCCGAAGAGGCCAATCTGCTAACTCACAGAGTGATCTCAACCCCAGTACCCCATAGGTTCAAGCTACCTCATGTTGAACTTTATGACGGTTCGGGCGATCCCTTGGAGCACGTGCAGCTATACCAGGGAGTTATGGAGATCCATGGGGCAGGTGATGCCCTCCTTTGTCAAGCTTTCCGAACCACCTTAAAGGAGGCGGTGGTGGAGTGGTATAACGGCTTGCCCGGTGGCTCCGTTGATTCGTTTGGCGACTTCTCACGGAAGTTTTGCCACCAATTCTTGGCAGGGCAGAGGAAGAAGAAGGCGTCAGACTATCTGTTCACGGTGGTCCAGAAGGATAGGGAGACCATCCATAACTTCCTGCAGCGCTTCAACAAAGAGCAACTCAGCGTGACGAGCTGCAGAGATGAGCTCCTCATTGCAGCCTTCAAGAAGGGACTGACGAACAGAAGTCTTCATAAGTCGCTGCTCCGAGAACTGCCCGCCGATCTCCCCGCCCTCTTTGCTCGGGCAGAGAAGTTTATGCTGAGCGAGGAGGCCCTGGGGACGGTACTGAAGGCTCCAACCGTCATAGCTCCTCGTGCTGAGACTAGGCCCAATGAGCAGCCGAGGCAGGATGAATGCCCCCAAGGCCGCGACCAGGACCGCAACAGGGGTCGTGACCAAGACCGCCCCCGAGGGCGTGACAGGGGACCCCCGAGTGCAAGATCACCCCAGACCTCTGAGGGAGTTCTTCGCTCCCAGAAACCCCGCTCCGAGAGGCAGGCCAGAGAGCATGCAGGAGGTGGTACACTACACCCGGCTCAATGCCCCCCTGGCCGAAGTGATGGAGACGACCCTGTCTGGTGAACTCCTCAGAGACCTGCCCCCGGAGATGAGAACAAGAGCTAGCGGGAAGAACGAGCAGAAATATTGCCGGTACCACTGTGACAATGGCCACGACATCGATGACTGCTTCACCCTGAAGAGAGATATTGAGCAACTGATCCAGGGCGGTCATCTCCGGAGGGTTGTCGACCCAGAAAGACCCGACCCGGGAGAAGAGCAGCTGTGTGGCCTGGTCAACCGACCCACAACGCCGAGCATGTGGCCCACCACAAGCCCGAGCCGGTTGTGTGTGTAGATGTTATATGCGATGGGCCGGCCCAGGGTGGCACATCAACGTCGGTGAGGAAGGCATATACTCGACAAGTCCTGACGACGGACGCCGGTGCGGGGGCAATGAGGAGGAGAGTGGCTCGTCCCCAACTCCTTCTCTGATGACAACCTGGAGGGGGTCGAGCTGCCCCATGAGGATGCCATCGTCATTGACGCTCTAGTCGGGTCGGCAATTGTGAGCAGGCTCCTGGTTGATACGGACAGTTCGTGTGACCTTTTGTTTTTGTCCACGATTCTAAAGATGGGGCTAGACCAGGCGGAGCTGAAGTCATGCTTAGGCCCGATTGTCGGCTTCACCGGACATTCGGTGCCCATTTTTAGGGTAATCACGCTGCCGGTCACATTGGGGGAGATGCCCAAGGTCATCACTCGAATGACGCATTTTGTTGTCATCGATGTCACCTCGGCATACAACGGCATCATAGGGCAACCTTACATGACAACCGTCAAAGCTCTCCCCTCACTCCTGCATCAGATGGCGAAGTTCCAGACTCTGCACGGAGTTGGACTGGTGCGGGGATCACAGAAGCTCTCCCGAAGCTGCTACGTTGGCTCCACCAAGTACAAGGGATCCGAGCAAGCCTTGCCGATCGACCTCCTCGACGATCGGAAGGACTTTTGCTCATCAACGACATGCTCCAGTGGAGAAAGTAGAGGAGGTGCAGATGGCGGAGGAAGCGGGCAAGACAGTGTCGATCGGGACGAAGCTCGCCGTGGAGATGAGGGTAAGTCTAATTGGCCTCCTAAGGGCAAATGCAGACATCTTCGCATGGTCACCCTCAGACATGCCCGGAGTCGACCCAGACGTGATCACCTATGAGCTACATGTCGAACCCGAAGCACGCCCCATCCAGCAGAAGAAGAGAGTGGCAGGAGGCGAAAAGAAGCAGGCAGCGGAGGAGGAGGTGAAGTGTCATGCGCCGATCCCCAGGATACCCGATATATACGAATCCGTATCAGGTATTCTTAGAGCATCGGTGTGAAGAAGAAAGACGAAGAGAGAGAGAAGTGAAATACTACTTGGAACAAAAAACTTTTCAGGTCACTGCGCACGTGCTGGAAAGTACGGACAATGCTCCAACTCAAACCAACTCGGTCAACAAAACACGGACAGACAAACAATAGACAAAACAGAATTTTTATTATTAATACATCAAAAATATCCATACATATCTTTAATACATCCTTTCTACACAATAAAGAAATCTCACTCTAAACCCAAAAACAAAGAACCCAAAAGTACAACAAACTCTCAACTCCTCTCACACACCAACCCATATCTCAACTCACACAAACATCACTCGAGCTCCACTACTCTAGCTCCAAGCTCATCATCTGCCTCATGAGGTGTACAATTATCAACTACCTGAAACCATGGGGAGGAGCACGTCACAGCGTGTCCAAGCAGGGAATACCCAACTCAAGTATGGAATATTATTTTTTTAATATTAGTTCCCTAACATTAGGTTTTGTAGCAACTATTTAAAAATTGAGCATGTAAAATGGTAAGCGAAGAACTATAAAGTAAAGGAAAGTAACTGCAGGAATGTGCATAAGAGTTGTGAACAACATCATGAATGCATGATTAATTTATTTGCAAACACAAGGAACAATTACAGGGTTAAAGAAATGATAACTGGAAAACAGTGTTCGATAATAACACATTTTTATTCTTTAATCATTATTTGGAAACCCGAGTAAACGATAGGACACTAAGGAGCTGGACTTTACCCAGGGTGGGTAAAAAGTGGTACCTCAACCAGCGACATGAGCACTAGAGGGGCCTCTCGTAACTCCCTACCCGAATGGGGCAAGGTACGGGAGTGAGACAAATCTCGGTTTTTCTTGGGATAAACGGAGAAAACCATCAATTACCGTCATGGTGCATCATGAGTACACCACCGGCCTCTCTAACTCTAGTCAACTCCCCCTTTCGAGAATGACAAAGCGAGTGAGAAATCATATCATCTGTCCGCTCCTTAACTTCTATAATTTACCCGTGTTTCCCCCAAACCCGTATCCAGAGTCTCACCCATTTTAGAATGGATCGAGCACTCCAGAAATTATCTCTCTGCCTCACTCATAGTTTATGAATCAATTTCTCATTTCTATCATTTTGGCGGTCTCAATTACCGCATTCACATTTCCATTCTTTCATCATTTCACCGATGTCGGGATAAACCACGACCATCGTTTCATACAACATCTCAACATTTCCATTTCCAGATTCATGCATATAACATTTCGTGCATTTGAAAGTACAAATGAATTCTAACCGATGAGGCACAAATTTAACTGTTTGTGTTGAACATGTCATACACATTAACATGGAATAACATAAGCATAGAAAAATTACCATTAACATGGAACTATTTTGGCATGAAATAAAAGATTCATTTTACACATAGCCACATTTCGCCTACGCACATTGATATAAACAAATGAGAATATTTACGAAAAGATAGTATCTAGCATAATGACAACATAGCCAATATTATGCTCATGCAAACTAACAAAATGAGGCTGCAATTTAACAAACTACCAATTTAGTACGATGGGGCCACAATTTAACAAGTCATTAATTTCACAAGAAGGGACATTTACCTATTCAACATTGCATACAACAATGGGCAATTTAATATGCTACTACCTTCACAAAGAGGAACATGTTGCTACTAATTTACACAATGTGACACACTAACATAATGTTACTACAACACTAGCATAGGGCACAATGTGACACATTAACATAATGTTACTACAACACTAGCATATGGCACAATGTGGCACAGTAACATAATGTTACTACAACACTAGCATATGAACTTTGGTAATGCATATAGATATATCAACTTACTATGCATTTTATGAGAATTAACATTATACTACCAAAGACATAACATGTCACATTGCACTATTTAACATTCTATATGAAATTGACATGGTACTAATTACCTTCACAATTTATTAATAATGCTACAATCTCAATATAGAACTTGGATATTCCTTTCTTTTACTTGCAAGCATGAATGCACAAGTTGTTCACTATGCTACATCATTAACATATACCATGTATATTCATTTCCTTTCTATTAATAACATATAACTTGTAAGCATGGATGCTATTTCATTTTAGACAATGAATGGAACATGGACTTAATAATGAGAGCATAACATGATTTCAATGAGGTTTATTTACTAACATCAACAATTTTCTAAGATAATTACCATAAAGAACATTATGTTCAAAATAGCATTACTCAAAATTAGTATGAGAATTGCGCAAATTATAGCTACTAATCATGTAAAGTAACATGCCATTTAAAGAATGTGGATTTTTACAAATAACAATATAAAAGGACTTAAGCTTCTACATTAAATTAACATGCTCAATTCCATTACACCATTGCTACCAATTAGAAAGGCATGACAAGATTATAACTTAGATTTGGGACAATTAGTTTCAACATGGTACAAAGATGTATGCTAATAGAAAAATTTACTAAACTTCCATAATTTGAATATAATTGAACAATATATTACAAAAATTGAATAAATAAACAATTTCAATAATTAAGCAACTAATTCCAATATTTAAAAATAATATACATGCTAGAGTGGGATCCCTACCTCAAATGTTCCAATTTTCATCAATAATTCCTTCCCAACATCATTCCTTAAAAGCATCTCCTAAATTTCCTCCCTCCATCATTCCTCCTTTATTTTCTTTCCGTTAATGACTCCATATTAATTCCCTATTAATGGGAAGGGGGGTAAATGCTACACAAATGGAAGGAAGGATAAGAATGCTCACGGCTAAGGGCCTGTTCTTTTCCAGGAATAGGAAAAATGAAATAGAGTGAAAGGTTGTATTCCCATGAGAGAGATAATGTAGTTTTGTGTTCTTTTGAGTGGAATAGAGTATGGAATGAGGGTTTGGAATAGATAGTGGGGTCCACTCTCTATTCTTGTGTTCTTTTGGGATTAGAGAGTTTGAATGAAAAAGTGGAAAGGGGATGAGTTGGAGGAGAGAGAGAGAAGATGAGGATTGGGACCCACCATTCCCAAGGATTCCATTGTATTCCAAGCAAAAATCTTGGAATAAAAAAGTAGTCATCATTACCAAATTGGAATAGCCACGTAGGATTCTATTGCACGACCAAAAGAACAACTGTTACGCCTATTTAACCGAGACCCGAAAGACACGAGCCCAGAAACCCGACTGCCGGTCAAGAGCCCATCTGCGCGCTCAGGCCCACTCGATAAGGCCCTATAAGGGACCCCCCGAATGTCAATCCGGCCCGGCCCCGATAACACGCTGGCCACTCGCCCACTCCTGCGATAACCGCTCCCCCGGTTCCGCGACCACTGAATGGCAGTTATGGGGAAATGCTGGCATGGCGCAGGGAGCGGCGACGGGGGGGGGGGGGGGGGGGGGGGGGGCGGATTGAGGGGGCACGATTGAGGGCGGACGAGCGACGTGGGTCGGGGGCAATCACGGCGGAGGTCTATAAAGGGGCTAGGAGGATGACAGGACAGGGGACCGCATCTCAGGTATCCAAAACCTAAGGTACTCCATCAACGACCTAGTTCCCCCATTTCTCCTCCTTCCTCCCCCGCTCGCGCCGTGAGACGCCATACCGATCTCCTCTCGAGTCGTACCGTCTCCGCCGGGCCTCCTCTTTCAGATCACTGTCCGACTTAGGCATCGGAGGGGTTTTGGCCGGAACCAAGGTCCGGCCCCCCAGATGAGTGTTCTCGTCTACGCAGGAGGATATCCAATCCACGGGCCGAGGCTTCCCCTCCGCCCCTCGCCGACCACACAACCAGCTCGACGACCGAGGCTTCCCCTCGTCGTCCGACCGCCGAGGCCGAGCACAACCGACCGAGGCCGAGCGTCTCAACCCAGGCCGAGGCTTCCCCTCGCCCTACCAACGACCGAGGACCCCGATTCGACCCAGCCGACGCGCTCCACGTCGTCCGCAGATCCGACTCGAGCCTCGACTGCACCAACTCGACTCACCCGAGGGACCCAAGCAGGCCCCTTGACCACGTTGACCGGGTTGTCCACGGTCAACGCTTTGTAGTGAGAAAACACTCTGAAACATCTGGCGCCGTCTGTGGGAACGAACTGTTCCATGAAGAAGCAAACCACACCTGCAATGGCACGAGCCAGCAACGGAAGGAAACGCATGCCCCCCATCCCGGAGGAGGGGAATGGCGCATCCAACGGCAACCTCGAAGGCACGCCCGTCAACAACCACCCCGCCCCCACAACTGAAGAGATTGGCGGGCCGGAATTGGCCACACAGGGGCAACTCCGTGCTCTGGCCCAGGAGACCAACGCGAATCTCCAGACGCTGGTCGCGGCAGTACAGCAACTCGTCAGCACTGCCCCAGTTAACGGAGGCGCATTGGGCGACGACTATCGTTGGGCGGGGGGTCCCCCGCTCTTACGATCCGCTGTGGTCGATGACCACGGGAACCAAAGACCGAACGCGGAGCGTCGGTTCACGTTGTCCGGCTCCCGCCAGGCGAGATCACGCGCCTCCTCCCCTCATCGTGAAAGGAGCCGAAGAGAAACTGAGGGCACGGGGGACGAATCGGTGACCGCGTCGTCTCGTCGACCACGGTCACCCCACCACCGGAGAAGCAGCCGACACCACTCGAGAGACCGATCGCGGCGGAGCAGGAGCTCCCGCCGGAGGAGCCGGGAGCACCGGGTCAGCCCGACCCCCAGTGTGGCGAGGGCCGTGGAGCCAGCCCCGCCGGCGCCGGTGCACCCTCCACCACCGAACGAACCGGAGGCAGACGGGTGTCGAACCCCCGGAGGCATCCACGGGGACCGGTGCCCCCTATCATGGAGGATAACCGACGCGCGGGTCCCCTCTCGATTCAAGATCCCGACGCTGGGGAAGTACGACGGGATAGGGGACCCGGGAAACCACGTGATGGATTACGAGGGGGACATGTCCTTCCAAGGAGCCGACGATGACCTGCTCTGCCGAGGCTTCTATTCTACTCTCAGGGGAGCGGCGAGGACCTGGTACCGCAGCCTGCCTAGCCGCTCCATCGACAGCTTCGAGGAACTCACCCAGCTGTTCTGCAAACAGTTCATGGCGGGGAGGCAGATAAAGCCTGATGCTAAACATCTATTCAACATAGTGCAGGGCCCAGCCGAGCCGCTCCGACAGTTCATGCGCCGCTTCAACACGGAGAGGCTGAACATGAACAGCCCTCCCGACCTCGTGGTTCAAACGGCCCTTAAGAAAGGGCTGCGCCATAGAGGCCTTAAGAAATCTCTGCACAACGATCCCCCGAAGGACCTCCCTGGGATCATGGCGAGGGCCGAGCGCTTCATGCTAACCGAAGAGGCCGTGGCCGTTGATGCGGGGAAAGCCGCTCGAGGGACCAAGCGCGGCGACAGCGGACGAGGCAGCCCCGAAGGGTACCGGACCGAGAAGAGGCTGAGAAACAGGCAACGCGGAGAAGGTACGAGGGACGCCACCCCAGACGCCGTCCTCGCTCAAGTACAGAAGGAAGAGCGCGCCGATCGCCCCCCACCAAAGGCAAAAAGAGGTGGGAAGAGTGGGGAGAAGTACTGCAAATACCACAAAGACAATGGCCACGACACTGAAGACTGCTGGCACTTGAAGAAGGACATAGAGAAGCTGATGAGCCGGGGGCACGCCAGGAACTTAGCCGACGATCCGACTCACGGGGAAGGGACCTCTATGCAGCCGGACAAGGGGAAGAAGATCAACACCGTCCAAGGACCCCTCCGCATCATAGAGTGAGCGGGCGAGCTCTCTCCCCCCAGTCGTAGCCTAGTCCGAGGGGACTATCTAGGTTTACATCCCTCTGTCTAGCTTTATTCCCTATTTCCTTTCCTCCAAATGTACTAGTCCGACAGGACTCTTAAGAGTACAATTGCATTCCCTTTTGTCTTTTCTTAATCTTCGACGGAATCGACGTTTCACTAAGGGTGCAGAAGGATGAAGACCGCCGCCTCCCTGGAGGGGGAGCTTTGCCCTCGCCGACCGACTCCTGCGCTCATAAGTCTGGGGGCAATTCCCCCAGCCAGCACGGACGTCGACCGGTCCTAAGCCGAGGGGCTGTGCCCTCGCCGACCGACTCCTGCGCTCATAAGTCTGGGGGCAATTCCCCCAGCCAGCGCGGACACCGACCGGTCCTAAGCCGAGGAGCTCTGCCCTCGCCGACCGACTCCTGCGCTCATAAGTCTGGGGGCCATTCCCCCAGCCAGCGCGGACGCCGACCGGTCCTAAGCCGAGGGGCTTTGCCCTCACCGACCGACTCCTGCGCTCATAAGTCTGGGGGCAGTTCCCCCAGCCAGCGCGGACGCCGACCGGTCCTAAGCCGAGGAGCATTGCCCTCGCCGACCGACTCCTGCGATCATAAGTCTGGGGGCAATTCCCCCAGCCAGCGCGGACGCCGACCGGTCCTAAGCCGAGGAGCTTTACCCTCGCAGACCGACTCCAGCGCTCATAAGTCTGGGGGCAATTCCCCCAGCAGGCACGGACGTCATCCAGTCCTAGGCCAAGAACAAGGCAGCAACGCAAAATACGCGAGAAGTCCGAGTAAGTCAATTTCGTTTATAACAGTTAACCAGGGTACAAAAATGTGTCTTATTTACAGGGAATCGAAGCGAAGAAACCTCTTTACAAATAATCCACTCACGACGAATGACAAAGTTCGTCACCTACAGAAGCTAGGTCGACACCGACAGAGCAAAATTTGTTGACAAAAGACCCAAAGTAGTCGGCCCAAGCGAGCAGCCATGCAACCAGCAATTATTGGCCCCGGAGCCGGTAGCGAAGCTGAAGGAGATAGCAGGGGCAGGGATCCATTTCAAGTAGACTGGCCCAAAGCGAAGCGGATGCTAAAAAATTTGAGGATAAGGCCAGGAGGGACGGCTTAGGGAGCCCGGGCTCGGGAGGACACATCCTCGGGCACTTCGCCCTGCTCGGAGCGAGGGGGATCGACAAGCGGGGGAGCCTGCTGAACGCGCTCCGCACAATCCCGGAAGGAAGACTGGACGACTTCGACAATCCGAGGGGCGATGAGGTCTTCATACGTACCGAAGGCCTCCCTGAGAACCTCGAAGATCTTCTCCCCCAGGGTCCCGACGACGCCCCTCTCCACCTCCTCCGCAAGCCGTGCCACCTGACGCCGATCCGATAGTTCCCTCTGAAGCTCCTCCCTCTCCAGGCGGAACGACTCAGCCGCGTCCTCAGCCGACTGCCGAGCGTCCTCCAAATTTCCCTGGAGGTCACCCACTCGCCCCTCCAGCTCGGCCACACGGAGCTTGAGATGACGAGACTCCATCTGAGCCTCCGTCATAGCTACCTCCGCCGCCCCGGCCCGCTCGTGGGCCTTCATGGAGGACTCCTCCAGCTCCCTCAAGAGGACGGCTCAGCACTGCAACTCCACGGCGAGCGCTGAACCCTGGAAGACGAGACATGGGCTAAGAAGAGGATAAAGGGAAGGAGAGGATAGAAAGATAACCGAACCTGTTGAAGGATCCAAACCAAGGAATCCGACATCTTGTCGGCAGGGATCTTCTTGAGAAGGCTGCGGTCCCGGGGAGGGACGGAGACCTCAGCAACCTGCTGGGCCAAAGCTCGGTCGACAAACATCGAACTCCCAGGGACGACATCGAGGGAAGCCAAATTGCTCGCCAACAGGGCCCCGATCCCCGGTGATATGGGCGAGGACGCTGCGAGGGGGGTGGTTGTCGAGGCAACCGGAAGATCCCCGGTGGTCGTCGCAGGGAGCACGGAACCCGCCGGACTGGAGGGATCCGCGTCCTCCCTCCTCTTCTTTCCTCCGTGAGGCTCCGAGGGCGCCGGAGGGGAGCGCTTCCGCCTCGCACCATCCCCACCCTCGGGAACCAGAGGGGGCGCACCAAGGGCAGAAAGGACTGCACCAGACCCGTCGTTACCCCCCGCCTCTTGGGCTGGCGGGGCGGGTCCGGCCTTTGTGACCCCCCGGGAAGGGGATCGCCAGAAGAAGAGGCGGGAGGCGCGGCCACCACCTTACCCACGGAAGGCTCGGCTCGGCGCACTTCCTCCTCAACGGTCCGCCGAGGCGCCCTTCCAGAGGTACTACCTCGGCTTCGAGCGGCTCCACGACGGATCAGCTCATCGACGTCATGGACGAACTCGTGGCCAGCCATCCCTGCAAGGGAAACCAAAATCAGGATGAGTCACAGGGCGATTTGAGACTGAAAAAGCGACCTACCCGGAGACCACAAGACGGCCTTCAGGAGTAGGTCGTCCAACAAAGACCAGATGGACTTCGATTCCAAGGGGAGGGTCGACAGCAGCGCAGCAGCTGCCTGATCAACGTCAGAGAGGTCTAGCGGCGGGCGAGGCTGGACAGACCCGCCCCAACTTGTCAAAATCTGGGCGTCCTCCAGGAAGATCACAAAGACATAATCCGAACTCCAATCCCCCGACCAGCGGGGTATCCCGATCAGGCACTCCCTCCTCGAGCGAGCTCGGAGTTGCAGCCATGACCCCGGGCCGACCGTCTGGATCTGATAAAAGTGGAAGAGAAGGGGGAGAGACGGCTCTAGACCGCGGGTACAGCAGAGCGTCACAAAGCCCGTCAGTACCGCAATCGAACAAGGGGTGAACTGGCAAAGGGGCACCATGAGATATTCCATGACCTGGATGAAGGAGGGATTGAGCGGGAAACGAAGACCCAGGCGGAACATTTCGACGTAGACGCCGACCTCATTGCTCCTCGGAAGGCAAATCCGCTCGTCGACGAATGGAACTCGGACATCGTACGGGAAGCAGAGATACCTTTCCCGGATCTCCATGGCCACCGAAGGAGGGGTCCCCGACGGTGTTCGGAGGACGACCGGGGCACGTTAAGCCGCACGGCAGCCGACGCCACGTCATCACAGGCGAAGTCTGGGAAAAGCTTCCCTTTCCCCTTATCTCGGAGGGGACGACTCCTGGCGGAGGAACCTGATCCCCCTAGCCGGGGCCCGCCTCGCCTGGACTCCGGAGGATCCCTCGCCCCTTGGCCAGAACCGCCTATCCTAAGAGCAGCCATAATACGAGAGCGAGAAAGGAATTACCTTTTAACTAGTTTGGAGGAGACAAGGAAGCGAAGGCGACGGGAAACTCCGAGTTGTGGAAAGCCTAGAACAATGGAAAGAGCAAGAAAGAAGTGGAGATCAACGCAGCTGGGGATCATATATACCGGACACAGGGACAAATTCGAAGCGCCTGACAAGAACGCATGGCAGGCCTCGAAGAACCGGCGGCGTTTCGAAATCGGCGCCAAGGGAAGTCCAATCGATCCGCCTCATCATGACCTACATTTATGACCACGCCTCGATTAAAGCGCCACTCGGAACCCCAGGAGGCACATCGGTCGAACCGAGCAAGCCAAGGCTGATCGACCCCACCAAGGGCGGCTCACGAACCCCTCGGCTTCTCAACTTAAGACGACCCCACGAGCGGTGGGGATAAGCTCGCAGCTACACGTGGCAGCATCAGAGGACCGACGGCGCTTCGGAGCCCGCGCCTTAAAAGTATCGAACGGACCAACTCATGATGATGACTAATAAATGAGTCGGCATCAACTGACGAGCCTGTCAAAGTCGGCGGAAGTCACATCGGCCGAGCCGAACCGGCCGAAGCCGATAACCCGACCGATGGGGGCAATTGTTACGCCTATTTAACCGAGACCCGAAAGACACGAGCCCAGAAACCCGACTGCCGGTCAAGAGCCCATCTGCGCGCTCAGGCCCACTCGATAAGGCCCTATAAGGGACCCCCCCGAATGTCGATCCGGCCCGGCCCCGATAACACGCTGGCCACTCACCCACTCCTGCGATAACCGCTCCCCCGGTTCCGCGACCACTGAATGGCAGTTATGGGGAGATGCTGGCATGGCGCAGGGAGCGGCGACGGGGGGGGGGGGGGGGGGGGGGGGGGCGGATTGAGGGGGCACGATTGAGGGCGGACGAGCGACGTGGGTCGGGGGCAATCACGGCGGAGGTCTATAAAGGGGCTAGGAGGACGACAGGACAGGGGACCGCATCTCAGGTATCCAAAACCTAAGGTACTCCATCAACGACCTAGTTCCCCCATTTCTCCTCCTTCCTCCCCCGCTCGCGCCGTGAGACGCCGTACCGATCTCCTCTCGAGTCGTACCGTCTCCGCCGGGCCTCCTCTTTCAGATCACTGTCTGACTTAGGCATCGGAACCAAGGTCCAGCCCCCCTGACGAGTGTTCTCGTCTACGCAGGAGGATATCCAATCCACGGGCCGAGGCTTCCCCTCCGCCCCTCACCGACCACGCAACCAGCTCGACGACCGAGGCTTCCCCTCGTCGTCCGACCGCCGAGGCCGAGCACAACCGACCGAGGCCGAGCGTCTCAACCCAGGCCGAGGCTTCCCCTCGCCCTACCAATGACCGAGGACCCCGATTCGACCCAGCCGACGCGCTCCACGTCGTCCGCAGATCCGACTCGAGCCTCGACTGCACCAACTCGACTCACCCGAGGGACCCAAGCGGGCCCCTTGACCACGTTGACCGGGTTGTCCACTGTCAACGCTTTGTAGTGAGAAAACACTCTGAAACAACAACCGCTTAGAATACAAACTTGGAATAGGGTGAATAGTGCATGAATAGTGTCCCTATTCCCATTCCCACCCCTATTCTTGACAAAAGAACATGCCCTAAGTGAGGAGGGGGATGCTCACGGCAATTAGGATGAGAAAGGGGAAGAAAGAGAGAGGGATGGAGAGAATTATGGATTTTTTCTTTTGGGTTTTCTTTTTTAGCTTTTGGCTTCTTCTTTCCTTTTTTTCCTTTTCTTTTTCTCCTCCTCCTAAATTTTCCCACCATCCTTATCATCATCCTCGTTAATTAGGATTGACAAGTGTACGTGTATGTGGCATGAAAGGATCAAGGTATTGTTAAATAAGTGGCACGTTAACATGCAACGTGTCATTCCAAGAAAATTTCTAATTTTAGATTTTTAGAAAAATAGGAATACACTAATTATACCACATACTATTCATGTACAATGTATTTCCATCAAATACTTCACACATTATTAATCTAATAATGTTTTAAAATTATTTAAAAATAGTTTTTATTATTAAAAAAAGGAAAATTGCTAAGAATACACAAAAATTATACACGTATAAATACGGACAGAAATACTTAACATATTACCCGTACAGATGGAAACAGTGTATTTATGAAGCGAATCTTGGAGGCCAAATTCATTAGAGAAGTGAGCTATCCTGAGTGGTTCGCCAATGTAATCATGGTGAAGAAGCCCAGCTGCAAGTGGCGGATGTGCGTAGACTTCACTGACCTTAACAAGGCATGCCCGAAAGATAGCTTCCTGCTGCCTAGGATCGACCATCTGGTGGACAACGCCTCCGGTTATGAATTGCTAACCTTCATGGACGCCTTATTCGGCTACAATCAGATCCAAATGTCGCCTCACGACGAGGAGAAGACATCATTCATCACTGATCGAGGGACGTTCTGCTACACCAAGATGCTTTTCGGCCTGAAGAACACTGGGACGACATATGAGCGGATGGTGGACAAGATATTTCACCACCAGGTCGGCAGGAACCTGAAGGTCTACATCGATGATATGCTGGTGAAGTCTAAGAAGGCCGAGGTCTATCTCGCCGATTTTGAGGAGACCTCCAGAAAGTGCGGTGCTACAATCTGCAGCTCAACCCGACGAAGTGCATCTTTGGCGTCCAGTCTAGGAAGTTCTTCGGCTTCATGATCACGAAGCGAGGAATCGAGGCTAACCCCGACAAGATATCCGCCCTCATCAACAAGAGCGAGCCAAAGACGATCAGAGATTTGCAGAAGCTGAATGGCCGGATCACCGCACTGGGGAGATTCTTATCAAAGTCCGCTGAAAGGTCACTCCCCTTGTTCAAAATCTTGAGGGAGGCTCTCGACGTCAGGGAAGGCATGATGAAGGGAGTGAAATGGGATGACAGCTGCACCCTAGCCTTCGGCGAGCTTAAAGCCTATCTGCAGAGCCCACCGCTGCTCGCCAAGCCGGAGGAAGGAGAGCAGCTCGGTCTCTATCTCGTCGCCACCGAAGAAGTTGTTAGCTCGGTCTTGATCAAAGAAGGAGGAGGAATTCATCAGCTGATCTACTATGTAAGCTGGGTACTCCGGGAAGCGGAGACCCGCTACAGCCTGATCGAGAAGGTCGTCTATGGCCTAATACTAACGGCGAGGAAGCTCCGCCCCTACTTCCAAGCGCATTCCATCATTGTCTACACCAAATTGCCGCTTGAGAAGAATTTGAGGAGGTTGGAGAGATCGGATAAAATGCTGAACTGGAGTGTAAGGCTCAGCGAGTTCGACATCATTTACAAACCCAGGACGGCGATCAAGGGCCAAGTGTTGGTAGACCTCGTAGCAGAGTGCACCATCAAAGAGATTGGCGATGCAACGCCCGACGCCCAACCGGACACACAACAGTCACAGCTCGTCGACGAGAATCTTTCATCTACTTCTGCACAGAACGGAGGCGAGCCGTGGATCGTCCATGTCGATGGGTTGGCCACAGCGATGGGTTGCGGAGCCGACATAATGATCGAGACCCCTGAGGGAAGCCTGCTAGAGTATGCCCTCCGCTTCAACTTCCGGAGACTAACAATGTCGCGGAATACGAGGCCGCCATCAATGGGCTGAAGCTATGCAGGGCACCGGGGGTGACAAATGTGCTGTTGATCAGCGACTCAAGGCTCATCGTCCAGCAGATTGAGGGCAGCTTCGAAGCAAGAGAGGATCCGATAAAGCTATATTTAAAGTGCGTCCGTACCGAGCTACTCAAATTCAAGAAGGTTGCAGTCCAGCACCTCCTGAGGTCGAACAACCTCCGCACCAACGCCATATCGAAACTAGCATCCTCTTCTACGGACGAGATTGGGAAGGCCATCTACATCGAGAATCTGCTCACACCAAGTCTCGGCGAGGAAGTGCTCATATGCGTCGACTAGGAGTTGTTGTGGATGAGCCCGATCGTCGCCTACCTGGAAAGCGGAAGCCTGCCAGAGGACAGACTGGAGGCGTAAAAGATTGAGCAGCGGGCCTTGACGTTCGTGATCTTCGATGGCGTGCTCTACCGGAAGCATCGCGCGAGATACGACGACTTGCCTTATCTAAAGTGCCTTGGGCCCAGGAGGGCGGATGAGGTCATCCGTGAGATCCATGAAGGATTCTACAGGAACCACTATGGAGGATGCACCCTGGCGCATAAGGCAATCCGACAAGGCTATTATTGGCCAACTATGGTGAAGGATGCAACTAACTATGTCAAGCGGTGCGGGGAGTGCCAAAGATTCTTCAAACATACAACGGACCCGCCAGCTGATCTGATTCCAATCCTCAGCCCGGTCCCATTTTCCAAGTGGGACCTCGACATCCTCGGACCGTTCCTCCTGATGGCAACTGGAGGAAGAAAGTACATGGTTGTCGCCGTCGACTATTTCACAAAGTGGATCGAGGCAAAGCCACTGGCGCGCATCACCTGGGTGGACATGGAGAACTTCGTCTGTAAGTCAATTATTTGCCGCTTCGTGATACCTCGCTCCATAATGACGGACAATGGGAAGCAGTTCGACTTCGTGGACTCAGGAGCTTCTACTCGAATTGGGGCATCAACCTCCATTTCACCTCCATGGCGCATCCGCAGTCCAACGGCCTCATCGAAGCCGCGAACAAGTGCATCCTAGAGCTGCTGAAAAAGAAGGTCGGCAGCGCCCCCGGGTCCTGGCCTGACAAACTACCTGGCATCCTTTGGTCCTACCGCACGACATACAAAGCGTCAACAGGCGAGAGCCCCTTCATGCTGGCTTATGGGACGGAGGCCGTCGTCCCGGTGGAGGTCGGCGAGGAGTCTCTCCGGCTCCAATACTCCAACGAAGAAGCTAATGAAAAGGGTCTCGACATCAATCTTGAGCTCGTCGACGAGGTAAGGGATCGTGCGATAACAAGTTTAATCAAACACAGCCAAAGGATGACGAGATACTACAACTCCCGCGTCAGGAAGCAAAGCTTCAGAGTCGGTGACTTCGTCCTCCGGGACGCCACTTTCAGGCCCGAGATCGGCCGACGAGGCAAGCTCTCTGCAAAGTGGGAAGGCCCCTACACCATAACTGACGTCGTGGGACCGGTGACGTACATTTTAGCAAACATGGAGGGCGAGGAGATGGCCCATCCTTGGAATGCTGAGCACTTGCTCAAATTTTTTCAATAAATGTACATTTACATTCAGTCAACATTATATTTTTAATAAACCGACGTGTTTGTACACTCAGTGCGTTGTCTGGATTTGCATTTCAGCCCTCCCCTATTCGGCGAAGGTCGGCCATCCATCTCGGAGCCCAAGCCTTCGTAACTCACAACTCCGGGGTAGTGCACCAACAACAGAGGCCGTGGGGTCGGCTCCTCCTTATCGCCCCCCCTCTCGGCAGCTAACCTTCAAATCCGGAGTGGTCTTGCGGGATCGGCGACGGCCCAATACCCGCACTCTCAAAGAACTCCGGGGCAGTGCGCTGCCAACAGAGGCCACGGGATCGGCTCCTCCCTATCGCCCCCTCTGTCAGCTAGCCTTCAAATCCAGAGTGGTCATGCGGGGTCGGCGACGGCCCAATACTCGCCCGAATTGAGGTTGCAAGGTCTACGACGGCCCAATACCCGCCTTCTCAAAGAACTCCGGGGCAGTGCGTCGCCAACAGAGGCCACGTGGTCAGCTCCTCCCTATCGTCTCCCTCTCGACAGCTAGCCTTTAAATCCGAAGTAGTCATGCGGGGTCGGCGATGGCCCAATACCCGCCCGAATTGAGGTTGCGGGGTCAGCGACGGCCCAATACCTGCCATCTCAAAGAACTCCGGGGCAGTGCGCCACTAACAGAGGCCGCAGGGTCGGCTTATCCCTATCGCCTCCCTCTCGACAGCTAGCCTTCAAATCTAGAGTGGTCATGCAAGGTCGGCGACAGCCCAATACCCGCCCGAATTGAGGTTGCAGGGTCGGTGACGGCCCAATACCCATCCTCTCAAAGAACTCCAGTGCAGTGCGTCGCCAACAGAGGCCGCAGTGTTGGCTCCTCCATATCGCCCCCCTCTCCACAGCTCGTCTTCAAAACCGGAGTGGTCATGCGCGGTTGGTGACGGCCCAATACCCACCAAGATTGAGGTTGTGGGGTCGGCGACGTCCCAATACCCGCCTTATCAAAGAACTCCGGGACAGTGCGTCGCCAACAGAGGCCGCATGGTTGGCTCCTCCCTATCACTCCCCCTCTCGGCAACTAGCCTTCAAATATAGAGTGGTCATGCGGGGTCAACGACGGCCCAATACATGTCCTCTCAAAGAACTCCGGGGCAGTGAGCCGCCGACAGAGGCCGCATGGTCGGCTCCTCCCTATCGCTCCCCCTTCGACAGCTCGCCTTCAAAACTGGAGCAGACGTGCAACTCCACAACATTCTCCTTCTGCTCAGCCTTGCACTCGTCAATAGCAGAATGTTGGGGGCATACACATACAAAAGCACAGTTCGCACAACGGACAAATTGATCAAATAACAACAGTAAGGAAAAAATTCAAATTTTATTTATATTGAATTTGTACATCTCAGGGTCAAGACCAAAAACAAGACTCCAGGCTCGGCCCCAGGGCCGTCCATACAATTTCGCCTTAGTCTATGGCGCCTCAACTCGGTCGTACTCCCTTGACTGTCGCCCTCCGGGGCCCGCGCATCTGCCCGATCGCCTTCCTGATCACCGCCGTCTGGAATCTTCGCCACCTCGGCCTCTGAAGCGGTTGAAGCCTCCGCCTTGTCATCGAACGCCGATGACAGCGGGGCGAAGTCGATCTCCATGCTGGGGTAGTGCTTCCCCAACCTCGCCTTCGCCCTCTCAAAATCGGTCTCCAGACCGTCATCAAAGCCCTCTGCCCTCATGGCTGTCAGCGCGAGGACGAGCTCGTTGTTCTGGTATTGAAAAAAGGCCTGGACCCTGACTTGGTCCAGGTCGATCTTCGCCAGTTCAGCATTCCGCTGCTCCAGACCGATGATCTTCACTCCAGTCGCCTCTCTCTCTGAGGCCAGCAGCTTCTTGACGGCGACCCTCCGGGCCTCTTCTTCATGGGCCCTCTCCTGCAGCTCCCTGACGGCTTTCCCTAGCCTGGCAGTCTCGTCCTTCTAGGTCTGATAATCCCCATTGGCCATCACCAGCCTCTCGGTGGCATCCTTCAGCTTCGCCTCGGCGCCCTTGAGGGCGACCACCTTCTTCCCGGACGCCGCCTCGAGCCGGTTAACCTCTGACGAGTGTCGTTGGAGGGACACCAGAGTGGCAACCGCCTACACAGAAGATCAAGTAATAAGCATATGGGAAAGAGAAGAAGCTCTACATCTTGGGCAAAGGGCGACGTACCTGCATGTTATGCCAGATGGTCGTGTCGTAGATGCGTTCGACACCAACATCCTGCAGGGCCTCTCGGTCCCTCGGCAGCACACTATTCTCTACCAGGTGGGCAGCCACACCGGCCTCGTCGAAGACAGACTCCTGGGCCCCTACCGGGTAGTGCGGCACGATGATTGTCTCTAGCGGGATGGCGAGAATCGCCTCCTTCGTCGACTTGAAGGTGGCATGCGCGGCCTCACAGCTCGGATGGCCCGGCTTCCCCAGCCCGTATGACGGGCATCCGTAGGGCCAGGTCGCCACTACATGATGGCTGGTAGTGGTTGACGCCATCGGAGGTTTCGGTGTAGCGGCCGAACTAGTGGAGACAGCTGCAGTGGCGTCGGTCGGCGGGCCATGGCACTCCATGGTCATTGGGCTGACCACGGGCTCCTCCGAATCGAGGTCGACTACTCCGCCAACTGCCACCTCGCTCGAGCGGGCTAGAGGAGCTATGGCCATAGCCTCCTTCCTCGACTTCTTGATCCGCTTCCCTTTCTCGGTCCGAGCGCTGGCGGACGCCTCCAGACTCCACTTCTGCCCGGCCTGTGCCGAGCTCCTCGAGGTGGGCTGTTGGCCCCTGCCCTTGCTCGGCGGTGGATTTGATGACGTGTAATGACCCGCTCTCAGGGGCCAGTTACTTATTTGATTTATTTGCAGGTCTTGCAGTTTACTAGTGAAATCAGCATAGCCACAACCCAGAGATGTACCAAACACTCAACCAGCGTACAAACATTATTACAGTCCAAATTAAAGTACAACAAGTAGCAGCATTCTCTCACTTAAAATACATAAAGGAAGTACGGAAAGGAAATACGAAATGGAAATACATGGTACAACACATACACCAACAGAAAAACGGGTAAAACTTTGCAGCCTCCGGGTCAAACTCAGGCTCCTCGAACTCGGGGGCAACCTCCTCGATCAGGTCATCGTCTGTCGGTACCATAAATAGAACCGAAGGTAAGTCACAACAATTCTAAGTAAAGAAAAGAAGTACTGTACAAGTATGACAAAAGTAACTACGTACAAGCAGACCAAAGTGAAAGTAAAGTACGGTGTCTGTACAAGTGTAGAAAGTAAAGTGCACGTATTGTAAAGAAGGTGACCGTGCAAGTTACACTAGAACTACGTGACTCAAGTAGAAGATTACAATATGTAACCATCGAGTTCATCTCTTGCCCGGGTGCGCTTACCCAGACGAATGCCGAAACCCAGGCAGCAGTACATATATTTTGCCGAAACTCAGGCAGCAGGATGGGATGCCGAAACTTAGGCGACAGGACGGGAAGATGGAACTCCAGTCACTCCCGTACTCTATCAAACTATGAGTTACCCCAATACCCCAGTTATGTGTCAAGTACAAGTTCTTTACATGATATTCCACAGGATGTTCCACATGTTACTAGTCGAACCAAGACGACTGGTTGACTTTCTTATTAAAAACCAGAACGTAGGAAAAGAGGATAAAGAAAAGTCCAACACAAAAATGTTACTTTCGTGCTTCGAGCACGTGGTAGTGTGGTTTAGAACACAATTTTTCCAAGTTGATGGTTGTGTGCTACAACCACCAAAGTTGAAAGTTGGTAAAGTAATCTTTGGTTGATTACTTTCCTATTAGGTCTCCAGTTCGGTTCAATTCGAATAGCCGTTCTGAGGCTATATGTGATGTTCTACGGGTTCGTACAAGTACATTAGACTAGTTTTCTAAACTTAGAATCTCGTTGTGACTTACTAATTTCGAGGCCGACGTAGCAGGCTGGGAATGAATCTAAGGCTTCCTCTGAAGTTGGTACACAAGAGTTTGTACCTGCAACACAAAACAATTAATTAGAAAACACGACATTCCTATCTAAATAATCTGTTCGTTCTGATTTTTGAAACTGGTTGAAACAGTGTCGGAAAACGTTCAAAATTTTTATATAGGCTAAAAATGAATATTATAATTTTACTCCAAAAGGAAAATATTTTCAGAAGCCTCTGATATTTTTTATAATTTTCAGAAGCTCAAAATCACTTTTAAAAATCCAATTTACTTAAGTAACGTAATCCTTCCATAATTTATTCCGGGTGCAATACTAGTCAGAAATACTCGAGTGAGCAGTCAAAACGACCGTCTCGAAGATTACTATGACATATAACACGTATCAGTGTACGTGAAAACAAAGAGTTACGGATTTTAGAACGAATTTTACGGAATTAAGTTTTAGGCTTAAAAAATAATTCTGAAAAAATTAAGCGTCTGATCGAGATGAGACCAGTGGCATTGGATCCAGAATATTATTTCCGATTTTCTAGAGCTGGCCTCATATTTTTCTGAGGCCTATATTTTTAGTTATGGATTTAAAACCATTAATACTTATTTAATAATTAATTAAATACCGTATATACGAATATATGTATACGTATATTCGAAATTTGTTCGAATATTAACCCTCACCCTCATTCCTGCACGTCGCCGGGGGCTCGACGTTGGACAGCGGCGGATGGCAACGGCGGCGTCGGGGAGTAATGACGACAACGACGAGGGCGACGACAGTAGTGTACGGTGAGCGACGACGGCGGTGCGTGGACCCGAGTGCTTGGAGGGAGCGGCGGGCACGGTGCTGGGGAGGCGCTGCTCGGGGCTGCGGCGGAGCGACGGGGCTCGGTGGACGGCGGGGCGGTTGCGACGCCGGCGGGTCGAAGCGGCGAGGGGCGGAGCGGGCTGCGTCGGACGCGTTCGTCGGCGCTGCTGCAGCGGTGACGGCGTCGTGGCAGAGCAGGCGCTGAGTGAGGCGACGGGCGGCAGTCAAGCTCGCCGGAGGGAGGAGCACGGGAGAGAGAGAATGAAGAGAGGGAGGAGTAAGCGAGAATTAGGGAGAGTGCAAGCGGGGTTGCCTGGGTTCGAACGAAAATAAAACAAAGGAGAGATACTGTGTGTGCTAAATATTAAGCTGAAGGGTGTTTAAATAGGCTTAGAGAATGGCAGATTTGTGATTGGGGGGGAGACACAAACCTTTAATGGGGGTGGATGAGTGTCGGATCTGAATCATTTCAAATCTAACCAACAAAGCGGTGGGTAGTTAGGGTGTTGATTAGGGGTAAAAGTTAATTAGAAGTTGTAAAAATGTCATTACTGATTGTAATTAGTGAAAACGGAGGAATACAACACTGTTTTCGCATACGACTCCGAAAAATTACGAAAGTATACCCACGGGATCGTATCGTCGTGAGGATCGCGATTACGAAATCCTTTTTGGGATTTGAGCTGCAGAGATACAAGTTTTATGTCAAAATGTTTAGAAAGCGGGGTTGCGGGTTCTAGGTCGATTTGATATCAGAAAATTACGAAATTAATGTGGGGAGCCCTAAATGGTCATATGATGATACTGTAGGAGTTTGAAAATGTTTTGAAGATGTTTGTATAGAAAATTAATTCATTAAGCCAAAACATTAATGATTGAAAATGAATTTTATTAAGATTATTTTGAGATATTTGATGAAATCTAAACTTACTGAAATACACTATAATTAGTTTAATGCTTCAAAATATTTTTATAAGAAAATTTTGAAATCAGTTTTGTTATAAACTTCTTGACTATTATTTATAAAGAAATTTTGAAAATACGTAAAAATACGTAAATTGATGTGTTGAAAAAATACTGGTCGTTACATCCTACCCTCCTTAAAATAATTCCGTCCTCGGAATTTCTAAAATTTATTAAAACAGATAATAGTTGTTATGAAGAAGCTCAAGCAAATAAATGATAGAAAAATATTATGAAATATAATGTGATATCACAACATCTAGAAAACAAGAGATGCTGTTTATGAATACATATTATCGACATCAACATTGTTTCCGAGACTAGCCTCAAGACTAGTAAGATCCTTAAACTCGGTAAACAAATAAGGTAGCGTCCCTGCATATCATCATCTCGCTCCCAAGTTGACTCTCCAGGTTAGTCGTGACGCCACAAGACCTTGACAAGATTGATCACTCTATTCTGAGGGTCTTCTGTCATCGATTGACTGGTGATTCGGAGTGAATATTGCATATTTAACCCCCCATTTATCCCTATTTTGTGCCCATATGATGTTTAATTGGTATCTAATACGTTCGTATTTTGTATATCATTATTTATTAGAGCAAACCATTGATTTGTGCACAAAGTATGAATTTTAGTGAGTATTTCTGCTTTTTTATATTTTTCATAGCTCGGTCTCGATCTCACGATTCCAACGACTATTTATTTGTATTTTTCTGAGATCTGTGCTAATTACTGTGAATTTTTGAATGCAGAATACAAATTAAATGAAGAAATACATAAGAAATACGGCGCACGAATCTTGACGGGCGACGCGGCTTCCATCGGGGGTGCCACGTGGCAACCATCGAGCGCTCCCCGCTCAATCGAACGACAGCATCGTAACGGGCGATGCGGCGTACCCAGCACCGTTGGATGATGATCCAACGGTGGAAAGTAAGCCCTACGCGTAATCGGAGCAGGCGAATCCACGGCCATCGGATGCTGATCTGGCGATCCACAAGCGCAGACGAAAAGAGGGCGACACGGCAAGATAGTATCCGTTGGATCTTAATCCAACGGTCAGAAGGCGAGGCACACGAAATCAAAAGAGCGGGGGACGCGGCCTGATATGGGTCGTTGATTTCTGATCCAACGGCAGATAGAGCTCCTGCCTGAAGCAAAGCGAGCGGGCAATTTGGCCAGTTAACAGCCGTGCGATCTTAATCAAACGGTCTAAATGGAATCCGAATTGAATCGGATGCGAGATGCGAAGCGGGCGCGCGAGACTGAGGATCCGAATACGCTGCCACGTGGCAAACTCACATTCAATCCCGCATTGTTCGTGCGGTCTAGATTTGAGACCGCTTTGCGGATTGCGGGTTTCGAACCCGATAGCACATTAAACCCACAATGACTCTATATAAGCGTATTTCTAGGGTTTTGGGGGGTATTCTTGGCGTATTTGGGCGATTTTGGAGCCGATTTTTGCAGCAAATCCCTAAGATTACAGAGAGCAACCTGAGGGAATTTTCAGAGGCTTTTTGGAGGAAGAAGAAGAGTTTTCTTAGGCTAAAAGAGAGCGTATTTGGTGATATCTTTTGAACTTTATTGCGTATTTTCAATCTATTTGCTTGTATTGCTTAGAACCATGTTTAATGTGATGAAATTCTTAGTTATTTTTAGTATGTGTGGCTAAATTCTCATTGTGCATGGTATGATGTAGTTAGGGGATATGATTTTTATTTGCTTGGTTGAATCTTTGTGCTAAATTGTTAACGTTGATAAAGTTGTAATCTTTATTTTAAAATCATCTTTTTCATCTTCCAAAAGAACGTGATTGAGTTGATGATCGCCTCACAAGGGTGAGTTTTGATCCCTCCAAAAGGGAGTTTCATATATATATTTAAAAGATTATAATTTTAGCAACGATCGTATTCGATATTTTGCTTTAATCCCCACAAGGGTATCCTCCGATGAATTGCTCTCAAAAAGAGAATTCATTGAGTTATATTTAATCACCCAAGTTAATACAAATCATGGATCCTAATGAACCCATACCATGTGCATACTTTTCATAGATATTTTCATACACGAAAGTTTCTTTTGCTCGTATTGTTCACAAATTCAAATCCACGATCAAACTCCATTCACACCACCATCATCAAAAGTGGTTAGTCTCTTTACGTTGGCTTTCTATTTGATTTAATCTTTGTGGTTGCAACAGATTTTCTCCCGAGGATTCGACAGCTGGACTCCCAGATCTATATTACTTGCACGGACTCTTTCGCTTGAGAGAAGCACATTTTTGGGCTAAGCAAGTTTTTGGCACCGTTGCCGGGGATTTTATAAGCTTTATAGGATGCTTGCTTGAATAAACTCATACCCTTTCGACATTGAGGACAATGTCCATCTTTAGTTGGGGGGTGTGTATGAGACCTTAGGATTTTTTTTTAAAAAAAGGGCAAAGAAAAGCTTTAATCACCAAATCTCATCATTTAAAGCATCTTCACATTCCACAAATTCGGATGATTATACATTGATTGAGTTCTAAAAATTGTTTGTGGCTTGAGTTAATTATTTTTCCTTCATGGAATTATCGTTAATATTCTATTCATGAAAACTTTCAATTTCCATAATTAATATCTCGAAATAGTTTGAATTTATTTCATGCATGCTATTGTGATGAAAAAGCTTAAGTATACACGATTTATTAAAATAGTCTTCAAGTTGAAGAGGAATTTGGCCATTGTTATTAATGTTTATGATTCAAAGAATGGGTGTTGAGTTGCGTACGAAAAAAAACAGAAAAAAGAGAAAAATGAAGAAACAAAAAAAATGAATAAGTTTGTCACTAAAAAATAAATTGGTTGGCTCGAGTAGTACAGTCCGATGGGTCCTTTTTGGCCTAATGCCCTATTATCGTCTGATTTGGGAGCCATTGACCGGAAACTCACTCATTTGATAGAGCGATCCAAGTTATACATTTTTCCGTAAATGTTGCTTTATGCGTGTTACGCGGAACTAATAAAAGAAAAAAGTGGTGAATAATCTAAGCAACTAAAGAGACCCATGATTTGAATGATTGTTTTGATAGGCCAATTCCTTGGAAATGAGAAGATTAGAATATAACGACGTGTTATACTTTCGCTTGCACAAAGCGATGCTTGCATGTTATTTATTCAAATTAAATTAGAGAAAATATCTTGTGATTGATCTTACTCATGAATTGTGTATATTGATAGTCTAGATCATGTTGGAAAGCGTATTATTGAGTCATGCCATAAGCGATTGAAAGAATTTATTGTTTTATTAATCATCCGTATTCATCGCTCTTTTTGCTAGAGACTAGCAAATCGCTAGTTGGGGGGTGTGATTCGGACTGAATATTGCATATTTAACCCCCCATTTAGCCCTATTTTGTGCCCATATGATGTTTAATTGGTATCTAATACGTTCGTATTTTGTATATCATTATTTATTAGAGCAAACCATTGATTTGTGCACAAAGTATGAATTTTAGTGAGTATTTCTTCTTTTTTATGTTTTTCATAGCTTGGTCTCGATATCACGATTCCAACGACTATTTATTTGTATTTTTCTGAGATCTGTGCTAATTACTATGAATTTTTGAATGCAGAATACAAATTAAATGAAGAAATACATAAGAAATACGGTGCACGAATCTTGACGGGCGACGCGGCTTCCATCGGGGGTGCCATGTGGCAACCATCGAGCGCTCCCCGCTCAATCGAACGACAGCAACGTAACGGGCGACGCGGCGTACCCAGCACCGTTGGATGATGATCCAACGGCGTAAAGTAAGCCCTACGCGTAATCAGAGCAGGCGAATCCACGGCCGTCGGATGCTGATCTGGCAGTCCACAAGCGCAGACGAAAAGAGGGCGACGCGGCAAGACAGTATCCGTTGGATCTCAATCCAACGGTCAGAAGGCGAGGCGCACGAAATCAAAAGAGCGGGGGACGCGGCCTGATCTGGGTCGTTGATTTCTGATCAAACAGCGGATAGAGCTCCTGCCTAAAGCAAAGCAAGCGGGCAATTTGGCAAGTTAACAGCCGTGCGATCTTAATCAAACGGTCTAAATGGAATCCGAATTGAATCGGATGCGAGATGCGAAGTGGGCGTGCGAGACTGAGGATCCGAATACGCTGCCACGTGGCAACCTCACATTCAATGCCGCATTGTTCGTGCGGTCGAGATTTGAGACCGCTTTGCGGATTGCGGTTTTCGAACCCGATAGCACATTAAACCCGCAATGACTCTATATAAGCGTATTTCTAGGGTTGGGGGGGGTATTCTTGGCGTATTTGGGCGATTTTGGAGCCGATTTTTGCAGCAAATCCCTGAGATTACAGAGAGAAACCTGAGGGAATTTTCAAAGGCTTTTTGGAGGAAGAAGAAGAGTTTTCTTAGGCTAAAAGAGAGCGTATTTGGTGATATCTTTTGAACTTTATTGTGTATTTTCAATTCTATTTGCTTGTATTGCTTAGAACCATGTTTAATGTGATGAAATTCTTAGTTATTTTTAGTATGTGTGGCTAAATTCTCATTGTGCATGGTATGGTGTAGTTAGGGGATATGATTTTTATTTGCTTGGTTGAATCTTTGTGCTAAATTATTAACGTTGATAAAGTTGTAATCTTTATTTTAAAATCATCTTTTTCATCTTCCAAAAGAACGTGATTGAGTTGATGATCGCCCCACGAGGGTGAGTTTTGATCTCTCCAAAAGGGAGTTTCATATATATATATATTTAAAAGATTATAATTTTAGCAACGATTGTATTCGATATTTTGCTTTAATCCCCACAAGGGTATCCTCCGATGAATTGCTCTCAAAAAGAGAATTCATTGAGTTATATTTAATCACCCAAGTTAATACAAATCATGGATCCTAATGAACCCATACCATGTGCATACTTTTCATAGATATTTTCATACACGAAAGTTTCTTTTGCTCGTATTGTTCACAAATTCAAATCCACGATCAAACTCCATTCACACCACCATCATTAAAAGTGGTTAGTCTCTTTACGTTGGCTTTCTATTTGATTTAATCTTTGTGGTTGCAACAGATTTTCTCCCGAGGATTCGACATCTGGACTCCCAGATCTATATTACTTGCACGGACTCTTTCGCTTGAGAGAAGCACATTTTTGGGCTAAGCAACTGGTTACTGATCATAAGATAGATCTGGACGAACGGCAATCTCGGAGTAATCCCCAACATGACTAGGATCACTCACGTAGCGTCGAAGCTGTGAGACATGAAAGACTTCATGTACTCCTTCCAATGCAGGTGGCAAGGCAAGGCGATAGGCCACCTCACCTACTCGCTCCAAGATATCAAATGGACCAATGTATCGAGGACTGAGCTTCCCTCTTCGTTCAAAGTGAATCATCCCACAATTCGGAGAGATCTTCAAAAATACATGGTTTACAGGCTGGAACTCCAAATGTCGGTGCTTTGCATCTACCCAGTGCTTGTATCGATCCTGCGCCAACTGTAGCTTCTCTCTGACGGTCCGAACTACTTCCACTGCTTCCATAATCAAATCCGGACCGATGAGCTCTTGATCGCCAATGTCATCCCATCTCAAGGGGGAACGACACTTCATGCCATATAGCGCTCTGTAAAGGGCATCATACCAATGCTGGCCTGATAGCTGTTGTTGTAGGAAAACTCCACGAGATGTAGATGGTCTTCCCAAGATCCCTTGAAGTCCAGCATACACGCAC
Organism: Scilla litardierei; assembly: GCA_030789695.1. Taxonomy (NCBI): domain Eukaryota; kingdom Viridiplantae; phylum Streptophyta; class Magnoliopsida; order Asparagales; family Asparagaceae; genus Scilla; species Scilla litardierei. Next base: position 49,339,132 of record CM061141.1, read on the forward strand.
GCAACATGTCCTTCAGGATCTAAATGGTGCGTTCTGATTGGCCATCGGTCTGAGGATAATAAGCTGTACTGAAGCTTAAGCAAGTCCCCAGACACTCCTGCAAGCTCTTCCAAAAGTGAGACGTGAATCGAGTGTCTTTGTCTGAAACAATGTTGACAGGTACACCATGCAGCATCACGATCTCCTCCATGTACTTCTTGACAAGCACCTCGGTCGACTGGCCCACTCTGAAAGGGATGAAGTGTGCTGACTTGGTCAATCGATCAACGATCACCCAGACAGCATCGTTGTGCTTCGTGCTCTTGGGCAGTCCCGTCACAAAGTCCATCGTGATATGTTGCCACTTCCACTCTGGAATGGGCAAAGGCTGTAACAAACCGACAGACCGGTGATGTTCAGCCTTCACCTGTGATTCGGAGCGAAACGTGTATATTTATACCCCCTAACTACCCCCATTTTGTGCTAAAGATTAGGCTTAAACTTGCTCTTTTTGGGTATATTTTCATTTCATTTCATTTTAGGGCTTACTCTCATTCTTGGCACAAAATATGGTTTTTATCGTCTTTATTGGCTTCCTGATATTTTTCATATGCTCCTGTTATTATTTTGATCATATTGTCAATTTTTGAGAATTATTTGAGCAATGGATTTTTTATATGAATTTTGGAAGTCAATATTGTTTATATATGAATTTTGGAAGTCAATATTGTTTATATAAGTCATTATATTCATTTTACAATCGATTGGACTAATTTCTCCTTCTCTTATTTTTCAGGTACTCCTGGGAGTCTTGGGGATTTTTCAGAATTTTCTGGGATTTTTAGGTATTTTTGGAGATTTATTTGGAGCAAAAGAAGCATTTCAAGGAGTTTCTGGAATTTAAAAAAAATAAAATAAAAAAATAAAAAAACACAGCTTTTGGGCCGGCCCGCTGGCCGACCCAATCTCGCGGCCCGCACTCGCTGGCTGGCCCGCGGCAACGAGCCCAGCTGTTGATCAGCGCCCGCTCCCAGCGGAGCAGGCGGGCACGTCTGGGGCTGGATCCGACCCGATCCGGCCCCTTCGACGTGCTGCTGAGGCAGCTGAGCGCGCGCGCGCAACTAGCGGCGGGTCGGGCGCGATTTCCCCAACCCGCAAGCCCGATTTCAGCCCAAATGTTCGAAAATGGGGTTTATTTTCGGTTGTAGCTTTTCCAGAGAAGAGAGCTTCATTTTTTCGGCCTATAGCAAACGAGAGGAGCTTCTTCTTGTTTTTTGTATTTTTAGGGCTTGGGAGAGAGCTTGGTGGCCATGGGTGAATGGGGAAGCTTGGAGGAGGAGCAAATGGGTGGAAGCAAGGGTTCATTTGGGAGAGTTCTTGGGTGAAAGCCTTCCTCCCTCTTTTGTAATTTTGCAACTCTCTTTTGTATTGAATTTGGGGATAATTTTTGTATAAAATTTCCATCTTTTTCATGATGATTGAGTAGTGTTGAATGCTTGGGTTGTGATTCATGATGGTTGGTTGTTAATTGTAGTTCTAATTATCTGTTGCCCATTATCATGTTAATGTTAGATGTTTCATTAGGGTTAATTTTATTGGTTAAGACCCGAGAGGGCACAATTTGAGAAGATACCATGCTCATATTTGATTAGTGCCATGATGATGCATCCCTCCTTTTAGCAAATTATCGTGTTCATGAAAGCTAAACTTTCCTATTAAGCTTGCCATAGCCGGAGGCCTAATTGAGTTATATGTGGGTAATTTGAGCTTAATTAACACCAACATTAGTGAACCCACAACCCATGCTCATCGCCTAGCTATCCTACACCCCCATTTGATTCTCTAACACTACCCACTTAGGATAGGATTGTAGATTCCTCACATTTTCACACACTTTTCCACCGTTAGTGAGGTGGTTGAATAACACTTTATTTTTCGTTATCGATCAAACTTGTGAATATAGAACGACTTGTCCCTGTGATCCGACCCGGTACTCACCGGTTATTATTTATTGCATTGACACTCCTACGCTTGGAGTAGAAGGCGTGCTCCTTGCGCGTCTTTCCGTCACAACCAATTGGTGCCGTTGCCGGGGACAACGGTTTCTATTATTAGCATTTTTTGATTGATTTTGAAAATTTTAGTTTGATACTTCTATCTCTTAGTGTTGTGTCTTTTCGTTTATTTATTTTCCACTTATTGAGTCTTTTGGTTGTTTATTTTCATTTTCTTGGAATTTTTTTTTAAAAACATGGCATCATCTTCAGATTTTTCCGACATTGATTCGGAGGATATTCCACTTCCACCATTCTTTTATGGTTCGGAGTGGGAAAATCCTTATTTACATTTGAAAAAGTTTGAAGATTGGATTTATTCATGTCTTGGTGGGAAATTTTTTGATGATTGCATATACTTTAGATTTTTTCCCTCTACTTTGCAAGATGATGCTAGATTGTGGTTTGATTCATTGTCTCTCGACTCACATTTTACTTGGTTGTCATTTCAGGCTGAATTTCTCCGAGTATTTTTGCCTACTTTCTTGGAGCAGGTACAGGGGCGGCAAGCCATGGAGCAGTATATAGCGAGCTTTATCCAAGCTGAGTGGGAGGCCTACCATCAAGCTTGGCGGAGGTTCAATGATTTGGTGCTTGCGTGCCCACACCAGAGTTTACACGAGGATCATCTCCTGCAGATCTTCTACACAGGATTACTACCTTCTGGACGAGATTTTTTGCAGATGAGTTGCGGTGGGGAATTCTTTGATTATTCGACCGAGGATTCATGGTGTTACCTGAGGGACCTTGCAGAGTATGAGGAGACAGTCCAGCAGGTCCATGACCAGCCTAAGGAGCCAGCTGAGGGCTCATTCCATTACGACCCTATGGAGGAACAAGCAGAACATGATGATGGGGCGCAATGGAGCCAAGTAGATGAAGCTGAATGTCCACATTTTGAGGAGTCAGAGGAGATGGATGATGGGGTGCGTGTCGACCATGTTGATGACACGATGCCTTTTTATGTTGGTGGTGATGTTATGGTGAATACATGTGAAGGCACAAGTGATATGGATGATATTGGAGAGCCTGAGTTATGTTTCCAGTCTGCTACATCCACCCATTTTGAGGTGTATGAATGCATGGGACGGACTGCTGAGAGAGTTTTCTTTGATAAGGATGAGGATGATTTGGGCGAGGGAGTGAGTTTACAGACCATGACGGAGCCCGAGCCAGACTTTCCTCCTACTTCAGTACAGCAGATCATATACCCTTCACCGCAGGATACACACCAGACCATCATTCATGGAGATTTTCAGGATATATTTCATAGTCTGGGGAGGTCTGCGGAGCCTATACTTTCTGATAGCGAGGGCGATTGCGAGATGGTCTACGTTGAGCCTGAGCCGTCGTCTACGCCAGATTCTCTTCTGCAGCCGCTTCCCTCTCCTCCTGAGATCGAGTATCATGCCACACCTAGCACCATTATTCAGGGAAGTCCTCACCATCTCATGCCTTGCATTTCTGAACCCAAATTTTTTACTTCCATATACATTTGCTTCAGATTGTCGTCCATTGCATTTAAATTCTTTTATTTGTTTTGACGACCCGTTTTGGAATGCTTTTGCAGGGCATGAGGACATGGCTTGGATTGATGCAGCTCGTCTCCCACATGATCCATATTATCCAAAGGAGGCGCTGGGAGTTGCATTGCTGGAATCCAAGGAGGCCGGTGGAGGCCTAGCTCCAAAGCAGCTGGCGGAGGAGCAAAAAGATATGATCGATCAGTTGCCCCCACCGTTATACATCCGAGATCCACCTTTTGCTAAGGTGTATTATTTCCTTTACGTAGTGTAAATAAAATAAAATAAAAAGTTAGTTAGTTTGCTTTTGCATATTTGCTTTCATTTGCTTTTTTTTCTTTTCTAGGATCTTTTGTGAGATCTAATACTCTCCCAACATTACGGACAATGTTTATTTTACGTTGGGGGGAGAGTGTTAGAATCTTTAGATTGTTAGGATTTTGTTGGTTGCTAAATTTTTTTTGAGATACCTCCATCTTGCTCTCATCCAATGATCTTTATTGCATATCTTATGTGTCCTCCTTGTCCCTACGCCGCTTGCTTTATGCATAGTCCCTACATGCTTCATGCCATGCAATTTTTTCGGATTATGATTTTGGTATCAACTTCTCGATGTTTGATTGACACGTTTTCAATTCTTTTCCAATTTGGATTCATATGCTAATATGCCATGTATGAGACTATTTCATATGTCGTGATGCTCTCTTTGAAACAATTTGGGAAAAGTTTGGTGTAAGCGATTTCATGTTGGGATGAATGGTGTAGTTTTTGGTGGGATTGTGATTCGGGATATAAATTGCATATTTTCCCCCCTAACTACCCCCATTTTGTGCTAAAGATTAGACTTAATTGTGCTCTTTTTGGGTATATTTTCACTTCATATCAATTTTAGGGCTTATTCTCATTCTTGGCACAAAATACGGTTTTATCGTCTTTATTGGCTTCCTACTATTTTTCCATATGCTCCTGCCATTATTTCGATCATATCTCCATTTTTTGGGAATTATTTGAGCATTTGGATAATTTATATGGATTATTGGAAGTCAATATTGTTTTTTAATAGTCATTAAATTAAATTTCTCATCAAATGGACTAATTTCTCCTTCTCCTATTTTTCAGGTACTTCTGGGAGTCTTGGGGATTTTCCAGAATTTTCTGGAATTTTTCTGAGATTTCTAGGTATTTTTTTGGAATTTTTGGAAGAGAAATAGGGGAGAAAAGCAAGAAAAAGGGATTTACTGGGCGCGCCACGTGGCGCGATCTGGTGACGCCACGTGGTGCCAAGCTGCTCCGTTCGATCCATCGGCCCGCTCCGCTGTAACAAATTAAAAAAAATAAAACGAAAAAAAAAAGAAACAGCGGGCGGCCCACTCGAATTTTCGAGCGGGCCAGCCCGCTTCGTTTTATTAAGCGCAGGCGGGCGCTGTTTTTTATAAAAAAAAAAATTTAACGCAGCGCGCGCTTTGGCAGCGGGGGGGGGGGGGGGGGGGGGGCGGGGGCACGTGCCCCGCATGTGCCCCCCATTTTCGATTTAATGCAGCGCCCGCTTGTGCGGGCGCTGGGGGCTTAGCGGGCCGGGTCTTCGACCCGGCCCCGCTCTCTTGTTTGGCCGCGGGCGCACGCCGGTTAGGTGCGGGTCGGGCGCCCGCTGCGGGCCCGACCCGCAATGCTGGGTAAAAATGCACAGGTTGCGAAAATTGATGGCTCTCTCGAATTTTTGAGTTCTAAGCTGCTGTTCTTGGCGATTTTTAGGGTTTGGATGGGGGTTTTCTTCCCCAAAGGCTAGGGAGAAGCTTGGAGGCCATGGAGGAGATGGGAAAGCTTGGTGGAGAGGCAAATTGGTAGAGGAAAGCTTCATTTGGAGAGATTTTGGGTGAAAAATTTCCTCTCCCCTTTTGTAATTTTGCATCTCTCTTTTGTATTGAATTTGGGGATAATTGTGAATGAGAATTCCATCTTTGATTTCATGACGATTGAGTAGTGTAGAATTGCTTGGGATGTGATTTATTGATGTTGTGTGTTAATTATTGCCCTAATTCCCTCTTGCCTATTATATTGTTAATGTTGGATGTTTCATTAGAGTTAACTTGATTGGTTAAGACCCGAGAGGGCACAAATTGAGAAAATACCATGATCTAAATGTGATTAGTGCTTCGATGATACGTCCACCCCTATTGCAGACTATTGTATGCTTGAACGCTAAATTCTCCGATTGAGCTTCCTTAGCCGGATGACCGATTGAAGTAAATGCGGGTAATTTGTGCTTAATTAATACCAATATTAGTGAACCCACAACCCATGCTCCTCGCCTAGCTATCCTACACCCTCATTTGGTCATCCAACCCTAGCCACTTAGGGTAGATTTTTAGTTTCTCCATGTTTTTCACCACACTTTTTCCTCCTCTCATCCACCGTAATTTGGGTAGTTGTAAAACACTTTAATTTTCTTTATCGATCAAATTTGTGAACGTAGAACGACTTGTCCCTGTGATCCGACCCGGTACTCACCGGTTATTTTTATATTGCATTGACACTCCTACGCTTGGGAGTGGAAGGCGTGCACTTGCGCGTTTTCCGAGTCAACCAATTGGCGCCGTTGCCGGGGACAGCGGTTTCTAGTAGTAGCTTTTTTTGATTGATCTTGAAAATTTTAGTGTGATACTCCTATCTCTTAGTGTGTGTCTTTCATTTTATTTATTTTCCACTTATTGAGTCTTTTTGCTTGTTTATTTTCATTTTTCTTGGAATTTTTTTTATTAACAACATGGCATCACCTTCAAATTTTTCGGACGTTGATTTGGAGGATATCCCACTTCCGCCATACTTTCATGGCACGGAGTGGGAGAACCCTCACTTACATATTAAAAATTTTGAAGATTGGATGCATTCATGTCTTGGTGGGAATATCGATGATGATTGCATATATTTTAGATTCTTTCCCGATTCTTTACAGGATGATGCTAGACTTTGGTTTGATTCATTGTCTCTGGACTCACATTTTACTTGGTTGTCATTTCAGGCTGAATTTCTCCGAGTGTTTTTGCCTATCTTTTTAGAGCAGGTACATGGGCGGCAGGCCATGGAGCATGTAGCGAGCTTTATCCAGGCTGAGTGGGAGGCCTACCATTAGGCTTGGCAGATGTTCACTGATTTGGTGCTTGCATGCCCACACCAGAGCTTTCACGAGGATCATCTTCTGCATATCTTCTACACAGGGTTATCGCCAACTGGGCGAGATTTGGTGCAGATGAGCTACGGTGGAGAGTTCTTTGATTATTCGACCGTGGATTCTTGGTTGTACCTGAGAGACCTTGCAGAGTGGGAGCAGACTGAGCCATCTGGAGAGCCGTCACTTGGATATGAGGATGATGGCCAGTCCCAGTTTCCATTTCAGGATGCAGAGCTGCAGGCCCAGTGTCATCTTGAGGAGCCACCTTTGGGCTCTTTTTCTTGCGACCCCATGGGATACAGAGTAGAGCAGGAGGATGGGTTGCATGAGAGCCAGGTAGAGGATATTGACAGATTATATTTTGATGAGTCGGAGGAGATAGATGATGGAGTGCGTGTCGACCACGACGGTGACACGATGCATTTTCATTTTGAGGGTGATGATGAAGTGGATGTGCATGATGGCCAAGAGCAGATTGAGGACACCATGGGGCCTGAGCCACATTCCACTTTAGAGTTAGCTTCACAGGTCGAGGCGGTCGAGTACTTTGGGAGGACGACTGAGATGAGCTATTTCTGGGATGACGAGGGTGATGCGTGTTTGGATTTGCCCGAGACGAGTCTACCTCCAGTCCTGTCGCATATGTCACTTCCCTCGCCTCAGGATGCGCACTTGCCAGTCATCGAGGAGGTTTGTCAGGAGCAGTTATCAGATATGTGGAGTGCCGCAGAGATCATTGATGTTGATATTGATATCGAGGAAGAGGATAGCGACGGAGATTGTGAGATGGTATATTCCGAGCCCGAACTCCCTCTTACTCCAGTTTTCTCTCTGCAGCCACTTCCACCTCCTCCTGAGGCAAAGTATCATGCCACACCTAGCGACATTTTTCAGGGAAGTTCCCACCATCTCATGCCTTGCATTTCTGAAGCCAAATTTTCACTTCCACATATTTTTGCTTCAGATTGTCGTCCATTGCATTTACATTCTTTTATTTGTTTTGACGACCCGTTTTGGAATGTTTTTGCAGGGCATGAAGACATGACTTGGATTGATGCAGCTTGTCTCCCACATGACATATATTATCGCAAGGGGACGCTGGGAGTTGCATTGCTGGAATCCAAGGAGGCCGGTGGCGGCCTAGCTCCGAAGCAGCTGGCGGAGGAGCAAAAGGATATGATCGAGCAGTTGCCACCGCCGTTATACATCCGGGATCCGCCATTTTTGCTAAGGTGTATTCTTTCCTTTAAGTAGTGTAAATAAATAAAAAAATTAGTTAGTTTGCTTTTGCATGTTTGCTTTCGTTTTTTTCTCTTTTCTAGGATCTTTTGCCAAGATCTGGTACTCTCCCAACATTGAGGACAATGCTTATTTTAAGTTGGGGGGAGAGTGTTAGATTCTTTAGGATTGTTAGGATTTTGGCCTAAATTTTTTTTTTTGGGTTTCTCTCCATGTTTCCATCATCCATTGATTTTCATTGCATATCTTATTTGGCCTCCTTGTCCATATGTCATTTGCTTTATGTAGTCCCTACATGCTTTCATTCTATGCAATTTTTCGGATTATCTTTTTGGTATCAATTTCTTGATGTTGGATTGGCGTGTTTTCATTTCTTTTCCATTTTGGATTCAAATGTTAATATACCATGTATGAAACTATTTTAGATGTTGTGATGCTTTCTTTGAGATAATTTGGGAAAAGTTTGGTATAAGTGGTTGCATGTATTGGGATGAATGGTGTAGTTTCTAATTGGATTGGATTTGGCCAATTGTGTTTGCTTTGTTTTCCTCTTAGGAATGGGTGGATGAGTTGCTAATTCATGTTGGAGTATAAAAAAAGAAAGAAAGAAAAGTTAGGATAAGTGAATGTTTCTTTCTAATCAAATTGAGTAGCCGGTGCCCCACGAAACATTGGGGAGGACGCCAAAGCTGAGATTTATGGGATCATTCCATCCCTTTGCCTATATAGCGTTATCGCGTGTAGGTATTGGTGGCCGTGTTTGCATTTATATCGTTATCGCGTGAATGCAAAACATAAACATGAAAAATCCAAAAACAAATAAAAAGAGAAAAAGAAAAGAAAAAGAAAAAAAAATGAATGAATAAGCTTCATTAATGATGCAATCTCATCTCCCACCACTTAGAAGGAATTTCTTTTTGTTTTGGCCACTTTCATGGAAATTGGAAATTTTGACATCGTGATATCCCGATACGTGTGAACGGGGCTTATTTCTTCACTTTTCTTTGAATTGGATTGAGGGGAGTATCATTTGTTGTTTGCTTTCATATATTTGGTATATTGGCTTTGAAATCAATTGGAAATCTCATTTTTAGAGTATGCCATGATGATATCGAGGATTTGGTGCATGTTTTTCAATTTAATCCGAATTTTTCGCATATTTTGCTAGGGACTAGCAAAAAGCTAGTTGGGGGGGTGTGATTCGGGATATAAATTGCATATTTTCCCCCCTAACTACCCCCATTTTGTGCTAAAGATTAGGCTTAATTGTGCTCTTTTTGGGTATATTTTCACTTCATATCAATTTTAGGGCTTATTCTCATTCTTGGCACAAAATACGGTTTTATCGTCTTTATTGGCTTCCTACTATTTTTCCATATGCTCCTGCCATTATTTCGATCATATCTCCATTTTTTGGGAATTATTTGAGCATTTGGATAATTTATATGGATTATTGGAAGTCAATATTGTTTTTTTAATAGTCATTAAATTAAATTTCTCATCATATGGACTAATTTCTTCTTCTCCTATTTTTCAGGTACTTTTGGGAGTCTTGGGGATTTTCCAGAATTTTCTGGAATTTTTCTGAGATTTCTAGGTATTTTTTTGGAATTTTTTGGAAGAGAAATAGGGGAGAAAAGCAAGAAAAAGGGATTTACTGGGCGCGCCACGTGGCGCGATCTGGTGACGCCACGTGGCGCCAAGCTGCTCCGTTCGATCCATCGGCCCGCTCCGCTGTAACAAATTAAAAAAAATAAAACGAAAAAAAAGAAACAGCGGGCGGCCCGCTCGAATTTTCGAGCGGGCCAGCCCGCTTCGTTTTATTAAGCGCAGGCGGGCGCTGTTTTTTATAAAAAAAAAAAATAACGCAGCGCGCGCTTTGGCAGCGGGGGGCGGGGGCACGTGCCCTGCACGTGCCCCCCCAATTTTCGATTTAATGCAGCGCCCGCTTGTGCGGGCGCTGGGGGCTTAGCGGGCCGGGTCTTCGACCCGGCCCCGCTCTTTTGTTTGGCCGCAGGCGCGCGCCGGTTAGGTGCGGGTCGGGCGTCCGCTGCGGGCCCGACCCGCAATGCTGGGTAAAAATGCCCAGGT